>JAWZYU010000017.1:11128337-11728337 GCA_038380435.1 Ryuthela nishihirai
CTCACCATGCCCGTTCAAACCCGCTACAGCGGAAAGGCCCCACAACGTCCATTCAAACACCCCCCGCATCGCAAATGTCCCACACGCCCACTCAAACGCCCAAAATCCCCACGACGCCCATTCAAAAGCCCAAAACCCCCCTGACGGAAAGGCATCACAAAACCAACTCAAACACCCCAAACCCCCACAGCTAAAGGCCCCATGACTCCCATTCAAACGCCCCCCACATTGCAAAGGCCCCACAACGCTCACTCAAACGCCCGAAACCCCCACGGCAAAAAGGCCCCACGACGCCCAGTCAAAAGCCCCAACCCCCATGATGGAAATGCCTCACCATGCCCGTTCAAACCCGCTACAGCGGAAAGGCCCCACAACGTCCATTCAAACACCCCCCGCATCGCAAATGTCCCACACGCCCACTCAAACGCCCAAAATCCCACGACGCCCATTCAAAAGCCCAAAACCCCCCTGACGGAAAGGCATCACAAAACCAACTCAAACACCCCCAAACCCCCACAGCTAAAGGCCCCATGACTCCCATTCAAACGCCCCCCACATTGCAAAGGCCCCACAACGCTCACTCAAACGCCCGAAACCCCCACGGCAAAAAGGCCCCACGACGCCCAGTCAAAAGCCCCAACCCCCATGATGGAAATGCCTCACCATGCCCGTTCAAACCCGCTACAGCGGAAAGGCAACACAACGTCCATTCAAACACCCCCCGCATCGCAAATGTCGCACACGCCCACTCAAACGCCCAAAATCCCCACGACGCCCATTCAAAAGCCCAAAACCCCCCTGACGGAAAGGCATCACAAAACCAACTCAAACACCCCCAAACCCCCACAGCTAAAGGCCCCATGACTCCCATTCAAACGCCCCCCACATTGCAAAGGCCCCACAACGCTCACTCAAACGCCCGAAACCCCCACGGCAAAAAGGCCCCACGACGCCCAGTCAAAAGCCCCAACCCCCATGATGGAAATGCCTCACCATGCCCGTTCAAACCCGCTACAGCGGAAAGGCAACACAACGTCCATTCAAACACCCCCCGCATCGCAAATGTCGCACACGCCCACTCAAACGCCCAAAATCCCCACGACGCCCATTCAAAAGCCCAAAACCCCCCTGACGGAAAGGCCCCACAAAGCCCACTCAAACACCCCAAACCCCCACAGCTAAAGGCCCCATGACTCCCATTCAAACGCCCCCCACATCGCAAAGGCCCCACAACGCTCACTCAAACGCCCCAAACCCCCATGATGGAAATGCCTCACCATGCCCGTTCAAACCCGCTACAGCGGAAAGGCCCCACAACGTCCATTCAAACACCCCCCGCATCGCAAATGTCCCACACGCCCACTCAAACGCCCAAAATCCCCACGACGCCCATTCAAAAGCCCAAAACCCCCCTGACGGAAAGGCATCACAAAACCAACTCAAACACCCCCAAACCCCACAGCTAAAGGCCCCATGACTCCCATTCAAACGCCCCCCACATTGCAAAGGCCCCACAACGCTCACTCAAACGCCCGAAACCCCCACGGCAAAAAGGCCCCACGACGCCCAGTCAAAAGCCCCAACCCCCATGATGGAAATGCCTCACCATGCCCGTTCAAACCCGCTACAGCGGAAAGGCCCCACAACGTCCATTCAAACACCCCCCGCATCGCAAATGTCCCACACGCCCACTCAAACGCCCAAAATCCCCACGACGCCCATTCAAAAGCCCAAAACCCCCCTGACGGAAAGGCATCACAAAACCAACTCAAACACCCCCAAACCCCCACAGCTAAAGGCCCCATGACTCCCATTCAAACGCCCCCCACATTGCAAAGGCCCCACAACGCTCACTCAAACGCCCGAAACCCCCACGGCAAAAAGGCCCCACGACGCCAGTCAAAAGCCCCAACCCCCATGATGGAAATGCCTCACCATGCCCGTTCAAACCCGCTACAGCGGAAAGGCAACACAACGTCCATTCAAACACCCCCCGCATCGCAAATGTCGCACACGCCCACTCAAACGCCCAAAATCCCCACGACGCCCATTCAAAAGCCCAAAACCCCCCTGACGGAAAGGCCCCACAAAGCCCACTCAAACACCCCAAACCCCCACAGCTAAAGGCCCCATGACTCCCATTCAAACGCCCCCCACATCGCAAAGGCCCCACAACGCTCACTCAAACGCCCCAAACCCCCATGATGGAAATGCCTCACCATGCCCGTTCAAACCCGCTACAGCGGAAAGGCCCCACAACGTCCATTCAAACACCCCCCGCATCGCAAATGTCCCACACGCCCACTCAAACGCCCAAAATCCCCACGACGCCCATTCAAAAGCCCAAAACCCCCCTGACGGAAAGGCCCCACAAAACCCACTCAAACACCCCAAACCCCCACAGCTAAAGGCCTCATGACTCCCATTCAAACGCCCCCCACATCGCAAAGGCCCCACAACGCTCACTCAAACGCCCGAAACCCCCACGGCAAAAAGGCCCCACGACGCCCAGTCAAAAGCCCCAATCCCCGATGGAAATGCCTCACCATGCCCGTTCAAATCCGCTACAGCGGAAAGGCCCCACAACGTCCATTCAAACACCCCCCGCATCGCAAAGGTCCCACACGCCCACTCAAACGCCGAAAATCCCCACGACACCCATTCAAAAGCCCAAAACCCCCCTGACGGAAAGGCATCACAAAACCCACTCAAACACCCCCAAACCCCCACAGCTAAAGGCCCCATGACTCCCATTCAAACGCCCCCCACATCGCAAAGGCCCCACAACGCTCACTCAAACGCCCCAAACCCCCATGATGGAAATGCCTCACCATGCCCGTTCAAACCCGCTACAGCGGAAAGGCCCCACAACGTCCATTCAAACACCCCCCGCATCGCAAATGTCCCACACGCCCACTCAAACGCCCAAAATCCCCACGACGCCCATTCAAAAGCCCAAAACCCCCCTGACGGAAAGGCATCACAAAACCAACTCAAACACCCCCAAACCCCCACAGCTAAAGGCCCCATGACTCCCATTCAAACGCCCCCCACATTGCAAAGGCCCCACAACGCTCACTCAAACGCCCGAAACCCCCACGGCAAAAAGGCCCCACGACGCCCAGTCAAAAGCCCCAACCCCCATGATGGAAATGCCTCACCATGCCCGTTCAAACCCGCTACAGCGGAAAGGCCCCACAACGTCCATTCAAACACCCCCCGCATCGCAAATGTCCCACACGCCCACTCAAACGCCCAAAATCCCCACGACGCCCATTCAAAAGCCCAAAACCCCCCTGACGGAAAGGCATCACAAAACCAACTCAAACACCCCCAAACCCCCACAGCTAAAGGCCCCATGACTCCCATTCAAACGCCCCCCACATTGCAAAGGCCCCACAACGCTCACTCAAACGCCCGAAACCCCCACGGCAAAAAGGCCCCACGACGCCCAGTCAAAAGCCCCAACCCCCATGATGGAAATGCCTCACCATGCCCGTTCAAACCCGCTACAGCGGAAAGGCAACACAACGTCCATTCAAACACCCCCCGCATCGCAAATGTCGCACACGCCCACTCAAACGCCCAAAATCCCCACGACGCCCATTCAAAAGCCCAAAACCCCCCTGACGGAAAGGCCCCACAAAGCCCACTCAAACACCCCAAACCCCCACAGCTAAAGGCCCCATGACTCCCATTCAAACGCCCCCCACATCGCAAAGGCCCCACAACGCTCACTCAAACGCCCCAAACCCCCATGATGGAAATGCCTCACCATGCCCGTTCAAACCCGCTACAGCGGAAAGGCCCCACAACGTCCATTCAAACACCCCCCGCATCGCAAATGTCCCACACGCCCACTCAAACGCCCAAAATCCCCACGACGCCCATTCAAAAGCCCAAAACCCCCCTGACGGAAAGGCATCACAAAACCAACTCAAACACCCCCAAACCCCCACAGCTAAAGGCCCCATGACTCCCATTCAAACGCCCCCCACATTGCAAAGGCCCCACAACGCTCACTTCAAACGCCCGAAACCCCCACGGCAAAAAGGCCCCACGACGCCCAGTCAAAAGCCCCAACCCCCATGATGGAAATGCCTCACCATGCCCGTTCAAACCCGCTACAGCGGAAAGGCAACACAACGTCCATTCAAACACCCCCCGCATCGCAAATGTCGCACACGCCCACTCAAACGCCCAAAATCCCCACGACGCCCATTCAAAAGCCCAAAACCCCCCTGACGGAAAGGCCCCACAAAGCCCACTCAAACACCCCAAACCCCCACAGCTAAAGGCCCCATGACTCCCATTCAAACGCCCCCCACATCGCAAAGGCCCCACAACGCTCACTCAAACGCCCCAAACCCCCATGATGGAAATGCCTCACCATGCCCGTTCAAACCCGCTACAGCGGAAAGGCCCCACAACGTCCATTCAAACACCCCCCGCATCGCAAATGTCCCACACGCCCACTCAAACGCCCAAAATCCCCACGACGCCCATTCAAAAGCCCAAAACCCCCCTGACGGAAAGGCATCACAAAACCAACTCAAACACCCCCAAACCCCCACAGCTAAAGGCCCCATGACTCCCATTCAAACGCCCCCCACATTGCAAAGGCCCCACAACGCTCACTCAAACGCCCGAAACCCCCACGGCAAAAAGGCCCCACGACGCCCAGTCAAAAGCCCCAACCCCCATGATGGAAATGCCTCACCATGCCCGTTCAAACCCGCTACAGCGGAAAGGCAACACAACGTCCATTCAAACACCCCCCGCATCGCAAATGTCGCACACGCCCACTCAAACGCCCAAAATCCCCACGACGCCCATTCAAAAGCCCAAAACCCCCCTGACGGAAAGGCCCCACAAAGCCCACTCAAACACCCCAAACCCCCACAGCTAAAGGCCCCATGACTCCCATTCAAACGCCCCCCACATCGCAAAGGCCCCACAACGCTCACTCAAACGCCCCAAACCCCCATGATGGAAATGCCTCACCATGCCCGTTCAAACCCGCTACAGCGGAAAGGCCCCACAACGTCCATTCAAACACCCCCCGCATCGCAAATGTCCCACACGCCCACTCAAACGCCCAAAATCCCCACGACGCCCATTCAAAAGCCCAAAACCCCCCTGACGGAAAGGCATCACAAAACCAACTCAAACACCCCCAAACCCCCACAGCTAAAGGCCCCATGACTCCCATTCAAACGCCCCCCACATTGCAAAGGCCCCACAACGCTCACTCAAACGCCCGAAACCCCCACGGCAAAAAGGCCCCACGACGCCCAGTCAAAAGCCCCAACCCCCATGATGGAAATGCCTCACCATGCCCGTTCAAACCCGCTACAGCGGAAAGGCAACACAACGTCCATTCAAACACCCCCCGCATCGCAAATGTCGCACACGCCCACTCAAACGCCCAAAATCCCCACGACGCCCATTCAAAAGCCCAAAACCCCCCTGACGGAAAGGCCCCACAAAGCCCACTCAAACACCCCAAACCCCCACAGCTAAAGGCCCCATGACTCCCATTCAAACGCCCCCCACATCGCAAAGGCCCCACAACGCTCACTCAAACGCCCCAAACCCCCATGATGGAAATGCCTCACCATGCCCGTTCAAACCCGCTACAGCGGAAAGGCCCCACAACGTCCATTCAAACACCCCCCGCATCGCAAATGTCCCACACGCCCACTCAAACGCCCAAAATCCCCACGACGCCCATTCAAAAGCCCAAAACCCCCCTGACGGAAAGGCATCACAAAACCCACTCAAACACCCCCAAACCCCCACAGCTAAAGGCCCCATGACTCCCATTCAAACGCCCCCCACATTGCAAAGGCCCCACAACGCTCACTCAAACGCCCGAAACCCCCACGGCAAAAAGGCCCCACGACGCCCAGTCAAAAGCCCCAACCCCCATGATGGAAATGCCTCACCATGCCCGTTCAAACCCGCTACAGCGGAAAGGCAACACAACGTCCATTCAAACACCCCCCGCATCGCAAATGTCGCACACGCCCACTCAAACGCCCAAAATCCCCACGACGCCCATTCAAAAGCCCAAAACCCCCCTGACGGAAAGGCCCCACAAAGCCCACTCAAACACCCCAAACCCCCACAGCTAAAGGCCCCATGACTCCCATTCAAACGCCCCCCACATCGCAAAGGCCCCACAACGCTCACTCAAACGCCCCAAACCCCCATGATGGAAATGCCTCACCATGCCCGTTCAAACCCGCTACAGCGGAAAGGCCCCACAACGTCCATTCAAACACCCCCCGCATCGCAAATGTCCCACACGCCCACTCAAACGCCCAAAATCCCCACGACGCCCATTCAAAAGCCCAAAACCCCCCTGACGGAAAGGCATCACAAAACCAACTCAAACACCCCCAAACCCCCACAGCTAAAGGCCCCATGACTCCCATTCAAACGCCCCCCACATTGCAAAGGCCCCACAACGCTCACTCAAACGCCCGAAACCCCCACGGCAAAAAGGCCCCACGACGCCCAGTCAAAAGCCCCAACCCCCATGATGGAAATGCCTCACCATGCCCGTTCAAACCCGCTACAGCGGAAAGGCAACACAACGTCCATTCAAACACCCCCCGCATCGCAAATGTCGCACACGCCCACTCAAACGCCCAAAATCCCCACGACGCCCATTCAAAAGCCCAAAACCCCCCTGACGGAAAGGCCCCACAAAGCCCACTCAAACACCCCAAACCCCCACAGCTAAAGGCCCCATGACTCCCATTCAAACGCCCCCCACATCGCAAAGGCCCCACAACGCTCACTCAAACGCCCCAAACCCCCATGATGGAAATGCCTCACCATGCCCGTTCAAACCCGCTACAGCGGAAAGGCCCCACAACGTCCATTCAAACACCCCCCGCATCGCAAATGTCCCACACGCCCACTCAAACGCCCAAAATCCCCACGACGCCCATTCAAAAGCCCAAAA
Organism: Ryuthela nishihirai; assembly: GCA_038380435.1. NCBI lineage: Eukaryota > Metazoa > Arthropoda > Arachnida > Araneae > Heptathelidae > Ryuthela > Ryuthela nishihirai. The sequence goes on from JAWZYU010000017.1 coordinate 11,135,314, forward strand.
CCCCCCTGACGGAAAGGCATCACAAAACCAACTCAAACACCCCCAAACCCCCACAGCTAAAGGCCCCATGACTCCCATTCAAACGCCCCCCACATTGCAAAGGCCCCACAACGCTCACTCAAACGCCCGAAACCCCCACGGCAAAAAGGCCCCACGACGCCCAGTCAAAAGCCCCAACCCCCATGATGGAAATGCCTCACCATGCCCGTTCAAACCCGCTACAGCGGAAAGGCAACACAACGTCCATTCAAACACCCCCCGCATCGCAAATGTCGCACACGCCCACTCAAACGCCCAAAATCCCCACGACGCCCATTCAAAAGCCCAAAACCCCCCTGACGGAAAGGCCCCACAAAGCCCACTCAAACACCCCAAACCCCCACAGCTAAAGGCCCCATGACTCCCATTCAAACGCCCCCCACATCGCAAAGGCCCCACAACGCTCACTCAAACGCCCCAAACCCCCATGATGGAAATGCCTCACCATGCCCGTTCAAACCCGCTACAGCGGAAAGGCCCCACAACGTCCATTCAAACACCCCCCGCATCGCAAATGTCCCACACGCCCACTCAAACGCCCAAAATCCCCACGACGCCCATTCAAAAGCCCAAAACCCCCCTGACGGAAAGGCATCACAAAACCCACTCAAACACCCCCAAACCCCCACAGCTAAAGGCCCCATGACTCCCATTCAAACGCCCCCCACATTGCAAAGGCCCCACAACGCTCACTCAAACGCCCGAAACCCCCACGGCAAAAAGGCCCCACGACGCCCAGTCAAAAGCCCCAACCCCCATGATGGAAATGCCTCACCATGCCCGTTCAAACCCGCTACAGCGGAAAGGCAACACAACGTCCATTCAAACACCCCCCGCATCGCAAATGTCGCACACGCCCACTCAAACGCCCAAAATCCCCACGACGCCCATTCAAAAGCCCAAAACCCCCCTGACGGAAAGGCCCCACAAAGCCCACTCAAACACCCCAAACCCCCACAGCTAAAGGCCCCATGACTCCCATTCAAACGCCCCCCACATCGCAAAGGCCCCACAACGCTCACTCAAACGCCCCAAACCCCCATGATGGAAATGCCTCACCATGCCCGTTCAAACCCGCTACAGCGGAAAGGCCCCACAACGTCCATTCAAACACCCCCCGCATCGCAAATGTCCCACACGCCCACTCAAACGCCCAAAATCCCCACGACGCCCATTCAAAAGCCCAAAACCCCCCTGACGGAAAGGCATCACAAAACCAACTCAAACACCCCCAAACCCCCACAGCTAAAGGCCCCATGACTCCCATTCAAACGCCCCCCACATTGCAAAGGCCCCACAACGCTCACTCAAACGCCCGAAACCCCCACGGCAAAAAGGCCCCACGACGCCCAGTCAAAAGCCCCAACCCCCATGATGGAAATGCCTCACCATGCCCGTTCAAACCCGCTACAGCGGAAAGGCAACACAACGTCCATTCAAACACCCCCCGCATCGCAAATGTCGCACACGCCCACTCAAACGCCCAAAATCCCCACGACGCCCATTCAAAAGCCCAAAACCCCCCTGACGGAAAGGCCCCACAAAGCCCACTCAAACACCCCAAACCCCCACAGCTAAAGGCCCCATGACTCCCATTCAAACGCCCCCCACATCGCAAAGGCCCCACAACGCTCACTCAAACGCCCCAAACCCCCATGATGGAAATGCCTCACCATGCCCGTTCAAACCCGCTACAGCGGAAAGGCCCCACAACGTCCATTCAAACACCCCCCGCATCGCAAATGTCCCACACGCCCACTCAAACGCCCAAAATCCCCACGACGCCCATTCAAAAGCCCAAAACCCCCCTGACGGAAAGGCCCCACAAAACCCACTCAAACACCCCAAACCCCCACAGCTAAAGGCCTCATGACTCCCATTCAAACGCCCCCCACATCGCAAAGGCCCCACAACGCTCACTCAAACGCCCGAAACCCCCACGGCAAAAAGGCCCCACGACGCCCAGTCAAAAGCCCCAATCCCCATGATGGAAATGCCTCACCATGCCCGTTCAAATCCGCTACAGCGGAAAGGCCCCACAACGTCCATTCAAACACCCCCCGCATCGCAAAGGTCCCACACGCCCACTCAAACGCCGAAAATCCCCACGACACCCATTCAAAAGCCCAAAACCCCCCTGACGGAAAGGCATCACAAAACCCACTCAAACACCCCCAAACCCCCACAGCTAAAGGCCCCATGACTCCCATTCAAACGCCCCCCACATCGCAAAGGCCCCACAACGCTCACTCAAACGCCCCAAACCCCCATGATGGAAATGCCTCACCATGCCCGTTCAAACCCGCTACAGCGGAAAGGCCCCACAACGTCCATTCAAACACCCCCCGCATCGCAAAGGTCCCACACGCCCACTCAAACGCCGAAAATCCCCACGACACCCATTCAAAAGCCCAAAACCCCCCTGACGGAAAGGCATCACAAAACCCACTCAAACACCCCCAAACCCCCACAGCTAAAGGCCCCATGACTCCCATTCAAACGCCCCCCACATCGCAAAGGCCCCACAACGCTCACTCAAACGCCCCAAACCCCCATGATGGAAATGCCTCACCATGCCCGTTCAAACCCGCTACAGCGGAAAGGCCCCACAACGTCCATTCAAACACCCCCCGCATCGCAAATGTCCCACACGCCCACTCAAACGCCCAAAATCCCCACGACGCCCATTCAAAAGCCCAAAACCCCCCTGACGGAAAGGCATCACAAAACCAACTCAAACACCCCCAAACCCCCACAGCTAAAGGCCCCATGACTCCCATTCAAACGCCCCCCACATTGCAAAGGCCCCACAACGCTCACTCAAACGCCCGAAACCCCCACGGCAAAAAGGCCCCACGACGCCCAGTCAAAAGCCCCAACCCCCATGATGGAAATGCCTCACCATGCCCGTTCAAACCCGCTACAGCGGAAAGGCAACACAACGTCCATTCAAACACCCCCCGCATCGCAAATGTCGCACACGCCCACTCAAACGCCCAAAATCCCCACGACGCCCATTCAAAAGCCCAAAACCCCCCTGACGGAAAGGCCCCACAAAGCCCACTCAAACACCCCAAACCCCCACAGCTAAAGGCCCCATGACTCCCATTCAAACGCCCCCCACATCGCAAAGGCCCCACAACGCTCACTCAAACGCCCCAAACCCCCATGATGGAAATGCCTCACCATGCCCGTTCAAACCCGCTACAGCGGAAAGGCCCCACAACGTCCATTCAAACACCCCCCGCATCGCAAATGTCCCACACGCCCACTCAAACGCCCAAAATCCCCACGACGCCCATTCAAAAGCCCAAAACCCCCCTGACGGAAAGGCATCACAAAACCAACTCAAACACCCCCAAACCCCCACAGCTAAAGGCCCCATGACTCCCATTCAAACGCCCCCCACATTGCAAAGGCCCCACAACGCTCACTCAAACGCCCGAAACCCCCACGGCAAAAAGGCCCCACGACGCCCAGTCAAAAGCCCCAACCCCCATGATGGAAATGCCTCACCATGCCCGTTCAAACCCGCTACAGCGGAAAGGCAACACAACGTCCATTCAAACACCCCCCGCATCGCAAATGTCGCACACGCCCACTCAAACGCCCAAAATCCCCACGACGCCCATTCAAAAGCCCAAAACCCCCCTGACGGAAAGGCCCCACAAAGCCCACTCAAACACCCCAAACCCCCACAGCTAAAGGCCCCATGACTCCCATTCAAACGCCCCCCACATCGCAAAGGCCCCACAACGCTCACTCAAACGCCCCAAACCCCCATGATGGAAATGCCTCACCATGCCCGTTCAAACCCGCTACAGCGGAAAGGCCCCACAACGTCCATTCAAACACCCCCCGCATCGCAAATGTCCCACACGCCCACTCAAACGCCCAAAATCCCCACGACGCCCATTCAAAAGCCCAAAACCCCCCTGACGGAAAGGCATCACAAAACCAACTCAAACACCCCCAAACCCCCACAGCTAAAGGCCCCATGACTCCCATTCAAACGCCCCCCACATTGCAAAGGCCCCACAACGCTCACTCAAACGCCCGAAACCCCCACGGCAAAAAGGCCCCACGACGCCCAGTCAAAAGCCCCAACCCCCATGATGGAAATGCCTCACCATGCCCGTTCAAACCCGCTACAGCGGAAAGGCAACACAACGTCCATTCAAACACCCCCCGCATCGCAAATGTCGCACACGCCCACTCAAACGCCCAAAATCCCCACGACGCCCATTCAAAAGCCCAAAACCCCCCTGACGGAAAGGCCCCACAAAGCCCACTCAAACACCCCAAACCCCCACAGCTAAAGGCCCCATGACTCCCATTCAAACGCCCCCCACATCGCAAAGGCCCCACAACGCTCACTCAAACGCCCCAAACCCCCATGATGGAAATGCCTCACCATGCCCGTTCAAACCCGCTACAGCGGAAAGGCCCCACAACGTCCATTCAAACACCCCCCGCATCGCAAATGTCCCACACGCCCACTCAAACGCCCAAAATCCCCACGACGCCCATTCAAAAGCCCAAAACCCCCCTGACGGAAAGGCATCACAAAACCAACTCAAACACCCCCAAACCCCCACAGCTAAAGGCCCCATGACTCCCATTCAAACGCCCCCCACATTGCAAAGGCCCCACAACGCTCACTCAAACGCCCGAAACCCCCACGGCAAAAAGGCCCCACGACGCCCAGTCAAAAGCCCCAACCCCCATGATGGAAATGCCTCACCATGCCCGTTCAAACCCGCTACAGCGGAAAGGCAACACAACGTCCATTCAAACACCCCCCGCATCGCAAATGTCGCACACGCCCACTCAAACGCCCAAAATCCCCACGACGCCCATTCAAAAGCCCAAAACCCCCCTGACGGAAAGGCCCCACAAAGCCCACTCAAACACCCCAAACCCCCACAGCTAAAGGCCCCATGACTCCCATTCAAACGCCCCCCACATCGCAAAGGCCCCACAACGCTCACTCAAACGCCCCAAACCCCCATGATGGAAATGCCTCACCATGCCCGTTCAAACCCGCTACAGCGGAAAGGCCCCACAACGTCCATTCAAACACCCCCCGCATCGCAAATGTCCCACACGCCCACTCAAACGCCCAAAATCCCCACGACGCCCATTCAAAAGCCCAAAACCCCCCTGACGGAAAGGCCCCACAAAACCCACTCAAACACCCCAAACCCCCACAGCTAAAGGCCTCATGACTCCCATTCAAACGCCCCCCACATCGCAAAGGCCCCACAACGCTCACTCAAACGCCCGAAACCCCCACGGCAAAAAGGCCCCACGACGCCCAGTCAAAAGCCCCAATCCCCATGATGGAAATGCCTCACCATGCCCGTTCAAACCCGCTACAGCGGAAAGGCAACACAACGTCCATTCAAACACCCCCCGCATCGCAAATGTCGCACACGCCCACTCAAACGCCCAAAATCCCCACGACGCCCATTCAAAAGCCCAAAACCCCCCTGACGGAAAGGCCCCACAAAGCCCACTCAAACACCCCAAACCCCCACAGCTAAAGGCCCCATGACTCCCATTCAAACGCCCCCCACATCGCAAAGGCCCCACAACGCTCACTCAAACGCCCCAAACCCCCATGATGGAAATGCCTCACCATGCCCGTTCAAACCCGCTACAGCGGAAAGGCCCCACAACGTCCATTCAAACACCCCCCGCATCGCAAATGTCCCACACGCCCACTCAAACGCCCAAAATCCCCACGACGCCCATTCAAAAGCCCAAAACCCCCCTGACGGAAAGGCCCCACAAAACCCACTCAAACACCCCAAACCCCCACAGCTAAAGGCCTCATGACTCCCATTCAAACGCCCCCCACATCGCAAAGGCCCCACAACGCTCACTCAAACGCCCGAAACCCCCACGGCAAAAAGGCCCCACGACGCCCAGTCAAAAGCCCCAATCCCCATGATGGAAATGCCTCACCATGCCCGTTCAAATCCGCTACAGCGGAAAGGCCCCACAACGTCCATTCAAACACCCCCCGCATCGCAAAGGTCCCACACGCCCACTCAAACGCCGAAAATCCCCACGACACCCATTCAAAAGCCCAAAACCCCCCTGACGGAAAGGCATCACAAAACCCACTCAAACACCCCCAAACCCCCACAGCTAAAGGCCCCATGACTCCCATTCAAACGCCCCCCACATCGCAAAGGCCCCACAACGCTCACTCAAACGCCCCAAACCCCCATGATGGAAATGCCTCACCATGCCCGTTCAAACCCGCTACAGCGGAAAGGCCCCACAACGTCCATTCAAACACCCCCCGCATCGCAAATGTCCCACACGCCCACTCAAACGCCCAAAATCCCCACGACGCCCATTCAAAAGCCCAAAACCCCCCTGACGGAAAGGCATCACAAAACCAACTCAAACACCCCCAAACCCCCACAGCTAAAGGCCCCATGACTCCCATTCAAACGCCCCCCACATTGCAAAGGCCCCACAACGCTCACTCAAACGCCCGAAACCCCCACGGCAAAAAGGCCCCACGACGCCCAGTCAAAAGCCCCAACCCCCATGATGGAAATGCCTCACCATGCCCGTTCAAACCCGCTACAGCGGAAAGGCAACACAACGTCCATTCAAACACCCCCCGCATCGCAAATGTCGCACACGCCCACTCAAACGCCCAAAATCCCCACGACGCCCATTCAAAAGCCCAAAACCCCCCTGACGGAAAGGCCCCACAAAGCCCACTCAAACACCCCAAACCCCCACAGCTAAAGGCCCCATGACTCCCATTCAAACGCCCCCCACATCGCAAAGGCCCCACAACGCTCACTCAAACGCCCCAAACCCCCATGATGGAAATGCCTCACCATGCCCGTTCAAACCCGCTACAGCGGAAAGGCCCCACAACGTCCATTCAAACACCCCCCGCATCGCAAATGTCCCACACGCCCACTCAAACGCCCAAAATCCCCACGACGCCCATTCAAAAGCCCAAAACCCCCCTGACGGAAAGGCCCCACAAAACCCACTCAAACACCCCAAACCCCCACAGCTAAAGGCCTCATGACTCCCATTCAAACGCCCCCCACATCGCAAAGGCCCCACAACGCTCACTCAAACGCCCGAAACCCCCACGGCAAAAAGGCCCCACGACGCCCAGTCAAAAGCCCCAATCCCCATGATGGAAATGCCTCACCATGCCCGTTCAAATCCGCTACAGCGGAAAGGCCCCACAACGTCCATTCAAACACCCCCCGCATCGCAAAGGTCCCACACGCCCACTCAAACGCCGAAAATCCCCACGACACCCATTCAAAAGCCCAAAACCCCCCTGACGGAAAGGCATCACAAAACCCACTCAAACACCCCCAAACCCCCACAGCTAAAGGCCCCATGACTCCCATTCAAACGCCCCCCACATCGCAAAGGCCCCACAACGCTCACTCAAACGCCCCAAACCCCCATGATGGAAATGCCTCACCATGCCCGTTCAAACCCGCTACAGCGGAAAGGCCCCACAACGTCCATTCAAACACCCCCCGCATCGCAAATGTCCCACACGCCCACTCAAACGCCCAAAATCCCCACGACGCCCATTCAAAAGCCCAAAACCCCCCTGACGGAAAGGCCCCACAAAACCCACTCAAACACCCCAAACCCCCACAGCTAAAGGCCTCATGACTCCCATTCAAACGCCCCCCACATCGCAAAGGCCCCACAACGCTCACTCAAACGCCCGAAACCCCCACGGCAAAAAGGCCCCACGACGCCCAGTCAAAAGCCCCAATCCCCATGATGGAAATGCCTCACCATGCCCGTTCAAATCCGCTACAGCGGAAAGGCCCCACAACGTCCATTCAAACACCCCCCGCATCGCAAAGGTCCCACACGCCCACTCAAACGCCGAAAATCCCCACGACACCCATTCAAAAGCCCAAAACCCCCCTGACGGAAAGGCATCACAAAACCCACTCAAACACCCCCAAACCCCCACAGCTAAAGGCCCCATGACTCCCATTCAAACGCCCCCCACATCGCAAAGGCCCCACAACGCTCACTCAAACGCCCCAAACCCCCATGATGGAAATGCCTCACCATGCCCGTTCAAACCCGCTACAGCGGAAAGGCCCCACAACGTCCATTCAAACACCCCCCGCATCGCAAATGTCCCACACGCCCACTCAAACGCCCAAAATCCCCACGACGCCCATTCAAAAGCCCAAAACCCCCCTGACGGAAAGGCCCCACAAAACCCACTCAAACACCCCAAACCCCCACAGCTAAAGGCCTCATGACTCCCATTCAAACGCCCCCCACATCGCAAAGGCCCCACAACGCTCACTCAAACGCCCGAAACCCCCACGGCAAAAAGGCCCCACGACGCCCAGTCAAAAGCCCCAATCCCCATGATGGAAATGCCTCACCATGCCCGTTCAAATCCGCTACAGCGGAAAGGCCCCACAACGTCCATTCAAACACCCCCCGCATCGCAAAGGTCCCACACGCCCACTCAAACGCCGAAAATCCCCACGACACCCATTCAAAAGCCCAAAACCCCCCTGACGGAAAGGCATCACAAAACCCACTCAAACACCCCCAAACCCCCACAGCTAAAGGCCCCATGACTCCCATTCAAACGCCCCCCACATCGCAAAGGCCCCACAACGCTCACTCAAACGCCCCAAACCCCCATGATGGAAATGCCTCACCATGCCCGTTCAAACCCGCTACAGCGGAAAGGCCCCACAACGTCCATTCAAACACCCCCCGCATCGCAAATGTCCCACACGCCCACTCAAACGCCCAAAATCCCCACGACGCCCATTCAAAAGCCCAAAACCCCCCTGACGGAAAGGCATCACAAAACCAACTCAAACACCCCCAAACCCCCACAGCTAAAGGCCCCATGACTCCCATTCAAACGCCCCCCACATTGCAAAGGCCCCACAACGCTCACTCAAACGCCCGAAACCCCCACGGCAAAAAGGCCCCACGACGCCCAGTCAAAAGCCCCAACCCCCATGATGGAAATGCCTCACCATGCCCGTTCAAACCCGCTACAGCGGAAAGGCAACACAACGTCCATTCAAACACCCCCCGCATCGCAAATGTCGCACACGCCCACTCAAACGCCCAAAATCCCCACGACGCCCATTCAAAAGCCCAAAACCCCCCTGACGGAAAGGCCCCACAAAGCCCACTCAAACACCCCAAACCCCCACAGCTAAAGGCCCCATGACTCCCATTCAAACGCCCCCCACATCGCAAAGGCCCCACAACGCTCACTCAAACGCCCCAAACCCCCATGATGGAAATGCCTCACCATGCCCGTTCAAACCCGCTACAGCGGAAAGGCCCCACAACGTCCATTCAAACACCCCCCGCATCGCAAATGTCCCACACGCCCACTCAAACGCCCAAAATCCCCACGACGCCCATTCAAAAGCCCAAAACCCCCCTGACGGAAAGGCATCACAAAACCAACTCAAACACCCCCAAACCCCCACAGCTAAAGGCCCCATGACTCCCATTCAAACGCCCCCCACATTGCAAAGGCCCCACAACGCTCACTCAAACGCCCGAAACCCCCACGGCAAAAAGGCCCCACGACGCCCAGTCAAAAGCCCCAACCCCCATGATGGAAATGCCTCACCATGCCCGTTCAAACCCGCTACAGCGGAAAGGCAACACAACGTCCATTCAAACACCCCCCGCATCGCAAATGTCGCACACGCCCACTCAAACGCCCAAAATCCCCACGACGCCCATTCAAAAGCCCAAAACCCCCCTGACGGAAAGGCCCCACAAAGCCCACTCAAACACCCCAAACCCCCACAGCTAAAGGCCCCATGACTCCCATTCAAACGCCCCCCACATCGCAAAGGCCCCACAACGCTCACTCAAACGCCCCAAACCCCCATGATGGAAATGCCTCACCATGCCCGTTCAAACCCGCTACAGCGGAAAGGCCCCACAACGTCCATTCAAACACCCCCCGCATCGCAAATGTCCCACACGCCCACTCAAACGCCCAAAATCCCCACGACGCCCATTCAAAAGCCCAAAACCCCCCTGACGGAAAGGCATCACAAAACCAACTCAAACACCCCCAAACCCCCACAGCTAAAGGCCCCATGACTCCCATTCAAACGCCCCCCACATTGCAAAGGCCCCACAACGCTCACTCAAACGCCCGAAACCCCCACGGCAAAAAGGCCCCACGACGCCCAGTCAAAAGCCCCAACCCCCATGATGGAAATGCCTCACCATGCCCGTTCAAACCCGCTACAGCGGAAAGGCAACACAACGTCCATTCAAACACCCCCCGCATCGCAAATGTCGCACACGCCCACTCAAACGCCCAAAATCCCCACGACGCCCATTCAAAAGCCCAAAACCCCCCTGACGGAAAGGCCCCACAAAGCCCACTCAAACACCCCAAACCCCCACAGCTAAAGGCCCCATGACTCCCATTCAAACGCCCCCCACATCGCAAAGGCCCCACAACGCTCACTCAAACGCCCCAAACCCCCATGATGGAAATGCCTCACCATGCCCGTTCAAACCCGCTACAGCGGAAAGGCCCCACAACGTCCATTCAAACACCCCCCGCATCGCAAATGTCCCACACGCCCACTCAAACGCCCAAAATCCCCACGACGCCCATTCAAAAGCCCAAAACCCCCCTGACGGAAAGGCATCACAAAACCAACTCAAACACCCCCAAACCCCCACAGCTAAAGGCCCCATGACTCCCATTCAAACGCCCCCCACATTGCAAAGGCCCCACAACGCTCACTCAAACGCCCGAAACCCCCACGGCAAAAAGGCCCCACGACGCCCAGTCAAAAGCCCCAACCCCCATGATGGAAATGCCTCACCATGCCCGTTCAAACCCGCTACAGCGGAAAGGCAACACAACGTCCATTCAAACACCCCCCGCATCGCAAATGTCGCACACGCCCACTCAAACGCCCAAAATCCCCACGACGCCCATTCAAAAGCCCAAAACCCCCCTGACGGAAAGGCCCCACAAAGCCCACTCAAACACCCCAAACCCCCACAGCTAAAGGCCCCATGACTCCCATTCAAACGCCCCCCACATCGCAAAGGCCCCACAACGCTCACTCAAACGCCCCAAACCCCCATGATGGAAATGCCTCACCATGCCCGTTCAAACCCGCTACAGCGGAAAGGCCCCACAACGTCCATTCAAACACCCCCCGCATCGCAAATGTCCCACACGCCCACTCAAACGCCCAAAATCCCCACGACGCCCATTCAAAAGCCCAAAACCCCCCTGACGGAAAGGCATCACAAAACCAACTCAAACACCCCCAAACCCCCACAGCTAAAGGCCCCATGACTCCCATTCAAACGCCCCCCACATTGCAAAGGCCCCACAACGCTCACTCAAACGCCCGAAACCCCCACGGCAAAAAGGCCCCACGACGCCCAGTCAAAAGCCCCAACCCCCATGATGGAAATGCCTCACCATGCCCGTTCAAACCCGCTACAGCGGAAAGGCAACACAACGTCCATTCAAACACCCCCCGCATCGCAAATGTCGCACACGCCCACTCAAACGCCCAAAATCCCCACGACGCCCATTCAAAAGCCCAAAACCCCCCTGACGGAAAGGCCCCACAAAGCCCACTCAAACACCCCAAACCCCCACAGCTAAAGGCCCCATGACTCCCATTCAAACGCCCCCCACATCGCAAAGGCCCCACAACGCTCACTCAAACGCCCCAAACCCCCATGATGGAAATGCCTCACCATGCCCGTTCAAACCCGCTACAGCGGAAAGGCCCCACAACGTCCATTCAAACACCCCCCGCATCGCAAATGTCCCACACGCCCACTCAAACGCCCAAAATCCCCACGACGCCCATTCAAAAGCCCAAAACCCCCCTGACGGAAAGGCCCCACAAAACCCACTCAAACACCCCAAACCCCCACAGCTAAAGGCCTCATGACTCCCATTCAAACGCCCCCCACATCGCAAAGGCCCCACAACGCTCACTCAAACGCCCGAAACCCCCACGGCAAAAAGGCCCCACGACGCCCAGTCAAAAGCCCCAATCCCCATGATGGAAATGCCTCACCATGCCCGTTCAAATCCGCTACAGCGGAAAGGCCCCACAACGTCCATTCAAACACCCCCCGCATCGCAAAGGTCCCACACGCCCACTCAAACGCCGAAAATCCCCACGACACCCATTCAAAAGCCCAAAACCCCCCTGACGGAAAGGCATCACAAAACCCACTCAAACACCCCCAAACCCCCACAGCTAAAGGCCCCATGACTCCCATTCAAACGCCCCCCACATCGCAAAGGCCCCACAACGCTCACTCAAACGCCCCAAACCCCCATGATGGAAATGCCTCACCATGCCCGTTCAAACCCGCTACAGCGGAAAGGCCCCACAACGTCCATTCAAACACCCCCCGCATCGCAAATGTCCCACACGCCCACTCAAACGCCCAAAATCCCCACGACGCCCATTCAAAAGCCCAAAACCCCCCTGACGGAAAGGCCCCACAAAACCCACTCAAACACCCCAAACCCCCACAGCTAAAGGCCTCATGACTCCCATTCAAACGCCCCCCACATCGCAAAGGCCCCACAACGCTCACTCAAACGCCCGAAACCCCCACGGCAAAAAGGCCCCACGACGCCCAGTCAAAAGCCCCAATCCCCATGATGGAAATGCCTCACCATGCCCGTTCAAATCCGCTACAGCGGAAAGGCCCCACAACGTCCATTCAAACACCCCCCGCATCGCAAAGGTCCCACACGCCCACTCAAACGCCGAAAATCCCCACGACACCCATTCAAAAGCCCAAAACCCCCCTGACGGAAAGGCATCACAAAACCCACTCAAACACCCCCAAACCCCCACAGCTAAAGGCCCCATGACTCCCATTCAAACGCCCCCCACATCGCAAAGGCCCCACAACGCTCACTCAAACGCCCCAAACCCCCATGATGGAAATGCCTCACCATGCCCGTTCAAACCCGCTACAGCGGAAAGGCCCCACAACGTCCATTCAAACACCCCCCGCATCGCAAATGTCCCACACGCCCACTCAAACGCCCAAAATCCCCACGACGCCCATTCAAAAGCCCAAAACCCCCCTGACGGAAAGGCCCCACAAAACCCACTCAAACACCCCAAACCCCCACAGCTAAAGGCCTCATGACTCCCATTCAAACGCCCCCCACATCGCAAAGGCCCCACAACGCTCACTCAAACGCCCGAAACCCCCACGGCAAAAAGGCCCCACGACGCCCAGTCAAAAGCCCCAATCCCCATGATGGAAATGCCTCACCATGCCCGTTCAAATCCGCTACAGCGGAAAGGCCCCACAACGTCCATTCAAACACCCCCCGCATCGCAAAGGTCCCACACGCCCACTCAAACGCCGAAAATCCCCACGACACCCATTCAAAAGCCCAAAACCCCCCTGACGGAAAGGCATCACAAAACCCACTCAAACACCCCCAAACCCCCACAGCTAAAGGCCCCATGACTCCCATTCAAACGCCCCCCACATCGCAAAGGCCCCACAACGCTCACTCAAACGCCCCAAACCCCCATGATGGAAATGCCTCACCATGCCCGTTCAAACCCGCTACAGCGGAAAGGCCCCACAACGTCCATTCAAACACCCCCCGCATCGCAAATGTCCCACACGCCCACTCAAACGCCCAAAATCCCCACGACGCCCATTCAAAAGCCCAAAACCCCCCTGACGGAAAGGCATCACAAAACCAACTCAAACACCCCCAAACCCCCACAGCTAAAGGCCCCATGACTCCCATTCAAACGCCCCCCACATTGCAAAGGCCCCACAACGCTCACTCAAACGCCCGAAACCCCCACGGCAAAAAGGCCCCACGACGCCCAGTCAAAAGCCCCAACCCCCATGATGGAAATGCCTCACCATGCCCGTTCAAACCCGCTACAGCGGAAAGGCAACACAACGTCCATTCAAACACCCCCCGCATCGCAAATGTCGCACACGCCCACTCAAACGCCCAAAATCCCCACGACGCCCATTCAAAAGCCCAAAACCCCCCTGACGGAAAGGCCCCACAAAGCCCACTCAAACACCCCAAACCCCCACAGCTAAAGGCCCCATGACTCCCATTCAAACGCCCCCCACATCGCAAAGGCCCCACAACGCTCACTCAAACGCCCCAAACCCCCATGATGGAAATGCCTCACCATGCCCGTTCAAACCCGCTACAGCGGAAAGGCCCCACAACGTCCATTCAAACACCCCCCGCATCGCAAATGTCCCACACGCCCACTCAAACGCCCAAAATCCCCACGACGCCCATTCAAAAGCCCAAAACCCCCCTGACGGAAAGGCATCACAAAACCAACTCAAACACCCCCAAACCCCCACAGCTAAAGGCCCCATGACTCCCATTCAAACGCCCCCCACATTGCAAAGGCCCCACAACGCTCACTCAAACGCCCGAAACCCCCACGGCAAAAAGGCCCCACGACGCCCAGTCAAAAGCCCCAACCCCCATGATGGAAATGCCTCACCATGCCCGTTCAAACCCGCTACAGCGGAAAGGCAACACAACGTCCATTCAAACACCCCCCGCATCGCAAATGTCGCACACGCCCACTCAAACGCCCAAAATCCCCACGACGCCCATTCAAAAGCCCAAAACCCCCCTGACGGAAAGGCCCCACAAAGCCCACTCAAACACCCCAAACCCCCACAGCTAAAGGCCCCATGACTCCCATTCAAACGCCCCCCACATCGCAAAGGCCCCACAACGCTCACTCAAACGCCCCAAACCCCCATGATGGAAATGCCTCACCATGCCCGTTCAAACCCGCTACAGCGGAAAGGCCCCACAACGTCCATTCAAACACCCCCCGCATCGCAAATGTCCCACACGCCCACTCAAACGCCCAAAATCCCCACGACGCCCATTCAAAAGCCCAAAACCCCCCTGACGGAAAGGCCCCACAAAACCCACTCAAACACCCCAAACCCCCACAGCTAAAGGCCTCATGACTCCCATTCAAACGCCCCCCACATCGCAAAGGCCCCACAACGCTCACTCAAACGCCCGAAACCCCCACGGCAAAAAGGCCCCACGACGCCCAGTCAAAAGCCCCAATCCCCATGATGGAAATGCCTCACCATGCCCGTTCAAATCCGCTACAGCGGAAAGGCCCCACAACGTCCATTCAAACACCCCCCGCATCGCAAAGGTCCCACACGCCCACTCAAACGCCGAAAATCCCCACGACACCCATTCAAAAGCCCAAAACCCCCCTGACGGAAAGGCATCACAAAACCCACTCAAACACCCCCAAACCCCCACAGCTAAAGGCCCCATGACTCCCATTCAAACGCCCCCCACATCGCAAAGGCCCCACAACGCTCACTCAAACGCCCCAAACCCCCATGATGGAAATGCCTCACCATGCCCGTTCAAACCCGCTACAGCGGAAAGGCCCCACAACGTCCATTCAAACACCCCCCGCATCGCAAATGTCCCACACGCCCACTCAAACGCCCAAAATCCCCACGACGCCCATTCAAAAGCCCAAAACCCCCCTGACGGAAAGGCCCCACAAAACCCACTCAAACACCCCAAACCCCCACAGCTAAAGGCCTCATGACTCCCATTCAAACGCCCCCCACATCGCAAAGGCCCCACAACGCTCACTCAAACGCCCGAAACCCCCACGGCAAAAAGGCCCCACGACGCCCAGTCAAAAGCCCCAATCCCCATGATGGAAATGCCTCACCATGCCCGTTCAAATCCGCTACAGCGGAAAGGCCCCACAACGTCCATTCAAACACCCCCCGCATCGCAAAGGTCCCACACGCCCACTCAAACGCCGAAAATCCCCACGACACCCATTCAAAAGCCCAAAACCCCCCTGACGGAAAGGCATCACAAAACCCACTCAAACACCCCCAAACCCCCACAGCTAAAGGCCCCATGACTCCCATTCAAACGCCCCCCACATCGCAAAGGCCCCACAACGCTCACTCAAACGCCCGAAACCCCCACGGCAAAAAGGCCCCACGACGCCCAGTCAAAAGCCCCAATCCCCATGATGGAAATGCCTCACCATGCCCGTTCAAATCCGCTACAGCGGAAAGGCCCCACAACGTCCATTCAAACACCCCCCGCATCGCAAAGGTCCCACACGCCCACTCAAACGCCGAAAATCCCCACGACACCCATTCAAAAGCCCAAAACCCCCCTGACGGAAAGGCATCACAAAACCCACTCAAACACCCCCAAACCCCCACAGCTAAAGGCCCCATGACTCCCATTCAAACGCCCCCCACATCGCAAAGGCCCCACAACGCTCACTCAAACGCCCCAAACCCCCATGATGGAAATGCCTCACCATGCCCGTTCAAACCCGCTACAGCGGAAAGGCCCCACAACGTCCATTCAAACACCCCCCGCATCGCAAATGTCCCACACGCCCACTCAAACGCCCAAAATCCCCACGACGCCCATTCAAAAGCCCAAAACCCCCCTGACGGAAAGGCATCACAAAACCCACTCAAACACCCCCAAACCCCCACAGCTAAAGGCCCCATGACTCCCATTCAAACGCCCCCCACATTGCAAAGGCCCCACAACGCTCACTCAAACGCCCGAAACCCCCACGGCAAAAAGGCCCCACGACGCCCAGTCAAAAGCCCCAACCCCCATGATGGAAATGCCTCACCATGCCCGTTCAAACCCGCTACAGCGGAAAGGCCCCACAACGTCCATTCAAACACCCCCCGCATCGCAAATGTCCCACACGCCCACTCAAACGCCCAAAATCCCCACGACGCCCATTCAAAAGCCCAAAACCCCCCTGACGGAAAGGCATCACAAAACCAACTCAAACACCCCCAAACCCCCACAGCTAAAGGCCCCATGACTCCCATTCAAACGCCCCCCACATTGCAAAGGCCCCACAACGCTCACTCAAACGCCCGAAACCCCCACGGCAAAAAGGCCCCACGACGCCCAGTCAAAAGCCCCAACCCCCATGATGGAAATGCCTCACCATGCCCGTTCAAACCCGCTACAGCGGAAAGGCAACACAACGTCCATTCAAACACCCCCCGCATCGCAAATGTCGCACACGCCCACTCAAACGCCCAAAATCCCCACGACGCCCATTCAAAAGCCCAAAACCCCCCTGACGGAAAGGCCCCACAAAGCCCACTCAAACACCCCAAACCCCCACAGCTAAAGGCCCCATGACTCCCATTCAAACGCCCCCCACATCGCAAAGGCCCCACAACGCTCACTCAAACGCCCCAAACCCCCATGATGGAAATGCCTCACCATGCCCGTTCAAACCCGCTACAGCGGAAAGGCCCCACAACGTCCATTCAAACACCCCCCGCATCGCAAATGTCCCACACGCCCACTCAAACGCCCAAAATCCCCACGACGCCCATTCAAAAGCCCAAAACCCCCCTGACGGAAAGGCATCACAAAACCAACTCAAACACCCCCAAACCCCCACAGCTAAAGGCCCCATGACTCCCATTCAAACGCCCCCCACATTGCAAAGGCCCCACAACGCTCACTCAAACGCCCGAAACCCCCACGGCAAAAAGGCCCCACGACGCCCAGTCAAAAGCCCCAACCCCCATGATGGAAATGCCTCACCATGCCCGTTCAAACCCGCTACAGCGGAAAGGCAACACAACGTCCATTCAAACACCCCCCGCATCGCAAATGTCGCACACGCCCACTCAAACGCCCAAAATCCCCACGACGCCCATTCAAAAGCCCAAAACCCCCCTGACGGAAAGGCCCCACAAAGCCCACTCAAACACCCCAAACCCCCACAGCTAAAGGCCCCATGACTCCCATTCAAACGCCCCCCACATCGCAAAGGCCCCACAACGCTCACTCAAACGCCCCAAACCCCCATGATGGAAATGCCTCACCATGCCCGTTCAAACCCGCTACAGCGGAAAGGCCCCACAACGTCCATTCAAACACCCCCCGCATCGCAAATGTCCCACACGCCCACTCAAACGCCCAAAATCCCCACGACGCCCATTCAAAAGCCCAAAACCCCCCTGACGGAAAGGCCCCACAAAACCCACTCAAACACCCCAAACCCCCACAGCTAAAGGCCTCATGACTCCCATTCAAACGCCCCCCACATCGCAAAGGCCCCACAACGCTCACTCAAACGCCCGAAACCCCCACGGCAAAAAGGCCCCACGACGCCCAGTCAAAAGCCCCAATCCCCATGATGGAAATGCCTCACCATGCCCGTTCAAATCCGCTACAGCGGAAAGGCCCCACAACGTCCATTCAAACACCCCCCGCATCGCAAAGGTCCCACACGCCCACTCAAACGCCGAAAATCCCCACGACACCCATTCAAAAGCCCAAAACCCCCCTGACGGAAAGGCATCGCAAAACCCACTCAAACACCCCCAAACCCCCACAGCTAAAGGCCCCATGACTCCCATTCAAACGCCCCCCACATCGCAAAGGCCCCACAACGCTCACTCAAACGCCCCAAACCCCCATGATGGAAATGCCTCACCATGCCCGTTCAAACCCGCTACAGCGGAAAGGCCCCACAACGTCCATTCAAACACCCCCCGCATCGCAAATGTCCCACACGCCCACTCAAACGCCCAAAATCCCCACGACGCCCATTCAAAAGCCCAAAACCCCCCTGACGGAAAGGCATCACAAAACCAACTCAAACACCCCCAAACCCCCACAGCTAAAGGCCCCATGACTCCCATTCAAACGCCCCCCACATTGCAAAGGCCCCACAACGCTCACTCAAACGCCCGAAACCCCCACGGCAAAAAGGCCCCACGACGCCCAGTCAAAAGCCCCAACCCCCATGATGGAAATGCCTCACCATGCCCGTTCAAACCCGCTACAGCGGAAAGGCAACACAACGTCCATTCAAACACCCCCCGCATCGCAAATGTCGCACACGCCCACTCAAACGCCCAAAATCCCCACGACGCCCATTCAAAAGCCCAAAACCCCCCTGACGGAAAGGCCCCACAAAGCCCACTCAAACACCCCAAACCCCCACAGCTAAAGGCCCCATGACTCCCATTCAAACGCCCCCCACATCGCAAAGGCCCCACAACGCTCACTCAAACGCCCCAAACCCCCATGATGGAAATGCCTCACCATGCCCGTTCAAACCCGCTACAGCGGAAAGGCCCCACAACGTCCATTCAAACACCCCCCGCATCGCAAATGTCCCACACGCCCACTCAAACGCCCAAAATCCCCACGACGCCCATTCAAAAGCCCAAAACCCCCCTGACGGAAAGGCCCCACAAAACCCACTCAAACACCCCAAACCCCCACAGCTAAAGGCCTCATGACTCCCATTCAAACGCCCCCCACATCGCAAAGGCCCCACAACGCTCACTCAAACGCCCGAAACCCCCACGGCAAAAAGGCCCCACGACGCCCAGTCAAAAGCCCCAATCCCCATGATGGAAATGCCTCACCATGCCCGTTCAAATCCGCTACAGCGGAAAGGCCCCACAACGTCCATTCAAACACCCCCCGCATCGCAAAGGTCCCACACGCCCACTCAAACGCCGAAAATCCCCACGACACCCATTCAAAAGCCCAAAACCCCCCTGACGGAAAGGCATCACAAAACCCACTCAAACACCCCCAAACCCCCACAGCTAAAGGCCCCATGACTCCCATTCAAACGCCCCCCACATCGCAAAGGCCCCACAACGCTCACTCAAACGCCCCAAACCCCCATGATGGAAATGCCTCACCATGCCCGTTCAAACCCGCTACAGCGGAAAGGCCCCACAACGTCCATTCAAACACCCCCCGCATCGCAAATGTCCCACACGCCCACTCAAACGCCCAAAATCCCCACGACGCCCATTCAAAAGCCCAAAACCCCCCTGACGGAAAGGCCCCACAAAACCCACTCAAACACCCCAAACCCCCACAGCTAAAGGCCTCATGACTCCCATTCAAACGCCCCCCACATCGCAAAGGCCCCACAACGCTCACTCAAACGCCCGAAACCCCCACGGCAAAAAGGCCCCACGACGCCCAGTCAAAAGCCCCAATCCCCATGATGGAAATGCCTCACCATGCCCGTTCAAATCCGCTACAGCGGAAAGGCCCCACAACGTCCATTCAAACACCCCCCGCATCGCAAAGGTCCCACACGCCCACTCAAACGCCGAAAATCCCCACGACACCCATTCAAAAGCCCAAAACCCCCCTGACGGAAAGGCATCACAAAACCCACTCAAACACCCCCAAACCCCCACAGCTAAAGGCCCCATGACTCCCATTCAAACGCCCCCCACATCGCAAAGGCCCCACAACGCTCACTCAAACGCCCCAAACCCCCATGATGGAAATGCCTCACCATGCCCGTTCAAACCCGCTACAGCGGAAAGGCCCCACAACGTCCATTCAAACACCCCCCGCATCGCAAATGTCCCACACGCCCACTCAAACGCCCAAAATCCCCACGACGCCCATTCAAAAGCCCAAAACCCCCCTGACGGAAAGGCATCACAAAACCAACTCAAACACCCCCAAACCCCCACAGCTAAAGGCCCCATGACTCCCATTCAAACGCCCCCCACATTGCAAAGGCCCCACAACGCTCACTCAAACGCCCGAAACCCCCACGGCAAAAAGGCCCCACGACGCCCAGTCAAAAGCCCCAACCCCCATGATGGAAATGCCTCACCATGCCCGTTCAAACCCGCTACAGCGGAAAGGCAACACAACGTCCATTCAAACACCCCCCGCATCGCAAATGTCGCACACGCCCACTCAAACGCCCAAAATCCCCACGACGCCCATTCAAAAGCCCAAAACCCCCCTGACGGAAAGGCCCCACAAAGCCCACTCAAACACCCCAAACCCCCACAGCTAAAGGCCCCATGACTCCCATTCAAACGCCCCCCACATCGCAAAGGCCCCACAACGCTCACTCAAACGCCCCAAACCCCCATGATGGAAATGCCTCACCATGCCCGTTCAAACCCGCTACAGCGGAAAGGCCCCACAACGTCCATTCAAACACCCCCCGCATCGCAAATGTCCCACACGCCCACTCAAACGCCCAAAATCCCCACGACGCCCATTCAAAAGCCCAAAACCCCCCTGACGGAAAGGCCCCACAAAACCCACTCAAACACCCCAAACCCCCACAGCTAAAGGCCTCATGACTCCCATTCAAACGCCCCCCACATCGCAAAGGCCCCACAACGCTCACTCAAACGCCCGAAACCCCCACGGCAAAAAGGCCCCACGACGCCCAGTCAAAAGCCCCAATCCCCATGATGGAAATGCCTCACCATGCCCGTTCAAATCCGCTACAGCGGAAAGGCCCCACAACGTCCATTCAAACACCCCCCGCATCGCAAAGGTCCCACACGCCCACTCAAACGCCGAAAATCCCCACGACACCCATTCAAAAGCCCAAAACCCCCCTGACGGAAAGGCATCGCAAAACCCACTCAAACACCCCCAAACCCCCACAGCTAAAGGCCCCATGACTCCCATTCAAACGCCCCCCACATCGCAAAGGCCCCACAACGCTCACTCAAACGCCCCAAACCCCCATGATGGAAATGCCTCACCATGCCCGTTCAAACCCGCTACAGCGGAAAGGCCCCACAACGTCCATTCAAACACCCCCCGCATCGCAAATGTCCCACACGCCCACTCAAACGCCCAAAATCCCCACGACGCCCATTCAAAAGCCCAAAACCCCCCTGACGGAAAGGCATCACAAAACCAACTCAAACACCCCCAAACCCCCACAGCTAAAGGCCCCATGACTCCCATTCAAACGCCCCCCACATTGCAAAGGCCCCACAACGCTCACTCAAACGCCCGAAACCCCCACGGCAAAAAGGCCCCACGACGCCCAGTCAAAAGCCCCAACCCCCATGATGGAAATGCCTCACCATGCCCGTTCAAACCCGCTACAGCGGAAAGGCAACACAACGTCCATTCAAACACCCCCCGCATCGCAAATGTCGCACACGCCCACTCAAACGCCCAAAATCCCCACGACGCCCATTCAAAAGCCCAAAACCCCCCTGACGGAAAGGCCCCACAAAGCCCACTCAAACACCCCAAACCCCCACAGCTAAAGGCCCCATGACTCCCATTCAAACGCCCCCCACATCGCAAAGGCCCCACAACGCTCACTCAAACGCCCCAAACCCCCATGATGGAAATGCCTCACCATGCCCGTTCAAACCCGCTACAGCGGAAAGGCCCCACAACGTCCATTCAAACACCCCCCGCATCGCAAATGTCCCACACGCCCACTCAAACACCCAAAATCCCCACGACGCCCATTCAAAAGCCCAAAACCCCCCTGACGGAAAGGCCCCACAAAACCCACTCAAACACCCCAAACCCCCACAGCTAAAGGCCTCATGACTCCCATTCAAACGCCCCCCACATCGCAAAGGCCCCACAACGCTCACTCAAACGCCCGAAACCCCCACGGCAAAAAGGCCCCACGACGCCCAGTCAAAAGCCCCAATCCCCATGATGGAAATGCCTCACCATGCCCGTTCAAATCCGCTACAGCGGAAAGGCCCCACAACGTCCATTCAAACACCCCCCGCATCGCAAAGGTCCCACACGCCCACTCAAACGCCGAAAATCCCCACGACACCCATTCAAAAGCCCAAAACCCCCCTGACGGAAAGGCATCACAAAACCCACTCAAACACCCCCAAACCCCCACAGCTAAAGGCCCCATGACTCCCATTCAAACGCCCCCCACATCGCAAAGGCCCCACAACGCTCACTCAAACGCCCCAAACCCCCATGATGGAAATGCCTCACCATGCCCGTTCAAACCCGCTACAGCGGAAAGGCCCCACAACGTCCATTCAAACACCCCCCGCATCGCAAATGTCCCACACGCCCACTCAAACGCCCAAAATCCCCACGACGCCCATTCAAAAGCCCAAAACCCCCCTGACGGAAAGGCCCCACAAAACCCACTCAAACACCCCAAACCCCCACAGCTAAAGGCCTCATGACTCCCATTCAAACGCCCCCCACATCGCAAAGGCCCCACAACGCTCACTCAAACGCCCGAAACCCCCACGGCAAAAAGGCCCCACGACGCCCAGTCAAAAGCCCCAATCCCCATGATGGAAATGCCTCACCATGCCCGTTCAAATCCGCTACAGCGGAAAGGCCCCACAACGTCCATTCAAACACCCCCCGCATCGCAAAGGTCCCACACGCCCACTCAAACGCCGAAAATCCCCACGACACCCATTCAAAAGCCCAAAACCCCCCTGACGGAAAGGCATCACAAAACCCACTCAAACACCCCCAAACCCCCACAGCTAAAGGCCCCATGACTCCCATTCAAACGCCCCCCACATCGCAAAGGCCCCACAACGCTCACTCAAACGCCCCAAACCCCCATGATGGAAATGCCTCACCATGCCCGTTCAAACCCGCTACAGCGGAAAGGCCCCACAACGTCCATTCAAACACCCCCCGCATCGCAAATGTCCCACACGCCCACTCAAACGCCCAAAATCCCCACGACGCCCATTCAAAAGCCCAAAACCCCCCTGACGGAAAGGCCCCACAAAACCCACTCAAACACCCCAAACCCCCACAGCTAAAGGCCTCATGACTCCCATTCAAACGCCCCCCACATCGCAAAGGCCCCACAACGCTCACTCAAACGCCCGAAACCCCCACGGCAAAAAGGCCCCACGACGCCCAGTCAAAAGCCCCAATCCCCATGATGGAAATGCCTCACCATGCCCGTTCAAATCCGCTACAGCGGAAAGGCCCCACAACGTCCATTCAAACACCCCCCGCATCGCAAAGGTCCCACACGCCCACTCAAACGCCGAAAATCCCCACGACACCCATTCAAAAGCCCAAAACCCCCCTGACGGAAAGGCATCACAAAACCCACTCAAACACCCCCAAACCCCCACAGCTAAAGGCCCCATGACTCCCATTCAAACGCCCCCCACATCGCAAAGGCCCCACAACGCTCACTCAAACGCCCCAAACCCCCATGATGGAAATGCCTCACCATGCCCGTTCAAACCCGCTACAGCGGAAAGGCCCCACAACGTCCATTCAAACACCCCCCGCATCGCAAATGTCCCACACGCCCACTCAAACGCCCAAAATCCCCACGACGCCCATTCAAAAGCCCAAAACCCCCCTGACGGAAAGGCATCACAAAACCCACTCAAACACCCCCAAACCCCCACAGCTAAAGGCCCCATGACTCCCATTCAAACGCCCCCCACATTGCAAAGGCCCCACAACGCTCACTCAAACGCCCGAAACCCCCACGGCAAAAAGGCCCCACGACGCCCAGTCAAAAGCCCCAACCCCCATGATGGAAATGCCTCACCATGCCCGTTCAAACCCGCTACAGCGGAAAGGCAACACAACGTCCATTCAAACACCCCCC
Organism: Ryuthela nishihirai; assembly: GCA_038380435.1. NCBI lineage: Eukaryota > Metazoa > Arthropoda > Arachnida > Araneae > Heptathelidae > Ryuthela > Ryuthela nishihirai. Next base: position 11,159,850 of record JAWZYU010000017.1, read on the forward strand.
GCATCGCAAATGTCGCACACGCCCACTCAAACGCCCAAAATCCCCACGACGCCCATTCAAAAGCCCAAAACCCCCCTGACGGAAAGGCCCCACAAAGCCCACTCAAACACCCCAAACCCCCACAGCTAAAGGCCCCATGACTCCCATTCAAACGCCCCCCACATCGCAAAGGCCCCACAACGCTCACTCAAACGCCCCAAACCCCCATGATGGAAATGCCTCACCATGCCCGTTCAAACCCGCTACAGCGGAAAGGCCCCACAACGTCCATTCAAACACCCCCCGCATCGCAAATGTCCCACACGCCCACTCAAACGCCCAAAATCCCCACGACGCCCATTCAAAAGCCCAAAACCCCCCTGACGGAAAGGCCCCACAAAACCCACTCAAACACCCCAAACCCCCACAGCTAAAGGCCTCATGACTCCCATTCAAACGCCCCCCACATCGCAAAGGCCCCACAACGCTCACTCAAACGCCCGAAACCCCCACGGCAAAAAGGCCCCACGACGCCCAGTCAAAAGCCCCAATCCCCATGATGGAAATGCCTCACCATGCCCGTTCAAATCCGCTACAGCGGAAAGGCCCCACAACGTCCATTCAAACACCCCCCGCATCGCAAAGGTCCCACACGCCCACTCAAACGCCGAAAATCCCCACGACACCCATTCAAAAGCCCAAAACCCCCCTGACGGAAAGGCATCACAAAACCCACTCAAACACCCCCAAACCCCCACAGCTAAAGGCCCCATGACTCCCATTCAAACGCCCCCCACATCGCAAAGGCCCCACAACGCTCACTCAAACGCCCGAAACCCCCACGGCAAAAAGGCCCCACGACGCCTAGTCAAAAGCCCCAAACCCCCATGACGGAAAGGCCTCTAGGCACACTGTTCATAACCCTATTCGCCAATCTATAATTATCCATATGGACAACAAGGCCAAACCAGTGGAATCTCTCTCTGTACAATATACTACTCAGGGAGATTTCAAAATTCTCTGCCTAACCTCATCGTTATGTAGAACGTTGAACCACCTAATGCCCAAGGTACTGCGTAAGAATGTAGAATGAAAAGTGTGTAGTTTCCTCTTATCTTGTTTACACAGTGTCCACCTTTCACTACCATAACTAACCCTGGAAACAACCAAACTATTATACAGTCTAATTTTACTCTTTAGGTCCCTATTCGTCTGTTAATCTCATGCTGCACGTTACCAGTATCTCTTACATAGCTCCCAAGGTAATTAAACTGTGACACCTGCTCAAGATTGCAACCATTTAGATTAACTGAATCAGAGTCTGCCTGACCATTTTCATCACTCTAGTTTTCTCTCTGTTTATAACCAAACCTACTCTACTACCAGTTTCATCAACTGCTCGAATGAAGGAATTCATCTTATCAACATCATTTGCCAAAAGGGCTAAATCATCAGCATAATCTAAATCACAAATTTTCGTATCTCCAGCCCATTTAAGGCCAAAATCTTTCCCTTGAAGTGAATTCTGCATAACGTAATCAATAACCAAACTAAAGAAAAAAGGAGACAAAATGCACCCTTGTCGAAAACCAGAAGTAATGCTAAACCAATTGCTACAAGCCTTACCAACTCTCACACATGACTCAGTGTTATTATAAAGAGCTTTCATTATGTAACTTGTCTGGTATACCATATGATCTCACAATCAAACACAAATTATGACGATCAACAGAGTCGAAAGCCTTTTTGAAATCCACAAAGCTAGCAACCAAAGGTTTCTGAAACTCTAAACATTTCTCAAGAATCTGCTAAGTGAAAATATCTGATCCACACATCCCCTAACACTTCTGAATCCACATTGCTCATCACGCAATTGACTATCAACCGCATTCTTAATTCTGTTAATCACAATCATGGAGAGAACTTTACTTGGATCAGAGATATGGTGGTACCCCTATAGTTATCGCAAGAACGGCGATCACCATTACTGAAAATAGGGAAAATAATAGCTCTGGTAAAATCCTTAGGAACCATGCCATTATCATAGAGATATTCAAAATTTCATTCATCCAAGTGGTAACCGAAACGTTCCCAGCTCTAAGCATTTCAGTAGTAATTTCATCTACCCCTGGGATTTCTTAAGTTCAAGTTTAGAAACAGCATAAATAACTTCAGATTGTGTTATAGGGCCAACATTAATGAAAGGTTTTTTACAGCAAAATTTCAGACAAGCATTAAAGACTTGAATGTCATCTGCTGTTATGCCCCCACTGATGATTCTGATGAGGATGAGAAGGATTGGTTTTACGGACAACTTCAGGATATTTTGAATTCTGTCAAAAAAGGAGATATTACCCTTGTTCTTGGTGACTTCAACGCCAAAGTTTGTACCGACTCTGACCTTTGGGGAGGAGTAATAGGCCCTTTTGGTATTGGTAGCTGCAATGGCAATGGACAACGTCTCCTACAGGTAAGTAAACTCAATGGTTTCAGAATAACTAACACATATTAAAAACACCGCGACTTACATAAATACACATGGGTTTCACCTGATGGGCTGCATAAGAATATGATTGATTATATATTAATTAACAGCAAATGGGCTAGTTCTATTAGGAATACCAGGGCATATAGGGGAGCTGAAATTGAATCTGACCATTACCTTCTTAAAAGTGTCTTGCAACTTAAACTCAAAAAGTGTTATGCTAAGGTTAAAATATTTACCTTTAATACTGAAGCTCTGAAAGACCCAGTTATAGCCAAAGCTTACCATGATAGGTTACTTAGTCATTATGACAGTCATGGTTTGCTTACTACTGAACTTGAGGAAGAATGGGACCATTTTAAACAGGCTTTTTTGGAAACTAACAGTACACTTTTAGGGAAAAAGGAGCAGAGGAGACAGAATTATTTAAGTGATAAGGCACTTGAGCTTATTTCAGAAAGAAGGAACTGCAGGAATGTCCTTAATCAGTACCCTACTGGTCCTAATAGAAAGCATTACAAAGAACTGAATAAACGTGTAAAGGATCAGTTAGCTGCTGATAAGAATCTTTGGCTTGATGGCTTGGCTGACAAAGCTGAGGAAGTGGTTAGACAGCACAAGAGCTTTACCAGATAGTTAATGTTCTGTGTGGAAGAAAACTGACATGTATACAGGGATTGAAGGATAAACAAGGCAAGGTTATAGAAGGTGAGGATTCTCTTTTGGCGAGGTGGGTTGAGCATTTCAGTGATGTTCTAAACAATGTGGTTAGTTCTACTCCCATTAGTTGCAATGATGCTAGATGAATTGGTGGCTTTAATGCACTCATCCTAGAAGAGCAAACTAGAATCATAGAAGAAGAAACTAGAACTGCTGAGAAGTACACCCACGCCTTGGTGTTGCTTATTTCTTCCCTCCCTGAAAAGAGAAATATAATATTATTTTTAAGATTCTGATCTTTATCTGTCCATCTGGTCTCTTGCAAGCCTGGAATATCTAGGTTATAGCGCTGGAATTCCTGCATGAGGACATCAATAGAATATTCTCTATATAATGTCCTCACATTTCACGTTCCTCCAGAGAGAAAATGATTAGTAGGATTTTTAAAGAAACTATGTTTATTGAGTTAGGTAGGGCAACAATATCAAACAGCCCCTGATGGCTGGCATGGGGGTAAACACCTGTTCCACCTCTGCTAAATCTGAAGTCACCGATGCTGGTAGGAACTTCAGGTACCACCTTTTCAAGTGGGACTTTTTCTAGAGCCTTATTGCCTGCCTGAGACACATTACTCCAGTTTAGGCTTGACAATGCCCAACTAGCTAAGTAAGGTTCAGGTACCTGTGATGCCTCTGATGATCATTATGCACCAGCTGATATAAGGTATTCCATGCCTCTGTTTGCTTAGGGCTAGCAATCTAGAAGGCAACAGAAAACACACCAGCAGATTCTCCCTCAACAGAGGCCCACCAGTGCAGCAAGTCCAGGATCCATAATCAAGCTCAAATCCATAAACAAGTCCAGTCTAATAGGTATAAATGGTCAACACCAGGACCCTGTGAAGTTGACCACTCCTCAGCAGGGTTGAAAAAAAGAAAAAAGTGGCCATAGATGACCAGATTAGTTGGCCATACTGAACTGGCAGCCATCCACTTCCGTTCCCTTCCAAAAGAGAATATCTCTTTTGAAAGGTACTAACGGCCTTCAGCACGAGAAGGGGGGGTCGGATATTAGGTGTTAGACCTGGTCCGTTCTGCACATCATCACTTGGGATTGATACACAGCTCTCCTTCCATTTTATATCTAGCTCCCATTTGCAGACCTGTATTTTATAATATAGCATTTATGCTGATTTTAAATAAAAGTTTAAATATTTATGGTCCTTACAGCAGTTTTCTACAGCTGTTCTCACCACTTCACTTTCATTTATTAATCAGTAAATATAACTTAATGGTATTATTACGAGACTAGAAGCAGATAGTAGATACTATTACAGCACAGATAGCTCTGAAGAAGCACTCGATGTGTGACGTCACAACTAGAATTTGGGAAAATGTTCGGGCCTAATAGCTAAGGATAGTAGCGAAGTACGCTAACCACCTGGCCATCGGAACACTATTGAACAGTTTGATAAAAAATAGCCTTCCTCAATGACAGGGAGGTTGCATTCTCAACGCCCACCACTACTTCCTTACTAGACCATATTAAATGCAAAGACATATTTAGTGAATATATAGCTTATGTTACAAGGATCAAATGATTACAAATACATCTCGGCTAGACTTGTGGAATACCAAGAAATTAGTTTCTTGTGCAGCCACCATGATCAGCAATAACCCCTGCTACACTGTCTGACATTGAGAGGATGAGACATCGGATATGTGTTTGGGGAATGTTAGTCCATGTAGTTTCGATACATAGCCAAAGTTCATCTGTTGTAGCAGCTGCTAGTGTCTCGTGTGCTAGTCTTTGTGAGATCATGGACCAGACAAGTTCAATTGAGGACAGATCCAGTGAATGCACAGGCCAAGGCAAAAGTGTCACATGGTGGCTATCCAGGAATTGTTGGACGATGCATGCCACGTGGTCAACATTGGCACATCCATGTGCAACGTTCTTATCGCCATTGCATACACCTGTGTTGTAGAGTCAATGGTAGCCGAAGCAATGGCCGCGTAACAAAGATGTCCCAATGTACAACATACCCTAACTATTGAGCTAAGGTGATTGATGTGACTCGAGATACATTGCACGAGATGTCTGTCCTCTCCTTTGTTTGTGTGACAGGGCCGTTGAGATCCCTAAGTCAGTGAGTTCGTTCCTCCTATAGCTATTGACACCATATTCTCATCACTGTGAAAGCATTCCGTCCAACATGAGCACCGATGTCTCGGTACGATAATCCATCTTCCCATAATCCCACAATTCTTCCTCGATCAAAGTCGGAAACCTGGTCATATGGGCCGTGTTCTTTGACGGGGGATACTTGATCTTTTAGTGCACAAGAACTGCGAGCAAACACAATTCCAGTGCTTTACACCGGTTCTTTGTAATCTCCTCTGACACCACTTCTAGGGGACGTTACAATCACACATGATGCGCATATATGGGGCGTTTTGAATCATTTACGTATTCTCCCATGAACTACCCATCTTGTATATTTCAGGACAATCTGGTGAGTTCTTCCTAGTTTTGCACTTTTAATGGCCAGCAGTGTATCTATCGGAAATATCAGGTAGTTGAACGGCGTTCTGGTTCAATAATTCGGAGGCAGAGAGTAGCGGAAAAGTGTTTAATTTAGTTCCAGTAGTCCTTTAGTTAATTGCTTCCCCTACTCAAAATATCACGCTTCGCCACTGATAACTATGGAATAGCAAATAGGGTTATGAAGAGTGTGCCTAAGGGCCTCAGAAAGAGGAACAGAAAATGTCAAAGAGAACCTTGTTGGTGTTGCGCTACAGTGACCTGATGCAGCAAATGTAGCTCAGGACAGGCAAGTTTGGAGAAGTAAATTGCGAATCAGCTGGAGCTTCGTAGCCCATGAAGCCTGAGGATAATGATGATCTCATCGAGATAACGAATGATCTCATCGAGATAATGAATGATCTGTAGTTCCCGCGAGATGAAATTGGTGGATCGCAAGAAGTGATCTAAAATGAAACTATTTGGCATTTAGAGATCGGATTTGTAGGCAATGTTATGAACTATGATCAACTGAGAAATATTAAAAGTTTATTAGGATATTTTCAGAGAAATTGAAATGAAAAAAAATAAGATTGCAGTATCTTTCATAAAGAAAGAAGAGAACAGCTCAAAATAAAGAACTAACTGCAGCAACAAAATGGATTCTGGAGATTTGGTCGAAGTAGATTTACAAGTAGATGGCATGAAGAAGAGCCTTGATCGCTGGATGGAACATTTACCTGTTGGTGCACATTCCGTTCCTTTAAATTGTCTGTCTATTCCTGGTAAGTTATGAATTATTATCTATACTGATCAGCAGAGACTAGGAGAAGTGAGATAGAGCTCGAGACAGTCACAAATTTGGACGTCCTCGCCCCAAAACCGAATAGGTTGTAAAGCTTACATAAAAACAGAAATAGAAAATAACGATTAATCCCCGGAATGTAAAGTTGACTCGATGTAAGAGAAAAAAATAAATCATTGCCAATTCTGCAGTTTGGGTTACTAAGAAAGGACGTGGCCCAAACTAGAACCCATAATTTCCACAGTAACCTAAACTGCAAAATAACCGCCAAATTAATATGTGATATCTTTTATTAAAAAATTTTTAAATTATATAAGGTTATTTTGCAATTTAGGTTACTGTGGGCAGAATATGGTAATAAGTGCTACATCCTATTGCAGTGAAGTGCTCATATATGCTTGACCCTGAAGGTATGAATAACACGAGGGAGCATTTGAGCTCTTTACCACACTAGATGCTGAAGCTGACTGTGAAGGTGCTATGCCTCTTGCAGTTACCAACAAAGATTTGACAATTGTGGCATTTCATTTGCTAGAGCTGTTCTGCATTTTAGATATCAATCACATTATCTCACTTATAGAATGCAAAAAAGCATTTCATTCTTTATTTTGACATGTACATACGTTACACATTCTGTTGTTAAAATAGTGTTTATTTGATTATAAAAAATATTACATTTTAATATTGAGCTTCAATCTGTTCCAAGATTACATTCATCATATATTGTTTAGTTTTCTTGTATGTTCTGAACAATGCAGTCAACAAAAGAGGGATGGTACAATGCTCTCCCCCTCCCCTCAAATGCCAGTAAGGATAATGGAGGCACAAAAATGAAACTTATGCACATCGCGTATTTTTTGCAGAAATTCTTAAACATCTAAAATGGAGTGCAAAATGATATACTGCGGTGTAAAGTCAGTTTCTTTCTTCCCCCCCCCCCTTTATTTTTTCCAGATCTGGGCCTGAGCAGGTCCTCCAAGTTGTCACTAGTAGCAGTATCCTCTATTCTGAACTCAAAATAAGAATGCCATGAATATAAAGTGGTAAGATCTTTCTGAAACCTTGCGAGCATAGTAATTTTGAAATCCTGTTACTATTGATTTAATTGAATTTTACAATGTGGAGGCAGAAAAATAAACTCAGTTACAGCTACAAAAATGGTAAGATTATTTTGAGATGATAAAAATGATATGATCACTTAAGGCAGTAAAAATTAAAATCATTTCTAACAGCCAAATAAATTAATAAAATTCATCCATAATAAATACACAGATTACCTGCAGAAATAGAACAACAATTATTAAAAACATCTGAAAAAAAATATTGCTGATGTGATGGGAATCGAACTTGCAAGTCTCCAGATACATGCCAGAGCGCTCTACTCTTAAACCACACTTCAGATGCTAAAATCTTCCTGAATAAGACCTATAAATCTTTCACTGAGGTATGAAGGGGGCTTATGCCATCTTATACTTGAGGAGAGGCAACTTTTCCAATTGTTGCTAATGATTTAGATGTTAATGAGTAGGTCAATCACTCTTAATCATTTATTATTAAAAATCCATCCATAATAAATACACAGATTACCTGTAGAAAAGTATAGATGGCACAAGGTCTGCCACACCTCAGTGAAATATTTATAGGTCTTATTCTGGAAGATTTTAGCTTCTGATGTGTGGTTTAAGGGTAGAGCGCTCTGGCATGCATCTGGAGTGTTGCAGGTTCGATTCCCAGCGATAATTTATTTCAGATGTTTTTAATAATTGTTGAAGTCTATTTCTATAGGTAATATGTGTATTTATTATGGATGGATTTTTAATAATAAACGATTCAGCATGATTGGCCTAGTCATTAACATCTAAATCATTAGCAACAATTGGAAAAGTTTCCTCTCCTCAAGTATAGATGGCGCAAGGTCTTCCACACCTCAGTGAAAGATTTACAGGTCTTATTCTGGAAGATTTCAGCATCTGATGTGTGGTTTAAGGGTAGAACGCTCTGGCATGTATCTGGATAGTTGCAAGTTCAATTCCCGCTGCATCAGCGATCATTTTTTTCAGATTTTTTTTTTAATTATTAATAAAATTCACTGGAGGTGAAGGTCAGAGTAGGGCTGCAGAAAAAGTGGTCTGCCACTGCTGCTGTTAAACTTCCAGTTTCCTTTTATACTAATTCAATAAATAAAGAAATGTTTTTTTTTCCTCAGAAACAATTTTAAGAACCTTATTTCTAACATTGTGGCTTGGATCCATTCATACATTATTCTTTTCCAGCATTGACAGCTACACGAAAAGAAAGACATTCATTTCTATATTATTTATTATATTTCTGTAGAATGCATGCAGGTGCAAACTGACATGGGACATTATGGCATCCCACATTTTTTGTGTATAATAGTAATTTTTATTTCTTACAAGTTCCACAGAATTTAACAAAAAACTATTTTAACTAGTAGTGTGAACTATGAACAGAATACATATTAAAATTTTGTAAAAAATAAACTAAACTGAGTTTTTTTTATCATAGCCCAGGCCTTTCTGTTTACAGCTGCATCCATGAAAAAAGACTGCGAATACCATCCAGTTATATCAGGATAGCATGTGAAGAAATATCAACTGTGAAAACTAACACAATTTTCTAACTTTATGATCATGATAAATAGCTTGCAAAAATGTATTTAATTAATTATAAGTTCACAGCAATGTAATTAAAACAATTTTTAATACATGATTTATTGTGTTTAAAGGGACTGAGCCTAGGAGCAATCATATTTACACATTGACTATCTCATGAATAGTCATGCTAAGAGTTGTTACAATTGTATGACAGAACTTAAAGCAATCTTTAAAACAATAAAGGTTCAAAGTAATAGTCATAACATTATCATTTTTCATGGAAAGTCCTGCTGGTTACAGCTGGTTAAGTGGCATGATATGATCCCTTTTGGTGCAGTCTTCATTATAGATGAAAGCACACATAGATGTAATCATAGAAGTGATCATAAAAGGTAGCACATATGCTGTCAGTTCACAAGTATTAACTGTCGATGTAAACGTATAATACTCCAGATGCCAGTCCAGAACTACATTGATCTTAGAGATGACATTTCAATGGTATTGATGCTTGAAATTTTCAACATACTCGATGTGATATACTTAAGCTTGGGAAGCAGCTCAATTTGTCAACATCCAGTATAATCAGGCTTCAAATTTATTTCCAAGTTTGTGGGATGCAAACTGGTGCGATTATACTGGATGTTGACAAATGGAGCTGCTTCCTGAGCTTAAATATATCACATCAACGAGTATGTTGAAAATTTCAAGCATCAATACCATTGAAATATGTCATCTCTAAGATTAACGTAGTTCTGGACTGGCATTTGGAGTATTATACGTTTACATTGACAGTTAATACTTGTGAACTGACAGCATATGTGCTACCTTTTATGATCACTTCTATGATAACATCTAAGTGTGCTTACATCGAGGATCAGAGGTATGTATGAGAATCAGAGGTATGTATCTAATTATCCTCTCTCTCTCTCTCAGTGACTGTGAGATGTCTCACAACTGATGAGCCAGTATCGTCTTGCCCAGTAGTAGATGGACTCCAGTTGTTCCTCATTCAGGAACCTGGCTGACCCTTCTCTCACTGCTAACCTCGGCAACCTCCACAGATCTGACGGGACCCTCCTTCATCATCTCCGAGTTGGTGTCATCTACAGCAACTCTATGCTTCACACTCTCAACAGAGCGTACAGTCCTAACTGTGCCACATACACCACCTCTGAGACTATCTCACGTACTGTTCCCACTACAATGCTGAAAGAGAAGCTTTGTTTCAGGAGCTTCATGCCATCGGAATCACTGATTACTCCATTACCTCCCTACTTGGTAACCACAACAATCTGAAGCTGCAATAAACATGCTTCCAACTGGTCACTGATTTCTTTCAAAACATTGGCCTTTTCTGCAAATTCTAATGTCTCTTTTTCTTTAACCTGATTAGTATACCTAATAGTTTTGCAACATAGCTGAGAGGTAGTTTCTTCTGCCTCTACTATCTTGTCCTCCTGTTGTGACTGGCATAGGTAGCCCCTCATTGGAGGCTAATTTCACCATGAACTTGCAACACCTTGAAGCATTATTAATAAAACTTTCTGAGCATAAAAGTATGCAATCATGTTCTTGGTACTATAATGATTTTTGTGCACTGATTAATATTTTTAAAACTAGTTCCTGAAATGAGTCAAGGAAATTTAAAAAAAAAATTGAAATTCCCTTCAGAAATATTAATATTATAATGCATAATCAACGAAAATTAAAAAACAATCCAGAATTTGTTCAAAAATATTGATATCATAATGCAATCATTGTTATGCTACTATTTTATTCATTATAAGCAGGGGAGGGGGTGGCTCAGTCGGTAGTGCGCCAGGCTCATAATCTGTAGTTCCCAGGTGGGTCAGCGTTGAGATTTATCTCTGCAAAATTCCCCACCCTACCCACTTTCAGTAGGGGACACTGATGAGTTTGGAAAGGCCGCCATTAGCTGGATGGGACATTAAGTCGTGGCCCCGTGTGCGGGAGAGCCATACCCTGTGCACGTTAAAGAAAACGCTTGATGGGAGGCTACCATCTGTCTCCCAACATGTGTTCCAGTGGGTCCCCTCCCCCAACCTTCTCTGAGCCTTTGGGGTCCATTTAGCCCATGGTATGCAAAAAAAAAGTGCCAATCAGAGGTAAAACAACCCAACTCATTATAAGCAAATATCTTCTAATAATTTTGAAACCAATTTTTTTTGTCAGAGAGAATCCATTTTAGCATAGAAAATTCTTTGCAATGCTTTGTCTTTATTTTTCCAGTAGTGTGTTTGCTCTCTCAAATTCATTTTATGAAATGAAAATTTTATCTTCTTTTGCCTCCAATTTTTTGGTTTCGTCAAAATGGATTTCAAGCAAATCATTTGTTGAGTCATTTGATGACACTGAAAGTTTTTTATCAGTGCTTTCCTGTAAAAGAGCTCATACAAAAAAATTAAATGAGTTTTCTCTGAAATAGACTTCAAATAGAATAAAAAATAATCTAATGAATAAATATAAGTAAAGAAATTGAAAACATTACCTAGTTGACTTTGCAAAGGCTCTTCTTTAAGCAGTTACAAAAAAATACAAAATACATGTTGTCACTGCTTGATTGAATGTGATAATTACCTCCTTTATTTTTCTTGACATATGACAAGATGAGGTTTATTGTTAACGGATTTGCAAACATACACACTGAAAATGTTTTGGGCAGGAGAGGGAAGTTAAAGGTTTGGTGGAAAAATTAAAACCAAAAACCTTCCTCCAGTTTTCTTTCCTATATCCAAATTATCCCACCAACATAGATCCTTTTCAAAATGTCTAAGCTGATAACAGGAAATTGTAATATACCTGGCATTTTCGCCCTATTATAATTGCCCTGTTTGCCTTCTACATGAATGAAGACTCTCCCATTCTTTTCTTCCACACAAGTTCTTATCTGGCTATCATAAAGAACTTTCTCTGAGCGCCAACTGCGACAAAGGTGGCTAAGATAGGTGCTTCCCAAATTCTCTTGGAATGTGCCAATGAAGGGCTTTGTTCGTTGATCATAAAAGTAAATTGTACATCTGTCTGTTTCATACAAGTTTCTAAGTATATCTTATAAAGGAAAAATCAGAAATACATCAAAACACAAAAACAGGGAAAATAGCAAAAAAAATTGTTATTTGTTACGTTTGATCATTATAAATATTTTGAAATTCCATTAAAGTTATTCATGGTGTTATTCAAAAATCATTTCATTATGTTACAATAATGTTTTCTGACACTGCTACCAACTCATAGGATCAGTATTCCAGCATGCATCTTGTAGTTTGGCTTCACTTTTTTTAGTTTTCACACTTTTTTTTTCAATATTCTCCCTCCTGTTCTTCTTACCTCCATGACCTAAACTACAATTGGTACTTCTGCACTTTAACTCACTCAGCTCACTAGATGCTGCCACAAGTTATCGTTTGTTGCATAAAAAAACGTAAGATTCATAAAGTAAGTGAAAAAGGTCAGTGCCATAGTGTGCTTTCATAGCTTGGGATTTTTATGACCTGGTTTTTTATTTATTTTTAGGTCCAAAGGTAAGTTTTTTTTTTGGGGGGGGGAGGGGGATAGAGGTAAATGGTAAGAAATTTATACTGTTTTTCTTCGATTTATTTCTTTATATGTAACATCTAGGTGTAGATTTTGGCTCTTAGGTAAGTTTAAAATTAAAGTTATTTACCAAAAATTAGAGTAGAGGTACACGATGCGGTAATTAAAATTAAAGTTAATTCTCTATGACACTGTTAAATGTTTTTAAGCACTTCAACACGTGGACTATGCTATCATGTATCAACAATTATTAAGGAGAGATTTACATACCATGCCCTAGAGGATGGGTAGTAACAGGAACTTCCGGGATGCTTTCGGTGACATATTTAATAATCAACGTTCTTGCCGGCAAGTGATGTCTCAGTGGAGATTAAAAGAAGAATAACGGCTGCCAATGGTCTACCAGCGTTGGCGAATGAGATAACCTTTTATACCTTTGATAGCATAGAGAGCTTAAAAAAGTTTTTGATCCACGACACATTTCTTGCCCTTTTGGCGCGTCATCAGGTGGGAAGTGAGGAACTTAAGCTAATGCAGGAGAGGCGGTTGTTGATCGCGGGGGAGGGGTGGGGTGCCATAAATTGACCTGTTGGTGGCTCAGCTCTGAGGATCGGAGTGGCCAGCAGCTAATCGTCGATTTTAGGAGGCATTAAGCAAATTTTCTAAAGGGTTTGGGGGTGTGTATTAGTGCAGGTGGCAGATGGGAATCAGCGATGAGAGAGGAGAGTGTTTAGGGGGGCGTGGAATTTCCGAGGTGTATGTTATATCCCCTAAGGATCAGATGCCAAGCTGAGGGGAGGGGGACAATGTGTTGCAGAGTTCAGTCAGTTTTACACTAATGATATTTTCTGTGATGGCTAGTTGGAATTTTGTAGGTGGGGATACTATAATTTTAGCTGAGTGAAAACCAGTGAGTAGATTGTTTTCGTGGTTGTTTTCCAAACGATCGTGACCATATACCCAGCTCTAGAGGAGTTTATTACATCCAACTCGGAGAACCTGTAGGGTCTTTGAGAAAATATCTTCAGTAACGTAAAACTGACTGAACTCTGCAACAGACATTGTCCCCCTCCCCCCAGCTTAGCGTCTGCTCCTTAGTGGATATAACATACACCTCAGAAATTCCCCCCCCCCACACACACACACACTCTCCTCTCTCATTGCTGATCCCCATCTGCCACCTTCACTAATGCACACCCACCAAACCCTTTAGAACACTTCCATAATGCCTCCTAAAATCGATGATTAATACATACCCTCCACACACACACAACTCCCAATAGCAATACTGATAAGAAAACCATTATTCAGACCCTCAATAACATAATTCTCTTAACCCCAAAATTCAGTTAACGAAATTTATTAATTCACTAAAAATACCCCACTCATTATAATTATAAATTCATCATCATCATCCTCAAGCAGCCATGGGCTACAGAGGTCCAATCAGAACATGCAGTTTAATTCTCCAAGCCTATCTATCCTGAGCTACATCTTCTGCATCCGCCCATCACATCCTAGGTCTCCCCATCTTTTTAAGACCTTTAGGCACACTGTTCATAACCCTATTCGCCAATCTATAATTATTCATACAGGCAACATGGCCAAACCAATGGAGTCTCTCTCTCCACAATATGCTGCTTAAAGGAGGTTGCAAACTCCTTTGCCTAACCTCATTAGTTACAAATTTGAACAACCTAATGCTCAAGATACTGCATAAGCATCTGGAATCAAAAGCATTTAGTTTCCTGTTATCTTGTTTACAAAGTGTCCAAGTTACACCAAAGTTACCATAACTAACCCTAGAAAGAACCAAACTATTATACAATCTAATTTTAGTTTTTAGGTGTATATGCCGATTTCTCCACACTCTCCACAGATTCTTCAAAGTCCCGGCAGTAATCCCTATTTGTCTGTTAATCTCATGCAGCACATCACCAGCATCTGTTACATAGCTCCCAAGATAATTAAACTGCGATACCTGCTCAAGACTGCAACCATTCAGATCAACTGAACCACAGCATGCCTGACCAATTTTCATCATTTTGTTTCCTCTCTGTTTATAACCAAACCTACTCTACTACCAGTCTCATCAACAGCTCGAATGAAAGAGTTCATCTCATCAACATCATTTGCCAAAAGGGCTAAATCATCATCATCATCATCATCATCAAACAGCCATGGGCTACGGAGGTCCAACCAGACCGTGCAATTTAGTTCTCCAAGCAAGTCTATCCTGAGCTACATCTACTGCATCTGGCCACTGCACACCAATTCTAACAAGGTCCTGTTTGACATTGTCTGCCCACCGCATCCTAGGTCTCCCCTTCTTTCTGAGGCCTTTAAGCACACTGTTCATAACCCTATTCGCCAATCTATAATTATTCATACGGGCAACATGGCCAAACCAACAGAGTCTCTCTCTGCACAATATGCTGCTTAAAGGAGGTTGCAAACTCCTTTTCCTAATCTCATCATTAGTTACAAAGTTGAACCACCTAATGCCCAAGATACTGCGTAAGCATCTGGAATCAAAAGCATCTAGTTTCCTGTTATCTTGTTTACAAAGTGTCCAAGTTTCACTACCATAACTAACCCTAGAAAGAACCAAACTATTATACAGTCTAATTTTAGTCTTTAGGTGTATACGCCTATTTCTTCACACTCTCCATAGATTCTTAAAAGTCCCAGCAGCAATCCCTATTCGTCTGTTAATCTCATGCCGCACATCACCATTATCTGTTACATAGCTCCCAAGATAATTAAACTGTGACACCTGCTCAAGACTGCAACCATTCAGATTAACTGAATCACAGCCTGCCTGACCAATTTTCATCACTTTAGTTTTCTCTCTGTTTATAACCAAACCTACTCTACTACCAGTCTCATCAACAGCTCGAATGAAAGAGTTCATCTCATCAACATCATTTGCCAAAAGGGCTAAATCATCAGCATAATCTAAATCAGAAATTTTCGTATCTCCAGCCCATTTAAGGCCAAAATCTTTCCCTTGAAGTGAATTTCGCATAACATAATCAATAACCAAGCTAAAGAGAAAAGGAGACAAAATGCACCCTTGTCGAACACCAGAAGTAATGCTAAACCAATTGCTACAAGCCTTACCAACTCTCACACACGACTCAGTGTTATTATAGAGAGCTTTCATAATGTTAACTAACTTGTCTGGTATACCATATGATCTCACAATCAACCACAAATTATGACGATCAACAGAGTCGAAAGCCTTTTTGAAATCAACAAAGCTAGCAACCAAAGGTTTCTGAAACTCTAAACATTTCTCAAGAATCTGCCTAAGTGAAAATATCTGATCTACACATCCCCTACCACTTCTGAATCCACATTGCTCATCACGCAATTGCCTGTCAACCAGATTCTTAATTCTATTAAGCACAATCATGGAAAGAACTTTACCTGGAACAGAGAGTAGGCTGATACCCCTATAGTTATCACAAGAACTGCGATCACCTTTTTTGAAAATAGGGATAACAATAGCTCTGGTAAAATCCTTAGGAACCATGCCTTTATCATAAAAGAGATTCAGAATTTCAGTCATCCAAGTGGTAACCGAAACATTCCCAGCTCTAAGCATTTCCGTAGTAATTTCGTCTACCCCTGGGGATTTATGAAGTTTAAGTTTAGAAACAGCCAAACTAACTTCAGATTGTGTTATAGGGCCAACATTAAAGCCACCAATGCATCTATCATCATTGCAAACAATGGGAGTAGAACTAACTACATTGTTTAGAACATCACTGAAATGCTCAGCCCACCTAGCCATGACAGAATCCTCCCCTTCTATAACCTTACCTTGTTTATCCTTCAATCCTTGTATTCCTGTCCGTTTTCTACCACACAAAACATTAACTATCTGGTACAGCTCTCTGCTGTTGTGCTGTCTAACTGCTTCCTCGGCTTTGTCAGCCAAACCATCAAGCCAAAAATTTTTATCAACAGCTAACTGATCCTTTACAAGTTTATTAAGGTCTCTGTAATGCTTTCTATTAGGACTAGTAGGGTATTGATTAAGGGCATTCCTGCAGTTCTTTCTTTCCGAAATAAGCTCAAGTGCCTTATCACTCAGATAATTTTGCCTCTTCTGCTCCTTTTTTCCTAAAAGAGTACTGTTAGTGTCCAAAAAAGCCTGTTTAAAATGATCCCATTCTTCCTCAACTTCAGTAGTAAGCAAACCATGACTGTCATAATGACTAAGTAACCTATCATGGTAAGCTTTGGCTATAACTGGATCTTTCAGAGCTTCAGTATTAAAAGTAAATTTTTTAACCCTAGCACAACACTTTTTAAGTTTAAGTTGCAACATACTTTTAACAAGGTAATGGTCAGATCCAATTTCAGCTCCCCTATATGCCCTGGTATTCCTAACAGAACTAGTCCATTTGCTGTTAATTAATATGTAATCAATCATATTCTTATGCAGCCCATCAGGTGAAACCCATGTGTACTTATGTATGTCGCGGTGTTTGTAATAAGTGTTAGTTATTCTGAATCCATTGAGTTTACTTACCTGTAGGAGACGTTGCCCATTGCTATTGCAGCTACCAATACCAAAAGGGCCTATTACTCCTCCCCAAAGGTCAGAGTCAGTACCAACTTTGGCATTGAAGTCACCAAGAACAAGGGTAATATCTCCTTTCTTGACATAATTCAAAATATCCTGAAGTTGTTCATAAAACCTATCCTTCTCATCCTCATCGGCATCCTCAGTGGGGGCATAACAGCAGATAACATTCAAGTCTTTAACGCTTGTCTGAAATTTTGCTGTAAGAAACCTTTCATTAATGCACTCATATCCTAGAAGAGCATCACTAGCGTGTCTGCTGAGAAGCAGACCCACGCCTTGGTGATGCTTGTTGTCGTCCCTCCCTGAAAAGAGAAATTTAAGATTATTTTTAAGAATCTGACCTTTATCTGTCCATCTGGTCTCTTGCAAGCCGAGAATATCTAAATTATAACGGTGGAATTCTTGTGTGAGGACATCAAGAGAAAAAGCTCTGTGCAGAGTCCTCACATTCCAACTACCTATGGAGAGAAAATGGTTAGTGGGATGTTTAAAGAAACTATGTTTATTGAGAGAGGGAATGCCGACAATATCAAACAGCCCCCTAATCGCAGACATGGGGCAAAGACCCGTTCCCCCACTACTAAAGGCTGAAGCCATCTACACTGGAAGACTTCCTCCAATGTAGAATTTGACGATGCCAATAGAAGCAAAGAGTTCAGGTGCCTGCGATGACTTCTGCTCAGGATTATCCACCAGCTGATAAACATATCCTGTGGATCTATTCACTTGGGGCTGTCAACCCACAAACAAAAAGAAAACACAGCGGAAGATTTTCCCTCGACAGAAGCCCACCAGTGCAGCAAAATCAGGATCCATAATCAAGCTCAGAGCCATATATCTGTCCAGTCCAGTAGGTTTATATGGTCAGCACCAGGACCCTGTGTGGTTGACCACTCCTCAGCAGGGTAGAAAAAAAAGAAAAGTAGCCATAGTTGTCCAGATCAGTAGGCCACACTAATCTGGCAGCCCTCCCCTTCCGTTCACTTCCACAAGAGAGTATCTCTTTTGAAAGTTACTAACGGTCCGCACCACGAGAAGGCGGGGTTGGACATTAGGTGCTAGGCCTGGCCGGTTCTATGCATCATCACAGGGGATTGGTGCATAGCTCTCCTTCCAGTGACTACCTAGCTACCATTTCATAATCTAAATCAGAAATTTTCGTATCCCCAGCCCATCTTATGCTAAAATCTTTCCCTTGAAGTGAATTTCGCATAACATAATCAATAACCAAACTAAAGAGAAAAGGAGACAAAATGCACCCTTGTCGAACACCAGAAGTAATGCTAAATCAATTGCTACAAGCCTTATCAACTCTCACACACGACTCAGTGTTATTATAGAGAGCTTTCATTATGTTAACTAACTTGTCTGGTATACCATATGATTACCCAATCAACCACAAATTATGTCGATCAACAGAGTCGAAAGCCTTTTTGAAATCAACAATGCTAACAACCAAAGGTTTCTGAAACTAAACATTTCTCAAGAATCTGTCTAAGTGAAAATATCTGATCCACACATCCCCTACCACTTCTGAATCCACATTGCTCATCACGCAATTGACTGTCGACCAGATTCTTAATTCTATTGAGCACAATCATGGAAAGAACTTTACCTGGAACAGAGAGTAGGCTGATACCCCTATAGTTATCACAAGAACTGCGATCACCTTTTTTGAAAATAGGGATAATAAGAGCTCTGGTAAAATCCTTAGGAACCATGCCTTTATCATAAAAGATATTCAAAATATCAGTCATTCAAGTGGTAAACGAAACATTTCCAGCTCTAAGCATTTCTGTAGTAATTTCATCTACCCCTGGGGATTTATGAAGTTTAAGTTTAGAAATAGTCAAAATAACTTCAGATTGTGTTATAGGGCCAACATTAAAGGGCCAACACCAATGCATCTATCATCATTACAAACAATGGGAGTAGAACTAACCACATAGTTTAGAACATCACTGAAATGCTCGCCCACCTAGCCATGACAGAATCAGCACCTTCTATAACCTTACCTTGTTTATCCTTCAATCCTTGTATACCTGTCTGTTTTCTACCACATAAAACATTAACTATCTGGTACAGCTCTCTGCTGTTGTGCTGCCTAACTGCTTCCTCAGTTTTTTCAGCCAAGCCAAAGATTTTTATCAGTAGCTGACTGATCCTTTACACGTTTAATAAGCTCTCTGTAATCCTTTCTATTAGGACTAGTAGGGTATTGATTAAGGGCATTCCTGCAGTTCCTTCTTTCTGAAATAACCTCAAGTGCCTTATCACTCAAATAATTCTGCCTCCTCTGCTCCTTTTTTCCAAAAAGACTACTGTTAATTTCCAAAAGAGCCTGTTTAAAATGGTCCCATTCTTCCTCAATATCAGTGGTAAGCATACCATGACTGTCATAATGACTAAGTAACCTATCATGGTAAGCTGTAGTTATAACTGGGTCTTTCAGAGCTTCAGTATTAAAGGTAAATTTGTTTGGTCTGTAAATGGTAGCTAGGCATAAACTGGAAGGAGAGCTGTATACCAATCCCCAGTGATGATGCACAGAACTGGCCAGGTCTAACACCCCTAATGTCCGACCCCGCCTTCTCGTGGTGCAGGCCGTTAGTACCTTTCAAAAGAGATTCTCTTTTGGAAGGGAACGGAAGGGGAGGGCTGCCAGTTCAGTATGGCCTACTGATCTGGTCATGTATGGCCACTTTTTTTTTTTCAACCCTGCTGAGGAGTGGTCAATTTCACAGGGTCCTGGTGCTGACCATTTATACCTACTAGACTGGACTTGTTTATGGATTTGAGCTTGATTATGGATCCTGGACTTGCTGCACTGGTGGGCCTCTGTTGAGGGAGAATCTGCCCCTGTGTTTTCTGTTTGCTTCTGGGTTGCCGGCCCTAAGTGAACAGAAGCATGGGATACCTTATATCAGCTGGTGGATAATCCTGATCAGAGGCCATCGCAGGTACCTGAACCTTACTTAGCTAGTTGGGCATCGTCAAGCCTAAACTGGAGTAATGTGTCTCAGGCAGGCCATATGGCTCTTGAAAAAGTCCACTTGAAAAGGTGGTACCTGAAGATCCTACCAGCATCGATGACTTAGCCTTTAGCGGAGGAGGAACAGGTCTTTGCCCCATACCTGCGATCAGGGGGCTGTTTGATATTGTTGGCCCTACCTATCTCAGTAAACCTATTTTCTTTAAAAATCCTACTAATCATTTTCTCTCTGCAGGAAAGTGGAATATGAGGACATTATATAGAGATTATTCTCTTGATGTCCTCACTCACAAATTCTAGCACTATAACCCAGATATTCTAGGCTTGCAAGAGACCAGATGGACAGGTAAAGGTGAGATACATAAATATAACTTTAAATTTCTCTTTACAGCGTGGGGGGATGGAAAGCATCATCAAGGGTGGGTCTGCTGCTCTTCTACGATATGAGTGCATTACTGAAAGGTTTCTTACAGTAAAATTTCGGACAAGCATTAAAGACTTGAATGTTATCTGCTGTTATACCCACTGAGAGTGCCAATGAGAATGAGAAGGATAGGTTTTACGGACAACTTCACGATATTTTGAATTCTGTCAAGGAGATATTACCCTTGTTCTAGGTGACCTCAATGCCAAAGTTGGTACTGACTCTGACCTTTGGGGAGGGGTGATAGGCCTTTTTGGTATTGGTAGCTGCAATGGCAATGGGCAACGTCTCCTACAGGTAAGTATACTCAATGGTTTCAGAACAACTAACACTTATTACAAACACTGCGACATACATAAGTACACATGGGTTTCACCCGATGGTCTGCATAAGAATATGATTGATTATATATTAATTAACAGCAAATGGGCTAGTTCTGTTAGGAATACCAGGGGATATAGGGGAGCTGAAATTGGATCTGACCATTACCTTGTTAAAAGTGTCTTGCAACTTAAACTTAAAAAGTGTTGTGCTAAAGTTACCAATCACAAACTAGCCACAAATAGTGAAGTTTCCCTCGACACTTGCTTATCTTGACAATTTCCCATTAGCCCACACCCTCTCCCAACCTCTGTTACATGCTGATGTAGATCACATTACGGCCACCTGCACATCCACTGGCCATTACGATCTTCGGAGCTGAGCCACCAACAGGTCAATTTATGGCACCTCCTCCCTCCCCCACGATCAACAACCAACTGCCTCTCCTGCATTAGTTTAAGCTCCTCGCTTCCCGCCTGACGATGCTCCAAAAGGAAGGGTGCAAAATGCGCGTCGTGGATCGAAAACTTTTGTAAGCACTCTATGCTATCAAAGGTATAAATGGTTATCTCTTTCGCCAAGGCGGGTAGACCATTGGCAGCCGTTATCCTTCTTTTAAACTCCACTGAGACGTCACTTGCTGGGAAAAATGTCGATTATTAAATTTGTCACCGAAAACATCCTGAAAGTTTCTGTTACTACCCATTCTCTACGGCATGATACACAAATCTCTCCTTAATAATTGTTGATACTTGATAGCATAGTCCATGTGTTGAAGTGCTTAAAAACATTTAACAGCGTCATAGAAAATTAAATAAGTTTAATTTTAATTACCGCATGTGTACCTCTACTCTAATTTTTGTAGGTAAGTTTAGTAAATTGCAGACAATTTTCTTAGTTAAATATTTTTATTGTTTATGTTAAGTGGGATGATGGGATTTATAATTTGCACATCTGTTATGGTCACTTTCTATACTATGAATTGGCAGTCAGTTATGTATGATTTTCTTGTTTTTTACATTTGTTGTCCTGATGGGATTATTGAGTTCTGGGGGCTTTTCTATAATGTGAAATGGCGGAAAATTGTTTACGATTTTCTTGTTTTTAAGTTCCTGATCGGATTATTAGTTTTATTTTTTTATTTGAATTGGTGTTGTATTGTTTATGATTTTCTTGCTTTTTTTATGTTCCTTGTATTGTGATATATGCAGTTAGAAAAAAATTGCTTTAGGGACTATGATATTGGCTGGTTTTACATGTGGAATCAAAATTTTACCTTTAGAAATCACGCAGCATATTACCTTGCATCAAAACAATATAGGATTGAGTGATCAAAACGACAAGTCTGCCAGGCAGGAGTTTGTATTATTTTTGAGCTATTTAGATTTATTTCTTTATATGTAAAAATAAAATAATAAAAGCATCCTCAAGCAGCTGCTTGCTATGGAGTTCTGACAGGAACCTGTCAGTTTAATTCACCATAGTAGGTCTGTGAGGATAATGGGACCTCAGCAGAAAGACCGCACATACATCTGTGCCTTACCCGTTGCTCAAACTCGGGTTCCTTTGATCAGTAGCCATGCATGCTAACCACTGAGTCATGTTACCATAAAGGCTTTATGTCTCTTAGATAAGTGTATGAAATTGAAAATGATATTTTTTGAATATGTTTAATATACTAAGCAGAAAATGTGAAACAACGGGATTTGAAATTTCCCCGTCTTTTGTCTTCCTTAATTATCTGTATTTTTGGGAGCTACTTTGGTGATATTACAAAATTTCTTTCTTGAGTGGAGGAAGGAGGGGTTCTTTTTACTTTTGCATCGATAAAATTATTTTTTCCCGTACAAGATTTTGATATGTATATAATGCGTAATGGTGTTGCATTGTTTATGACATTCGTGAACTTTAGATTTGTTATTCCTAATGGGATTATTTAGTTCAGGGGACTTTATTGTAATGTGGATCAGTGGTGCATTGTTTCAGTTTAATTAATGCAATTATGCTGTAATTCAATTGCTATTGAGCAACTATATTCTCTACAGTTTATCTAAATGTTGCATTAAGCACCAGTAGAAAACTAATCATTGAATTTTTTACAAGTTACATTCGTATCTCTTAAACCATAGAACCTGTAGCAAGTAAATAATGATAATTTATCTTATCAGTGGCATTAGTTATCACTTGTACCATCTTACCTTATACTGACAATAAATATAAGTATTACTACATAGTTATTACAGTAGTTGATGTTACATTTTCTTTTGCCATTTAACTCATATGCGAGCTTAAGACATACCCAAGTCCTCCAAAGTTCAAGACTTCCAGAGTGATAGATAATGCTGTTTAGAATTGTAGATCACAGGTAATGGAGATGGTGTCCATTATTATTTGTGCGACATGGAGTCACAGATGACAGATGTCTGTTTCCTGCTGATGGTACTGGCAGCTTGATGCAAAAATTCCTCCTTTTTGGGGAGCCGATGCGACACTACAGTGGTTCACTTCCTTCTTTCTTGGCCGGCACATACTCGGAAATATCCTGTTGGCCATTAAAAGTGCAACACCAAGAAGAACTAAACAGATTGCCCCGAAGCCACATCAAACACCTTAGTTCAACAGTTAGTGTGTGTTGCACGTCAACCAGTTTCCACACATATGGTTCGATGTTGTCTGCAGCATTGTGGCATCTTTGCTAGGTGGCTGTTGCTTTGGCTACCATTAACTCTACAACACAGGCATATGCGACTGCAATGGTGCCCAGAATGCCGCTCATAGATGTGTGAATGGCATCGCATCATCTTTTCAGATGAACCATGATGGATGAATCCATATCTGGCGATAGCGAAGCGATAGGCTCATTGAGACATGCGTGATGTAGTGCCATACAGGTCCGGCCCATGGTGTTATGTTATGGGGTGACATTGGACTCCACTCATGCACACTCCTTGTGCCCATTACCGGTACTTTGAACAGCCAGCGTTACATCACTGAGGTGTTGGAGCCTGTGGTCATACCTTATCTTCAGAGGTTCTCTGGTGCCATTTACCAACAGGACAATGCCCAACCACATGTGGCTTGCATCGTCCAACAAGTCCTGGATAGCCACCACGTGACACCTCTGCCTTAGTCTGCGAGTTCACCGGATCTGTCCCCAATTGAATATGTCTGGTCCATGATCTCACAACGACTAGCACACCAGACACCAGCAGCTGCTACAACAGATGAACTTTGGCTATGTATCGAAACTGCATGGACTGGCATTCCTGAAACACATATCCAACGTCTCATCCTCTCATGTCGGACCGTGTAGCAGCGGTTATTGCCACTCATGGTGGCTACACAAGATACTGATTTATTTGTATTCCATGAGTCTAATCGAGTTGTATTTGTAATCATTTGATCCTTGTAACATAAGCTATGTTTTCACTAAATATGGCTTTTATATCTCTTGTCTTTCATGGTGTCGTACTTTTAATGGCCAACAGTGTATTTGGTGGTGTAGTCAGGTTACTAGTTCTATTTTTTATGATTATTCTTTCATTGCACATTCTTTAGTATTCATTTTAATTTATAGCATGCTCAACTAGTATATATTAAGCCCATTAACATTTTAACAATCTACTAAAATTTGTCTAATGAACTAATAAAAACATTCAAAAATGCTAAAATAAAATGGCCAGAAAAAAAGGTCACACATGTGATGGGAAACATGTAGCCATTTGACTTTAGCATTCAGTCTTGTTGGAATGTTTTATTAGTTCATTTATTAGACAAATTTTAGTTTTAGATTTTAAAATATTGTTGCGGATTACAAAAATGGATAGCCACTGAGCGTGAGTATTAAAAGCTATATTTCAAAACCAAATTCAATACAAGGTAAATTGTTACAAGGAAATATGGATGAAGTATCTTATTAACAAATCAACTATTAACATGCACAAGTCATCAATCTTCCTGCGTAGAGCACACAATATCAGCTCTGTGTATTTTACTAAATACTACCTTTTACTTGATTTACCAGGTCACCCGAAGATCTTCACTCGTAAACCAATTCTCGTCCTGTGCTAATAACTTTTCACACAATAGCCGAACAAAAAGACAGTCCGTGTAGACATTCGAAGTTAGCCATAAAAGTTCCCACTTTTATACTTCCGCGTATACACAACACATCAAGTTACTTCTTGATACTTAACGATAAAAGATCCCACTTTTATCCTTCCGCGTATACACAACACATCAAGTTACTTCTTGATACTTACGCGCACTGTCTCAGAACAGCTCACCGTCCATTTTCGAACTCACCGACCGTTACAACACACAACGACCGTTACAATACAAAACCGTTAACGCTCCACTCTTCTTCTCCAAATTCTCCCAACGTTCTTATTCGTTGGCTGAAACTTTGCTTTCGGTTGCCAGATTCTTCTGTCGTAACACTGCCCCCTTCCTAGGTCTTGTTCGTCCCGAACAATTCTGGATTCCAAAGCTTCTTCAGTTCTTCGATGAAACGGGGTCAAATGATCCACGTGAACCACCTTGCACTTTGTAGCTGGACATCGACGAATGCGATATACCACGTCTGTGTCAAAATGAAAGCGAATCTCATTATGACGTAGATTTCTTTTCTGACTGAAGCCTCGTCCACAAACATAATACGTGTAAGGCCTATAGCCCTTGTGAACACGTTTATGTCTCTGCAGGGAGAAGAATCGACTAAGAGTTTTCGTGCAAAACCTGTAAAAAGTTTTCTTCTTTGGATTTTTACTTCTATCAACAGTAACAAGGAATGAAAGTCATTAGTGACATAAAATCTAGGGAGGAGTTTCATCCTCCAGTCTGACCCTTTTGTCAGTTGACTTTCACTTAATTCAGAACTGTCGTGATGAACCTTCAGCCATACTTCACCTGAATCAATTTGATCCCCAAGGTGCTTCACAATTATAATATCAGCTCCATAATTCTTTTTAGCGCCTCGGTCCATCTCCTCCTTCCATAATCTTGTTAGAACTGCAGCTTCTAATCCGACAACCTTACCTGTTTCTCCTGTATAAGTGAAATCAGTGATGTGTCGGGCTGCTAGCAATATTTTTTCTGTTTTACCTTCACATAGCCAGCTTGCAACATCTTCAGATACTCCTTGTTCTATTAACATGTTACGAAACTTGTTCAAAGCATTGCCGTTATGCAGAACCTTGCAGACACGTGATGCTTCATCTACCCTATTATCCACAATGTTCACCAAACGCAGAAGTTCTCCTCCTAACTCTTCGACGAGCTCTTGCAGTTCCAAGGATCCGTTACCAAGGAAACACTGAACAGCTTCCATCACTTCCAGAGAGTTGTCAACAGAGTTTTCAAGAGGTGAATCCATGTTGCTGATAACAGCTGAACAACTCAAACTCTTCATTCCACGAGCTTGTGATGCTGCAACCACTTTCTTAACTAAATCAACAGCAACATCTTCTGTACTGATGAGATCAATAGCTCCTTTTCCGAATTCAACATCATAAACCAAAGCACACACTCCTTCAGCCAGCTTTTTGGACACAATTGAGCATATCATTAGAGGAACGCTATCTATGGTAGCCATCAGATCCTTGCAGCGGTAAATCTCCTTATCTGTTGGCACCAGCTCCTCTGTCTGTCCTACGATGCAACATCCGACGTCTTCCATCATCTGCTCGATTTTATCTTTAGTGCAGTCGACTGTGAAGCTAGGGATGGATTCCAATTTGTCCAGAGTATCTCCCGTCAATTGGCGAGCACGACCGGAGATCATAGGGACCTTGAGACCTAAAGCAGCAAGTGCAGGAGCCAAGACAAGACTCACTTTGTTGCCGACACCTCCTGTGCTGTTTTTATCTACCATCCGATGGCGCCACTCGGGTCTCCAGCAAAACACATGACCCGAGGAGGTCATATTTGCTGTTTCTTCCGAATTCACTTTCTTGGAGCTCTCATTGTAATTAGCCAGGGAAACATCAGTCATGATTGCCAAATTGTTCATTCTGGAGATCAGCGACGAGTTCTGTAACATGATATTGTCCACTTTAGAGCTCTTGTAGTCGTGATAAAACTTTTCTATATCCTTATAATCTAAATGGTTATAATGTCCAAATCTGCACATTGACTGTTCAGAAAAGAAATTCAGCGTGGCTACGTTGAAATTATCTGAGGGATTCACTTCTCTCTGATCGTAACTCTGAGGCTTAGTTTCATCCAGAAAGTTAGTCTTTGAAGTACTGTCTCTGCCTGAAGCTCCTTTACTAGCATCACCTGTTACGCTTCTAAGCCATTCTTCGGAATTCTTCTTTCTTAAATCCCCACTTTCTATAAACGATTCAAGTGTGGCTATATGCTTCGGAAAAATCTCTCCGACTTCCCCGGTAACGTCGAATGGCACTTTGTATCTATGATGAATGGACGCCTCTTCTTTACCCGGACCACTCTGCGAAACGTAAACTCTGTTTCGTTCCCCCTCATTACCACTCGTTACTCTGCCTTTGCGATAAATGTCCATGACACATTTTGCTGACGGCGAGGAATAGAATACCTTTCGTGTGGATCTCTCTTCAGATCGTGCCAGACTTGTATACCTAGGTATTTTGAAGTGCAAAGCGTACTGTATAGTCTCACAGCTCTCTGATCTGTGTGATTGTTCCTCACAGTTCCTAGACATGTCACCAGCGACATAGACACTCTGCCATGCATCACCAGTAGTTGCGTGGTCAAAGGCATTATCTGCGCTATCTCTACGATTCTTGATTTCCAGTAGCAGATCCACATTTTTATATGCGTTGCCTTTCTCTTTTTCTTTTCCATGTTTACAATCTAACTTAACACTATCAAGATCATCTTTTTCACTGACAAATTCAACATTTAAACTATTGCATTGTCTATTGAGTTCGGTTTTATGATCCTTGAAGTGATCAATAATCTTACCAACTCGAGAAGCCACTTCAGCTCTCATCTCAGTATTTTGTGCGGCCATTTCGGCTTTCAAATCATCTTTTCGAGAAACTATCTCCGTTCTCAACTCATTATTTTGTGCGGCCATCTCGGCTTTCAAGCCATCTACTTTATTGTTTTGGGCAGCTAGATCGCTTTTAATATCAGTCATCTGCGTAGCCATATCGGCTTTCATATCAGTCATCAGCGTAGTCATATCGGCTTTGAAGCTATTTATCAACTTTACTAATTCATCCATACTTCTAGTCAACGGCATTCAATTAATTAATCCCACTCCTGACACCAAATGTTGCGGATTACAAAAATGGATAGCCACTGAGCGTGAGTATTAAAAGCTATATTTCAAAACCAAATTCAATACAAGGTAAATTGTTACAAGGAAATATGGATGAAGTATCTTATTAACAAATCAACTATTAACATGCACAAGTCATCAATCTTCCTGCGTAGAGCACACAATATCAGCTCTGTGTATTTTACTAAATACTACCTTTTACTTGATTTACCAGGTCACCCGAAGATCTTCACTCGTAAACCAATTCTCGTCCTGTGCTAATAACTTTTCACACAATAGCCGAACAAAAAGACAGTCCGTGTAGACATTCGAAGTTAGCCATAAAAGTTCCCACTTTTATACTTCCGCGTATACACAACACATCAAGTTACTTCTTGATACTTAACGATAAAAGATCCCACTTTTATCCTTCCGCGTATACACAACACATCAAGTTACTTCTTGATACTTACGCGCACTGTCTCAGAACAGCTCACCGTCCATTTTCGAACTCACCGACCGTTACAACACACAACGACCGTTACAATACAAAACCGTTAACGCTCCACTCTTCTTCTCCAAATTCTCCCAACGTTCTTATTCGTTGGCTGAAACTTTGCTTTCGGTTGCCAGATTCTTCTGTCGTAACAATATTAAAGGGCTTAATATATAGAAGTTCAGCATACTATGGATTAAAAACAATTGTAAAGAATGTGCAATGAAGGAATAATCATATTAAAGCATAAAATATAGGACTGGTAACCTGACTACACCATCAAATACTTCAGAGTATATGCCAGCCAAGAAAGAAAGATGTGAACCACTGTAGTGTCGCATCGGCCCCCCAAAAAGGAGGAATTATTGCATCAAGCTGCCAGTACCATCAGCAGGAAACAGACATCTGTCATCTGTGACTCCATGTCGCACAAATAATAATGGACACCATCTCCATTACCTGTGATTTACAATTCTAAACAGTATCATCTATCACTCTGGAAGTCTTGAACTTTGGAGGACTTGGGTATGTCTTAAGCTCGCATATGAGTTAGATGGCAAAAGAAAATGTAACATCAACTACTGTAATAACTATGTAGTAATACTTATATTTATTGTCAGTATAAGGTAAGATGGTACAAGTGATATCTAATGCCACTGATAAGATAAATTATCATTATTCACTTGCTACAGGTTCTATTTGTTTAAGAGATATGAATGTAACTTGTAAAAAAATTCAATGATTAGTTTTCTACTGTTGCTTAATGCAACATTTAGATAAACTATAGAGAATATAACTGCTTAACAGCAATTGAATTACAGCATAATCAGGTTAATTAAACTGATTTGAATTATTGCTGTGCTGAAAACTTTATTCAAGAGTGCATAATTTATGACATTCATGTTTTTTAGCCATGTTGTCTACGATAGAATTATTTACTTCTGGGGCTTTTAATAATACTGACCGGAGGTGAATTGTTCGCTATTTTCTTGTGTTTTAGGTTATCTCTGATGGAGTAATAAATTTAGTTGGGATTACCATGTTCTGGGGACTTTTTTTATGCAGTGGATTAGCTGTGAAATGTTTGATATTTTCAGATTTGTTTCCAATGTTGAGACTTTTCAGGTTTTTTAAGCACGGAAGAGCATTTCATTGTTTAATAGTATGCCCAGATTAATATGGTTGATTCTGATGAAATTATTTTATTATTTCTTTTTTTTTTGGAATGGCTGTTCATTGCATTGTTTAGTGTTGTGCACTTTTTAAAGTGATTTTTTTTTTCGAATTTTTAAAAATAGTCAAACATTCATTAACAGTAGCACACTGTTGAACATATAGCCTCATTTGGCATTGACTGACATTCGCTATTATAGCAATTAATACCGGAAAAATTAGCTTAGGTGCCATTATTTCTTCTGGTTTAATGTGTAGAATCAAAATTTTACATTTAAAAATAAGTTTGATTTCATGTTTTATTTGACATTGTAACGCTCCAAACAAATGCAAAATACTTTAACAAATTGCCAAAAAGTAGAATAAGTTGATTTTAGGGTTCAAAATGCCAGCGAGCGTTAATGAGTAAGCATCAAATTTGATTGTCAAATTTAAATATAATTGTCTAAATTCGCGTTGCTCAAGAGAAAAAAACTGTAAAGACTCAAAAAGGTTTAAAATAACAAACAGATTTATTTCCAAATATCAACTCACCAAAACTTCAATGAAGAAGATACATCAAACATCAAACTGAGCTTATTCACTTCTCTACAACTCCGTGCACTAGGCACTCTCTCCTCCTACACACACTACTCTCTCTGCCTTACTTCCTTTCTGCCCCCTGTGATTCGCAGGTCACCAGTTTAAAACAAGAACCAGACACGTGTCATGTCGCACACCGGAAAGACATTTACATAATGTGACTGACAAATGACGCAAGCAATGACGCAAGAGGGGGTGTGTCCTTGTGCACGCGCTTAGCGGTGACAGTCGGAAGATCGGAGTTGCGCATGCACAACTCCTAACTTCTTGGAAACGAGTGCTGTGATGCCAAAAAGGAAATAAAAACTCCCCAAAATGATAAATATAACGTAAATAAAACAAAACTGGTTAAGGTAAAGCAAAAGTGAACGATGGGGCATCACAACTCCCCCTTCCAAAGGGAGTCAAAAGATTTGACCTAACAGATTTTGACGAGCAATTTCGAATAAAGGACACATCTTACGTCATTTACACATGGCTGAACATAAATAAGTAAAAGTATGCTAGCGCAAATTTTGATAAGACGAACTATTCTCACTTTGACACAATTTTCCAGCACAACCAAAGGTAACTCCTCCCATTTCCTCCTAACAAAAATGTGTTTAACAGCTAACCTAGTGTACATACATACCAGTGGCTGTGACAGTTAACTGTATACTAGCACAAGCAATCTATCTAGTATCACATTCTGATACAAACTCGAAATTGGCATAACTTGAACTGTACAGAAAAAACAGGTTAATACACTCCTAATCTCCTTAACTTCTAAAAAGGTTAAAGACATGAAATGACAAAAATTGAATTACATGTGTTGCTAGCGGGGTGATAACTTCCGTTTATCCCCTATCCACAATCCAAAAATACATGAAGCTAAATCTTCCCTAAATCACATAAAAAAAGGGTATTCGAACACCGTTATCTCCTCCTAATTACATTCAAATACGCAAAGCTAAGAAAATTCAAAATTTACAAATAAGCGGGATTGTAGTCATCCGCTATTTCTTCTCCTATTCACAGAAATCGCGATCTAGCTGAAATAAAAAATTCATTAATTACCTCCCCCTTCAGAGCTGACGTCCCCCTCCCAAAGGAGTTATGCTGGTAACAACTCAGTCACCAGACTGGGCCATTTGTGGACAGCTCCAAAAAGGTACACACAAAAAAAAATTTCTGCCGTCGTCCTCATGGTCATCCATACACCAATAAATACTGCCAATGTCATCCCAAAAATTATGCATCATTGACACATAAATGTCACTGATGACACTGAACAGATTTAAACACATATACATAAATCGTAACTACGAATAAAGAAAAAAAAATGTAAATAATTTATAATATACGATGATAGCAATTTCAGCCAATAACTTTTACATGAATCTCATTTTTTTTATACATAAATTCACTTGGGAATGCACATTATTTTACAATAAAAAATTTTTAAACATAAAAAAATTATTAAATAACTAATACACTTTAATTCACTCTCCTCATTCATATCCATAAACATCTTACAATTTCTAAACTTTCCAATATAGACTTACAAAATTTTCAGCTATCAGTCAGCTGAAATGAAAAAATCTACAAAAATACATGTTAACTCACGTTAATACAACTATAACACTTAGAACTTCGATGAACAAGAATGCAAAAAAAAAAAATTCTATTCACACAGTATAAACTCGAACTACATACAGTAAATTCATCATCATCATCCTCAAGCAGCCATGGGCTACAGAGGTCCAACCAGACCGTGCAGTTTAATTCTCCAAGCATATCTGTCCTGAGCTACATCTGCTGCATCCGGCCACTGCACACCAATTCTAACAAGGTCCTGTTTGACATTGTCTGCCCACCGCATCCTAGGTCTCCCCCTCCTTCTGAGGCCTCTAGGCACACTGTTCATAACCTTATTCGCCAATCTATAATTATCCATACAGGCAACATGGCCAAACCAGCGGAGTCTCTCTCTGCACAATACGCTGCTTAAAGGAGGTTGCAGACTCCTTTGCCTAACCTCATCATTAGTTACAAAGTTAAACCACCTAATACCCAAGATACTGCGTAAGCATCTAGAATCAAAAGCATCTAGTTTCCTGTTATCTTGTTTACATAGCGTCCAAGTTTCACTACCATAACTAACCCTAGAAAGAACCAAACTATTATACAGTCTAATTTTAGTCTTTAGGTGTATATGCCTATTTCTCCACAATCCCCATAGATTCTTAAAAGTCCCGGCAGCATACCTATTCGTCTGTTAATCTCATGCCGCACATCACCAGTATCAGTTACATAGCTCCCAAGGTAATTAAACTGTGACACCTGCTCAAGACTGCAACCATTCAGATTAACTGAATCACAACCTGCCTGACCAATTTTCATCACTTTAGTTTTCTCTCTGTTTATAACCAAACCTACTGTACTACCAGTCTCATCAACAGCTCGAATGAAAGAGTTCATCTCAACAACATCATTTGCCAAAAGGGCCAAATCATCAGCATAATCCAAATCAGAAACTTTCGTATCTCCAGCCCAATTAAGGCCAAAATCTTTCCCTTGAAGTGAATTTCGCATAACATAATCAACAACCAAACTAAAGAGAAAAGGAGACAAGATGCACCCTTGTCGAACACCAGACGTAATGCTAAACCAATTGCTACAAGACTTACCAACTCTCACACATGACTCAGTGTTATTATAGAGAGCTTTCATTATGTTAACTAACTTGTCTGGTATACCATATGATCTCTCAATCAACCACAAATTATGATGATCAACAGACTTGAAAGCCTTTTTGAAATCAACAAAGCTAGCAACCAAAGGTTTCTGAAACGCTAAACATTTCTCAAGAATCTGCCTAAGTGAAAATATCTGATCTACACATCCCCTACCACTTCTGAATCCATATTGCTCATCACGCAATTGCCTGTCAATCAGATTCTTAATTCTATTAAGCACAATCATGGAAAGAACTTTACCTGGAACAGAGAGTAGGCTGATACCCCTATAGTTATCACAACAACTGCGATCACCTTTTTTGAAAATAGGGATAAATAATAGCTCTGGTAAAATCTTTAGGAACCATGCCTTTATCATAAAAGTTATTCAAAATTTCAGTCATCCAAGTGGTAACCAAATCATTCCCAGCTCTGAGAATTTCTGTAGTAATTTCATCTACCCCTGGGGATTTATGAAGTTTAAGTTTAGAGATAGCCAAAATAACTTCAGATTGTGTTATAGGGCCAGCATTAAAGCTGCCAATGCATCTATCATCATTACAAACAATGGGAGTAGAACTAACCACATTGTTTAGAACATTACTGAAATGCTCAGCCCACCTAGTCATGACAGAATCCTCCCCTTCTATAACCTTACCTTTTTTATCCTTCAATCCTTGTATACCTGTCCGTTTTCTACCACACAAAACATTAACTATCTGGTACAGCTCTCTGCTGTTGTGCTGTCTAACTGCTTCCTCGGCTTTGTCAGCCAAACCATCAAGCCAAAAATTCTTATCAGTAGCTAACTGATCCTTTACACGTTTATTAAGCTCTCTGTAATCCTTTCTATTAGGACTAGTAGGGTACTGATTAACGACATTCCTGAAGTTCCTTCTTTCAGAAATAAGCTCAAGTGCCTTATCACTTAAATAGTTCTGCCTCCTCTGCTCCTTTTTTCCTAAAAGAGTACTGTTAGTGTCCAAAAAAGCCTGTTTAAAACAGCCCCATTCTTCCTTAACTTCAGTAGTAAGCAAACCATGACTGTCATAATGACTAAGTAATTTATCATGGTAAGCTTTAGCTATAACTAGATCAACCACAAATTTTGACGATCAACAGAGTCGAAAGCCTTTTTGAAATCAACAAAGCTAGCAACCAAAGGTTTCTGATACTCTAAACATTTCTCAAGAATCTGCCTAAGTGAAAATATCTGATCCACACATCCCCTACCACTTCTGAATCCACATTGCTCATAACACAATTGACTGTCAACCGGATTCTTAATTCTTATTTCTGTTAATCACAATCATGGAAAGAACTTTACTTGGATCAGAGATATGCTGATACCCCTATAGTTATCACAAGAACTGCGATCACCTTTTCTGAAAATAGCGATAATAATAGCTCTGATAAAATCCTTAGGAACCATGCCATTATCATAAGAGATATTCAAAATTTCATTCATCCAAGTGGTAACCGAAACGTTCCCAGCTCTAAGCATTTCAGTAGTAATTTCATCTACCCCTGCGATTTCTTAAGTTCAAGTTTAGAAACAGCATAAATAACTTCAGATTGTGTTATAGGGCCAACATTAAAGCCACCAATACATCTATCATCATTGCAACTAATGGGAGTAGAACTAACCACATTGTTTAGAACATCACTGAAATGCTCAACCCACCTCGCCAAGAGGGAATCCTCACCTTCTATAACCTTACCTTGTTTATCCTTCAATCCCTGTATACCTGTCAGTTTTCTTCCACACAGAACATTAACTATCTGGTACAGCTCTTGTGCTGTCTAACCACTTCCTCGGCTTTGTCAGCCAAGCCATCAAGCAAAAGATTCTTATCAGCAGCTATCTGATCCGTTACACGTTTATTAAGTTCTTTGTAATGCTTTCTATTAGGACTAGTAGGGTACTGATTAAGGACCTTCCTGCAGTTCCTTCTTTCTGAAATAAGCTCAAGTGCCTTATCACTTAAATAATTCTGTCTCCTCTGCTCCCTTTTCCTTAAAAGTGTACTGTTAGTTTCCAAAAAAGCCTGTTTAAAATGGCCCCATTCTTCCTCAACTTCAGTATTAAGCAAACCATGACTGTCAGAATGACTAAGTAACCTATCATGGTAAGCTTTAGCTATAACTGGGTCTTTCAGAGCTTCGGTATTAAAGGTGAATTTTTTAACCCTAGCACAACACTTTTTAAGTTTAAGTTGCAAGACACTTTTAACAAGGTAATGGTCAGATCCAATTTCAGCTGCCCTATATGCCCTGATATTTCTAACAGAACTAGGCCATTTGCTGTTAATTAATATATAATCAATCATATTCCTATGCAGCCCATCAGGTGAAACCCATGTGTATTTATGTATGTCGCGGTGTTTGTAATATGTGTTAGTTATTCTGAAACCATTGAGTTTACTTACCTGTAGGAGACGTTGTCCATTGCCATTGCAGCTACCAATACCAAAAGGGCCTATTACTCCTCCCCAAAGGTCAGAGTCAGTACCAACTTTGGCATTGAAGTCACCTAGAACAAGGGTAATATCTCCTTTCTTGACAGAATTCAAAATATCCTGAAGTTGTCCGTAAAACCTATCCTTCTCATCCTCATTTGCATCCTCAGTGGGGGCATAACAGCAGATAACATTCAAGTCTTTAACGCTTGTCTGAAATTTTGCTGTAAGAAACCTTTCATTAATGCACTCATATCCTAGAAGAGCATCACTAGCATGTCTGCTGAGCAGCAGACCCACGCCTTGGTGATGCTTTCCATCCTCCCTCCCTGTAAAGAGAAATTTAAAGTTATTTTTAAGTATCTCACCTTTACCTGTCCATCTGGTCTCTTGCAAGCCTAGAATATCTGGGTTATAGTGCTGGAATTGGTGAGTGAGGACATCAAGAGAATAATCTCTATATAATGTCCTCACGTTCCACGTTCCTGCAGAGAGAAAATGATTAGTAGGATTTTTAAAGAAATTAGGTTTATTGAGATTGGTAGGGCCAACAATATCAAACAGCCCCCTGATCGCAGGCATGGGGCAAAGACCTGTTCCTCCTCTGCTAAAGGCTGAAGTCACCAATGCTGGTAGGAACTTCAGGCACCACCTTTTCAAGTGGGCTTTTTCAAGAGCCACATGGCCTGCCTGAGACACATTACTCCAGTTTAGGCTTGACGATGCCCAACTAGCTAAATAAGGTTCAGGTACCTGCGATGGCCTCTGATTAGGATTATCCACCAGCTGATATAAAGTATCCCATGCCTCTGTTCACTTAGAGTTGGCAACCCAGAAGCAAACAGAAAACACAGCGGCAGACTCTCCCTCAACAGAGGCCCACCAGTGCAGCAAGTCCAGGATCAATAATCAAGCTCAAATCCATAAACAAGTCCAGTCTAGTAGGTATAAATGGTCAGCACCAGGACCCTGTGAAGTTGACCACTCCTCAGCAGGGTTCTATAGAGTAAATTCACTTTCCAAAAATAAATATCGTACTCCAAAGTTTCAACAAGAAATTAAACATTGCTAACTATATAAATCACAAATAAGCTTCTTCTTCAGCTTCATCTATTCCAGAGAAAAGAGAACATTTATAAATCAACAAGTGCCAAGTGAAAGAACAATAATATACTTAAATTTCATTGTTGGCACTCCGTGGTGATAAATCATCCAGTCCGGTTCCGTTGACATCTTTCCGTAGTCTTTGGCTTATCTCGTTCAAGTCAAGTTGTCGCTGTAGATCTCTCTCGTGACGTCATCTTCATGATGTTCGCTGCCGGTTGTCGCTCTGCAGGATCTGGTCGTTGTTTGTCGATATCTCGTCACGCTCTTGACGTCGATGGAACGGCTAAATCTGGCTTTGTCAGTCTTTGATCTGTCGTGTGTAATAGGTGATAATCTAATCTGTTCTTTTCTCTTCTGCTTGGTAAAGGTTCAACATCATCATCCTCAGAGTCATCATTCTCCTGGGTTTGTTGTGGAGCATCTACTTCAGATCTGGAAAATTCTATAGAGGTTTTATAAGGTTTTATATTCACAATATTAAAGTATCCTGCTGAGACACTAGTGGTCATATTGGCCAATTCATAGAGAAGGGGAGAAAGTTTTTTTCTTATAACATATGGTCCAGCATATAATGGTGCAAATTTCTTGATGAATCCTCTTTCTTTATCACTCTTATGATGTGTTTTAATTAAGACCTTCTCACCTACTTTAAATTCAATATGTCGTCATCTTTTATTATAATCCTCTTGTTGCTTTTGTTGTGCTCGTAGGGAATTATCTTGTGCCTTGGAAATGGCTCTAATATGCTGTTCCGTTCTAAACTCAATGGATTGTGGAGATGCGGGTTGGCCAATGAGTCTGTCCCAAGGTAATGTCAGCTCTCTTCCAAGAAATATCCTTGAAGGCGTGAATTTGGTGGTTTCATGCAATGAAGTGCGTAAAGCAAAGGAAAACTGTTGCAAATATTTATCCAATGTACTATGTCTATTTTCAACGTAAGCAGCTATCATCCTACCAATGTTTCGATTAATTCTTTCAGTCAAATTTGATTGTGGATGATATGGGGTTGTATATATGTGTTTCATTTGAAACGTTTCACATACCTCAGCAAGCACATTTGAAATGAATTGGGGCCCATTGTCCGAAACTATACTGTTGGGTACCCCGTATCTGCATATAAACTCATTTATAAATTTCTTTGCTACGATTGTTGCTGTTGCATTTCTAACAGGAAATATTTCGACCCATTTCGAAAAATAATCTACTAAGACCAGAATATATTGGGATCCCGCTTGCGTTTGTGGATACTGGCCCATTAAATCCATGCCAACTAATTCCATGGGTTCATTGGAGGTCGTGCTTTTCATAAGACCACAAGGACGGTTCTGATCAAATTTTGTGGTTTGACAAATTAAGCATGTTTCTACATAGGTTTTTACGTCTTTTTTCAAAGCTGGCCAATATGATCTTTTGGCCACTTTCTGATATGTTTTCCTTGTACCTAAATGTCCAGCTGAAGGTACATCATGTAATTCTCGGAGTACGTACTCTCTTAAATTCTTGGGAATAAATGGGCGATAATTGCCTGTTTGACTCAGTCATCTGCAGTAGTACAAAATATCCAATCAATCTGAAATGTCTGGCTCTTCCAACAATACTTGAAGCTATACTAGGATCTAAAGGTAATTCATCAGTTTTCAAATAATGATACATGTTTCCATATTCTAAATCTCTTTGTTGTTCCTTAATTAAGTGTTCCTTGTATTCGATGGGAACTATTGTGGCGAGTGAGGGAGCAAAAGGCTTATCTTCGAGCTCTGGCGTAACTTCTGCCGGCCACACGGGAGCACGGGATAATGCATCTGGTAGCTGATGTGCACTTCCCTTTCAATGCTCGACCTTGAAATTGAATTCTTGTAGGCGTAATGCCCAGCGCATTAGACGACCTGTTAGATTGGTGGATGTTTGTAACCATTGTAAAGCAGCATGGTCGATAAAAATAGTAATGTCGGACATATCTAATTGTACTTTAATTTTTTCTAGAGCCCATATTACGCTTAGACATTCTTTTTCAGTCACTGTATAGTTTCTTTCAGTGTGACTCAAACTGCGACTGGCATACAT
The DNA here is from genome assembly GCA_038380435.1 of Ryuthela nishihirai. Lineage (NCBI taxonomy): Eukaryota > Metazoa > Arthropoda > Arachnida > Araneae > Heptathelidae > Ryuthela > Ryuthela nishihirai. Next base: position 11,198,653 of record JAWZYU010000017.1, read on the forward strand.
GATGACATGTTCACAATTGTCATTCTGTACTTGGCTCAGCACGGCACCGAGACCGACATCGGAAGCATCAGTGTAGATGTTAAAAGGTTTGCCTAACTGCGGCAAGGCCAACACGGGAGCATGACACAATGCATCTTTTAAGGTCTGAAATGCAGTATCGCAAACAGGTGTCCAGTGGAACCGCTTTCGATGTAATTCACACAAAGGTTCGGCCAAATTAGCAAAATTTGGTACAAATTGTCGGTACCAACCACACATTCCTAACAATCTACTAAGTTGTTTTGAATTGCGCGGTGTGGGAAATCGTTCTATGGCTTCAACCTTATTAGGTAATGTTCTTACTCCATCTGTATTAACATTGAAACCGAGGTATTGAACGTCTTCTCGGAGAAATGTGCATTTGGACACTTTATGGTGAGTCCGGCTTCTCTTAACCTTGCAAATACCAAATTCAAATCACGTAGATGCTCTGAAAAATCAGTAGAAAAAATGACTATGTCGTCTAAGTATACTTCACAAATTTTCCCTTTTAGGTCACCCAGAACTATGGACATAAGATGTTGAAACTTGGCGGGTGCTCCTGATAAGCCAAATGGTAAGCAACGAAATTGGAATAATCCATCTTTTGTGAGGAAAGCTGTTTTGGGGCCGATCTGGTGGATATACGGACACCTGCCATTATCCTGAAGACAAATCTAGTGTGCTAATAAATTTCTTGCCAGCCAGTTGTGTTAATAGATTCTGAATAATAGGTAGTGGATATCTGTCGGGAACTGTGACAGCATTTAATTTTCGATAGTCTACTCAAAATCTCAAATCACAGTTTTCTTTTAAACGAAAACAACCGGTGAAGCCCAAGGGCTAAAACTTGGCTCTATTATTCCATCCTTTAACATTTCTTTAATTTGTGTTGAAATTATCTCTTCTTTACTGGGAGGAACTCTCTCGCTATTTTCCAAATGAGCGTTGTCAGCATGTTTTCTAATATCTGATTTTATCTGATCGATATCAAGTTTTTCTTTCATTGTTGCTTTCAATGAAATGGTATTATTGGCAAAATCAAATTCAATCAAATGTTTTCGTATCGCATCTATTCCTATTAAAGAGTCATACAATAATTCACTTATTACTAAGAATTCAAGTCTTATCTCCACATTATTTAAAGTGATAGGTAACTCAACAGTTCCTTGCGGAAAACACTGCTTAGAAGCACAAGCTAAGTTCAAAGGTCCACCGGACCACGGCTGCAATTTCAGTTTACAATTTTTCTGAATTTTATCCCATACTTTCTTATGTAGACATGTAAGATCAGCTCCTGTATCAATGCGAGCTATGAATTCGGTGTTATCGTGATAAAGCTTCACGAAAGGTAAATGTAGGACATTATGTATACCCACAGTAGCAAGACTTAACTCATGAGAGGGCTTTTCATGAGGAACTTTGGCCTCTCGCTTCAAAGATCCCGAATAAAGTTTCCCGAATTTTCATTCCTTTGATAACAATATTGTTCAGTGTGTCCTAGTCGGCCACAAAAATTACATGTGAGAGGTTCCCTAGATTGTTTAAACAAAGTTTTAGGTCTAGTGTTCTGGTTCGAAGTTTGACGTGGCACAAAGTCTCTACTTCGTTCATTCTGCATCATTTTAGGCATGTTCGGCGCAAATTATCGGGACCGTGTAACTTCTGGTCGTGCGGGAGTCATTCTACGCGACTCAACCTGATATCGCTGCTTTGGCGGGAATGGCATCCATTGTTGGTTAAGTGTATTTTCTGCAGATTCTCTTCTTGCAGTGTATTGCCGAGCCAATTTGACTAACTCTGCAACTGAATTCACGTTTCGTACTTCTAGGAATTCTCTAATGGGCAAAAGCAATTGAGACAAAATGCAATTTACAATATCAATTTCAGCGGCATAAGCATCATACAGCTGGTATAATTCTACTGTACCCCATATAAATTTTTCTATGTCATCTCTTTCCCTTTGTCTTCGTGAAAACAGCTCTGTAGCTAGTTCTGTAAAATCATTATAAGCCGGATATATGTCCATGATTTCGCTTTTGAATTCTTCCCACAGTTTTATGCCATGACGACATCCTACATTATTCCACCATTGCTTAGCACATCCAATTAGGCAAGATACTGCTAAAACAACTTTTTTGTTTCTTGGTACTTCATGTAAACGGAAGTGCTCCTCCATGGACTTGACAAATGTCCACGATGACGGACGTTTCAAACCGTCGAACCTTATCTCAGGTAAAGGCCAATTAACATAAGGACTATAGTTAATGGATGGGTTGGCAAATCGTCGCTGTGGCGGTTGAAAATACTCTGTTCTATCATTTGCTTCTGACGGAACAGAAAGTGGAACCTTACGTTCAAAGTTTCTTTGTTGGTGAACTGATGTAGCATTGTCAGCAAATTTAGGGGTTGTTGTCGTTCCCCTTTTCTCCCGATTATCATCAAGCAGATTCATTAGCACTTCTGCTTCCATCATTACATCTTGCAATCTACCCTTTACTCTTTCTAAGTCGGCAGTCATTATGGCAGAATCGGCCATTTTGTTAGCAGACATGTTTAGCGGTCTGCCGAAATTTTGAATTTTGGAAATTTTCAAAACCTTTTTTAATCTTGAGCAGCACTCAAAGGTACTGCTATACAACAATACTAAAGCTATCACTAAGCTTACAAAAATATAAATTTGCTTATCAAAAAAGTTTCTCTTCTATCGTGGCTATCTACGTGTGTGTGTGTGTGTCTGGACACTTCTAATCTTTACATACAACAAATATCTTAATTATTCAGCAATATCTACGCTGATACTTCAGTACCTTTGACTAATACACAAAACGTTAAGCTTCTTGCTCAACAAAAATTTTTCGGTTTAAGCTGCCATTAAATCTATAACTAGTACATACAACTAATGAGCTCAAAAATTACTATCTTTGACAATCACATTAAATAACATACAAAATTTATTCACAATTATATAGTCCCTATTCTTGGACTACTATCTTTAAATACTGGCGCATCCCTGTTCGTTGCGCCACTTCTTTTTAAATACTCTGTAATGCTCCAAACAAATGCAAAATACTTTAAGTTTTATGCTCCGGATAGCTTAGACGGGCACCAGGCAATATTAACAAATTGCCAAAACGTAGAATAAGTTGATTTTAGGGTTCAAAATGCCAGCGAGCGTTAATGAGTAAGAATCAAATTTGATTGTCAAATTTAAATATAATTCAAACACTATTAATCTAAATTCGCGTTGCTCAAGAGAAAAAAACTGTAAAGACTCAAAAAGGTTTAAAATAACAAACAGATTTATTTCCAAATATCAACTCACCAAAACTTCAATGAAGAAGATACATCAAACATCAAACTGAGCTTATTCACTTCTCTACAACTCCATGCACTAGGCACTCTCTCCTCCTACAGACACTCTCTCTGCCTTACTTCCTTTCTGCCCCCTGTGACTCGCAGGTCACCGGTTTAAAACAAGAACCAGACACGTGTCATGTTGCACGCCGGAAAGACATTTACATAATGTGACTGACGAATGACGCAAGAGGGGGCGTGTCCTTGTGCACGCGCTTAGCGGTGACAGTCGGAAGATCGGAGTTGCGCATGCACAACTCCTAACTTCTTGGAAACGAGTGCTGTGATGCCAAAAAGGAAATAAAAACTCCCCAAAATGATAAATATAACGTAAATAAAACAAAACTGGTTAAGGTAAAGCAAAAGTGAACGATGGGGCATCACATGTTCACATTTTGCAATCTCTTCACTGTTAATAATGCAGTGAAAATAAGCTGTAAGGGGGGGGTGAAATCTCCACAGAAATGCTTAGAGCTGGCTTGTAACATGGCTGGCTGAAATTTTAAATATTTTTTATGATATAGGTGTTGTTTCTAAGGATTTTACTACAGCTAATATTTTCCCTATTTTTAAAAAAAGTGATATAGTTCTTGTAATAATTATAAGAGAATTAGTTTACTTTTTGTTCCATATAAAGTTCTTTGCATGATTATACTTAATAGAATTAAGACTTAGGCCAATTCTTTAGTAATAATTTAAACTACACAGCAGTTTGTTTAAAAATGTTTAATTCACGATTATGCTGTATGACTAAAGACTTTTGAGCAACTACTCTACACTGAAGTGCTGTATGCTCCAAAGATTTTTAACTTTTCAAGTTGCACCTTTTGTCTGATCCAAATTTATTCAAAATTACGCATAGCTTTTACGCCACCAGGCAATATTAACTTGCTAAATAAAGTTGAAATAGGTTTGTCAGGTATTTGTCTAGTGTTACTTATCGAGTAAGAATTCAATAAAGGATTGTCAAGTTTAATTAAAGTTTAAATCTAATAAAATAATTAATTTACTCTGCTCAAGTAAATAATAGCAAAAATTCAAAAGTTACTAAAACAAAGTTTATTTCTAAAAAATTCAAAGACTCACCCATTCATTGATGAATACAAAAGTTGGAATATAACAACTCACATCTACTTAAATTTCTACTAACAACTCCTGTCTATACAGTACATACTTCTCACAATACTTCTGACTCCTACATCTCTACTGATAAATCTCTACTACTTCTGTGACCTAATGTCACTTAGTTATAACATGCGGTGTACAAATCTGGCATGTCTGTTGCATGCAGGGAAAACATTTGCATAATCTGTTGATCGTGCTAGTTATGAAAGAGGGGTCGTGACAGTGCCATTGAATTAGGGATAGGAAACATTATTTGAATTCAGTACCGCAAGTCCCTCATTTGCACACATGCATGGCTGAAACTATGGTCATATATAGCTGTCAGCTTTGGAAAGGCACAGGATTTAGGTGCCCGACAGATGGGACACTAGATCTCTGAAATTGTCAACGAACTTGGATTTTCTCGTATGACAGTTTCAAAAGTGTTCCAATAATATGAAAATTCCAGCAAAAAAACAAGCACCCAAACAAACTGCAAAGGACAACCACCCTTGAATGATCGTGGGCTTCGCCATCTGACTTGCATCGTATGGACTGATAGGGCCTAGATGTTTTCTGAAATCACTTCCCATCTGAATGTGAGTTCCAGCTGGGAAGTCAGTGCATGTACTGTGCAATGCTCACTTCATCATCTCAGCTTCAAGAGCCACTGACCTACGAGAGGGCCACTTCTAACACACAACACCGGGCTCAATGCCTTGCCTGGGTTAAAGAACATCAAAACTGGATCATCGAAAATTGGCAACGGATGGCCTGGAGTGATGAATTCCTATTTAAACTTCATTATGTTGATAGGAGACTGAGGGTATGGTGCCAACCCCATGAAGCCATGAATCCTGCATGTCAAGTTGGAACAGTACAAGCTGGTGGTGGCTCAGTGATGGCCTGGAGTGTCTTCAGTTGGACGTCTGTGGGACCTTTGGTACATGTACCAACGACTCTCAATGTATCCTGGTACATAGAACTCCTGGCTGACCATTTACACCCATTTATGGCCATCATGCATCCCAATGGAGATGGCGTCTACCAGCAAGACAACTGTTCATCTCACAAGTCCAGGTTGGCTCCTGCATGGTTGCAGGAGCATTCTGCTGACTTTGAAATAATGAATTGGCGACCTAGAAGCTCAGATTTAACCCTTCCAGTGTCCAGCCTGAAAAACTGGTTTACATCCAGAAGCCAAATTTAACTTTAGAACTTTTTTGCCAAATAATTAGTGAAAAGAATTATGGCATGTTATATGCCAAATTAATCAACATTTATTTCTGGATTTTCTGAAAATAAAATATTTAACAAAAAAGACCATATGTTTCATTTTAATAGGACTTTTTTTAAAGTAATGTAGTAAAAAAAATGCATCTGGCAACACAAAAATAAAAAAAAAAAAGCTAATGGAAATGATTATAATGCACATGAATAGAAAGGCTATTTATTTCTAAATAACAAAAGAAAATTCTTGTTTAAAGTAAACATTTCTTCCATTTTGAAATTTTTTTCTCCATACTATACTTTGAGAAAAAGTCCAGGCTTGTTGCAGTCCAATAAACAAGTCACATTTAAAATATTTTTAATAAATAACTAATCAACAGAAATAGCTCATGTAAAATACCAAATTAAAAAGAATTTAATTCTGAATTTTATTGTAGTAAAAAATTTGAACACTGTAGAACATAGTAATTTTAATAGCAATTTTTACAGTGATATACAAAAAAAAAGGTACACATTTCATAATTACTTCCAAAATCTTCCATTTTTAAAAAGTAGCAGTTCTTTGGGATTTTAAAAACTTTAAGGAAAATTCTGTTGATAATAGCTGAAATCAAACTTTTGGGCTTAGAGGATTGCTTCAGCACAGAGTAATGTTAACAAACAAATTGGCAATACCTTATATAACTTCTAAGACATGGCAATCTTTGGGATACTGTCGAGCAGAGTATTTCAGGGCCATGCCCCATCAGCAATGACCTTGGGAGAACTCTGGACAACTCTGGAGGATGGATGGGTCACCATACCTGTGGAACATTTACGCAAGCTTGTGGAGTCCTTGCCTCATCATGTGGCGACCATCATCAGGTCCAGAGGGGGTCCAACATGTTACTAGGTTGCCTAATTCAATCCCTAATTCAATGGCACTTCATTGTATATTAAGCTTAACACTATTTTTACATAGTCAAGCTATGAGTTTTATCTATTATGGTAAACTGTGTAAAAATAGTGTTAAGCTTAATGTAGACTAGTTGCTCAAAAGTCATTATTGCAAAAGTTATTAAAAAAAATCATTATTGCATTATTGCGTGCAACATTATTGTGAATTAAACATTTTTTTCTTGAGTAATGTTTAGAGTTTCAGAAACCTGTGGTTACTAGCTGTATAGATTTCAAAAAGGCTTTTGACGCTGTTGAGTGATGTAATTTGTGGTTGATCCTATGGAATACATGACAAGTTAGCATAATGAAAGCTCTCCATAATAGCACTCAGTCATGTATGAGAGTTGGTTAAGCTTATAGTGGTTGGTGTTGTTAGTGGAGTTGGACAAGGGTGCATTTTGTCTCCTTTTCACTTTAGTTTTGTTATTGATTATGTTATGTGAAATTCTTTGCAAGGGAAAGATTTTGGCCTCAAATATTCTGAAGATTTCAAGACTTCTGTTTTTAGATTATGGAGATAATTTGGCCCTGTTGGCTAATGATGATGAGGAGATGAAATTTTATTTGGAGCTGTTGATGAGATTGATGATAAACAAAGAAAAAAACTAAAGTGAGGAAAATTGGTCAGGCAGATTCAGTTGCTTTGAATGGCTGCACTCTTGAACAAGTCTCAGTTTAATCATATTTAGGAGCTATGTAACAGATACTGGTGATGTGTGGCATGACAGGGTAGAAGAATAGGAATTCTTCATTAAAACATCTTTATTTATATCAACATAAAGCAACAATTTACATAATTGTATATAAAAAAACTAGTCCCCATTTGCTTGCCAATCATGAAATTTGCTTACCAAAACTTTTTTGGTCCCAACTAATCATGGTAAGCAGGCACCCACTGTACTTTAAAACAGTGGCAAGAATTGCACAAAATTACTTTGCACTGTTCACAATTCATGGGATTTTCCATCTTTTTTTTTTTCAAAAGTGGAGAAACACTTTCTTGATTTTTTTTTTTTCTTGCATAACCATGCATTTTTTTCTTTGGGTGGTACGTTTTGGGGATCATGGCAAAGTGCTAAAAGGTTAATACACTAAGGTAAACAAAAGTATCTGTATTAGAGTGGCATAGCTAAGAACTTGGAAGAGAGGGGAGTAATGTTTTTGAAAACCCATTCAATATAAACTAATATTTTCATAATTAAAATTTTGTGCAGATGAAGGGAGTTGGGTTTAAAAACTACACATTGTTAGAATATGCGGTGGGTAGGTTTTAACCTTTACAATGCCAGGCCTGAAAAACTAAATTGTACCCTGTGGCTAGGCCTTTTTTTTTCAACTGTTTTCAGTCAAAAAAAAACAGTGAACTTCAAAACTTATTTCTCAAATAACTGCTGAAAAGAGTTATGACATGTTGAATGCCAAATTAATCAGCATTTAATATTGGATTTCCTGAGAATAAAATATTTAACAAAAAGATTACCTATCACTCCCTTCCCAAAGGTCAGAGTCAGTACCAACTTTAACACTGAAGTCACCTAGAACAAGGGTAATATCCCCTTTCTTGACAGAATTCAAAATATCCTGAAGTTGTCTGTAAAACCTATCCTTCTCATCCTCATCGGCATCCTCAGTGGGGGCATAACAACAGATAACAATTCATGTCTTTAATTCTTGTCTGAAATTTAGCTCTAATTCACATATCCTAGAAGAGCATAACTAGCCTGTCTGCTGAGAAATAAAAACCTATGCCTTGGAGATGCTTCTTATCTTCCCTCCCTAAAAAGAGAAATTTAATATTATGCACTAATAATCTAAGTTGTCATGGTGGAATTCATATATGAGGACATCAAGAGAATAATCTCTGTGCAGAATCCACACATTCCAACTACCTGTGAAGAGAAGATGGTTAGTGGGATGTTTAATGAGAGAGGAAGTGTTGACAATATCAAACAGCCCCCTTAATCACAGGCATGAAGCAAAGACCTTTTTCCCCTGCTACAAAATGCCGAAATTCCTCCAATATAGGTTTAACAATGCTGTAGAAAAAAAAGAGTTCAGCTATCTGTGATTACTTCTGCTGAGGATTATCCACTAGTTCATAATTTGTGGTTGATCGTGAGATCATATGGTATACCAGACAAGTTAGTTAACATAATGAAAGCTCTCTATAATAACACTGAGTCGTGTGTGAGAGTTGGTAAGGCTTGTAGCAAATGGTTTAGCATTACTTCTGGTGTTCGACAAGGGTGCATTTTGTCTCCTTTTCTCTTTAGTTTGGTTATTGATTATGTTATGTGAAATTCACTTCAAGGGAAAGATTTTGGCCTTAAATGGGCTGGAGATACGAAAGTTTCTGATTTGGATTATGCTGATGATTTGGCCCTTTTGGCAAATGATGTTGTTGAGATGAACTCTTTCATTCGAGCTGTTGATGAGACTGTAGTACAGTAGGTTTGGTTATAAACAGAGAGAAAACTAAAGTGATGAAAATTGGTCAGGCAGGCTGTGATTCAGTTAATCTGAATGGTTGCAGTCTTGAGCAGGTGTCACAGTTTAATAATCTTGGGAGTTATGTAATAGATATTGGTGATGTGCAGCATGAGATTAACAGATGAATAGGGATTGCTGCCGGGACTTTTAAGAATCTATGGAGAGTGTGGATAAATAAGCGTATACACCTAAAGACTAAAATTAGACTATAATAGTTTGGTTCTTTCTAGGGTTAGTTATGCTAGTGAAACTTGGACGCTGTGTAAACAAGATAACAGGAAACTAGATGCTTTTGATTCTAGATGCTTACGCAGTATCTTGGGTATTAGGTGGTTTAACTTTGTAACTAATGATGATGTTAGGCAAAGGAGTCTGCAACCTCCTTTAAGTAGAATATTGTGCAGAGAGAGACTCCGCTGATTTGGCCATGTTGCCCGTATGGATAATTATAGATTGGTGAATTGGGTTATGAACAGTGTGCCTAAAGGCCTCAGAAAGAAGGGGAGACCTAGGATGCGGTGGGCAGACAATGTCAAACAGGACTTTGTTAGAATTGGTGTGCAGTGGCCAGATGCAGTAGATGTAGCTCAGGATAGACTTGCTTGGAGAACTAAATTGCACAGTCTGGTTGGACCTCTGTAGCCCATGGCTGCTTGAGTATGATGATGAGTTTTCCAGTCATCTGTTTTACTCTCTGCAATTGTCTGTAGCAGTGTTGGTACTACTGTTCAGTTAGTAAAAGATCTACTCATGCCATAGACTTCTTTAAACATTTTAAAAAAAATCTATAAAAAAAATTCTGGGGTCATTTATTTTTCAGGACAGGTATTCTTCAAAAGATGGTGATGTCTGGCCACCCTAATATAGGGTAATGGTATGAAATTATGTGAATTGCTCTTTTTACATATTAATATATATTTTGGTACTATATTAATAATTTTTGGTTTTATCACATCCTTGGGAATAAGTTGTGTGTGATACTGTAAACTAAATATTTGCAATCCTCATAACTTCTGGATGTTAATTAGTAAGTGCTTTTAAATGAAATTAACTTAAAGTAATAAGCTGAATAACTTGGTTTTGCCATGAGTGGGATTCGACTTGCATCTCCCAGTAGGTTACTGGAAGTGTGGGATTCATACCCACTCACGGTAGAACCAATTTTTTTCTACTTATTTCATATGTTCCATGCCTACAGAATATCTCCTGTGATACTTTACAACTGAAGTTAACTTGTTTGTGCCATAAAATATTGGAATATTTATATTGGTAAAAATTTTATATGTAAGAGTTTATTTCACTTGTTTTAAAGGTGGAAATATTTTCACACAATTGAAACGTATTCTAAAATTATGTTATTCATTATATTTTTGACATTATTTTGTGATAGTTTAACCTGTGGTAGATTATTACAAATAATTCATATACTGATGATTATTTTTAATTTTAAAGCTGAATGTGTTATCAATGATGTTTATCTCTCCTAATTAACCCTCTGAATGTTATACATAAATGACTTTAGAGAGTACATTCACATAAGTTGTCATACAAATGTATGACAATGTATGACAACTTACTTGATGAAAGCTCATTTCAGATCTCTGCAGTTTTCTGTTGCATGCTGATGACAAAGAACAATAGGCTAGATTTGCATGCTAGGAATAGGTTTTTCCATACTGCTTTTTATGCTTCACTCAAGTGATAAATCAAAACATCTGAAAAGAGACAATATAGAAAATTCATGCGTGATGGCAATGCTGACAAATCTTTCCTGCTGCAACAATTTTGTTTTTGTTATTTCAAAAAATTAAAAAAAAAATAGAAAAAGCTAACTTCCTTTGATTTCACATATCAGTATATATATATATAATTTCATGCTATAGAGTTGAGGGTGTGTGAATGGGGGAAGGGGGCCCCCTTATTAACCTGCACCCAGCCCTTACAATCCTTATTGTGCCCCTGCACTCAGGGCTTAATTCCTGATGATCCCTTATATGATTCTCCCTCCCTGTAAAGAGAAATTTAAAGTTATTTTTAAGTATCTCACCTTTACCTGTCCATCTGGTCTCTTGCAAGCCTAGAATATCTAGGTTATAGTGGTGGAATTCCTGTGTGAGGACATGAAGAGAATAATCTCTATATAATGTCCTCACGTTCCATGTTCCTGCAGAGAGAAAATGATTAGTAGGATTTTTAAAGTAACTAGGTTTATTGAGATTGGTAGGGCCAACAATATCAAACAGCCCCCTGATCGCAGGCATGGGGCAAAGACCTGTTCCTCCTCCACTAAAGGCTGAAGTCACCGATGCTGGTAGGAACTTCAGGCACCACCTTTTCAAGTGGACTTTTTCAAGAGCCATATGGCCTGCCTGCGACACATTACTCCAGTTTAGGCTTGACGATGCCCAACTAGCTAAGTAAGGTTCAGGTACTTGTGATGGCCTTTGATTAGGATTATCGACCAGCTAATATAAGGTATCCCATGCCTCTGTTCACTTAGTGCTGGCAACCCAGAAGCAAACAGAAAACACATTGGTAGATTCTCCCTCAACAGAGGCCCACCAGTGCAGCAAGTCCAGGATGCATAATCAAGCTCAAATCCATAAACAAGTCCAGTCTAGTAGGTATAAATGGTTAGCACCAGGACCCTGTGAAGTTGACCACTCCTCAGCAGGGTTGAAAAAAAAGAAAAAAGTGCCCATAGATGACGAGATCAGTAGGCCATACTGAACTGGCAGCCCTCCCCTTCCATTCCCTTCCAAAAGTGATCAGCAGCTGGTAGCTCAGTAGTCCAGAGCACCTGACATGTTATCAAGAGGTTGTGGGTTCATATCCCACCCAGCTCTGACAATTTTTCCTCTAAAACTGAAATGGACATCAAAAAGTGCCGATTTATTACTGGATGTTGAACTGTCGAGTTTATCTCAATATTTGTTATCATTAGCATACTTGTAAGACATGCTTTCCATCTATTGGCAAAATAAAAAGCCACTAGGGCTAAAAATTGCCTAAAATAACGCCTACATGTGACATAAAGGGAATGTTCATAGCGTTAATTAGAGGAAATCTTGATTGGTGGCCGGTAGCTCAGTGGTCCAGAGTACCTGACATGTTATCAGGAGGTCGTGGGTTCGTATCCCACCTGGCTCAGACAATTTTTTCCTCTAAAATTGAAATTGTGTCAAAAAGTGCCTATTATTACTGGGGAGAATATCTCTTTTGAAAGATACTAATGACCTGTACCACGAGAAGGCGGGGTCGAACATTAGGTGCTAGACCTGGGGTTCTGTGCATCATCACTAGGGATGGTACACAGCTCTCCTTCCAGTTTATGCCTAGCTACCATTTACAGACCGACACAATTTTGGCTCCCCTTTATGATCTGGTATTCCTAACTGAACTAGCCCATTTGCTGTTAATTAAAATATAATCTATCATATTCCTGTGCAACCCATCAGGTGAAACCCATGTATATTTAAAATGTCCCGATATTTGTAGTATGTGTAAGTTATTCGTAAACCATTAAGTTTACTTACCTGTAGGAGACATTCCCCATTGCCATTGGTACTTCCAATGCCAAAGGGACCTAAAACTGCTGCCCAAAGGTCAGAGTCTGTACCAACTTTAGCATTGTTGAAGTCAGCATCACTGGCATGTCTGCTGAGAAGCAAACCTACACCTTGGAGATACTTTCCATCCTCCCTGCCCGAAATAGATATTTAAAGTTATTTATAAGTATCTGATCTCTTGCAAGCCTAGAATATCTAGGTTGTAATGCCGGAATTCCTGCATGAGGACATCAAGAGAATAACAGGATCTCAATTGTTATTTTCATGATCACACCAAAAACGTTATTATCCATGCCACAAATCAAATTTATGATGTTGTCACAAGACAAATATCATTATCCTTCAAGAAATATGGATTGAGATTGATTATCAACCAAAGATTATGCATAAAACAAATGATGTTCATGTAGAAGTTATTGCATTGACTTTGTAACAGCAGTCAGTATACATATGTACTTACTTTTACACATTAGTCAGTTCACAAGTTATTTTGTGACATTATTTTATGTACTTATGGCATTATTGAGTACAATCAGAGCATGGGCACAGTGGACTGTATGATGTCTTTTGTGGAATGTGCCCAAAAAATAATAAAATGGTTACCACTTCTGAATGCTCATACACTGTGTACCTAATGAGCAAAGGAAAACAGGAGTTATTAGCTGACTTCCAATTTCAAAGTGGTTGGAGAACTATTCAGGACCTTTCCCAGGTTGTAAGTTGACTATCATAAGGAAATGGGCCATTGACTCTTATCCAGAGGCATTTAATCACTACTCGTTGATTCATACCAGGAACCAATAGGATACAGAGAAGATGTCCTCTCTGAATAAACACCAAGCTAAAAAAAACAAGAGAAAAGAAATATCTGTACGTGTGCCAAGAGTGTGATATGGGACTCTGCCTTAGAATACTGTTTCAAAGATTGACACTCTCAAAATATCGAGCAAAAGCATATATATAAATAGTGTACCGTGATACTTTCATACCTATTATTTGGCAATTTATATAATAAAATTATATATTCTCAGGTAAGCTTTTAAACTTGATATGCTTTTTTGTAAAATACCTTGTTACTTTTCCTAACCCAGCACAGCAATGTACTTCTTGTTTTTTAATCTATCATTCAAAGGGTTAAATAGAATTCTGTTGTTTAGTGTCTCTTTTGCTCTACTCATTTCCTGAGCTATATTTCACTTCATCTTTATTGTTTTGTTTTAGGATCACATGACTCATTTAGTTCTTCTATCACCACACATTCTGACATTTCTCCTGATGAGCCTGACTTGTATAATTCTGTTGTTGTCCGTATGCTGAGTTGCATGTCAAAACGAGTCATATGTAACTGGTGTAAAACACAGACACTGGATTGCAGACAGCAATTGGAAGCTGGTATTCGATATTTCGATCTACGAGTGGCCACTCATCCTGAAGATCAAGCTTTGTATGTTGTGCATGGCCTGTATGGAACAGCAATTGGAAATGTTTTAAAGTCTGTCAGAGATTTCCTAGAAACTCATAGTAAAGAAATTGTATTGTTAGATTTCCAACATCTGTATGATATGGGCCATTTTGATCATCATAAATTACTTCATCATTTATCAGAAACATTTGGAGCAATGCTCTGCCCTTATGTAACAGACCTTGCTGAACTAACTCTTTCTTGGCTATGGGAACGAAGTTTTCAGGTTATAGTATTTTACCGTGATCCTGTAGCTCAGTATCACCCTTTTCTCTGGCCTGCAGATTGCATTCCAAATCCATGGGCAAACACCACAAGTATTAAATCATTGTTTACTTTTTTAACTGAGGGCTATGAGAAAGGTAGAGAAGCAGGAAAATTTTTTGTCTCCCAGTGCATTCTTACACCAACTTTGTTTTTAATTTTGAGAAATTTATTTGGCAATTTAAAAAATATATTGGTGTCAGGTACAAATAAGGAACTTGTGAAATGGCTGGAAGACAAATATCCTGGCCCAAATGGCCTCAATATTGTTATCTGTGACTTTGTGGATATGAATGACTACAATATCCCACGTTTTGTGGTTAGTCTTAATTATAAGTCACAGATAATGCTAAATATGCCTATTCAGGAAAAGCTTCCTGTGGCATAAATGGAATATTAAAGCATTTTGCTTGTTAAGAAATAAATTATTTAGAATATATTCAACAATCTGTAATTAATGGAAATGATGGGAACATCATATTTAATGTCTACTTAGTGTGACTAGATTTATATTTGCCAAAGGTTTAGTATATAAATTGTGTAGCAAAAACAAAAATTGTTATGTTTTGAAACTGTCTGTTTTTAATGTCATAAGCTATGCACAAGGATCCAAGAATTCTGTATTAAATTCTTTGGTAAATCACACTGGCACATATTATGTGGAATATCAACAATAAATAAGAAACTAATCATAACAAACATGGTTTAACCCTCACCAGTTATTTTCTTGTTACATAATGATTACATTGGGGTCTTACTGATTTACTTTTTGATTATTATTTAAAATACTGGAAGATCCCTTTGTCATGGATTGAATATTAATCAAAATAATTCGCTGAAAAGAAAATTGGTTGCCCTGGGTGGGATTCAGAATTACTTTATTACTGAATATTAGTCTTTTGACACCAAAACCTCATAGATCCCAAATTGTCAGTATCATATATGATAAAAATTAATGAATCAAAACAGGGTCCTAACTAGTTTCACCCATGGGACATAGTTGAAAATTATTTCTGTGTACCACATCTCATTGAAAGTAGGTATATACCTTAGTAAATTAATTATTTCTGATTAAAAAGGAAGAAGGTACTTCCTACACAAAGGAGGAGATGAGATAACCTAGAAGCTATATTAGGCTTGTCCTGGTTTCTCATACAACATACAAACACTTACACAAGGACATGCCCTGCTGGTCTTAGGAGTCAGGTACGCTAGCCACTAGATCAGGTAGGATCTAGGTATTGTACAAGTACATCCATTCAAAATCAGTATAATGTTCATTTCAATGGTTAATGTTTATCTATATGGTTTTTGTTAATTCATAACCTTGATTTTGATTTACAGGGAAAAAATATGAAAGTAAGAAAAATTTTGATTTCCAAGAGAAAAAGATTGATATCATGAGTCAAATTTCAACCATTTCACACCTTCAAACCATTTGTGTATTAAAAACGTTTTCCTCCTGAAAATGTTTTAATATGCAAATGGTTTGAAGGATAAAATTTTACTGCTCAACAACAAAGAACTTTGATAAATAGTTTTGTGGGAGAAATTTTTTTCTGATGTGCAGGATTTGAACTCGCATCTCTCCAGATACATGCCAGTGTTCTAAGACCACTAAACTAATGTGGACTCCATCTTTTTCCCAATAATGTGACATAAATCTGTGTTTGTTGACTGGACATGGTGCCAGCTATGATTGGGAAAGCAACTATTTCTTTTTAATATTAATAAATAAGCAAATCAGTCAAACTAATAGAAAACTAAAAAAAATTATTTGAAAGCTATTTTATGATTTTAATGCTTATTTAAAGGTAGCATAAAATTTAGAAACATAGAGTAATATTGTAATAAGAATTTAACGTGAATATATCTCTGGAAATGGCAGCATTAACTGAATCAGCATTATGTGGGTGCATTTTAGTAGAGTACTTATGATAATATGTATCTAAAATTGTTAATTTTTATCAATTAATATTAGGGTTTCATCAGGTAACTGGAAGAATACTACAGATAGTAAAATAAATGAAATACCCCCTCAAGCAGATGCTTGCGACAGGCCTGACAGGAGCCTGTGTATACATCATAGAGAAGATCTATGAGAAAGGTGAAACTTCTGCAGAAAAACAACACAAGTATCCATGCCTTATCTGGGGCTCGAACCCAGGTCTTATGATCAGTAGCTAAGTATTCTAATCACTCAGCCATGATATGACATAGATAATAAACAAGATTCTATAAAATAAATGAAATCTAGTTAGAATTAGGTTTCAAAGACATATATATATATACCAAATAAGATTTACATACAGAAAGATGAGCAAAGTTGTGGCTCATCCTCCAATGACAAAGAGGCATGTCACCATTAAATGGAGTATTATTGAATGCTAAAGTGGTACCTAATTA
The DNA here is from genome assembly GCA_038380435.1 of Ryuthela nishihirai. Classification (NCBI taxonomy): domain Eukaryota; kingdom Metazoa; phylum Arthropoda; class Arachnida; order Araneae; family Heptathelidae; genus Ryuthela; species Ryuthela nishihirai. The sequence continues at coordinate 11,215,492 of JAWZYU010000017.1, forward strand.
ATGGGAATGCCTGCCAATTTCCACAAATCCCTGTGTTAACAAGTGCTTATTGGAAGCTTCAGAACTTGCCACATGAAGGCAGCACCATTCCGCGGTAGGCTAACCTACGCTAACAGTAACTATATAGCAATCTGGTCGAAGTTATATGGTAAAAAAAATGGACAGAAGGTTAATTAAATACAATAAACTAGAATCTTTCTTAGAGATACAATGGGAATAATAATTTGAACTCTCTAAAACAAAATATATGTTTAAAAATAATTGTGTTTCAATTGAAAATTATTATCCATTAAAAATCGAACTTTCAAGTGTTTACCCAATAATATTATTTAAAGGTAGTTCTTTAAAGAACAAAATAAAAATTTTTTCTCAAGCAATTCTTTACCAAGCTTAATAATTTTAATTACTATTGCAATACAGCTTACTGTTATGGGAAATGCATAAGCAATAAATTTCAGCAAGATTATTTTGATATTAATACCCATATTTTTAAATTAAGCAGGTAATGGGCAATGTCTCCAACAGGTAAGTAAACTCAATGGTTTCAGAATAGCTAACATTTATTACAAACACCGCAAACACATAAGTATACATGGGATTCACCAGATGGGCTGCATAAGAGTACAACTGATTATGTATTAACAGCAAGTGGCATAGTTCTATTAGGAATACCAGGGCATATAGGGGAGCTGAAATTGGATCTGACCATTACCTTGTTAAAAGTGTCTTGCAACTTAAACTCAAAAAGTGTAGTGCTAAGGTTAAAAAATTTACCTTTAATACTGAAACTCTGAAAGACCCAGTTATAGCTAAAGCTTACCATGATAGGTTACTTAGTCATTATGACAGTCATGGTTTGCTTACCTCTGAAGTTGAAGAATGGGGCCATTTTAAACAGGCTTTTTTAGAAACTAACAGTATTCTTTTAGGAAAAAACTAAGAGCAAAGTTGTGGCTCATCATCCGCGGACCTAAAAAGAAAAAAGGAGAAGAGAAGGCAGAATTATTTGAATGATAAGGCAATTGAGCTTATTTCAGAAAGAAGGAACTGCAAGAATGTCCTTAATCAGTACCCTACTAGTCCTAATAGAAAGGATTAGAGAGAGCTTAATAAACGTGTAAAGGATCAGTTAACTGCTGATAAGAATCTTTGGCTTGATGGCTTGGCTCACAAAGCTGAGGAAGTGGTTAGACAGCACAACAGCAGAGAGTTGTACCAGATAGTTAATGTTTTGTGTGGTAGAAAACAGACAGGTATACAGGGATTGAAGGATAAACAAGGTAAGGTTATAGAAGGTGAGGATTCTGTCATGGCTAGGTGGGCTGAGCATTTCAGTGATGTTCTAAACAATGTGCTTAGTTCTACTCCCATTATTTGTAATGATGATAGATGCATTGGTGACTTTAATGTTGGCCCTATAACACAATCTGAAGTCATTTTGGCTTTTTCTAAACTTAAACTTCATAAATCCCCAGGGGTAGAAGAAATTACTGCAGAAATGCTTAGAGCTGGAAATGTTTCAGTTACCACTTGGGTGACTGAAATTTTGAATATCTTTTATGATAAAGGCATGGTCCCTAAGGAGTTTACCAGTTATTATTATCCCTATTTTCAAAAAGGTGATCACAGTTCTTGTGATAACTATAGGGGTATCAGCCTACTCTCTGTTCCAGGCAAAGTTTTTTGCATGATTGTGTTTAATAGAATGAAGAATCTGGTTGACAATCAATTGCGTGATGTGCAATGTGGATTCAGAAGTGATAAGGTAAGTGTAGATCAGATATTTTCACTTATGCAGATTCTTGAGAAATGATTAGAGTTTCAGAAACCTTTGGTTAGCTTTGTTGATTTCAAAAATGTTTTTGACTCTGTTGATCTTCATAATTTGTGGTTGATTGTGAGATTGTATGGTATATCAGACAAGTTAGTTAACATAATGAAAGTTCTCTATGATATCACTGAGCCATGTGTAAATTGGTAAGGGTTGTAGCAATTGGTTTAGCATTGCTTCTGGTATTTGACTAGGGTGCATTCAGTATCCTTTTTCTTTAGTTTGGTTATCTGCTCCCGGGGTAGAGACTCTTCTTTTGGCTTTTCCATCGATGAGCCTGTAACCAGCTCAATGCCTCCAGTTGCAAGCCCTCAACTTTGTCCTCTCCATAGTGACACATACCTGCTGCCCCCCAGAAGCAGTCTGTACCCCAACTTCACTGAGGCTGCACCGATGAGCCCACTGGACCTATGCCCCCAACACCAGTCCGCAGAACTATCAGCCACAGCCCCAATGGAGGGGCTGTGGCTGATAGAGCTTCCCTGAGCAAGTGAATCCATTGGGGCTGTGGCTGATAAAGCTTCCCTGAGCAAGCGAATAAGCCCACTAGACTGGCCTTCGCAAACCAGTCTGCAGACCCTCACAAGCCCTGCCACCAAAGACCACATCCCATCGTGCAAATGAGGAAACAACAGGCCGTGACCCTGCTTCACAGAGGCACCATTAAGCCCCTCACCATGTCAAGGTGGTCCACTATCGGGGGGGGGGGGGTGCAGTCTTGAGCAGGTGTCACAGTTCAATTACCTTGGGAGCTATGTAACAGATACTGGTGATGTACGGCATGAGATTAACAGACGAATAGGGATTGCTGCCGGGACTTTTAAGAATCTACGGAGATTGTGTAGAAATAGGCGTATACACCTAAAGACTAAAATTAGACTGTATAATAGTTTGGTTCTTTCAAGGATTAGTTATAGTAGTGAAACTTGGACGCTGTGTAAACAAGATAACAGGAAACTAGATGCTTTTGATTCTAAATGCTTACGCAGTATCTTGGGCATTAGGTGGTTCAACTTTGTAACTAATGATGAGGTTAGGCAAAGGAGTCGGCAACCTCCTTTAAGCAGCATATTGTCTCCATTGAGAGAGACTCCATTGGTTTGGCCATGTTATCCATATGGATAATTATAGATTGGCAAATAGGGTTATGAACAGTGTGCCTAAAGGCCTCAGAAAGAAAGGGAGACCTAGGATACGGTGGGCAGACTTTGTTAGAATTGGTGTGCAGTGGCCAGATGTAGCTCAGGGCCAACTTGCTTGCAGAACTAAATTGCATGGTCTGGTTGGACCTTCGTAGCCCATGGCTGCTTGAGGATGATGAAGTGGAAAATTTGCTAAAAATATTAGTGATTAAAAGTAAGAGTTTTTAAATGCAATAGGCACAAATTATGCTGCAGCACAGAATTGACTCTTTATTTCAAATACTCTTCCTGACCTGTAGAGCCCATCCTGTTTGTTTGCTTGTTTTAAAGTAAGGTTTTTTTTTATCACGTCAACAATGATTTTACGTCAAGTAATTCAATTTTCGTTGTTTTTCAGTTTAGAAGGATATAGGGGCTCCATGCTTTCAAATCTAGGAGCGCTGTATACAGCATTGTTCATCATTTGCTTGTAGACTATGTTTTTCAAATGTTGGTCATGCTGGTAGACTCAGTTCAACCAAAGAGATTTTGTTACTTCCTCTTTCATTGTTTAATAGGAATATGTTTTTTTTTTGCAAATAATAATGACTTTTTTCACATTTTGATTTCAGAATATTGCATTTATATATTGCACATGTCTCTCAACATTAGCATTTTATCATAAAATACATTTTAAATTTATTGAATCAAACTTTATATGTTGAAAAATTGGGAAAAAAAATATAAGTTTGAACAATTTCACTTTAATAGTAAATCCACAGAGTTATCTGTAGACTTTGGAGTCAAAAAATCAATAATAGTATTGTGGAAAAAACCTAATGTGCACTATAGCATGAAACTGGAGATAGAATTCAAATCCCACACTTTGGCAAAACTTGATTAATTTCACTTTTTGTACAAAAGTGACAAATTAATCTCTATTAGGCTCAAGATGAAATGCTGACTATACTTTAAATCAAGGATGATCAACCTTTTTTTTTGCAATATAACACATATTATGGGGGAAATGTGTCACATACCACCCAGGGGAGGATCCAAGAGCCACTCATGACAAATCAACTTTGGAAGAGCAAAAAAAAGAAGTTATGACATTGACAAGAGCTATGTATCCACAGGTTATCCACCCCCTGTCTAATTTACTTAAATACAGAGGTATGTTGCTGTGGGTGAGCTTCTTAGGCCAGTGTTAATCAGCACTCAATTGTTTTGCATAGTTTGTTGAATGCACATATGTAGCAATAACAATTTTATGAAACAAATGGGTAATTCACAGTGCAATAATTAAAATTAGTACATTTTAATTTTGCATTGATTACAGAAAATGAATTTAAATATAGTTCACTTGATGGATGATTTAACAGACTGAATCTTGTATACTTCATGTGTGACTAAATTTTAAATTCACATAACACTACTACTACAGCTCTTAGCATGATGCATTTCAGGTAAAACTTGGTTGAGAGGATCACAAATGTAGCCTATATATAGAAATTAGCATCATATGGACAAGGTTGTATGAGAATGTGATATAATTTTGCAGGATAGCTCTTAGTCTTCCACTCTCACAGAATAATTTTTCAATAATAAAATATATATATTCACCTTCAAGCAGCTGATGTTCTCTAGTTTCATATCGCTGGTTATTCTCTAACAAATGTATTTTCTTCAGTACTGGCTTGTAATGTAACTTGGAATAAAATTTCAGACAGTTTTCTCTGATATTATTTTAAATCTGTGTAGAGAAGCAAGTATGGAAACACTCTGAATTTCTTCAGTGATGACAGTTTTATTTGGGAAAACTTTTCACTGGAGTAAATGTACCTGTTAAACAAAAGTGCTGGTTTTAACAGCTATAAAATGATCAGCACTTAATTATGATGTCAAGCTCTGTGAAGCCTTCTAGGCTCCAGTGATATGAGATTCTTCTTATTCAATTATATGGTATGGAGAAAAAATTGTAACCAGCTGTTGAAACAAGTTTTGAAGCTACACAATGCAGATTATCACCCACACCACCTGAAGAGGTGCTGAAGGTTTCAGTATGAAATATGTTGTGGACATAAAAGGAGACACATTGCACCCTTGTCTAAACTCCACTGGCAATGTTAAACCAATCGCTACATGCCTTACTAACTTTCACACACAATTCTGTGTTATAGAGAGCATTTATTATGCTGACTAGCTTGTCAGGTATGCCATTTGATCTAACAATCAACCAGAAACTATGATAATAAACAGATCAAAGCTTTTTTTATATCTATGAAGCTAAGTAACCACAGGTTTCTGAAACCAAACATTTCTCAACAATCTGCTTAAGTGAAAATATCGCATCAATACATCCCCTACCACTTCTGAATCCATGCTTTTCATCTTGCAGTTGTCCATCACTATCCACATTATTTTTATCTCGTGATGAAAACTTTTAAAGAACATTCTAGGGTATAGTGATCAGAAAAATAGTAGTGGGGGCAAAATGAATAGAAGGTTTAAATTTCAACTAGAAAAAAAAAAGAAATGGTTAAAATCGGGAAAACTGCTGGCTCTACTTCTGACCAACCAAACTTTGGTTGGTTAATTGATGTTTTACTCTAAAACCGTTTGAAAACACCAAGGAAATATAGAACTGATATATATCTAGAACTGTAATAAATGTAAACAATTCAAAATTGTAATTATATTTTCCTTAGTGAAAAATAAATTGGTGGCTTTTTGCATATTTTTTTTCAATTTTTGGTGTGATTACTGATAATCATACTTGTAGATTATCTTTAACACATAAAATTTGTTTTCTATTCTTTATTTTGACATTGGTGCAAGCACAAAACCCAAATTCATATAGTTTAGAAATTATAAATGGAGAGTTAATAAATTTAATGCGTTTCTCTTGTTCAACAGAAAGAAAATTATGCAAATCTTGGATCCTTTATAATTTATTACCAATATAGAACTATATTTACAGTTAAAAATGTTCATTTACAGTAAAATATAATGCTGTTTGCTAATAGAAAAATAGAGGAGGAATGAAATATATAAACTCAGTCAACTTTAGTCAGTCTGCTTGAAAATGCTTGAGCTGGTCACTTAATTTATGAAATAGCTTGTATGCCTTATCTGCAACTTGCGATTCTTTGTTGCTCTACAGTAATTCCTAGGTTAGGGACCTCTCAGTATATCAATAGGCTAGCAAAGTATTGTGTTCCTTGATATATACTTATATAGCTTATAGTCCTAGTGTTTTTATTTACCAATAGAAAACATAGAGATAAATTTTACACACAAAGGCATATAACATCTAATAATAATCAAGTAATTGTTCAATCGTTATTTTCATGTGGAAAGATTTAAAATCTTGTTTAATATATAAAGGTAAACTCTGGTACCTTTTATTGAATGAAAAACAACTCTTGTTTTTTAAAGAGATTACCCATAATACCTTTGTTTAAATTGTGTATATTGGTTTATATTCATTATTTTGATGAGAGTGAAGAAAATGTAACATTTTTATATGCTATTGAAATCATGATACAGAAAGTAATCATTCCTATTTCTGTAAAATAATATGTGGATAAATACAACCTGTCCGGAAGGTTCTGAGACAACAGTATAAACATGTACATGAGTGTGGTGTACATACACTGGTGCTAAGGATCTCCTTTGAAATAGTTTACTCCTTCATCAATACACCAATTCCCGCATTTCTTTAGGTCTTTGAAGCAGGTCTGGAATACTGTGGAGCTGGTGTCATGGCTGTCTGAATGCTTGTTTCAGTCATGGGAATAAGAAAAACTCACAAGGTGACGAATATGGAACATGCGGCAATAGAGTGAATGATTACTTTTAGTGGCACTTTCCCCAAGCTTCACACAAAACTTAATGTTCATTCTTTGCTCATCCGTTGGCACGGCTAAACTGCCTCCATGATAACGGCATAATCAAGAGAAATTGCAGTGAGTAACCGGTCAGATCTAAACTTGTGCACCAGTAGGGGAATAATCATTTACTGCGGCAGAAACAGAACTGGCCAGTTATTCCTGGTTTGTCTGCAATAAATTTATTCTTGGAACTTTCTGGACATAGGTGGTATGTTATGAATGTGAAATATGATAATGTTATAGTATGTAGAGACATGTTTCTTTAAGGTGAAATTTCATATATTTATTTGAAGCCCAAAAATGCTATTAAAATGGCAGTTAGATCACAGAGATTTATGTGTTGTGTTCTATATAATGTTAGATTCATTTTAAATATATGTTGTTGCCTTTTTGTTAATTCTAAAAATTTATTAAAAATAAAGTGTAATGCTCATTTAAATGTACTTCACAGATATTAGAGTAAGCCCCTTCTTACCCCAATTAACCTATATTTATTTTCTTAGTTTAAAGTCTCATACCTCACTTCCAAATGCAAAGAGCAATGTTAGGGAAGAAGTTTGGTTCAACACAACTTTTTGCTATGTGCTTGAAAAAGAGAGTATTCCTAGAAATGCATTGGTGCAAAGATACAGATTTGTAGGTGTAGGTATTTCCACCAAAAAATTAATGTAATAATTTAAATTATTACCCTAAACATACGTTAATCAGAAGAAATAAAAACTAACATTAATGTATTTTCAGGTAAACCTAAGAAAAAAATTTCTCATTGGTTTATTTTTTATTCAGTTTTTTAGTGTTAGAAGTAATTCTTAACAATCTTTTAACTAAGTTATTCTGATTCTAAACATTTTTTTTTTGGTATCTAGAAAGTAAAAGAATCTATGTGGGCAAATAGCGGTTCTGCTGAAAAAACAAACAGCTGACTTCAAAGTAAACTCAGTAGTTTTTCCATCGTGTTTTTCTAGTTTCACAATTCAAATATTTGGAATATTGAAGACAAAATGGCTGGATAGTCCATGGTGATGTGTTATTTGTGTAAATGTATTTAGTTCATAATGCAAAGTATTGCAATATTTTATCTTACATATTACTTTCACTGTATTGGTATATTGCAAATTTCTTACAATTTGTTTATTTTTAAGAAGCGTTTTTTAAAGCAAAATATTTCAACCTATTTTCCTTCAAGAATTCATATACAGTAAAAGTTCATTATAATGAGTATTGTTATATTAATAGAAATGCCTTTAAAACAAATTTTTAAAGATCCTACCAATTATACACCGAAGAGCCAAAACATTTTGACCACCTGCTTAATATGATGTTGATCCTTCACATGCCACCAAAACAACTCTTACCCGGCGAGGCATGGATGCTACAAGAAATTTAAAGGTGTCTTGTGGTATCTGGTACAACACGTTACCAGCAGATTGTTTAACTCTTGTAAGTTACATGGTTGCGCCACCATAGATCAGATAGGCTTTCCAACCCAAACCACAGATGCTCGATTGAATTGATGTCTGGGGAATTTGTTATCTGCTGTTATCCCCCCACTGAGGATGAGAAGGATAGGTTTTACGGACAACTTCAGGATATCTTGAATTCTGTCAAGAAAAGAGATATTACCCTTGTTCTAAGTGACTTCAATGTCAAAGTGGGTACTGACTCTGACCTTTGGGGAGGAGTGATAGGCCCTTTTGGTATTGATAGCTGCAATAGCAGTGGGCAACGTCTACAGGTAAGTAAACTCGATGGTTTCAGAATAACTAAGATCTTTTTACCTGTAACATGTCCTGATATTGTGAAGTACTAATAACTGAAGTATTGACAATAAGTTATGAATATATTTTTGTAACTTCACACCATGTGTAAAATATGATTGCAGACCAAATGAAAAACATATGATCTTGGAGGTTCCCATACCTGTTTAGAAATGAAAGAAATACTTAGCAACTTGTCAGTTCCAAACAACACTTGTGAACCCCTTTGTTCAGGAACCTTACCCTTGTTTCATGAATGTAAATTTTTGTATTTTTATGGAGGCCTGACACATTATCCTGCTGAAAGAAGGCACTACTAGAGGGATATACCTGTCTACAACAATGTTTAAGTGGGTGGTAGATGTCGTAGTTTCCTGCACATGAATGACTAGACCAGGGTTTCTCAGCAGAACATTGCCCAAAATATTACACTTCCTCCACCGGCTTGTTTTTGTATCACAGTGCATCCTGGTGCCAACACTTCCCCAGGTAAACGATGCACACATACCTGGCTGTCCATGTCGTGCAACAGGAAACGAGATTCATTGGAACAGACGATCTTCCAATCATGCAAGGTCCAGTTTTGATGCTCGCCCATTGTAGGTGCTTTCGATGGTGAACTAAGGTTAGCATGAGCATTCTGAGTGGATTGTGGTTATGCAGCCCCATTTTCAGTAGGGTTTGATGTACTGCATGTTGTGACACATTACTTCTGTCACCAGCATTCAAATTAAGTGTGAGTTGCATCACAGTATCCCTGCTGTTGGCTTGTACCATACTGATAGCCTTCACTCACCTCTAGCATTGATGAGCTGTGATCGGCCCACACCTTGTCAGTGGTTCGTCGTTTTTCTCGGACCACTTTTTGAAGGTACTAACCATGGCTGACTGTGAGCACCCCACAAGCCTTGCTGTCTCAGAAATGCTCTGACCCAGTCATCTTGCCATTACAATTTGGCCGTTGCCAAACTCACTTAAGTCCTCTGCCTTTCCCATCTGAAGAACAAGAATCATTGTTTACCTGCAGTTGCTTCGATTTGCATAAAGATGCACTGGTCATAATGTTTGTGTTCTTCATTGTTTGTGATGAGTGTTAGATCGAACTTTTTTCATGGGCCCCATCCATCTCATAATGAGCATTTACTATATTTCATTTCACAGAAAAATACAAGTAATAGCCATGGGTGTTTCAGTGACAGTATGCCTTCTTTCTGTTTACATCTACATCTGACAACATGTAGTAGTTCTATAGCTTTCTCCTCTCTGTTGGCAAATAGTTTTTTTAACGTATTTCAACCTTCCATAATTCTCTACTTTACTGCCTGGTTCTAACTTTTATAACACCAGTTTTCCCTATATCGTGTAAAACACTCAAGTCTCTACCTACAATAAAACCTAAATTCGAGCATCACACCATTGTTCTCCCATTTTGAATTTAAAATTTCTTCGAACCAGTGGCTCCAGCTCTAAGGTCTTGGTTTTAAGCCCCAGGAAGTCATGGGCCTTGTCTATGATGTATTATACTGACAGGCTCCCATCAGATTTCTGGCAAGCTGCTGCTTGAAGGGAAATTTCATTTGTTCATCCGACCCCAAATTTCTGATATGGGTTCCCTTTCCCACCCTGTACTGCATTAAAAGTTCAGGTCACCTATGAAGGAACCTGAGTTTGACTTTAAAACCGTTTCTGTTTTTCCACTTCTTAGTTCAGGGGGGGGGGGGGTTGTATAGTGACCCATTGAATTTCACAGGAAATTTGGTAATATATATATATTGCTTACAATTAAATTGTACATGGGTGTTTCTAAACCACCAAGGTACGTATGCTATAGCATTTAAACGAAAAAAAGTTAAAAATGCAGATGAAGTAAATATATATGGCAAGAATTATTAGGTTATGCAGAGGTATCTCATCCAATGGTGCAGCTGTACAAAGCCCTGTCCTCGTGGGCCAAGACCCAGTTATAGATAAAGGTTATTTAATCATTATGACAGACATGGTTTACTTACTACTGAAGTGGAGGAAGAATGGGACCGTTATTTCAAAAAGAAAGAACTGCAGGAATGCCCTTAATCAGTATCGTACTAGCCCTAATAGAAAGCATTACAGAGAGCTTAATAGACGTGTAAAGGATCACTTAGCTGCCGATAAGAATCTTTGGCTTGATGGCTGACAAAGCCGAGGAAGCAGTGAGACAGCACAACAGCAGAGAGCTGTACCAGATAGTTAATGTTTTGTGTGGTAGAAAACGGACAGGTATACAGGGATTGAAGGATAAACAAGGTAAGGTTATAGAAGGTGAGGATTCCATCATGGCTAGGTGGGCTGAGCATTTCAGTGATGTTCTAAACAATGTGGTTCTACTCCCATTGTTTGTAATGATGATAGATGCATTGGTGGCTTTAATGTTGACCCTATAACACAGTCTGAAGTTATTTTGGTTATTTCTAAACTTAAATTACATAAATCCCCAGGGGTAGATGAAATTACTACGGAAATGCTTAGAGCTGGGAATGTTTCGGTTACCACTTGGATGACTGAAATTTTGAATATCTTTTATGATAAAGACATGGTTCCTAAGGATTTTACCAGAGCTATTATTATTATCCCTATTTTTATAAACTGCAGTTCTTATGATAGCTATTGGGGTATCAACCTATTTACTGTTCCAGGTAAAGTTTTTTGCATGATTGTGCTTAATAGAATTAAGAATCTGGTTGACAGGTTGCTCGCTTTGTTGATTTCAAAAAGGCTTTCGACTGTTGATCGTCATAATTTGTGGTTGATTATGAGATCGTATGGAGTACTAGACAAGTTAGTTAACATAATGAAAGTTCTCTATAATAACACCGAGTCGTGTGTGTGAGTTGGTAAAGCTTGCAGCAATTTCTTTAGCATTGCTTCAAGTTTCGACAAGGGTGCATTTTTTTTCTCTTTGGTTTATTGATTATGTTATGCGAAATTTACTGCAAGGGAAAGTTTTGGCCATAAATGGTCTGGAAATGCGAAAATTTCCCGTTTAGATTATGCTGATGATTTAGCCCTTTTGACAAATGATAAGATGAACTCTTCGAGCTGTTGATGAGACTGGTAGTAGAGTAGGTTTGGTTATAAACAGAAAGAAAATAAAGTGATGAAAATTAGTCAGGCAGATGGTGTTTCAGTTGCTGTGGATAGCTGCACTCGTGAACAAGTGTCAATTTATCTTGGAGCTATGTTGCTGATACTAGTGATGTGCTGCACGAGATTAACAGACGAATAGGAATTGCTGCCGGGACTTTTAAGGATCTATGGAGAGAGTGGAGAAATAAGCGTATACACCTAAAGACTAAAATTAGACTATATAATAGTTTGGTTCTCTCTAGGGTTAGTTATGGTAGTGAAACTGGGACTCTTTGTAAACAAGGTAACAGGAAACTATACTTACACACTATCTTGGGCATTAGGTGGTTCAACTTTGTAAGTAATGATAAGGTTAGGCAAAGGAGTCAGCAACTTCCTCTGAGCAGTATATTGTGCAGAGAGAGACTCCATTGGTTTGGCCATGTTGCCCGTATGGATAATTATAGATTAGCAAATAGGATTATGAACAGTGTGCCTAAAGATCTCAGAAAGACGATGAGACCTAGGATGCAGTATGCAGACAATGCCAAACAGGACCTTGTTAGAATTGGTGTGCAGTGGCCAGATGTAGCTCAGGACAGATATGCTTGGAGAACTAAATTGCACTCTCTGGTTGGACCTCTGTAGTCCATGGCTGATTGAGGATAATGATAGCAAATAACTTGCATGTCAGTTCTCTGAGCTAGAAAACATTCGCAAAAGAAGTAATTTGATATTTCCGCTGTACAAAGGGGCTGGAGTGGCTCAGTCGGTAGTGCCAGGCTGGTAATCTGTAGTTCCCAGGATCATGTCCGAGCTGGGTAAGCATTGAGATTTATCTCCTCAGAATTCCCTGTCTGCAGTCAGTAGGGGACACCAATGTGCTTGGAAACGCTGGCATCCATCAAACGGGATATTAATCCATACGCTGTTCACGTTCAAGAACATGCTGGATGGCCTTGACGGAAGGCTACCAGCTGTTTCAGTGGGTCCCCTCCCCCAACCTCTGAGCCTTGGGGTCCTTGTGACTTGGCCATTTAGCCCATTCACAAAAAAAAGTGCCGGTCAGAGGTAAAACCCAACCTGCTGTACAAAAGAAATAACAAAGATCAGTTAAGCAAAACAAGTGGTGTCGAGAATTAAGGATTTAAGAAAAAGATGCAAACAATTATTTTCTCATGGATCCCAAAAGTTTTTCAGTCTATAGATGCAGTCTAAATTTCAGCAATCTCCAGATGTTAAGCTTTAGAAATCGTTCCAATCGCTGCATTTGCAGACTTCTACCAATCGAGAATAATTTCAAAGAAAGTGGACAAAAGATGGCATTAATATGGAGCATAGAACCAAGATTTCAGACTGCTCGTAGTGCCTAAATTCAAACGTATGGGTGGGGCACTATGTAAGTACCAGATGCTTAAGAATGGACAAAATGGTTTCAAAAAAAATGTTTGTTTTTTTTAAGTGCCAAAGCTGACTGCTTCGTTGCCCTGCATCCAAAACTTTATTAGCAGTAAGGAGAGAGTAAATGAAGCTGCAGAGATTCCCAACAAGGAATATAAACAGACTTAACGTATTCATTTCGTGCTCAGCTTCTATCATTTAGTACTGGCCTGAAACCGGAAATAAAAATTATACCATAAAGAAATGCCAATGCACGTTTTCCTAATTAACTTTCAAAAAGAGGGGGGGGGGGATAAACCTGGGTCCAGGTGGTTTATGATACGCCCCTCAGATTATGTATTGTTAAACGATACTATTTCGAACAAGTTATTGATTTTGAAAACACATTATTTTTCAGCTGGTATTATACAACGCACTAACATTCCAGAAGTGGAAATGAAGTTGAGTCAATATATTAACGGCAATATTTTTTATTAGAATATGTTAACATTTGTATCCAGCCTTATGCGAATTCGTGTTATACGAAAGAAAGAACTAGTCACAAAAAACAGGGTTAGGTTCCAAAAGTTAAAAAAACTAAACTATTTTCTTTTTATAACTAGGAGAAATATGTTTATTAAAACAATAATTGATCAAAAGTATCATATTAATATTACAACATAATGTTTTCTTCGTCATCACTACTAAACACCATTAAACAAGGCCGTTTTCTTTTTGGAAAAATACCCTCATCTGAGCTTTCTTCAGCACCATCTTGAGTTCTATGCTCTACTTTTTGCAAAAAATCCGTTATTTTCGATTGTTTTCTTTTAGCTGAGATATCTTTATAAATTTCGCTGTAAGGAGCTAAGCACTTGTGAAGTTCTCTTTTAAATTTTGTGCTTCAGTGGAAAGATCTTCATTTAGAAAATATAATTCCAATTATTTGGCTAAGTCTAGGCCTTTCTGTATGCTTTTTAGGGTAAAATGTTTAACTTCATCGTTTCCATCTGTACTATCATCCTCTGAATTAATTTGGTTTATCCCTGATGCCATTTCCACCAAATTTGTTTCATCAGTCCCTTCTTCCACCAGTAATTCTTGAATATCTTCGTCATTCATATCGTCAAAACCTTCCCCTCCTAGAGACTTAGCAAGTTCTACTATTGCATCCATTCTGTTTTCTGCTGGATCGATTAGATTTTCACTTTGAACTGACTCTGGCCATAGATTTTTCCAGCAGGCATTCAATGTTAACGGTCTTATTTCTTTGATGGATGATGTTATGAGATTAATACAGTCCAAAATTGTAAAGCGTTTCCATACCTCCACGACTTTGATATTCGTCGTCGATTTTATTCAAAATTCATTGCAATGATTCCCTGATGTAATGAGTTTTAAATGTAGCTATGATGATTTTAATGTACCTATGATTATTTGAAATGTAGCCCTGCTCTAACGGTTGAGGTAATTAAGTTTTATTCGGCGGTAGGAATATTATTTCAACATTTGAGTGACAAATCTTTCGGATGGTTTGGTGCGTATCCAATATCAAACTTTAAAATCAAGTAGATTTCCACACTTGGTACAAAACAATTTAGAAACCATTTTTTAAATCTGGTTACCCAAGCTTTCTTATTTGCAGTCCAATATACCGGTAAAGCGCTCTTATTTAGGATTGAGGGATTTATAAACTAGCATGGGTTTTACCACATGATCACCTGAACAATGCTGACACGACATACACACTCGAATGGAAATATCGAATAAGATGGTGCTTGCTCTTAAAAACTCTCATCACGTCCCCTGTTATACGGGGATTTCTCAAAACTTGTTATAAGAATGCTATGTTATAGGGGGATTTTCCCCAATTCTCGAACCGTGTTGTAAGAAGGCCATGTTATACAGGGGTTACCTGTACTATAAATATGCCACAAAGAAATACATCAAATCTATCCTCCACAATAGTTGGATCAGGCCACTGCAGAGTAATTCTAATAAGGTTCCTGTTTGATGCTGTCCACTTGCACTCACAAACTATTAGTATATCTCGTGATAACTAGTTTTTCGCATTCTAAATTTCGATCTGCTTCAGTGAAAAAATTTGATCTATCTCTATCCGAACTGCAGTGTTCATCTTGAAGTTCACCATCAACCAAATAAAGTACGGTTACATAAAGAAGTTTACCAGGAACATAGACTGTTATTGCTATCGAAAGAATGCAATCATTCATCAAAATAATACAGTAATTCTCTTAACATCCACATCTGATATTCTCAGGAACCGATTTACCTTGCATAAGAGCTTTCATTTTAAGCATCTGTGATATTTTCAGGAACTGATGTCTTTCTGATACACATGGGGATGAAAAATGGGTGGAAATTTATAGACACGTGGGTGCAGTTATGGTCAGTCAGCATGCAGAACGTCACATATCCCCACAATATAGCTCATAATTCAAAATAGTTCCTCAAAGTTCCAGATACGAATGAACAAACTCAATTTGATATCTTCGGCATAATATAATTCTTTGAAAAGTCCCTTTTTCCATTGATTTGCAGCACTGTCAGTTTTCTTTTAAGCCTAAATTTGCCCTCTAATGTGACATGGTACCACCAATCAGATTTAGTACTGTCCTGTATAGTGGAGCATCCAGTGGCACCATTTAATCATATTTCCAGCCAATCAGTGCATTTGTTAATGTTCAATACAATATTCTTGCTTTGTTCTAAAATAATTGTTATTTTCTGTTTGGTGCAGATCAGTGTAAACAGTGCATTTTGATGAATTATAATTTTTGAATTACCACCTGCATTTGAAGTCTAAGGTAAATGCTAATTTATTATATAGTAATAAGTATTCTTGATTCTAAAATTTCCAAACTAACTTTTGATTGTAATGTAGAGCCAGTGATACATTCTTTATCACTGCAAACAATGGGAGCATAACTAACTACATTTGGAAACTCCTTAACACCCTACCTGTAGACCATTCCGTTTTTCACAAAAAGATTTACCACTTGTCACTTTCATATTGAAACTTAATGGAATCTTCAAATGTAAAAATATGTGTTCTTAAACTTTAACTCTGGTTCTGTCAGAGATAGGCTTGATTTCTTAGCACAGAGGAAACAACAAAAAATATTGGACAGGACTTTTAACCACAGGATCAAATTTTTTTTTTCGGGTAGTGGTGTAATGTGCAAAACATTCAATCTATGAAATCAAGAAAACGTGCTATAGGTAGAGATTTACATTTTCAGGGAAACATGGTGTGGCACAAAGGGAAACCCACGTCCAAAAAAATATATTCAGAGTGATAATCAGTAAGTAATCCCATATGTAGAAGTGATGGATACTTGCAGGAAATTGTGGGTAATATTCCTGTTGAGCATGGTTCAATGCCCCTGGTGCAAATTATGGAAAATATAGCAATGTTAACTTCAGAAATACTTGGAAGTGCCCCAAATATTTATATGGTGAAGTTGTAGATTAATGGCAGCTGATACAATAGATCATTTCAAACTGTTTGCATTTCAGTACTTTGTGCCTGAATGGTATTAGGCACTACCCTTAGAATGTGCCCAATAATGGAGTGTTCCTCCTTCCAATAATGGAGAATTGACTATCGTTTGATAGTCAATTTCATTGAAAATGCAAATCTCTACTTATAGCACGTTTTCTTGATTTCTATATTTTATGCCACTGTTGTCAATTATATAGGAATGAACTGAAGAGCATCATTCCTATATAATTGCACTCTGAATATTGTGAGATGGTGGATTGCGTATGGGAATGTTGAAATGCCATGACTATTTTCTATGGGTTCATCAGCCCACATGTTTAATGATCTTTAATGTGTGTATTTATTGTGTGTCAATGCCGGGCTTTAACCATCTGAGGCCTTAGGCTATGATAAGTTTAAGAAGCCCCAAAATTCGAAATATATACTTTTCTAACTCGTAAACAAAAATGAAACTAATGTGGTGAAAACGTTTACTGTAACTACTAAATTTATTAATAACTGTTAATATAAATTCGCAACTGCTGCACAGTTGAACTGCATTTTCAAGGCTCCTCATATCGTGAGGCCCTAAATTATAGCTTATGAGTAAGTCTGGCCCTGGTGTGAGTATACAGGAATGATGCTCACTTCAGAAGCGTCTGCAATAAGTTTCAGAAATGAAAGCTAGAGAGACTCATTTGGTAGCACACCAGGCTTGTGGGCTGCAGTTTCTAGATTTAAATCCCAATTATTTCAAGATTGAGCTGCCTCACAAAAAGTTGCACTCAAAGGTATCCCACTCCAGTGTTAAGAAATGTAATTCAAACATTTTGTTCCATTCTTCCGTGATATTTCTATTAAAAGCGCATTTTAGAAGGTAGGAAACCTTAACTGTATCTTAAATTGTAAACAGAAGTATAGATGGTTCTTTAATTCCATAGTTTAGATGCATTTAACTTCATATAATGGAAGCTGTGTTACGTGTGTTGCAGTATAACTAGTGTGCTAGGAATTTTTTTTGTATGGGTAAATGTACAATTAACCCACCGTTGGAATCTCGTATCTCTGCCATATTTATAAAGTAGTAAATGCTTTCAGTCTCGTGGAGAACAATGTTAGTGCATGACATATTTTAAGCTCTCTTAGATGTGTCAAATTGAAATATGTTGTAATAAATATTTTGTATTTCATTTATTAAAACGTGTCATCATTGGGTGTTATTTATTTTTTAAATTATTATCTTGGTGTTAGTGTGTTTAACGACGTATCCTGTTGCTTGATAGTTCCCAGTTGTTATTGTTAGCTGTGGCATTTAATAGATTCCAGGATATGTTGGATTTTGCAGTTATCTTTTTCTGTTGCCGTTTTTCTCTTGTACAAACTGATCGTTGTTGAACTGTAATAAAGATATGAAAAGTAAAATATAATTCTGTATTTGTTGTGTGTATATTTTCTTCCTTAGCATCGAGTTCAGTAATCCTTTTAAATACAAGCAATCAGTTGAGTTTTCGCATTCAGTGGATGCACAAACTAATAAGTGTTTATAAATTTCCCAACTGATTTACGACTAGGAGCTTCTTTCTCAAACTGATCGTTATTTCTTGCGCCTCTTGGCTGTTGACGGTTTCGAATACTCGAACATCATAGCAGTATCTCTTTGCTCTCGTAGCTATATTCTGATATTTAAGAAATTTTTGTGTACAATGGTCTTTAAACGTATTTTTGTTACTGGTGATAACAGATTGGACAGAGGTCTGTTATCTCGGACATGTTCGGTTGATTTATCTCTCCCACTATTTTGCACACAATAGGGCTAAATGGCCAGGTCACAAGGACCCTGAGGGCATTAGAAGGGGATCCATTGGATACCTGCTAGGAGACTAGCCTCCCATCAAGGCAATACAGCATGTTCTTTAATGTGCACAGGGTATGGCAACGTCCTGTGGCAGTCAATAATTTCTGTGGTTGCCGAGATGCTGGTTCCTCAGTCGGGAAGTCGACCGAGAGTCCAACATCAAGGGGAACTGAAATCACATTTTGCGAATCTGAAGAGTTAAAATTATGCACTGCTAAAGAGTCGGTGGTTTGCAGGAAGCAAAAGGTGCACAATCATTGACAAAGTGTGAGAGCTTCCGACACCATTTACACATCTTGACGATTCCTTAATAATGAATTGAGGCTGTAAAAATGTTGACTTTCAAGAAATTTGGTATTGGAATTTAAATTTCGATCTCTACCACCTTTGTGTCTGTATGTATGGAGTCTAACTCTGGAACATCAGAAAATTCATCTTTAATGCAGCAAGGATATCAAAGTTTGTGATGAAAAATGGAAGCTTTGAAATCCATACCTTGTTAACTGGAAGACTCATTCTGGTTACTGTCACTGTGTGTCCAAAGAAGACTAAAGGATCACTAGCAAATAGTTCTGCACTTTCCTCTGTTGCAAAAGTAAGAACAGTGGTTGAAGCATTTAGCTTTTGCGCGATATCAATATTCTTGACACCAAGAACTGAGGCCAGTAGTTTAACAACTTGTTCGTATTTTAAACCATCATGTTTAACTTTGAATGACCAATTTAGACGTTTATCCTTTTGGTAATCCATCATTCAGATTCGAAAATCACGGAGCATTTCAAAACACTTCTACTGTCTTTGATGACCTGAGAGAGAGCCCTTCTTGCTGGTGGATGGATTGGAGGAGAATCACCAGTGTTGATCTTATGTTCTGTTAGGCAGGTACAGCCATAATCATTTCATGTAGCAGAAAAAATGTCGGAAAACCCAGTATGTTCTTGGCCTTAGCAGCTTGGTCTTCAGTTGATATTCTTGTTTCTCTCCATAACTCAGTAAGATGAGAGGGGATGTCTGTATGGTGTTGGTTTGAGTCCCTAACTTCTATTATGTTTACACTTGTTACCCATGTAACAGGTTCATATATTGCTAATTCTTCATCCTTTTTCAATAATCTGTTGGATTTGTTACAGTATATCACCCTGATAGGAATCTGTTCTTTATCTTCTTTGACTGAAACTTTTACTACGGCAACCAGGATACCAGGGGCATCAGTGACCGCCAATCGGAACACCCCAGAAGTCGCCATCCGATGTCCACAGACCAAAACCTCACTTTGTGCTGGGATTTCTATGTCTTCCGTCACTAATACTGTGGTTACACTTGATAAAGAATAAGGTGTTTAGCCAAGCGAAGGGATCTTTTCTGACTTATAGATGAGTAGATTGTCACTGGGTCTAATACTAAATCCACGTTTCTTTAGGAAATCAAGGCCTAATATGCATTCATCTAGATGTCAGCAATGTTAACGGGATGGTGTACCAGACAGTTACCAACTCTGATGTTGAGTTCCACGGACTTTAGCACGATCTCCAGTGACTTTTTGTAGGGTTATATTAGACTGTCTAACATTCCAGTTTGTGAGTAAAGCAAAGCCAGTTTGGTGTAATCTTTACTATATCTGTTCTTAGTTGGGTTGTTTTACCTTTGAGTGGCACTTTTTTGCACACAATGGGCTAAATGGCCAGGTCAGAAGGACCCTGAAGGTTGGGGGAGGGGACCCACTGGAACAGCTGATAGCCTCCTGTCAAGGCCATCCAGCATGTTCTTTAACGTGCATAGGGTATGGCTCTCCCGCACACAGTGCCACAGCTTGACGTCCCATCCGAAGGACGGCGGTTTTTCCCAGCCCATTGGTGTCCCCTACTGACCATGGGCAAGATGGGGAGATTTTTCGGAGATAAATCTCAATGCTGACGCACCTCAGAACTACAGATTATGAACCTGGGGCACTACCGACTGAGCCGCCCCCGCCCCATTCTCTTTTTCAGGTAGAGAAGACAATAAGCGTCACAAAGGCGTGGGTTTGCTAATCAGCAGACACGCCAGTGATGTTCGTCTAGGATATGAGTGCATTAATGAAAGGTTTCTTACATAGGGCACATCTATAGGGGTATCAGCCTACTTTCTGTTCCAGATAAAGTTCTTTGCATGATTCTCCTTAATAAAATTCAGAATCTGGTTGACAGGCAATTGCGTGATGAGCAATGTGGATTCAGAAGAGTAGGGGGGGGGGGGGGGTGGATCAGATATTTTCACTTAGGCAGATTCTTGAGTGATATTTAGAGTTTCAGAAACCTTTGGTTGCTAGCTTTGATTTCAAAAAGGCTTCCGACTCTGTTGATCGACATAATTTGTGGTTGATTGTGAGATCATATGGTATACCTGACAAGTTAGTTAACATAATGAAATCCCTCCAGTGGCGGCTCGCGTGTAGGCACTGTGGAACTGCAGCACCCCCAATTTCAACTGGATATTATCGATAACATTTAATATAACGAGTCCTTTTTTCTTTAATTCTTTCTTTATAGTCAGTAGCCATTCCCCAGTTTGTGAAAAAGATACAAAAAAACTTTGTATGGAACTGTGCGCTTCACAGTACTAGCGGCGAGGTGTTTGACTGTTGTGCGCATGCGCACATAGCTACATGCTAGGCTGCAAGGGAGATAGAGCACTGTCGTTCCCGCAGTGCCGACCCTGGCGTGCTGGTTGAAGGTAGTCTTTTTTTTTACTCTGCGGGTGTTGTGCTTAAAAACCGTGTACCATATTCTTGAATGTAATAAAGTGTAGAATTAGATTATTATCCTGCTTCCAGCTATTCTATTTGATTCATTTTTTTTTCGCGCAAATTAAAACAAGAAGAATGGATTTCATTTTTAAATGAATAGATGAAGCTTGAACTGTAACAATTTAGGTTAAAGTAAAAAATATTTGATTTTGTTCTTTTAGGATTTTATCAAAGTTTCTGAATAAATTAATTTTTATACATGTTTGTTTCCTTTTACACAATTTTAAAACAAAGGCTAAAAATTTTGTGGAGCAGCACCCCCACTAATTTTAGCTACGAGCCGCCACTGAAGCTCTCTATAATAACACTGAGTCGTGTATGAGAGATGGTAAGGCTTGTAGCAAATGGTTTAGCATTACTTCTGGTGTTCGACAAGGGTGCATTTCGTCTCCTTTTCTCTTTAGTTTGGTTATTGATTACGTTATGCGAAATCCACTTCAAGGGAAAGATTTTGGCCTTAAATGGGCTGGACATACGAAAATTTCTGATTTAGATTATGCTGATGATTTAGCCCTTTTGCAAATGATGTTGTTGAGATGAACTCTTTCATTCGAGCTGTTGATGAAACTGGTACTAGAGTAGGTTTGGTTATAAACAGAGAAAACTAAAGTGATGAAAATTGGTCAGGCGGGCTGTGATTCAGCTAAACTGAATGGTTGCAATCTTGAGCAGGTGTCCAGTTTAATTATCTTGGGAGCTATGTAACAGATGCTGGTGATGTGCGGCATGAGATTAACAGTATCTTGGGCATTAGGTAGTTCAACTTCGTAACTAATGATGAGGTTAGGCAAGGAGTCAGCAACCTCCTTTAAGCAGCATGTTGGCAGAGAGAAACTCCATTGGTTTGGCCATGTTGTCCATATGGATAATTATAGATTGGCGAATAGGGTTATGAACAGTGTGCCTAAAGTCTCCAGAAAGAGGGGGAGACCTAGGATGCGGTGGGCAGACAATGCCAAACAGGACCTTATTAGAATTGGTGTGCAGTGGCCAGATGCAGCAAATGTAACTCAGGACAGACTTGCTTGGAGAACTAAATTGCATGGTCTGGTTGGACCTCTTTAGCCCATGGCTGTTTGATGATGATGCATGCAGAAAGGCATGTCATCAGCCTCTGCAATGACAGATACATAAGGTGTGTTAGGCAGAGTCCAAGGCAGAGATACAGTGTGGACATTGGCAAACTTGCTGAGCAGTGAAGCAGAAGAATTGCTCAGAAGGTGATCACTTTAGTTGACATGGGAGAAGATCAAATGTCAGTACAAGACCAGGAGGGTCTTATAGGAACTTCTTCAGTGGGTACCAGTAAGGAAAGATAGTATATTTCTCTGTGCAGTGGCGACTGTCTTAAGATGCTGGATGCGATGTTCCCAAGTCAGCCTGCTGTCTAGAACACCAAGGAACTTATTCTGTTTGACGACCGTGATGTGGTCTGGTTCATGCACGATGCCAGAGAAGGTGGGCAGGTGTCTCTTCATGAGAACCATGGTCAGTCTTATTGGTGGAGTGAGGCTGAGGTCGAAGAACTGGCCGACTGTGACTGCAGCTCATTTCATCTTGAGCTGAACATAGGGTCCTGGCTAGAGAACCAGATGTCATCTGCATAGATGGAGATATTCACTCTATTCTCAACTCGAGAGGGTAGGCCTTACAGCAAGATGTTCAGAAGCATCGGGCTGACCCCACCCTTGAGGTACTCCATGGTTTATAGTGTGGGCAGTACCGAGTGTGTTGGACAGCTCGAAAACCAAATTAATAGTGAAATTACATATATGGATTATTAATAAAATTAATTTTCACCTGCCTGTCATAATTCGTTTTCAAAAGTAAATACACTTTTTTCGTTTTTGCAGTTTTCAGTTCTACACAAGCCACAGAATGCATTACTTGATCTTTTAGGGATTATTTTAGGGGTTGGATGTGAGCTAAATATGAAATTAAGATGATCTAAGGGGAGGGAGCAAGGGGACGTGTGATATTTGAAAATGCTAGTATGGGTAATTAAGGGAAAAAATTATTAAACTTATGTATATGTGATGCATTTCTCAAGAAATTTTTTTAAAAACCTCGAAAATTAAGGTGAAAATTTACACTGCCAAAAAATTTGTCTTTTGGTTCGAACCTGGGTTCTACTATAGTTACAGGGTTGAATTTTCAATACAGTAAAGGTAATTTGTGATCTGGAATTATTGACATATACGAAGGTTTGTTTCAATAGAAAAGGGAATTGCACTCTAGACCTGAATCACATTATGCATTAATAAAATACATGTAATTAAATCATACTGTCATCCCATGGTTGAGTGATTAAAGTGCTTGGCTACTGATCATAGGGACCTAGGTCCAAGCCCCTGGGTAAGACATGCATGTTTGTTTCCTGTTGAGGTCCAGTCATCCTCACAGAATCCGAAGCAAACAGCTGCTTGAGGGGGTATTTATTTTGTAATTAAATCATATTGCGACACACATTTCCAGACAGCTATTCATGAATACTGAAAGAACATGCACAATTCATTATAAATTTGTTACCTTAAGAGCAAAAGTTTCTACATAAATTTAACGATCTGGCAATCATTTTCGGTTTTCACCACGGAAGAATGAGGAAACGCCTAATGCGCTTTCCGTGTTCAAGGCCGTGACGAAGACGCAGCAGGGTAGTGGCCATGTTGATGCTTCTAAAACAAATTTTCTAATGCCACAATCAAGCCTACTTTTCACACGCTTTGCGCACTTCTATAATATTTACTGCTTCTACTACGATATAGTCTGTAAATAGTAGCTAGATAGTCACTAGAAGGAGAGCTATGCACCAATCTCCTGTGACCTCTTTTCGACTCTAAATCTACCTTTACTAACAAGGTGGTGAAGTACACAAAAGAGCAAAAAAAATGTTATTACCAATTCTGCATATAGTAGAAGGCTGGCACAGATTATTGATGCCTTCAGCCGTTAATCCTCTTCTGAGGTTAACGTCCTATCTAGCGTCCCAGCATTAGGAGTTACGTCCTTTTACATTATGTTTGTTCTTCAGATGATGTTATACTGGATTGCTATTTATCGATGGTTCATTTATGCACACACTTAATAGATAGTCCTCTTCAGAGCGGTTGTGCTTTGATGACTTTTGTTCACACTAGTTCTGAGTACGGTCGACAGCTGGCAGAGACACTTAATGCCTCCTGATGTGGCGATACTTTTTCACCTACTGAAGTGGGCGATCTATTTGACGTCGCAGCATTAGATTTACCAGTCCTTGTACTTTATATTCGGACGTCAGCTAATGCTTTGCTGGATCTAATATTCATCGATGTTTCAGGTTATGCACATGTTGAAATCAGTCCAATTCAGGACGGCATAGTTTTGGTGAAGTTTTGTTTCCACCCAGGAACATTCAGAGTTTAAAAGTTAAAAATAACTCCAAAGAGTTTAAAACGCGTAATCAATTCAACATTAAAAGTTAAACATTTTAAAAAGTTGCCTCCACTTTACTATTACAAGCGTTTCGCCCCCTCCTGTCTCGGGGGATTCCTCAGGTGCGAGTGCACTATGTGGATGACTGCATAAAGTTATTTATACTAGTCTCTCAATTTTTTAGTGTTGAACTACGCGACTCGATTTTTCGATTGCTCGCCGTTTTTTAAAGTGTAATAACAACTAGAAATCGTGAAAATTAAACTTGATAAAGCATGGCTGTGTTTGTAATTTATTTATCTATAATATACTTTTCTTTCTACCCTGCTGAGGAGTGGTCAACCACACAGGGTCCTGAAGCTGACCATATCAACTTACTGGACTGGAATTTAGCTTCGAGCTTGATTATGGATCCTGAATTTGCTGCACTGGTGGGCTTCTGTGGAATTAAAATCTTCCACTGTGTTTTCTGTTTGTTGGACGACACCCCCAAGTGAATAGATTCACAGGATATGTTTTAGCTGGTGGATAATCCTGAGCACAGGTCATCGCAGGGATGGGTTGTTTTACCTCAGAGTCACAAGGACCCCAAAGGCTCAGAGGATGGGGAGGGGACCCATTGGGACAGCTGTTGGGAGACAGATGTAGCCTCCCATCAAGGCCATCCAGCGTGTTCTTTAACTTGCTTAGGGAGCCACGGCTTAGCGTCCCACCCAACGAACAGCGGCCTTTTCAAGCCTGTGTCCCCTACTGACCGTGGGCAGGGAGTTTTGCAGAGATAAGACTTGACACTGATCCAGCCGAGACTCAAACCTGGGAACTGCGGATTACGAGCCTGGTGCGCTACCGACTGAGCCACCTAATACCCTATTACTCACTATATAGGTGAGGATTATGTCATGGCTAGATGGGCTGAGCATTTCAGTGATGTTCTAAACAATGTGGTTAGTTCTACTCCCATTGCTTGTAATGATGATAAATGCATTACTGGCTTTAATGTTGGCTCTATAACACAGTCCGAAGTTATTTTGGCTATTTCTAAACTTAAATTACATAAATCCCCAGGGGTAGATGAAATTTCTACAGTAATGCTTAGAGCTGATAATGTTTTGATTACCACATAGATGACTGAAATTTTGAATATCTCTTATGATAAAGGCATGGTTCCTAAGAATTTTACCAGAACTATTATTATTCCTATTTCTAAAAAAAGGTGATCGCAGTTCTTAGGAAAACTATAGGGGTATCAGTCTACTTTCTGTTCCAAGTAAACTTCTTTGCATGAGTGTGCTAAATATAATTAAGAATCTGGTATGACAGGCATTTGCATGATGAGAAATGTGGATTCAGAAGTGGTAGGGGATGTGTAGATCAGATATTTTCACTTAAGCAGATTCTTGAGAAATGTTTCGAGTTTCAGAAATCTTTGGTCGCTAGCTTTGTTGATTTCAAAAAGGCTTTCGATTCTGTTGATCGTCATAATTTGTGGTTGATTGTGAGATCACATGGTATACCATACAAGTTAGTTAACATAATGAAAGCTCTCTATAATAACACTGAGTCATGTGTGAGAGTTGGTAAAGCTTATAACAATTGGTTTAGCATTGCTTCTGGTGTTCGACAAGGATGCATTTTGTCCCCTTTTCTTTTTAGTTTGGTTATTGATTATGTTATGCAAAATTCTTTGCAAAGGAAAGATTTTGGTCTTAAATTGTCTAGAGATTTCAAAATTTCTGATTTAGATTATGGAGATGATTTGGCCTTGTTGGTTAATGATGTTGATGAGATGGATTCTCCCATTAGGGCTGTTGATGAGACTGGTAATAAAGTTGGTTCGGTGATAAACAGAGAGAAAACTAAAGTGATCAAAACTGCTTGGGCAGGCTGTGGTTCAGTTAATGTGAATGGCTGAACTCTTGAGGTGTCACAGTTTAATTATCTTGGGAACTATGCAACAAGACACTGGTGAGGTGCATGAGATTAACAGATGAATAGGGATTGTTAACAGAACTTTTAAGAATCTGTGGAGAGTATGAAGAAATAGGTATATACACCTAAAGGCTAAAAGGCACCTATGACCTTATTTATAAACATATTATACTATATATAGTTAGGTTCTTTCTAAGAAACTTGGACACTTTGTAAACAAGATAACAGGAAACTAGATGCTTTTGATTCTAGATGCACACACAGTATCTTGGGCATTAGGTGGTTCAACTTTGTAACTAATGATGAGGTTAGGCAAAAGAGTCAGCAACCTCCTTTAAAGCAGCATATTGTGCAGAGAGAGACTCAGTTGGTTTGGTCATGTTGCCCGTATGGATAATTTTAGATTGGCAAATAGGGTTATGAACAGTGTACCTAAAGGCCTCTGAAAGAGGGGGAGACCTAGGATGCGGTGGGCAGACAATGCCAAACAGGACTTGTTAAAATTGGAGTGGCCAGATGCAGCAGATGTGGCTCAGGACAGACTTGCTTGGAGAACTAACTTGCATGGTCTGGTTGGACTTCCCTATCCCATGGCTGCTTGAGAATGATGTTATTGAAGAGGCACTCTCCATAATCAGCACATGGTTTAGGCAGAGAGAGTGACATGAAATGTAGTTGTGATGTGCTGCCACAGTGCTACAACAAATATTTATCAAGAGAAAAAAATTGAGCAGTTGATCCTGGAATCCTTCAGGTGACAGCCATGCTGAGGGCATTAATTTGGCAAAACATTGAGCTTTTAAAGATTTTGTGGTGTTATTTTTTATCTCATTTTCAAAGAAAACGAGGTAATAGTTTCACTTTTTTGTCTGTCTGCCTGTCCGTCTGTAGATATTGAACTTTTTTGTTCACAGAGATAAATTAAAATTTTTTTTTACATTGGATAGGTATTGATGAAATATTATGATATGCACTTTCTGAATCTCTCTAAAGCTATAATTATGCCATCTAGCAGTGGAAAAAGTTGAAAATTCTAAAATTTCAAACAAATATTGCAAACGATGTATTTATGCTAGAAATTTGAAATTCTGGTGGTGGAATGTGAGGGTCATGAAGTTTTCATTGCCAATAATGAATGAACAGAAGGAGTGAATGATGATACAAGAGGAGTGGGAAAACACCTTTTTAGCTTTAGCAGATAATTATTTGTTTTTAGAGATAAATGAAATTCTTTTTGGGTTAGACAGGAATCGATAAAATATTATGATTCACACTTTTTAAATCTTCTGAAAACTAAAATTGCACCCCCTCACAGTGGAAAAATTTGCAAACTCCAAAATTTTAAACAAATATTGCAAACAACATATTTAAGCTAGAAATTTTAAATTTTGGTGGAGTGTGAATGCCATGATGTTTCCATTGGCAACAATAAATTTACCTCTTAGACCCAAGGGGTGCGAAAACACAATTTTTTGTTTTAGCAGATAACTGTTTGTATTTAGAGATAAATGAAAAATATTTTTAGGGTTAGATAAGAATTGTTAAAATATTATGATTCGCACTTTTGTAATCTTTCGAACACTATAATTGCATCCTCTAATGGCGAAAAAGATTGAAAATTCCAAACCAATATTGCAATGAGGTGTTGATAGAAATATGAAATTTTGGTGGTGGAATGTTAACGCCAGTAAGTTTCCATTTAAACAATGAAAATGATAATTTGAAAACTTTTTTAATTTGATTAATACTAATGAAATATAATATGCATTTTTAGAATACTCAGTAGTTTTAATATATATATATCTTTACAGATCAATGAAATGATGAAACAGCAGAGCTGTTATCTAGTTTTACAAATAATATGTATAGAATGGTGGTTTGAAAAATTAGTTGTAGTTTTTAAAAGATATTCCACTGACAGCTCGAACCCTCTTTTGTGAAAGAGGTTTAGATTTAATAATTAAAAGATTAATAATTGTACAACATAAAAGTATTAATGAAATACTATTTGCATTTTCCCCATCAACTGCTAGCTCAAATTAATGCTTTTAAGGAATGAAACAGTAGGTAGAGGAAAATGTTTTTTCTCTTTGAAAATGTGATTCTCATATGCGACAGAGGAGATATGCATCCTTCTAGTTTTACGTTTAGCTTTCATTTTATTTATAAGTAAACATTTTAATAATCTTTATTTTTATCAGTTTTTTTTACCATTTCTGTGTTTACAATTATGAATTATTTACTTGGGGCTGGGTCCCCATGTAATGGTCATCAAGTCTCAATGAACACTTTTTAATACCGCTGGAAAACATGGATTTTGCTTAATGTGAATTTGCCAGGAATGCATCCATTGCATTAAGTGGGGGATTACCTGTATAGTAAAATATGAAGCAATAATGGAGTACACGTTTTGAATGATGTCTCTTCTAATCATAATATCTATTATGTGAGTTAAATATTTTGATTGGTTGGTAGTTTGGGGTTATATATGGAGCATTAGCAACTAAGCGTATAATGTGCCAAACAAGAAAAATAAGATGGTAAAAGGCATAGAACCCACAACCAAAGTTTAAAGCAAATAGGTAAACAACATAAAAGACAAAAGCCATATTTCTAAACAGATATAAACAATAAAAAAGTGTAAAACCAGAAAATTATATATATAAATACACATAAAAAAAGGCACAAAACCAACTAAAAGGCGCAACAGATCCATGTCAGATAAAACAAATATATACAACAAAACCATATCAGATTCATTTAAAATGCATTGCAAAATGTAAAAAGGCAAATGCGGGTGCTAAAAAGGAGTCATCAGATAAAAGATGCCCCTTACACTTGGACATGGAGTAAAACATGAAAGCTAAACTACATAGACCATTCAAAGTTAAAACAAGGACAAGAAATTAAAATATGTTTCAGAGTTGAAATAGTGTCACAAAACCAGCACTTAGGTTGTCCACCAGAAGAAGAATGCTCTAAATGGAGCTGAGCAAGTACAATTTCCTCCTTGCAGTCTCTGCATAAACATGACTGACACAGTTTGACAGTAGGTTTGATCTCAAAGAGCTAATTCACAATCTGTCCCATCCAAGATCTTTGAAACTGTGTCTGGAGCTCACTAGAAAAACAGTTCTGGAAATCCAAGTATGGAGGAACTGGCAGTGGAGACCTGGACAGGAACACTGCCAAGTCATTGCCCCTTATGTCAATGTGACCAGGTACCCAACAAAAGAGAATAGTAGTTGAATAGTGATTGATTGAGTTGAACTGCTGGCAGATCTTGGAAAAAAAACAGAGAGACTGAGGCTTCACTGAGATCAAAGCCTGTAGTGAACTAAGCAAGACAGTGTAAAGCACACACCAATGATAATGCTTAGCCACAATGTGGTTCAAGACAAGACTGATAGCATGCAAGTCTGCAATGAAGATGGAACACTGTGTGTTATTTGGTCTGCATTGATAGTATCACAGCAGATCATGACTGATCTCACAGACAAACTGAACTTTAAATCATCTTTGAAGATGGGCAAGAAGTTCAGATGCTCAGCACAGTGGTTGGCAAAGAGTTGTCCCCATCCTGCAAAGGGAAAAACTGCAGGAAGGGGAAATAGGGAGCCATGGTGGTAGTAACTCAACTGTAAAGTAGGTAATACTATCAAGTCCGATGTTAAGGTCTCTGAAAATAGCCTCAGATATGCAAACTGAAAGGATGAACAGCAGTCGGGCGATTATGATACAGCACTTCCCACTGAGGACAAAAAACGAAGCCTCAAGTGGCATGGCCTGGCAGGGATTGCAATTTAGACACATACTGTAGGAACAACATATTGTAAAAATCATCGGCATGGTTCAAAATTCGAAAGTTCCATAATTAGAGATATGAATGAACTGATTGATTTAAATAATATTAAACTAATTTAGATGAAGGTACTATCCCAGCTGCTCCGCAGCCTCAATGTCAGCTTTCTCATAGGCATCAACCAGCACACAGGGCTCAAAATTCGAAAGTTCCAAAATTACAGAATTCAACGAATCAAAGATTTTGATAATACTAAAGTAATGTAAACGACAGGTACTCACTCCGCTGCCTCAATATCAGTATTTTGATATACCTCAACCAGCACATGAAGGTGGCTTTTGGTGCCATTCATAAAATGTAGTACTGTCCTGTATAGTGGAATGTCAGATGGCATCATTCAATCATATTCAAGCTGACAGTGAAGAGACAGAGGTTGGTCAGTCTCAACATATAGATTCTGGACCAGTGTAGTGTGGAAGGCCTATGTGCAAACACAGAGAACCTGATGGTGGAAAGGGTCTAGCACTTTCATCACCAAATCGAGGGCATAATTGTACCCCTGGGTTTCCATTGTCCAGTTTTGACTGGACAAGTGCTTCGTACAGGCAGAGCAAAGAACATTGGTCCACTCTTCACAAGAGGGAGTAAACTTTGAGGACGTTCAATGCTCACATGCACTTGGACCTCAGGTGACATATATGATGTAAAATTTCATTCAAAAAGGTAAATTTACAGTCAAAGATGTGACCAAGAAACTTAGTCTCCTCAACAACTGAAATGATGGTAGCCATGAGACACTGCTCAGGGTCCAGATGAAGATTATGCTTGTGATAAAAGTGCACACAAGCAGTCTTCTGTTAGAAGAACCAAAACCCACTGGCCATTGCCCAAATTGGGAGATTGTTCAGGGCAGTTTGCAGTTGTCATTCAATGATGATCCTCTAGCTGAAAGAAGAACAAAAGATGCCAAAATCATAAATGTAGAGGGTATTGCTTAAACTCAGAGGAAGTTTTCTAGTTATAGAATTTATCTTGACAGCAAAAAAAAGGCTAACACACTCAAGATGCAGCCTTGTACTTGATGGTACTCCCATTTTTGGGGGAAATGCTGTGACAGTGTTGTCGACATGGATACGAAAAGAATGTGATGATAAGAAGTTGGAGATGGATAGTGAGGTGTGATTTCCCAAGCTGAATGCAAGGAAGTCATGAATGCCAAATCTCCAAGCCTAGTCATATGCTTTTTTCGATGTTGAAGAAAATTGACACCAAGTGTTCTCTACATAAAAATGAATTCCTGATAGCCATCTCTAGGTGTATCAAGTGGTCTAAGGTAAAGCAATGCATGTGAAAGCCACACAGGGTGTTAGAAAGAAGTTTGTAGTGTTCCAAATACCATACAAGTCTAGCATTTACCATTTTTTCCAACATCTTGCACACACAACTCGTCAAAGCTATGGGATGAAAATTTGAAGGAATCTTTGGATCCTTTCCTGGCTTGGGAAAGACCAAGATGATAGCCTCCTGCCAGAAACTGCTTCTCGAGAAAAATGCATCTGAAGAGTCAGAGCAGTCAATCCTTACTCAATGGTGAGAGATGTTGGAGCATGGCACAATGGACATTGTCTGGCACAGCAAATGAACAAGAAGAGTGCAGAGCAAGGTACAGTATATAGTTCACAGTGTACAGTACACTGTGAATGGCCAGTTGTAAGGCTCCAGACCATTTGAGTAGAAAGGCAGAGGAGAGCATTCTGCCCTGCTCTTTAGGACCAGAAACTCAAGGGAATAACAAGACAAAGAAGAGATGGAAGAAGATGATTCTCCTAGAGTGATGGCAATTACCTGTTCATTGTGTTCCAGGATCAATAATGAGTGGAACACATGATTCCAATCCATCTTCTGAACTTTATCCTACATGATCTTAGAACTGGTCCTGTGAGTGATAGAAGAAATATACTTGATAGAGATTCCTTCTGGCTCTGTCAGCAGACAATATGGGCTTTCAATCCTAGTGCACTTGAAAGCTTCTGAATTGGAGAATGTCAGATATCTCCCCCCACCCCCCCAAGCCTTGTTCCGAGCCTTAAGAGCTATGGTGCAGTCGGGATTACACCATGGTTTCAGAAAGCAAGGAAACAGTGTTAAGTCTGAGGAATGGTCAAGGCAGCTGCATGGGCAATACAATCCATCATCTCTGCTATTGAAACAATGATTAACTCATGGCTGAGAAAGTGTTGGTTGACCATACAGAGGAGTTCAAAACCTCTCCTGATTCTTAGACTGATCAATCCTCCAGCATGATAAGCGTGATGGATCACTTCCATATGGGTTGTTCTCGACCTCCCAAGTAAGAATGGAAGGATAGAGGAAAAACAGATTGGGGCAGTGAAAGTCAGGGTTACAGAGTGAAAATATATACTGACCCTGATGTTCAACAGGGAGAGTGAGGAATCCACCAGCCATTGCTTGAGGACCCCAAACCTCCCATTTGTGTGTCAGTACACCATTTGTATCCCCCAAAGAGGATTGTATCAGTTAAAGTCCCATATGAGAAGAGGATTTGATAACACAGCAGCTGCAAGATGAGGTCATCAGTCTTTCTGGAAGATGATACTTCCAGGTAGAAGGTAAACAGAGCAGACAGTCAAAGAAAATCCCAAGAAAAGGCAGATCACAAATGCTTCTAAGCTGGTGGTGAGGGTATGACCTGGAATCGAAAATGGTAGCTCATAAGGATGGTAACACCACCACAAGCTGGAGCATCTGTCCCAGTCCCAGCAAACAAGGGAAAAATGCAGGATTGTGGGATCTGTGACTGGCTGCAAGTATGTCTCCTGCAGACACATGCAGATGGGCTGGTGTACCTGAAAGAGGACCTTAATGTCATTATTCCTCTGGAATTCATGACAATTGCATTGTAGGAGTGTGGCCATCAGTTTTTAGGGGATTTGGCAGACAACATTTTATTATTTAATTTAACCATTGAGCAGTCTGTGTCCATGTCCTCAAAATCAACCAAGGGACATGCCTTTCAAGGAGGGGGCTGTATCTGTTTCTTTGACTCAGTGGGAGCCCTTTGGCTTATGTCTAGCTATCTAAGAACAGGATAGAAAAGGCCTTCCAGAGGTGGAAGTGGAAGGCTGTGTAACAGATATGGAAACTAGCATTGATGTTGACACAACCTTGGTTTTGCCTGTGTTAGAAGGTACTTCACTTGCAGGTGAGAACGATTCAGTAGGTGATACACTGTCAGTTTGCACTGCCATGGAAGTCATTGAAATGATGGGTTTTCCAATGACTGCCTTAGCATAAGAAAACTTGCAGGTGGGATGGGCAGTGTACCAAACTTTCTTGTCTTGGGATATGAAATGTTATTGATGGTTTTGAAGTGACCTCACAGTGAAGGTACCTGCCTTGATGGCAGTTGGCAAGTGTAGTATATCAAATGTGAGGATAAGTACCCAAGTGGATACTAACTTAACCATCTTGGTGCAGTGAAATCCAGTGGACTAGTGTCTCTTTGGGTGGAGAGTCCAAGAGGATTTCCTCAGAAACATTGAGGATGTCCCAGTTAAAGACAACACAGTGTGGGAGGAATTTAGTGATTTGTGGGGCATCATGGAGACACATGCTACACCAATCACTGCAATTTTAAGGAAGATATCGGAATGTTTCAAGCAAGCAGTTTCCACCAGCAAGTCACCCGCCAGATCTAAGGCACTTGACTGATTTTGGAACTCCCGCAAGACCTTCCAAACTCTTACTGATGAAAAAAGGGAATGTGTTCCCAATTACCTGATCACCTGTGGAATGTATGAACAGAAATTGTGGGGATGAAGGAACCGACAAATGATGAGAAGATTGGGGGTGGGGTTGAGTTGAGCCCTCTTAGCAGCAGAGACTGAATCAATAGAAATTTGTGACTGCATGTTGATTTATTTGTGGTTCAGTAGTCATGGTTTCCACCCACCATAGATGCCCAATTGGGCACCAGGGTTGCACAAGCACTATACCCACAGAGGGCATCCTCAATGTTTCTGAGGAAATCCTCTTGGACTCTAGTGAGCCAAGCCCTCACAACCAAAATAAAAAGAAAAATAAAAGTCCTCAAACTAAAAAAAAAGACTCAACCGAGTCCTCACAAATTAAAAATATAAGGAAAAAGAAACACGAGGAAACTTGCAAACCTGTACCTCAGTGTACTGGCACTCACTATACAGCTTTGCCAAGCATGTCCAGCCAATCAGTCAATTGGTCCACCCCAGGAATTCCAGCTTACTTGAAGCAGAGGCCAAAGCAGTGTGTAGCAACAGCTCTTGAAAGCACTGCCAAGTCCTGCAGTGAAGAGGCTCCAAAATGGAAAGACACTCAAAAGGATCTGCCAGTCTTGAGCTGAGGAGAACAGAAGAGGAAATCCCAAGCAACTACCAAAATCATCCTTTCTAGGAATATGGATCACAGTAAACATGCAGGTGAGCATTCAAGACCCTGTGAAGGTATCTGAACCAAGGGGTATATTTTTTTAAACATTGCAGGAATATCTGACAAAATGGAATGGAAACAGTTTGGTAAACAATTCCAGTAAATTTTTTAATTCCTGAAAAGTAGGAAGAATACAAATAATGGTTGCTACATATGTCACAGCATTCTTATAGTTAATCTTTTTTGCCAATTTTATCAACTTCTGGATACTTAAATAAACAAGTATATATTTGTTATTATTTCTGCTTCAAAATTTTTTTGGGTTGATAAATAAATAGCAATTAAGAAGGATGATTTCTTTCAGGGTATGGAATTTTCGAGTATGGAAGCAAATTTGCAATATTATTACAACATTCCTGCAATAACTAGTAACAGAATATAGAAATATATATATATATAAGAAATTTTTGAACTCCTTCTAGTATCTTTTGGCATATTAAGAGTTAAATCAATAATTTTTGAGTTAAAGAACTAAGGCATCTTGAGTATCTATCAAATGCATGGTGTAAGGTTACAGCTAAATTTGTAAATTATTTAAACTAACTGATTAATTTAATGTACTCAATAGCATATCAATACAAGAAAGTTATTAGTTGACCTACGTGGTTTGTTTTACATGAATGGAAATGCTTTGAGCAGAATATTTTTCTCTTGAGAAGCAGCATAGTTGGAACTTGCTTGAACCAGTAGTAGATTTAGAAGTCCAGAGGCTATAAATGGAATAACATTTAGGGGCCCTATGGTGTATAGTTGAAACAACCTTTACAGTTACGAAAGCATTTTTCATTTTTCCATACTATTACTGAAAATTGAACATTTTACTTTGATAATAATAATAATAATCAAAATATGATAATGTAATTGAAATGTACAAAATTCACAGAACGATATGGGGGCCCCTCAGTAGTTAGAACCCTAAGTGGCAGCTTAATACACCTATCAGTAAATCTGCCCCTGCCTTGAACCGTGTTTTTGATATGTGAGAATCAAAAGAATATTACATAAACTCAACATATGGGAAAAAACTGTATTTGACATATTTATCTTTACACCATTTGTGCAGCATGTGATATGTACATAGTTCAACTGCCAAAAAAATAAATACATATAAATATGTACATATTAATTATAATCACTTTGCAGCCTACAATTTCCTTCCTAAAATGTCTGAGCATCTACATATCTATTCCTTCCAATTCAGTGATCCTGCAAGTGCAATACCTGTGACTTTTCTTGCACTGAGAACTAATAGGCACAACTTACTGCTGCATCAGCATTTCAAGTAGATGCCTCATTCACTGGCATAGGTCATTTGCTTTCTGCAAAATCAGAACAAAAATTAATTATATAGTGTGTACTGTAATTTCCGATTTAAGTAGGTAATTTATACAATATTCTTATAAAATTAATGTAAAACACATATTTACACTAGAAGAGCACATATTGCCTCTGGTGAATATGATATGCTAGTTTTCAGAGAAAATGAAATTTTTCATATTACAACTTTTGCACTATTTAACAGCAGTAATAGGAGTAATTATTATTTATTTATTATTTAACAGCAGTAAATGATCTGTAAATGGTAGCTAGGTAGTCACTGGAAGGAGAGCTATGCACCAATCATCTGTGATGATGCATAGAACTGGCCACCTAATGTCCGACCCCACCTTCTCGTGGTTCAGGCTGCTAGTACCTTTCAAAAGAGATACTCTCTTGTGGAAGAGAACGGAAAGGGAGGGCTGCCAGATTAGTGTTGCCTACTAATCTGGACAACTATGGCTACTTATCTTTTTTTTTTCTACCTTGCTGAGGAGTGGTCAACCACACAGGGTCCTGGTGCTGACCATATATACCAACCTGAATGGAATTATGGATCTGAGCTTGATTATGGATCCTGATTTTGCTGCACTGGTGGGCTTCTGTGGAGGGAAAATCTTCAGCTGTGTTTTCTGTTTGTTTGTGGGTTCACAGCCCCAAGTGAATAGATTCACAGGATATATTTATCAGCTGGTGGATAATCCTGAGCAGAGGTCATCGCAGGCACCTGAACTCTTTATTTCTACTGGCATCATCAAATTCTACATTGAATTTCTCCAATGTAGAATTTGACAATGCCAGTAGAAGCAAAAAGTTCAGGACCTCTGCTCAGGAGAATAAGCTCGGTGCAGAGTCCTCACATTCCAACTACCTATGGAGAGAAAATGGTTAGTGGGATATTTAAAGAAACTATGTTTGTTGAGAGAGGGAATGTGACAATATCAAACAGTCCGCTAATTACAGGCATCGGGCAAAGTCTTCCAGTGCAGATGGAATCTACACTGGAATTTGAATTCCATTTACACTGGAAGGTATGGGCATGTCTTCCAGTGTAGATGGTTTCAGCCTTTAGTGGTGGGGGAACAGGTCTTTGTCCCATGCCAGCAATTAGGGGACTGTTTGATATTGTTGGCATCCCCTCTCTCAATAAACATAGTTTCTTTAAAAATTCCACTAACCATTTTCTCTCCATAGGTAGTTGGAATGTTAGGATTCTGCACAGAGTTTATTCTCTTGATGTCCTCACACAAGAAATCCACCGTTATAATTTAGATATTCTCGGCTTACAAGAGACCAGATGGGCAGATAAAGGTCAGATTCTTAAAAATAATCTTAAATTCCTCTTTTTCAGAGAGGGACAATAATAAGCATCACCAAGGCGTAGGTCTTCTTCTCAGCAGACACGCCAGTGATGCCCTTCTAGGATTGAATGCATTAATGAAAGGTTTCTTACAGCAAAATTTCAGACAAGCATTAAAGACTTGAATGTTATCTGCTGTTATGCCCCCAGTGAGGATGCCAATGAGGATGAGAAGGATACGTTTTACAAACAACTTCAGGAAATTTCGAATTCTGTCAAGAAAGGAGATATTACCCTTGTTCTAGGTGACTTCAATGCCAAAGTTGGTACTGACTCTGACCTTTGGGGAGGAGGATACCCTTTTGGTATTGGTAGCAGCAATGGGCAACATCTCCTACAGGTAAGTAAACTCAATGGATTCAGAATAACTAACACTTATTACAAACACCGCAACATACATAAGTACACATGGGTTTCACCTGATGGGCTGCATAAGAATATGATTGATTATATATTAATTAACAGCAAATGGGCTAGTTCTGTTAGGAATACCAGGCATATAGAGGAACTGAAATTGGATCTGATCATTACGTTGTTAAAAGTGTCTTGCAACTTAAACTCAAAAAGTGTAGTGCTAAGGTTAAAAAATTTACCTTTAATACTGAAGCTCTGAAAGACCCAGTTATAGCCAAAGCTTACCATGATAGGTTACTTAGTCATTATGACAGTCATGGTTTGCTTACTACTGAAGTTGAGGAAGAATGGGGCCGTTTTAAACAGGCTTTTTTTGGAAACTAACAGTACCCTTTTCGGGAAAAAAAAAGCAGAGGAGGCAGAATTATTTGACTAACAAGGCACTTGAGTTTATTTCAGAAAGAAAGAACTGCAGAAATGCCCTTAATCAATACCCTACTAGTCCTAATAGAAAGCATTACAGAGAGCTTAATAAACATGTAAAGGATCAGTTAGCTGCTGAAAAGAATCTTTGGCTTGATG
Organism: Ryuthela nishihirai; assembly: GCA_038380435.1. Classification (NCBI taxonomy): domain Eukaryota; kingdom Metazoa; phylum Arthropoda; class Arachnida; order Araneae; family Heptathelidae; genus Ryuthela; species Ryuthela nishihirai. The sequence goes on from JAWZYU010000017.1 coordinate 11,253,961, forward strand.
GCTTGGCTGACAAAGTCGAGGAAGCAGTTATACAGCACAACAACAAAGAGCTGTACCATAAAGTTAATGTTTAGTGTGGTAGAAAACGGACAGGCATACAAGGATTGATGCATAAACAAGGCAAGGCTATAGGAGGTGAGGATTCTGTCATGGCTATTATCCCTATTTTGAAAAAAGGTGATCGCAATTCTGGGGATAACTATAGGGGTATCAGTCTACTTTCTGTTCCAGGTCAAATTCTTTGCATAATTGTGCTTAATAGAATTTAGAATCTGGTTGACTGGCATTTGCATGATGAGCAATGTGGATTCAGAAGTGATAGGGGATGTGTAGATCAGATATTTTCACTCAGGCAGATTCTTGAGAAATGTTTAGAGTTTCAGAAACCTTTGGTTGCTAGCTTTGTTGATTTCAAAAAGGCTTTCAACTCTGTTGATCATTATAATTTGTGGTTGATTGTGAGATTGTATGGCATACCAGACAAGTTAGTTAACATAATGAAAGCTCTCTATAATATCACTGAGTCATGTGTGAGAGTTGGTAAGGCTTCTAACAATTGGTTTAGCATTGCTTCTGGTGTTCAACAAGGATGCATTTTGTTGCCTTTTCTCTTTAGTTTGGTTATTGATTATGTTATGTGAAAGTCTTTGCAAGAAGATTTTCGCCATAAATGATCTTGAGATTTCAAAATTTCTAATTTAGATTATGCAGGTGATTTTGCCTTGTTGGCTAATGATGTTGATGAGATGAATTCTTTTATTAGGGCTGTTAATGAGGCTGGTAGTAGAGTAGATTTAGTAATAAACAGAGAAAACTAAAGTGATCAAAATTGATCAAGCAGGCTCTGTTCAGTTAATCTGAATAGTTCCACTCTTGAGAAAGTGCCACAGTTTAATTATCTAGGAAGCTATGTAACAGATACTGATGATGTGCAACCTCCATTAAGCAGCATATTGTGCAGAGAGAGACTCCATTGGTTTGGCATGTTGCCCGTATGGATAATTATAGATTGGCAAATAAAGTTATGAATAGTGTGCCTAAAAGGCTTCAGAAAGAGGTGGAGACCTATGATGTGGTGGGCAGACAAAGTCAAACATGACCTTATTAGAATTGGTATGCAGTGGCCAGATGTAGCTCAGGACAGACTTGCTTGGAGAATTAAACTGCACAGTCTGGTTGGACCTCTCTAGCCCATGGCTGCTTGAGGATGATGATGATGAATTGGAACTAATGAATGATTGGGAGAATGGAAATGGTTATATTTTATTAGTACTTATGCTATACAAAAAGAATTTCTCATTTATCCCTTAAAATGAGTAAGTGCTGATTTTCTACCTCCCTGTAAAAAGGAAGCAAATTGCTGCTGTCAGTGTCAAATCCCTTAATACTCTACCACAGAAATATTTATACTGGAAATTTGAGATACTGTTTGCAACGTTTGTTTATAGTTTTGTATTTTCCTCCATTTAGCACCCTATAACAATAGGAACTAGAATTATTTGAGAATTTGGGAAATGTGAATTATTATCATCATCATCCTCAAGCAGCCATGGGCTATGGAGGTCCAACCAGACCGTGTAGTTTAATTCTCCAAGCATATCTGTCCTGAGCTACATCTGCTGCATCCGGCCACTGCACACTAATTCTAACAAGGTCCTGTTTGACATTGTCTGCCCACCGCATCCTAGTTCGCCCACTCCTTCTGAGACCTCTAGGCACACTGTTCATAACCCTATTCGCCAATCTATAATTATCCATACGGGCAACATGGCCAAACCAGCGGAATCTCTCTCTGCACAATATGCTGCTTAAAGGAGGTTGCAGACTCCTTTGCCTAACCTCATCATTAGTTACAAAGTTAAACCACCTAATACCCAAGATACTACGTAAGCATCTGGAATCAAAAGCATCTAGTTTCCTCTTATCTTGTTTACACTGCATCCAAGTTTCACTACCATAACTAACCCTAAAAAGAACCAAACTATTATACAGTCTAATTTTAGTCTTTAGGTGTATATGCCTATTACTCCACAATCTCCAAAGATTATTAAAAGTCTTAGCAGCAATCCTAATTCGTCTGTTAATCTCATGCCACATATCACCAGTATCTGTTACATAGCTCCCAAGATAATTAAACTGTGACACCTGCTCAAGACTGCAACCATTCAGATCAACTGAACCACAGCCTGTCTGACCAATTTTCATCATTTTGTTTTCTCTCTGTTTATAACCAAACCTACTCTACTACCAGTCTCATCAACAGCTCGAATGAAAGAGTTCATCTCATCAACATCATTTACCAAAAGGGCTAAATCATCAGCATATAATCCAAATCAGAAATTTTCGTATCTCCAGCACATTTTAGGCCAAAATCTTTCCCTTGAAGTGAATTTTGCATAACATAATCAATAGCCAAACTAAAGAGAAAAGGAGACAAAATGCACCCTTGTCAAACACCAGAAGTAATGCTAAACCAATTGCTACAAGTCTTACCAATTCTCACACATGACTCAGTGTTATTATAGAGAGCTTTCATTATGTTAACTAACTTGTCTGGTATCCCAAACAATCTCACAAACAACCACAAATTATGACTATCAACAGAGTTGAAAGCCATTTTGAAATCAACAAAGCTAGCATCCGAAGCTTTCTGAAACTCTAAACATTTCTCAAGAACTGCCTAAGTGAAAATATCTGATCTATACATCCCCTACCACTTCTGAATCCACATTGCTCATCACGCAATTGACTGTGAAACAGATCTTAATTCTATTAAGCACAATCATGGAAAGAACTTTATCTGGATCAGAGAGTAGGCTGATACCCCTATAGTTATCACAAGAATTGCGATCACCTTTTTTGAAAATAGGGATAACAATAGCTCTGGTAAAATCTTTAGGAACTATGCCTTTATCATAAAAGATATTCAAAATTTCAGACATCCAAGTGGTAACCGAAATATTCCCAGTTCTAAGCATTTCTGTAGTAATTTCATCTACCCCTGGGGATTTATGAAGTTTAAGTTTAGAAATAGCCAATATAACTTCAGATTGTGTTATAGGGCCAACATTAAAGTCACCAATGCATCTATCATCATTACAAACAATGGGAGTAGAACTAATCATATTGTTTAGAACATCACTGAAATGCTAAGCCCACCTAGCCATAACAGAATCCTCACCTTCTATAACCTTACCTTGTTTATCCTTCAATCCCTGTTTACCTGTCCGTTTTCTACCACATAAAACATTAACTATCTGGTACAGCTCTCTGTTGTTGTGCTGCCTAAATTATTCCTTTATTACAAGTGATTATTATACTTATTATTATAAGTGATATTACAATTATTATTATAAGTGAGCCAAGCCATCAACCAAAGATTTTTATCAGTAGCTAACTGATCCTTTACATGTTTATTAAGATTTCTGTAATCCTTTCTATTAAGACTAGTAGGGTACTGAATAAGGACATTCCTGCAGTTCCTTCTTTCTGAAATAAGCTTAAGTGCCTTATCACTCAAATAATTCTGCCTCCTCTGCTCCTTTTTTCCTAAAAGAGTACTGTTAGTGTCCAAAAAAGCCTGTTTGAAACAGCCCCATTCTTCCTCAACTTCAGTAGTAAGCAAACCATGACTGTCATAATGACTAAGTAACCTATCATGGTAAGCTTTAGCTATAACTGGGCTTTCAGAGCTTCAGTATTAAAGGTAAATTTTTTTACTTTAGCACAACACTTTTTAAGTTTAAGTTGCAAGACACTTTTAACAAGGTAATGGTCAGATTCAATTTCAGCTCCCCTATATGCCCTGGTATTCCTAATAGAACTAGCCCATTTGCTGTTAATTAATATATAATCAATCATATTCTTATGCAGCCCATCAGGTGAAACCCATGTGTATTTATGTATGTTGCAGTGTTTGTAATATATGTTAGTTATTCTTAAACCATTGAGTTTACTTACCTGTAGGAGACGTTGCCCATTGCCATTGCAGCTACCAATACCAAAAAGGCCTATCACCCCTCCCCAAAGGTCAGAATCAGTACCAACTTTGGCATTGAAGTCACCTAGAACAAAGGTATCATCTCCTTTATTGACAGATTTCAAAATATCCCGAAGTTGTCTGTAAAACCCATCCTTCTCATCCTCTTCCTCATCCTCAGTGGGGACATAATAGCAGAAAACATTCAAGTCTTTAATGCTTGTCTGAAATTTTGCTGTAAGAAACCTTTCAGTAATGCACTCATATCCTAGAAGAGCATCACTAGCACATCTGCTGAGCAGCAGACCCATGCCTTGATGATGCTTTCCATCCACCCTCCCTGTAAAGAGAAATTTTAAGTTATTTTTCAGTAACTCACCTTTACCTGTCCATCTGGTCTCTTGCAAGCCTAGAATATCTGGGTTATAGCACTGGAATTCTTGCATGAAGACATCAAGAGAATAATCTCTGTATAATGTCCTCATGTTCCACGTTCCTGTAGAGAAAAATGATTAGTAAGATTTTTAAAGAAACTAGGTTTATTGAGATAGGTAGGACCAACAATATCAAACAGCCCCCTGATCGCAGGCATGGGGCGAAGACCTGTTCCTCCTCCACTAAAGGCTGAAGTCACCGATTCTGATAGGATTATCCACCAGCTGATATAAGGTATCCCATGACTCTGTTCACTTAGGGCTGGCAACCCAGAAGCAAACAGAAAACACAGGGGCAGATTCTCCCTCAACAGAGACCCACCAGTGCAGCAAGTGCAGGATCCATAATCAAGCTCAAATCCATAAACAAGTCCAGTCTAGTAGGTATAAATGGTCAAGATGCTGTGAAGTTGACCATTCCTCAGCAGGGTTGAAAAAAAAATAAAAAAGTGGCCATAGATGGCCAGATCAGTAGGCCATACTGAACTGACAGCCCTCCCCTTCCGTTCCCTTCCAAAAGAGAATATCTCTCTTGAAAGGTACTAACGGCCTGCACCACGAGAAGGCGGGGTCGGACATTAGGTGCTAGACCTGGCCGGTTCTGTGCATCATCACTAAGGATTGGTACACAGCTCTCCTTCCAGTTTATGCCTAGCTACCATTTACAGACCATGTGAATTATATTACATTAATACTCATATAACTCAAAGATAATTTTTTTTCATCAATTATCTTTAAAAACAAAAAATTAACCCCCCTCCCCACAATTATATGGAAAATCACCTCTGTCAATGCAAATTTCATGACTCTCAAACTCCACAAATAAAATTTCTACTTTCTAGTATAAATTAGCATTTGCAGTATTTGTTTCAAATTTTTCAATTTATGACCTTTACACAATTAGAGGGTGCAATTAAAGATTTTGGGAGTTTCAGAATATGTGAATCATCTTATTTCATCAAAATCTATCTAAAGCAAAATTAAATTTTAATTTATTTCTAAAATAAATCAAAGTTGAGTGTCTACAGATATAGAGAACAAATTAGAAACATTGGCTCAGGGACATATCCAGGGTATAATTAAGTGTTTCAGGTGTGGCATGATAAGGGTTTAATGAAGAACAATAGAAAATGTATTATAGTATTATTACTGACTACAAAAGGATGCAGTAATCATTGTTAACTATAAGTGATCTAATGCATATCAGTCGCTTCAGGCAGCAATGTAATAATACTTTGCTTCCCCTCTTGGGCAATCATTGCATTAGTCATGAGCTGGAGCACACTGTGTTATGTCACTGATTAGGTTTGAAGTATTTAACAGGGATAACTCAGACCGTCTGTTTTGATCCTTTCAGGTGTACATGTTTTCTGACACAGAATGATTTTTGCTCCTGCACAAGCAGAATGTCCCCCCCCCCAACACACACACAGATAATCCCAAGGGAAAAGGTCGAAAAAACATCTTGATTTCAATGCAAATGAAGAAAAGGAGTTTGTAACTGAATGGCCACTTCTGTAAAGTTTAAGGGGCCCATGTTAATTCATCTACTACAATGTCTGTTGAAAAGACAACTGTCTCAATCTTGCAAAAGGTAAATTACTTGAAACAATAAATGAATCACCCAAAAAATGTCTGAAATTGTCCTAAAATTTGGAACAGCAGTTGTGGTTGGGAAGACCACATCATATTGCAAAATGGGGATACACTGCAATATCTGTCAACTTCATCCACTAAAGTTATTCAAAGGAAAATTTTTTTAGAATAATAATTGCTGGTATATCAGACTCTAACATGCATTAAGATGCTAAAAATTAACAAAAAATGGACAAAAGTGTAAAAAAAGAAAAAATAAATTATTATTTACTACTCAAACAGCTGTTGGCCACAGAGATCCGAAAGAACCTGCCAGTATAATGCACCATAGAATAGACCTATGAGAAAGGCAAGTTTAGCAGAAAGGCAACACAACAAATGTCTATGCCTTATTAGGAGTTCAAACCCAAGACCCTTTAATAAATAGCCAAGTATGCTAACCACTTGATTTTATTATATTAGCCATGGGACAGTACACAAAAGTGTACATAATTCAAGATGATTTTCAGCAAATACAGATAAATATTGTATGGAAAGGTATTGAGACAGGACTGAAGGGGAATTGAAAAATAATTGGGATAATGATGAAATATTGTAATATGCATAAGTGTTGCAAATGAGAACATGAGTTCCCATAATGAATGTGCTGAAATTAGTGGACAGGATATGTTAATAAGATCTATGGTCACCTGACAGGCATGCAACTCAGCAAAACTAAGTCAGGGCCCAAAATGAACATAGATGTTGACAGTATCCAAAATGAGAGACCCAAGACATATATGTTCGTTTTTAGTATAACAAATAAACTTTGATTTAAAAAAAATACAAATTGCAGTTTGAAAATTTTCTTATATCTTTTAAAAATACGTAATTCAAGTTTGAAAAATAATATTTTCTTTTTTCATTTGATGCATATTTTATTAAACTACAATATTTATTTATTTCTATTGAGAAGAAGGTACAAAATGTACATTAATGAAATACAAATTGTCAAGTGTGTAAACATACACTGAAGAGCCAAAACATTATGACAAGCATGTCTTTATGCGAATCAAAGCGACTGCAGGTAAACAACAGCACGTGTGAAGGTCGTGAAACAATATAAATAACACTTGATACTGAGCTCTGTTAATCAGTGTTATTCTTGTTCTTCAGATGGGAAAGATAGCGGACTTAAGTGAGTTTGACAAAGGCGAAATTGTAATGGCCAGATAACTGGGTCAGAGCATTTCTAAGATGGCAAGGCTTGTTGGACAAGGTGTGGGCCAACCATGGCTCACCAATGCTAGATATGAGTGAAGGCTATCCCATATGGTATGAGCCAACAGAAGGGATACTGTCACAACTCATCCATAATTTGAATGCTGGTGAAGGGAGTAATGTGCCATAACACACAGTACATCAAACCCTGCTGAAAATGTGGCCGCATAGCTGCAGACCACTTTAAGCACCCATGCTAACCTTGGCTCACCGTCAAAAACACCTACAATGGGCACGCGAGCATCAAACTGGACCTTGAATGATTGGAAGGTTGTCTGGTTGGATGAATCTCGTTTCCTATTGCACCATGTGGATGGATGGGTATGTATGCACCATTTACCTGGGGAACTGTTGGCACCAGGATGCACTGTGGGAAAAAAAAAAAAACAAGCGGTGGAGGAAGTGTAATGCTTTGGGCAATGTTCTGCTGGTAAACCCTGGGTCCAGTCATTCATGTGCAGGAAACTATAACAACTGCAACCTACCTAAACATCATTGCAGACCAGGTACATCCTTTCATGGCAACAGTATATCCCTCTAGTAGTGCCTTCTTTCAGCAGGATAATGCACCATGCCATACTGCCCGGATTCTTCAAGAATGGTTTGTGGAACATGAGGAAGACTTCCAGGTATTGCCCTGGCCCCCAAATTCCCCAAACATCAATCCAATCGAACATCTGTGGTTTGTTTTTGAACAGCATATCTGATCTGCGGCGGTTGGGTTGGGTTGTTTTACCTCTGAGCGGCACTTTTTTGCACACCATGGGCTAAATGGCCAGGTCACATGGACCCCGAAGGCTCAGAGAAGGTTGGGGGAGGGGACCCACTGGAACAGCTGTTGGGAGACAGATGGTAGCCTCCCGTCAAGGCCATCCAGCGTGTTCTTTAACGTGCACAGGGTATGTCTCTCCCACACACGGGGCCACGGCTTATCGTCCCATCCGACGGACGGCGGCCTTTCCAAGCCCATCGGTGTCCCCTACTGACCGTGGGCAGGGCGGGGAATTTTGCGGAGATAAATCTCAACGCTGACCCAGCTGGAACTCGAACCTGGGAACTACAGATTACGAGCCTGGCGCGCTACCGACTGAGCCACCCCCGCCCCGATCTGCGGCGGCTTGACCATGTAATTCACAGGACTTAAAGGATATGCTGGTAACGTGTTGGTACCAGATACAACAAGACACTGTTAGAAATCTTTTAGCATCTGTGCCTCACTGAGCAAGAGCTGTTTTGGCAGCATAGGAGGACCAACATCATATTAGGCAGATGGTCAAAATATTTTTGCTCTTCAGTGTACATGAACAGTACATTGCAGAATGTTCAGCAGCTGTGGGGATTTTAAAAAGAAACAAACGAATATTTGAAAAGTGGTTAACAGCACAAAATAGACTATATATAAGAAATGTCTATATTTAAGGTTGAGAGGGGGAAAAAGTATTACATATTGTGAATTATAATAATCACTTTGATAACATATAAACACATACCTAAATGAAAATTAAAACTAAAAACATGTTAAAATTTTCAATAATCAGCTTGCTTTTGTTGAACATTAAATGTGTGTAAAATGGGAGACATCACAAATCAGTAGGAAATGAGTTCCAAACCTCACCAACTCGGCATATGAAGAAATGATGTTTGCAGTTTGTTCTAGCATTAAGAATATGAATATACAGTGGATGTTTCCCTGTTCTGCCAGTGTCGAAACACACCAAAGGCTCAGTCAGATTTGAATAGATGAGGTTGTTAATGATTTTGTAGCAGATTTTTAAGTCATGAAACAACCTCCTCTATTCCAAAGAGTGAATGTTGCAAACTTTTAATAATTCCTCATAGCTTGAGTTGGAAAGTCCAGGCAGTCTGTTGCTAAACCATCTGAGTGAATCTTCAACTAGAGTGCTGTCAAAGACCACATGGAGAGACCATACAGAAAAAACAAAAGTATAGAATGCATTCAAAAGTGTTGGCCTATAGCTTTTTTTGTAGCAGCACAAAATCATGAAGGCGACATGGTTGGCTCTTTTGGTGATGTTTTGGCAGAGTACAGAAAATGAGAGTTTGGGTGAAAGTAAAACTTGAACTTCAACTTTATTTGCTTACCTGAAAATAGATGAGGTAGAACTTTTCAGTTCTAGACTAAAGTAGCTTTCTTCATGGCATCCTGATCTTCATACCATGCCAGCATTTCTTCATGAAAAGCTTCTGCCAAGGAAATCCGTAATCCTGCCTCCCCAAGTGAACAGTTCTCTTCTGCTGATTGAGGTGAAGAAGGCATTATCAGTTGCATCGGTTCTTGACCACTGCTAAATGACAGAAACAGTAATTGTAAAACTCAATATTAAACTGTTATGAGCACTTCCTTCTTACCATTTTTTTGACAGTTATATTCATAAGGTCAACTGGCTTATCATTTTCTTCCAAATAACTATGCAATTCATGAAGTATCACATTCCTTGACAGAAAAATTTGGCTTTTTTTTTTGTTTTTATAGCACAAGAGCAGTTAAGACTACATATACTACAAAATAGAAAGGTTGGGTTGTTTTTACCTCTTGAACCTGGGAACTACAGATTACAAGCCTGGCACACTACCAACTGAGCCACCTTACACAGAAAGGAACAAAAAACCCTTTCTAATTTATACTTTCAAGCTCATGGAAGGAAATCTCTAATTAATATTTCAATAAGTTTTATGCATTTTATATCAGGAGCGATTATCTATTACACCACCTGGGGCACTGACACACCAAAAATAATCACAAGAAATAATGAACAAATTCCGAAATTCATTATTTGTCATATCTAAATCAACATCATTTCAATTAAAATTACTTTATAAACACTGTAGGTGCTGTACTAGTCAAATGGCATTGGGAAAATATTATATATCTATTTTTCCCAATACCTAATGACTAGTATAGCACCTACAGCGCTTATAGTGCAATTTTAATCTTAATTTAATTCTGCACACTATGTTTATACCATCAATTTTAACATAATTTTATTTTTATATTTGTTTTGAAATAATTATTTGCCATGTTATGTAGACAATCATAGAAATCACTTTGTGAATCAGTGCTACATAGTCTGCTGTGGTTCATACAATATGAATTTCTCTATTATGGCAATTGGGCATGTGTTGAAATATAACAACAATGAACTGCAGGAGGTAGATCACTAATTTGACGTTTTTTGCAATATATGATTCGATCATTCAACCAAACAACCAATAGTTGAAGAACTTGTAGTTTAGCAAAAACTTTCATTTCAACGTGCTAGGCTAAACAAGTCTAAAATTTCTTGGTAATTATATCATAGGTTATAGTAGTTATTATAAGTCTACAATTCAATAGCAGCTGCTTTCATAGTAATATTTTTGAAAGGGAACGGAAGGGATGACTGCCAGATCAGTGTGGCCTACTGATCTGAAAAACTAAGGCTACTTTTCGTTTTTTTCTACCCTGCAGAGGAGTGGTCAATCACACAGGGTCCTGGTGCTGACCATATATACCAATCTGAATGGAATTATGGCACTAAGCTTGATTATGGATCCTGATTTTGCTGTACTGGTGGGCTTCTGTGGAGGGAAAATCTTACGCTGTATTTTCTGTTTGTTTGTGGGTTGACAGCTCCAAGTGAATAGATTCACAGGATATGTTTATCAGCTGGTGGATAATCCTGAGCAGTGGTCATCGCAGGCACCTGAACTCTTTGTTTCTATTGGCATCATCAAATTCTACATTGGAGGAAGTCTACCAGTGTAGATGGCTTCAGCCTTTAGTGGTAGGGGAACGGGTCTTTGCCCCGTGTCTGCAATTAGGGGGCTGTTTGATATTGTCAGCATTCCCTCTCTCAATAAACATAGTTTCTTTAAACATCCCACTAACCATTTTCTCTCCATAGGTAGTTGGAATGTGAGGACTCTGAACAGAGCTTTTTCTCTTGATGTCCTCACACTAGAATTCCACCATTATAATTTAGATATTCTTGGCCTGCAAGAGACCAGATGGACAGATAAAGGTCAGATTCTTAAAAATAATCTTAAATTTCTGTTTTCAGGGAGGGAAGACAATAAACACCCCAAAGCGTGGGTCTGCTTCTCAGCAGACACGCTAGTGATGCTCTTCTAGGATATGGATGCATTAATGAAAGGTTTCCTACAGCAAAATTTCAGACAAGTATTAAACACTTGAATGTTATCTGCTGTTATGCCCCCACCAAGGATGCCGATGAGGATGAGAAGGATAGGTTTTATGGACAACTTCAGGATATTTTGAATTCTGTCTAGAAAGAAGATATTACCCTTGTTCTAGGTGACTTCAATGCCAAAGTTGGTACTGACTCTGACCTTTGGGGAGGGGGATACCCTTTTGGTATTGGTAGCTGCAATAGCAATGGACAATGAACATTTAGGAATTAGCCACAATGCCAAAGTTTTGGTATTGGTAGCTGCAATGCTTTGGGGAGGGGGATACCCTTTTGGTATTGGTAGCAGCAATGGGCAACTAGAGCAAGTGGGCTAATTTCTACAGGTAAGTAAACTTAATGGTTTGAGAATAACACTTATTACAAAGATCACGACATACATAAGTACACATGGTTTCACCTGATGGGCTGCATAAGAATATGATTGATTATATATTAATTAACAGCAAGTGGGCTAATTCTATTAGGAATACCAAGTCATATAGGGGAGCTGAAATTGGATCTGACCATGACCTTGTTAAAAGTGTCTTGCAACTTAAACTTAAGAAGTGTTGTGCTAAGGCTAAAAAAAGTTACCTTTAATACTGAAACACCCAGTGATAGCTAAAGCTTACCATGATAGGTTACTTAGTCATTATGACATTCATGATTTGCTTACTACTGAAGTTGAGGAAGAATGGGACCATTTTGAACATGCTTTTCTTCAAACTAACAGCACTCTTTTAGATAGAAGGGAGCAGAGGAGGCAAAATTATTTGAGTGATAAGGCCCTGGAGCTTATTTTGGAAAGAAAAAATTGCAGGAAAGTACTTAATCAATACCCTACTAGCCCTAACAGAAAGTGTGAAAAAGAGCTTAATAAATGTGCAAAGGATCAGTTTAGCAGCTGATAAGAATATTTGGCTAGATGGCTTGGATGACAAAGCAAAGGAAGCAGTTAGACACCATAACAGCAGAGTGCTGTGCCAGACAGTTAATGTTTTATGTGGGAAGAAATGGACAGGTGTACAGGGATTGAATGATAACAAGGTAAGGTTATAGAAGGCGAGGATTCCATCATGGCTAGGTGGGTGGAGCATTTCAGTGATGTTCTAAACAATGTGGTTAGTTATACTCCCATTGTTTGTAATGATGATAGATGCATTATTGGTTTAGTTAATTAAAGTAATTAATACCTTAATGTTGCCCTATAACACAATCTGAAGTTAGTTTGGCTATTTCTAAACTTAAACTACATAAATCCCTAGGGGTAGATGAAATTACTATGGAAATGCTTAGAGCTGGGAATGTTTCTGTCACCACATGGACTGAAATTTTGAACATATTTTATGATAAAAGGATGGTTCCTAATGATTTTACCAGAGCTATTATTATCCCTATTTTCAAAAAAGGTGATCACAGTTCTTGTGATAACTATAGGGGTATCAGCCTACTCTCTGTTCCAGGTAAAGTTCTTTCCATGATTGTGCTTAATAGAATTAAGAATCTGGTCGACAGTCAATTGCGTGATGAGCAATGTGGATTCAGAAGTGGTAGGGGATGTGTGGATCAGATATTTTCACTTAGACAGATTCTTGAGAAACGTTTAGTTTCAGAAACCTTTGGTTGTTAGCATTGTTGATTTCAAAAAGGCTTTCGACTCTGTTGATCGACATAATTTGTGGTTGATTGGGTAATCATATGGTACACCAGACAAGTTAGTTAACATAATGAAAGTTCTGTATAATAGCATTGAGCCATGTGTAAATTGCTAAGGGTTGTAACAATTGATTTAGCATTGCTTCTGGTGTTCAACAAGGGTGCATTTTGTCCCCTTTTCTCTTTAGTTTGGTTATTGATTATGTTATGTGAAAGTCTTTGCAAGAGAAAGATTTTGGCCTTAAATGGTCTAGAGATTTGAAAATTTCTGATTTAGATTATGCAGATGATTTCACCTTGTTGGCTAATGATGTTGTTGAGATGAACTCTTTCATTCGAACTGTTGATGAAACTGGTAGTAGAGTAGGTTTGGTTATAAACATAGAGAAAACTAAAGTGATGAAAATTGGTCAGGCAGGCTGTGATTCAGTTAATCTGAATGGGTGTAGTCTTAGAAAGTGTCTCAGTTTAATTATTTTGGGAGCTATGTAACAGATACTGGTGATGTGTGGCATGAGATTAACAGACGAATAGGGACTGTTGCCGGGACTTTTAAGAATCTATGGAGATTGTGGAGAAATAGATGTATACACCTAAAGACTAAAATTAGACTGTATGATAATTTGGTTCTTTCTATGTTAGTTATGGTAGTGAAACTTGGACACTTTGTAAATAAAATAACAGGAAACTTGATGCTTTTGATTCTAGATGCTTATGAAGTATCTTGGACATTAGGTGGTTCAACTTTGTAACTAATGATGAGGTTAGGCAAAGGAGTCAAGCAACCTCCTTTAAGGAGCATATTGTGCAGAGAGAGACTCCATTGGTTTGGCCATGCTATCTGTATGGATAATTATAGATTAGCGAATAGGGTTATGAACAGTGTGCCTAAAGTCTCAGAAAGAGGATGCAGTGGGCAGACAATGTCAAACAGGATCTAGTTAGAATTGGTGTGTAGTGGTGAGATGCAGCAGATATATCTCAGGACAGATATGCTTGGAGAACTAAACTGTGCTGCCTGTTTGGACCTCTGTAGCACATGGCTGCTTGATGATGATGATGATTATCATATCATTTTTTACAATTCATTGTAAAATAAATTAATATTGTAAATTAAAATAGGCAAAAAAGACAGCTGGTTGCAACGAAGGTTATTTTTCTTTTGTATGGTGAAATGTTCTGCAGGGATTTTTACATCCATGCAGAACAATATCAAAAAATGCTTTGTAACTCTTTGTTCAGGATTGTTGGTGCTGGGGCTTCAGACTAGAGTGCCATTTCTGGCACCATAAATGCCTTTAGTTTAATCCTCATAAGCATAATTATGGATTATTAAGGCTTTCTAGCATACAATGTTGCAAGTTACAATATGTAGTAGTACTAGCTTGTGCTTCATATTACTGATACTCACAAATTCATTGTAGTGGAAATGTCTTGGTAAGTTATGCATGAATTGTCAGAAGTTACACTTTAACTTGCCAGCCAAATTCCCATTCAAGCAGATGTTTGTGTGTTAACTTCTTATCTATAGATTTTGGTCAGTACATTCAACGTTAGATTCAGTAAATGACATCACCAGTGGAGATACACAGTCCTTATAATTTGAAGAATCTTTGGTGAATATTAAGTCCTGGTAAGTACAAGCTGGTGGAGGAAGTGTAATGCTTTGGGCAATGTTATGCTGGGAAACCCTGAGTCCAGTCAGTCATGTGCAGGAAACTATGACATCTACCACCTACCTAAACATCACTGCAGACCAGGTACATCCTTTCACGGCAATGGTATATCACTCTAGTAGTGCCTTCTTTCAGAAGGATAATGCGCCATGCCACACTGCCTGGATTGCTTGAGAATGGTTCACCGAACATGAGGAAGACTTCCAGGTATTGCCCTGGCCCCCAAATTCCCCAAACATCAATCCAATCAAGCTTCTGTGGTTTGTTTTTGAACAACATATTTGCAAGCTTATTTTAACGGCAAAAGAAAATAAACATGGGATCATTATTTTTTTATCTAAACAAAATTAATTTAGTACAACTGGATGAAACTATTGGAGAATCAGCAGAAGCAATAATCACTAAATTATTAATTAATATATTGAAATTAATATCATCACAGTATATAGATCTCCTAGTAAAAATATTAACTGGTTCCTAAAAGTAATTTCTGAATATTTATTAAAAAGGGCAGGAATTAAAAATTTAATTGTTGTTGGTGATATTAATATTGATGTGGAAAATACTAATAAATATGGTTGTGATATGTACTTTGAATATGTGAATACTTTTTTTGTTGCGAAATACTTTGATTGAATTTGGTTTAGAACAAATCGTTAAGGGTTTTACAAGAGAGGACGAAACATTAACTAAATTTACAAGAACATTAATTGATCATGTTTTGGTTAAAACAAGCAGTTTTGATGTTAAAAGTAAAACATATAGAAACAAATTTGCA
The DNA here is from genome assembly GCA_038380435.1 of Ryuthela nishihirai. Classification (NCBI taxonomy): domain Eukaryota; kingdom Metazoa; phylum Arthropoda; class Arachnida; order Araneae; family Heptathelidae; genus Ryuthela; species Ryuthela nishihirai. The sequence continues at coordinate 11,269,530 of JAWZYU010000017.1, forward strand.
GACCATTATGGTATCTTAATTAAGATTTTTAAAAAGAATATTAGCTCTAATGATGTTACATTTTTGAAAGAGGATTCAAACCTAGGTTTTAAAATTTTTTATAATGATACTCTTATTATTCAAAAAATGCAAATGACACAGTGGAATGATATAGTTGATGAAGACACAAGTACAGAATTGTATATCAGAAAATATTAAGTAAAAATTGATGAAATTCGGGAAAATTCTTATTGTAGTAAACAAATTAATAATTGTAAAACTAAGATAATAAGGAAAGAATGGATTACAGACGACATTTTTTAGCAATTAAAAATAGAGATAAATTATGGAAAAGACATAAAGATAATGTTAATAAATAAACAAAATTATGACTTATATAAAATGGAAAAAAATAGGATAAACATCATTATAAGGAACCAAAAACACATATTTTATTCAAATAAATTAGCAATTAATAAAGATAATAATGCAAGAATGTGGGAATTAATGAATGATATTATTGATGATAAAAAAAGGATGTCAATTGACGAAAATGTTGAAAGATACTTGATTAGAGATAACATTCCAAAAGAAATTATAAATAATTTTGTTAAGTTTTTTGTAACAACTATTAGTGAGATGCAAACAGAATTTACAACGATGAATATTAGATCAGATAAAGTTTACGAATTATGCTACATAAATAAGAATTCTATGCATTTTCCACTAGCTAGTAACTTCGATGTTGCCAATATTATAGATTACTTAAAATATAACACATTTCATGGATTTGACAATATTAAACCAAAATACATAAAGGAAAGTAAATGCAATTTTGTTCATGTAATAACAATTCTTATAAATAAAATTTTTGGAAATTTGCAAATCCCTATAGCTATGAAAATTGGAATTATTCATTCAGTATATAAAAGTGGATCAAAAAATAATTTTAATAATTATAGACCAATCACTTTATTAACAATTTTTGATAAGATAATGGAAAAATACATTGGAGATTGCTTGGAATTTTTTTTGAATAAAATAAATTTTCTGTCAAGTCAGCAATTGGGTTCCATAAAGGTATGAGAATGTGAAGCCTTTTGGAACATAGAGAAATAGTTATGAAAATAAATGATTATTTTAGCGATAAATTTCAGATCAATTTTGGAGTTCCACAAGGATCTGTTCTCAGCCCTATGCTATTCCAAATATACATAAATGATTTGGCTAATATTAATTTCGATAGTAATTTATATATGTATGCTGATGATACAGAGTTAATAAACTTCACTCTGATTTAGAATGCACTATTTACAATCTACAAAATGATTTTAATAAAGCAGTTAAATGGTTTGCTCTTAACAAACTGAGTGTAAATGAGAAAAAAACTAAATTTATGTGTATTGGTTCTCAACAACCTACACTTAATAAAAGAATTACTAAGCTTCAAATAAATTGTACTATGCTGGATGGTTTATCACCTGGTATATGTAATTGTCCTAAAATAGAAGCAAATGAAATAATTTAAAGAGGCTTGAAAATGAATTCGCAAATGAAATGGAATAAACATATTGATTGGATGTGTTCAAGACTAAGATTTGTAGCATTTAAAATTAGGAAACGTAACTTGTTTGTTGATACACAGACAACTATTTTAGTATATAAAGCACTTTTTGAATCTATAATTAGATATGAGATAATAGTTTATGGGACAGCCTATAAGACAGAATTAAATTAAAAGAAAACAAATTAGTCTGCCAAAAGGATTGTGTAATTCATCATTATCTTCAAGCAGCCATGGGCTATGGAGGTTCAACCAGATTATGCAATTTAGTTCTCCAAGCAAGTCTGTCCTGAGCTACATCTGCTGCATCTGGCCACTGCACACCAATTCTAATAACGTCCTGTTTGACATTGTCTGCCCACCGCATCCTAGGTCTCCCCCTCTTTCTGAGGCCTTTAGGCACACTGTTCATAACCCCTATTCGCCAATCTATAATTATCCATACAGGCAACATGGCCAAACCAGCGGATTCTCTCTCTGCACAATATGCTGCTTAAAGGAGGTTGCCAACTCCTTTGCCTAACCTCTTCATTAATTACAAAGTTGAACCACCTAATGTCCAAGATACTGCGTAAGCATCTAGTTTCCTTTATCTTGTTTACAAAGTGTCCAAGTTTCACTACCATAATTAACCCTAGAAAGAACCAAACTATTATACAGTCTAATTTTAGTCTTTAGGTGTATACGCATATTTCACCAGCATCTGTTACATAGCTCCCATTCAGATTAACTGAATCACAGCCTGCCTGACCAATTTTCATCACTTTAGTTTTCTCTCTGTTTATAACCAAACCTACTCTACTACCAGTCTCATCAACAACCCGAATGAAAGAGTTCATCTCATCAACATCATTTGCCAAAAGGGCTAAATCATCAGCATAATCTAAATCAGAAATTTTTAAATCTCTAGACCATTTAAGGCCAAAATCTTTCCCTTGCAAAGACTTTCACATAACATAATCAATAACCAAACTAAAGAGAAAAGGGGACAAAATGCACCCTTGTTGAACACCAGAAGCAATGCTAAATCAATTGTTACAACCCTTAGCAATTTACACATGGCTCAATGATATTATAGAGAACTTCGTTATGTTAACTAACTTGTCTGATATGCCATACAATCTCACAATCAACCACAAATTATGACGATCAACAGAGTCGAAAGCCATTTTGAAATCAACAAAGCTAGCAACCAAAGCTTTCTGAAACTAAACATTTCTCAAGAACTGCCTAAGTGAAAATATCTGATCTACACATCCCCTACCACTTCTGAATCCACATTGCTCATCACGCAATTGACTGTCAACCAGATCTTAATTCTATTAAGCACAATCATGGAAAGAACTTTACCTGGATCAGAGAGTAGGCTGATACCCCTATAGTTATCACAAGAATTGCGATCACCTTTTTTGAAAATAGGGATAACAATAGCTCTGGTAAAATCTTTAAACTATCAAATATTTATCGTCAAGAACTATGCCTTTATCATAAAAGATATTCAAAACTTCAGTCATCCAAGTGGTAACCGAAACATTCCCAGCTCTAAGCATTTCTCTAGTAATTTCATCTACCCCTGGGGATTTATGAAGTTTAAGTTTAGAAATAGCCAATATAACTTCAGATTGTGTTATAGGGCCAACATTAAAGTCACCAATGCATCTATCATCATTACAAACAATGGGAGTAGAACTAACCATATTGAACATCACTGAAATGCTAAGCCCACCTAGCCATAACAGAATCCTCACCTTCTATAACCTTACCTTGTTTATCCTTCAATCCCTGTTTACCTGTCCGTTTTCTACCACATAAAACATTAACTATCTGGTACAGCTCTCTGCTGTTGTGCTGTCTCACTGCTTCCTCAGCTTTGTCAGTTAAAGCCATCAAATCAAGCCAAAGATTCTTATCAGAAGCTAACTGATCCTTTACACGTTTATTAAGCTCTCTGTGATGCTTTCTATTAGGACTAGTAGGGTACTGATTAAGCATATTCCTGCAGTTCTTTCTTTCAGAAATAAGCTCAAGTGCCTTATCACTCAAATAATTCTGCCTCCTGTGCTCCTTTTGTCCTAAAAGAGTACTGTTAAGTTTCCAAAATAAAAAAGCCTGTTTAAAATGGTCCCATTTTGAATTTCAATAGTAAGCAAATCATGACTGTCATAATGACTAAGTAACCTATCATGGTAAGCCTTAGCTAAACTGGGGCTTTCAGAGATTCAGAATTGAAGGTAAATTTTTTTAATTTAGCATAACAGTTCTCAAATCTTCAGTGCTTGTCTGAAATTTTGCTGTAAGAAACCTTTCATTAATGCACTCATATCCTAGAAGAGCATCACTAGCGTGTCTGCTGAGAAGCAGATCCACGCCTTGGTGATGCTTATTGTCGTCCCTCCCTGAAAAGAGAAATTTAAGATTATTTTTAAGTATCTCACCTTTACCTGTCCATCTGGTCTCTTGCAAGCCTAGAATATCTAGGTTATAGTGCTGGAATTCCTGCATGAGGACATCAAGAGACTAATCTCTATGTAATGTCCTCACGTTCCATGTTCCTGCAGAGAGAAAATGATTAGTAGGATTTTTAAAGAAATTAGGTTTATTGAGATTGGTAGGGCCAACAATATCAAACAGCCTCCTGATCGCAGGCATGGGGCAAAGACCTGTTCCTCCTCCGCTAAAGGCTGAAGTCACCAAGCTGGTAGGAACATCAGGCACCACCTTTTCAAGTGGACTTTTTCAAGAGCCATATGGCCTGCCTGAGACACATTACTCCAGTTTAGGCTTGACGATGCCCAACTAGCTAAGTAAGGTTCAGGTACCTGTGATGGCCTTTGATTAGGATTATCGACCAGCTAATATAAGGTATCCCATGCCTCTGTTCACTTAGTGCTGGCAACCCAGAAGCAAACAGAAAACACAGTGGCAGATTCTCTCTCAGCAGAAGCCCACCAGTGCAGTGAATCTTGGATCAATAATCAAGCTCAAATCCATAAACAAGTCCCAGTCTAATAGGTATAAATGGTCAGGACCAGGATCCTGTAAAGTTGACCACTCCTCAGCAGGGTTGAAAAAAAAAGAAAAAAGTGTCCATAGATGACAGATCAGTAGGCTATAATGAACTGACAGCCCTCCCCTTCCATTCCCTTCCAAAAGAGAATATCTCTTTTGAAGGGTAGTAACAGCCTGCACCACGAGAAGGCGGGGTCAGACATTAGGTGTTAGACCAGGCCCGTTCTGTGCATCATCACTGGGGATTCCCTGTAATTCAGAAGTTAAAAATTCCCTTACAGCAAAAGATGATATATTTAGTTTGTTCAAAATTTTACCTATTGAAAGTTTATATGTGTTTGTTTCTGTTATCAATAACTTCTTTGATAATACCTATAAGCAAAATATTTGCCAAAATAAGTTTACTAGAAAAAAGGCTATAGGTTGTTTGAAACAACCAAAATTTTATAATAATTACGGGCAAAATTCCAAAAAAATAGCAAATTCCCTATCTATTTAATTTGCTTGCTAGAGAAATAATTAACTTTAAAAAAAATTGTGATGTTAAAGAAAAATTATTTCAGTGGTTAATGAAAAAGTGATGTTTTTAGTTCGAATCTTTTATCATTTTGTCGAGTTTTTTTCATTTATTTTTTTCTCTCCTTCATTTTATGTATTACTGATGTAATCTAGATCATATCTGTAAAACCATATATGTACATTCCCGCTGATAAGCTTCGGCTTAGTGGGATTTTTTTATGTAAAATAATTATAGATAATACTTATTGAAAATAAATTTGAATTTTGAATTTGAACCATTGTCTCTCTTTATCCATTAGTAAGTTACCAATTGTGCAACTCGTTTTGATTGGTGGCTCCTACCTGCCAACGTCAAGGTCACAACCGCTTGCATCATCATAGACACATGATCTTGTATGCAAATGTGGCTCTACAGGGGTGATGTTAGGCACCTGCCACATTTGATTTAAGCCAGTGTGGAGCTAAGAATCAACAGTAGAGTGCAGAGGAGGGGAAGTTAGTAGAGTTCTGAGAGAGAGTAATAAGAGAAGTTAGAGGAGGAGAGTGGTGTAGTTTATAGAAGAGTCAGTATATTGTAATGCTACAAAGATTTCTAACTTTCTCGAGTTGGACCTTTTGTCTGATCCAAAATAAATTCGAACTCCGGCAGCTGGGGCATGGGGTGGTTCAGTCGGCAGCGTGCCAGGCTCGTAATCTGCAGTTCCCAGGTTCGAGTCCCAGCTGGGGCATGGGGTGGTTCAGTCGGTAGTGTACCAGGCTCGTAATCTGCAGTTCCCAGGTTCGAGTCCCAGCTGGGTCAGCATTGAGATTTATCTCTGCAAAACTCTCTGCCTTGCCCATGGTCAGTAGGGGACACAAACAGGCTTGGAAAGGACATCATCCGTTGGATGGGGCGTTAGGACGTGGCCCCGTGTGTGGGAGAGACATAGCCTGTGCACGTTAAAGAATACACTGGATGGCCTTGACGGGAGGCTATCATCTGTCTCTCAACAGCTGTTCCAGTGGGTCCCTTCCCTCAACCTTCTCAGAGCCTTTGGGGTCCTTGTAACCTGGCCGTTTAGCCTATGGTGTGCAAAAAAAGCGCCGCTCAGACATAAAACAACCCAACAACCCTGGCAGCTTAGAGAAATGTGACGTCCAAATGAAATAATCCCCAAACTGATAAATTTTGGAACATTTTGGAAGTAATTATGAAGTAATACCTCTGTTTTTTACCTCATTTTTAACTCTTCTCTACCTTAACCCTTCCAGTGTCCAAGCCGTCTGTATACATACAAAGAATCTGAATTGAGGGGCCAATGACGTATGTATAAGCATTTAGTACAACAAAAATATATCGATTTTGTAAAAATAAAAATTGTCATTGTAATTTTTTTATATGTATTTTATAAAAAATATATAATTCAAGCTTCAAAAATAATATTTTGTTTTTTTTATTTGATGCATATTTTATTAAACTACAATATAAATAATTTTATAAAGCCATCTGATTGCCATTTCTTAGAAGCACTAAACAGTATTGCTGATTTGCCAGTTAACATTCCTATTTGTTGAAGCAGCCTTTTGATTTAAGCTCACAAGTTTGATTTGAACTATTATCAACAAATTTTTCCTTAAATTTTTGAAAATATCCTATAAATTAACAAAAAAAAACCCCTGTTATTTTTGAAAACGGTAGATTTTGGAAGTAATTACAAAATACATACTGCAATTTATTTTTTCTGTTTCACACTCTTTTCTGTCATAAACCTATTTCAGTATTCCCAAGTTATTTTTATCATTTTTCCCAGCATCCTTCAAATCGAAACTGAAAGTAAACACACCCTTCTTAGAAATTCTGGTTGCACATGCATTTAATTAGTTATGCTTTACTGAGTCAAACAAAACGCAGATGGCTGACACATACTATCTCCATTCCGTGTTATATATGTGGCTCCCACATTGTTCACAGTTTTGGTGCAGTATATTGGATACACTTTGTAAAGTTAGTATTTTTTTTTTATATTTAAACCTTAGTTTTCATTTCAGCAGATTTATTTTTGGAAATTAATGATCTTTTGGCCAATTGATAAGTATTGATTTTTTTCATAGTTATGTTATATGGCCAGCCTACAACTTGTTGCTGTGGATATTTTAACATCACATTAGGCTATATGTTAATTTTTGTTCTATTATTTATTACTTTTCCAGTAAAACTTTGATCTAGTATCATTTTCTGAAAATAAATGAGATCTTGGATATGGAAGCAAATTAATTTCTGTAGATTTACTTCCGTTAGTTTAGCAATTTTTCGATCGACTGATTTATCGATCTTTTTGAGTTATGCTAGATTGGAGGCCGGCTTAAAAGTTGTTGCGGATATTTCATTTAACATCCCATTAGGTAATATGTAATTTTTATTATTTCTTGTTTTTTTAGTAAAAAAAACTTTGAGCTTGTACCATTCCTTGTTATGGAAATCGATAGTCATGTGGGAGAGAAATTTCGGGAAGGGTTGTTGCTTTGGTGCACAAACCTTTCTGCACTTAGTCAAGATCACCAAACTTCAACACCCAAAGAAAAAATTCAGAATGTTTAGCAAAAAAAGCAGCCAAGGAAATTTTTTTCTATTTCATAACCAGTTCAGAAAATCCCGTAAATGTGAGAAGTCCAAGTCACGTTGTATAACACTGTCTGTGTTTAAAATATACAATACTGAAAAGAATAAAAGAAATAAAAATCATATTTCAGGTTGAGTATTATATTATTCAGGAGGAAATTTCCTTTTGATAAATATATAATTTAACTATATAGGTGACAATCACAGCGTTACCTAGGTGACATTTTAATGTCAATATATCAATAAATATTTTCGCTAACATACAGGACGTGAACCCGCATATCTCCAGAAACATGCCAGAGTATTCTTACCGACTGAATTAATGCTGGCTCATCTTTTTTCCAATAATTTAAGACTTAAATCTTTCACCAATGATTTTGGCGCCAACCATTGGCCCCATCTATGATCAACGGGTTGCAACAATTCCTTTTTATACTGCACTAAGTGAGATGGAAATAATAAAGTCTCATCATGCTATTTAACATAGGAATTCTTGCGACCTGTTGATCATAGATGATGCCAATGGTTGGCGCCGAAATCATTGGTGAAAGATTTAAGTCTTAAATTAGTGGAAAAAAGATGAGCTGGCATTAGTTCAATTGGTAAGAATACTCTGGCATGCTTCTGGAGAGATGCAAGTTCAAGTCCCGTATGTCAGCGAAATTTTTTCCACAAAATATTTATTGATATAATTTAACTATTTTTATTCATCAGGTTTTTCAATGTGAAGCCTTAATTGTATAGTGCGATCTTTTTTTTCACCATGTCACATTGAAAAATACTTATTAAAATCAACATGCTTGGAAATTTATTCATATTATTTATTTTTTTATAAAATTCATAATTAAATTCTGCTTAATTTGATATATAACATAACCTATTTCAGTTGATTGGTTATTTTTTTTTAAATTCTAAAGGTAACTTGTGTATTTGACTCAGTACAATTAGCTAAATGCCTGGAATTTTCTCAAAGTATGGTACTGCAAAAAAAAATTACAAAACAAAAAAAAAAATATTTACTTATAACCAAAAAAATTTTTTTGTTATTCACATATATATAGTCATTCTATTCATGTGCATTGTAATCATTTCTGTCTATTAGTTTTTTAAAATAAATTTTTATTTGCGTTGTCAGATACATTTTTTTACTACATGACTCTAAATAAGTCCTATTAAAAAAAAATGTATCATCTTTTTTGCTAAATACTTGATTTTCAGAAAATCCATAATTAAATGCTGATTAATTTGGTATACAACATGCCATAATTCCTTTCATTAGTTATTTGGCAAAAAAGTTATAAAGTTAAAAGTTTTTTTTGGCTGAGCATAGTGAGAAAATAGCTTGGCCTCTGGATGGAAACTGTTTTTCAGCCTGGACATTGGAAGGGTTATACCTATTTCACTATTCCTAGAATTATTTTTATCATTTATCCCAGCATTCTATGCATCTTTCCCAATCTTCAAATCAAAACTATAGGTAAAAAAATTTTCATAACCAGAGCTTCTTCAAGACGCTGCAATTCATGGAGCAAGAGTGGGGAGAGCCATCTGCTAAGTGGCTGGTTGGTTGTTTGGGGTTTATTGGTGCAACTAAGGCCATATTGTGCCAAACACATGATAAAACAGATAAAAGACATAGAATCCTCAACCAAAATTTAAAAGCAACACAGAATAGGATGAAAGCAACAAAAATGGGAAAGACAGAACAAGAAAGAAAAGTGTAAATGTATATGTATATGAAAAAAAAGGTAAAATAGTCAACAATCGTAAGAGAGAAAACAAACAACGGCTGTATAGGACCCATAGAATAAATACAAGGCAACAGATAAAAAGAGGAAATAACATTAAATATCTGTAAAATGACCAGTAAAACATAAAAATGTAAAAACTGAGGCTAAAAGTGATTATCAGATAAAAGTAGTCCCAGCGTAAGTGGCTTGGAACATAAAATTATGAAAGTTAAAAAATAAATGATGGTCAAGGTTAAAAGTGAGACATTGGATTAAAATATGCTTAATGGTTTAAATGGTGTCACAAAACTCACACTTAGATTCATCATCTGCCCATAAAAGAAAATAATGTATGATAAATGAATGACCTATAAAATGCAGGCATCTGCCAAGTCATTGCCCCTGATCTTGATGCGACTGGGCACCCAACAGAAAAAGATTGTGGTAATGGCTGCCAACCGATGGAGCTGCTGGCAGATCTTGGACAGAACAGGGTGGGGCCAATGTCTGGACTCTATGGTGGGTGGTAGACTGTTGCACATCACATGGGAGATCCTCATCTACTACAGTGACACAACCATTTTTAAAATTACACCAACATTTTCTTATATTCTGCACTGAAAGGGAATTTGAGCCATACACAGAAACAAGGTGTCAATGGATTTCTAAAGGTCTTATGTACCCACAGAAACTGAATTACTGCTCATCTAGCTTTGTATATATGTGCAATACCTTGCTGTTTTCACTCAGACTCTGTGCCTCACAGCATGGGTGAGCAACAGTGATAGCTGCTACCATTTGACATGTGTAACATGTCAAATAAACCATGTCATGGTAATAACGTGGTTGTAGAACACCCCAGATGTCAATTCGGTGGAAAACAAACTGAGAACATTACTTTCTAACTTACCCTCATTATTTTACATCATTGTCATGTTGTAACACTCCAAAGTATGTTATTCTTTTCTTTGCCGGATAGCTGAAACTTGGGCACCAGGCAATTAATCTTGCCAAGAAATTAAATAAGGGTTCTTTTCCTTTTAAAGAGCATAAGACAAATAAAAAAAGAACTTAAAGTTAGGATTGTCCCAAACGTTCAATTAAATTAATATTTCTAAATAAGGCTGTAATCAAGAGAAAACTCTTCCTTCACTTCAGCACCAACTACTACACTTCCTAATTGACATCTCCAACTACAACTAACTTCTGTGACTTTACAACTGACTGCCATGACTTCTATCACTTAGCTACACTCTGGCTTAAATAAGATGGTATATGCCAACATCACGAGTCATATATGCATATGATGATCGGGCAATGATAAAAGCAGATGCGACCTAGCACAGTTAACAGTCATCAATCAAAATGGGTTGGGTTGTTTTACCTCTGAGCAGCACTTTTTTGCACACCATGGGCTAAATGGCCAGGTCACATGGACCCCGAAGGCTCAGAGAAGGTTGGGGGAGGGGCCCACTGGAACAGCTGTTGGGAGACAGATGGTAGCCTCCTGTCAAGGCCATCCAGCGTGTTCTTTAACGTGCACAGGGTATGGCTCTCCCGCACACGGGGCCACGGCTTAACATCCCATCCAACGGACGACGGCCTTTCCAAGCCCATCGGTGTCCCCTACTGACCATGGGCAGGGCGGGGAATTTTGCGGAGATAAATCTCAACGCTGACCCAGCTGGGACTCGAACCTGGGAACTACAGATTACGAGCCTGGCGCGCTACCGACTGAGCCACCCCCGCCCCATCAATCGAAATGGAGTTGTGCAGATAGGTAACACTACAGATGGGGATAATTGACAATTCAAGGTAAAGAAAGCCCCAAAATAATAATTATAGCATAAATAAATTTCAAACTTGTTAAGGAAATGTAAAAGTAAATAGTTGAACCATCACAATGTTTTATTTGTTTGCCCTTTCATGTGAAGATAGAGTAGTTATAAATGGCATAAATTTTGAAGCTACTTTGCAATTATTATGCATATATTAAAGTTGATTTTAGTCTTAAATATTCACACACATATATATATATGAAAAAAAAAAAAAGAACTTACTCTCTTGCAGAACATTCTTTATATTCTGTATGGTCTACAACAGCTACATGGGCATTGACAAGTATTTCCTTCTTTTGCTGTCGATGAGAAGTATATATGTCTTGGGAAACAGAGTCAGCTTCATTTCTATGACAGTGACTTTCTACCACTTCAGGAAGAGTGCTAGAAGCATGAACAGGGTTGTGAGCCATTTGGGTCCAATCACAATTTTGTCTCTCTTCTTTATTAGTCACATCTGATTCAGAACTAATGTCTACCTTTACAACTGTTTTATGTTGCTGTTTACGGTGCTTGGTGCTGTATTTGTAAAAGTCTGCCATTTCATATGGTTTTGTTTCTTCCCAATATGGCTGGAAATGACCAAGTGAAACTACATTCACTTCAACATTAGCTGGAAAAGAAAAAGATGGTGGTGCACTTGGAGACAGTGGAATAGATGTTTCATGAACTGAAGCCACCACAGGCATCATCCAAGAATCAGTTGGCAGCTGTGATCCATTGGGCAAATATGTCTGTTGTGTATCAGATATTGAATTTATAAATTGCTGCTCAGCAGAGATATATTGAGATACATCTCTGGATGAATGCTGATTGCCCACAATTTCTTCAGCTAATGACTGAGTGAGAATTAAAGGTTCTGCTGCAGATCCTTCTTGAACAACTGTGGATGTTTCCTGAAACTGTTCAAAACTAGAACAAATATCTGACTGATGAAAGTCAGTTCTTAATTTTGATAATAATGGTGTATTTGAGTTTAGAGAACACTTTGAAGGCTGCTGTGGTTCAGCAGTGTTTGGTACATTTGTATGCTGATTGCAAAGAAATGCATCATCAGTAGATGAATTGGAAAAATGACTGTTGGTTAGTGTACCGGATGTTGGATGATGAGGGCTCTTACTGGAGAAATATTGCTGGTGTTGACTGGAAAATTCAATGGATAATGGAACTTGTTCAGAATTTAAACATGACACTGAGTTATAAATAGGTCTTTGGTAAAACATTTGCTGTTGTTCAGTGGAAGGAAAGCAAAATGACTGTAGAGAAATTGGAGAAGTTGTCTCTTCAGAAGAGTTGGTGTTAGGTACCTTTTGCAATGTAGTAAAATCTATTAATGTGCTTTGATGATTATCACTTAGTGAATACTGTAATGAAGGACTGTGAGGCACATTTACTGCAGAATTACTATTTGGTGAAATGTTTACTAAATCTTGATGAAATGGATGTGATAAGTAAGGAGAAAGATTAATCTGAATATTTTCATTACCACAATTTTTTGAAGAGAAAACTGTTTCTTGTGGTTTAACTTCAAGAGGGTCACTAAGATATTGTTCACATTCCCCATAGTTAGAATACTTTGGTTTTTGCTTTCTCATCATCAAAGGAGAGTCCAGAGAAGTTTCAATCCATTCTTTTGTCTTGGTTTTGGGTGAAGAGTACTCTAAAGAGTTTACAGAGGCTGTTCTTTTGCCATCTTGCAAAAGCATAGAAGCTTGAACTAATTCTGCTACTTGACTGATACTCTGATTATTCGCTCCTGCATAAATTTCAGTCCCAGATAAATGCACATTTAAGGATTTGTTTCTGAAATTATCCCTTAGCAGAGGTACACTGTATACATGAGGGATGCTTTTCTCACATTCAGGATTATTTAGATCAGGCTCACTGATGTGTGTTTGATCAAGATTGTGATGTAAAGAATTAATTTGAGCTTTATTCAGTGAATTTTCAGAGTGAAAATGACTAAATTTCTCATTAATTCTGCAGGATTGACCTGTAACTTGTTGTTGATTGTGAGAGTCAAAGCAATTTAAACTGGATGTCTCAGCACTAACAAAGGAAATATGGTTTGAGCAAGACCTACTACTTCCTAGACTGGTTTGCTCTTCTCCAGACCTATTGTATAATAATTTTTCATCATATGAAGTAGAGAGAGGAGCTGAATCTGATAAATTATGAAACATGAATTCATTTTGTCTTATATTTGACAAAACTTGTCTATTGGGTTCGTTGGTGCTGACACCAACAAGAAAATCATCTTGACTTTCAAATGCTTGACTGGCTCTCTGGTTGGGAACACTATAGAGATTTGTACCTTCAATATCTAGATTGGATTCAAACCTATAAGAGATTTGATACATAATTAGTATTAATAAAAACACCAAAACTGAAGTATATATTAAACTCTAAGTAAATTGAAGACAAAGAAATATTAAACGTTTATCTTAAATTTGAGCAAAATCAGCTTTAAAAATAAGCATTGAAGTCCACATAAACTGAAAATGCATAAGACAACAACAGATACTTTTCAAAATTAAAAACTATCACACATTTAACAGATCATATACATGTTTAAAGTCAACAAATGAGAAAGTCAGCAGAAAATCTTAATTACATTTGGGAGAGATGTAAGTTCACAATCACTTGATAACTTTATATTAAGTAATTGGTATTAAGTAACACATTATTTGATACTTGATAGCTACATACTGGCAAACTACATATCTGTCAAAACCATATACATTCCTGCTGATAAGCTTCAGCTTAGTGGAATTTTTTATGTAAAATAACAATAGATAATACTTTTTTTTAATTAAAATTTATTTTCAAAATCATTTTAACACTGATAACATATAACCATTTTATAATTCTTTGGTATATTTAAAACATCGGTCAGTGTTACACAAAGATAATAACACTGCTCATATTAATGGTATTTTCTTTCCTGGTGATGGAAAATGGGACACTTTCTCGTCTTTTTTTCTGAACACTATGTATTTTTATCTTTGGGTGTTGCATTTTGGAGATCTTAATAAAGAGCTGAAAAGTTTGTGCACAATTTCAATATGTCATCATCATCATCCTCAAACAGCCATGGGCTACAGAGGTCCAACCAGACTGTGCAATTTAGTTCTCCAAGCATGTCTGTCCTGAGCTACATCTGCTGCATCCAGCCACTGCACACCAATTCTAACAAGATCCTGTTTGACATTGTCTGCCCACCGCATCCTAGGTCTCCCCCTCTTTCTGAAGCCTTTAGACACATTGTTCAAAACCCTATTCGCCAATTTATAATTATCCATAGGGCAACATGGACAAACCAATGGAGTCTCTCTCTGCACAATATGCTGTTTAAAGGAGGTTGCAGACTCCTTTGCCTAACCTCATCATTAGTTACAAAGTTGAACCACCTAATGTCCAAGATACTTCATAAGCATCAAGTTTCCTGTTATCTTGTTTACAAAGTGTCCAAGTTTCACTGCCATAACTAACCCTACAAACAACCAAACTATTATACAATCTAATTTTAGTCTTTAGGTGTATATGCCGATTTCTCCACACTCTCCATAGATTCTTAAAAGTCCCATCAGCAATCCCTATTCATCTATTAATCTCATGCCACACATCACCAGTATCTGTTACATAGCTCCCAAGATATTTAAACTGTGATACCTGCTCAAGACTACAACCATTCAGATTAACTGAATCACAGCCTGCCTGACCAATTTTCATCACTTTAGTTTTCTCTCTATTTATAACCAAACCTATTCTACTATCAGTCTCATCAACAGCTCGAATGAAAGAGTTCATCTCATCAACATCATTTGCCAAAAGGACTAAATCATCAGCATAATCTAAATCAGAAATTTTCAAATCTCTAAACCATTTAAGGCCAAAATCTTTCCCTTGAAGTGAATTTCACATAACATAATCAATAATCAAACTAAAGAAAAGAGAGACTAAATACACCCTGGTCAAATACCAGAAGCAATGCTAAACCAATTGCTACAACCCTTAGCAATTTACACATGGCTCAATGATATTATAGAGAACTTTCATTATGTTAACTAACTTGTCTGATATGCCATACAATCTCACAATCAACCACAAATTATGACGATCAACAGAGTTGAAAGCCATTTTGAAATCAACAAAGCTAGCAACCAAAGCTTTCTGAAACTCTAAACATTTCTCAAGAACTGCCTAAGTGAAAATATCTGATCTACACATCCCCTACCACTTCTGAATCCACATTGCTCATCACACAATTGCCTGTCAACCAAATTCTTAATTCTATTGAGCACAATCATGGAAAGAACTTTACCTGGAACAGAGAGTAGGCTGATACCCCTATAGTTATCACAATAACTGCGATCACCTTTTTTGAAAATATGGATAATAATAGCTCTGGTAAAATCATTAGGAACCATGCCTTTATCATAAAAGATATTCAAAATTTTAAGTTCTAAGTGGTAACTGAAACATTCCCAGCTCTAAGCATTTCTCTAGTAATTTCATCTACCCCCTGGGGATTTATGAAGTTTAAGTTTAGAAATAGCCAAAATAACTTCAGATTGTGATATAGGGCCAACATTAAAGCCACCAATGCATCTATCATCATTACAAACAATGGGAGTAGAACTAACCACATTGTTTAGAACATCACTGAAATGCTCAGCCCACCTAGTCATGACAGAATCCATCTTCTATAAGCTTACTTTGTTTATCCTTCAATCCCTGTAAGCCTGTCCATTTTCTACCACATAAAACATTAACTATCTGGTACAGCTATCTGCTATATATATCATTGAACCACGCTGTGCTGTCTCACTGCTTCCTCAGGTTTCTCAGCCAAGCCATCAAGCCAAAGATTCTTATCAGAAGCTAACTGATCCTTTACACATTTATTAAGCTCTCTGTGATGCTTTCTATTAGGACTAGTAGGGTATTGACTAAGGACATTTCTGCAGTTCTCTCTTTCTGTAATAAGCTCAAGTGCTTTATCACTCAAATAATTTTGCCTCCTCTGCTTCTTTTATCCTTAAAGAATACTGTCAGTTTCAAGAAAAGCCTGTTTAAGATGGTCCCATTCTTCCTCAACTTCAGTAGTAAGCAAACCATGACTGTCATAATGACTAAGTAACCTATCATGGTAAGCTTTGGCTATAACTGGGTCTTTCAGAGCTTCAGTATTAAAGGTAAATTTTTTAACCTTAGCATAACACTTTTTGAGTTTAAGTTGCAAGACACTTTTAACAAGGTAATGGTCAGATCCAATTTCAGCTCCCCTATACGACCTGTTATTCCTAACAGAACTAGCCCATTTGCTGTTATTTAATATGTAATCAATCATATTCTTATGCAGCCCATCGGGTGAAACTCGTGTATTTATGTATGTCGCGATGTTTGTAATAAGTGTTAGTTATTCTGAATCCATTGAGTTTACTTACCTGTAGGAGACGTTGCCCATTGCAGCTACCAATACCAAAAGGGCCTATTACTCCTCCCCAAAGGTCAGAGTCAGTACCAACTTTGGCATTGAAGTCACCAAAAACAAGGGTAATATCTCCTTTTTTGACAGAATTCGAAATATCCTGAAGTTGTCCATAAAACCTATCCTTCTCATCCTCATCGGCATCTTCTGTTGGGGGCATAACAGCAGATAACATTCAAGTCTTTAACGCGTGTCTGAAATTTTGGTGTAAGAAACCTTTCATTAATGCACTCATATCCTAGAAGAGCTTCACTAGCGTGTCTGCTGAGAACAGACACATGCCTTGGTGATGCTTATTATCGTTCCTCCCTGAAAAGAGAAATTTAAGATTATTTTTAAGAATCTGACCTTTATCTGTCCATCTGGTCTCTTGCAAGCCGAGAATATCTAAATTATAATGGTGGAATTCTTGTGTGAGGACATCAAGAGAAAAAGCTCTGTGCAGAGTCCTCACATTCCAACTACCTATGGAGAGAAAATGGTTAGTGGGATGTTTAAAGAAACTATGTTTATTGAGAGAGGGAATGCCGACAATATCAAACAGCCCCCTAATCGCAGACATGGGGCAAAGACCTGTTCCCCCACCACTAAAGGCTGAAGCCATCTACACTGGAAGACTTCCTCCAATGTAGAATTTCACGATGCCAGTAGAAGCAAAGAGTTCAGGTGCCTGCGATGACCTCTGCTCAGGATTATCCACCAGCTGATAAACATATCCTGTGAATCTATTCACTTGGGGCTGTCAACCCACAAACAAACAGAAAATACAGTGTAAGATTTTCCCTCCACAGAAGCCCACCAGTACAGCAAAATCAGGATCCATAATCAAGCTCAGTGCCATAATTCCATTCAGGTTGGTATATATGGTCAGCACCAGGATCCTGTGTGGTTGACCACTCCTCAGCAGGGTAGAAAAAAAAAGAGAATTAGCCATAGTTGTTCAGATCAGTAGGCCACATTAATCTGGTTGCCCTCCCCTTCCGTTCACTTCCACAAGCGTATCTCTTTTGAAAGGTACTAACAGTCTGCACCACAAAAATGGGGGGGGGGGGGGTCGGACATAAGTTGCTAGGCCTGGCGAGCTCTATGTATCATCACAGGGAATTGGTGCATAGCTCTCCTTCCAGTGACTACCTATCTATCATTTACAGACCTTTCAATATGTTCAGAGTAACAAGGGTGAAATACTGGGGGGAGGGGAATCTATTTTTAAATCACTCAACATAAATTTATCATTTCTTCAGAATAAAATTTACCAATGAGGAGGGAACTAAAAACCCCTTGGCCTAATGACAGAGACAATTGGGGGGGGGGGGGGGGGGTAGCCCGTGATAAAACTGTGTCATCTCCCAACCACAGCCATAGGAGGGCTGATTCCAGTGCTGAAGAAATCCTTTTTTGTTTCTATATCCAAGACCTCATTCTTCCTCAGGAAATGAGAAAAGATTTTTTACCTATCTTCCTATTGCTTGATATTTGTTAGTTTATTGATTTCATGGTTTGTGGATTTGTCAAAACAGTTGTTAGACCATATCTTTTGAATGCAATTGAGAAACGTAATTATTTATGCATCAGAATAAAAGCCTTTGATGCAGGGAGTGTCATAGCCTATAAAAAATTGACCCCCATGCTTTCTTCCCACCTAAAAAAAAAAGGAAATGAGAAAACTGTTCTTCCACTATATCTTCAGAACAAGAGTGCCAAAAGTAACAAGCTATATGTCAAATGAAAACTTCTGATGTGAAGATCATAAGCCAAAAAAATAATAATAATAACCACCATGTGTCCTTCTTCCCAAAAGAGGGAAATATGAATATGATTGCTTTCCTATATCTCCTGAATGCAAGTGTGGAAAGTAACAAGCTATGCATCAAATAAAAGCCTATGATGCAGGGAGTGTCATAAGCTATAAAACGAAATTTGATTCCCATGCTTTCTTTCCCCTCCTCAATAAAAGGGGAATATGAAAATGATTGTTCTCATACATCTCCTGAATGAGTGCAGAAAGTAACAAGCAATGTATTAAATGAAAGCTTGTGATGTGGGGAGTATCACAAGCTATACAAAACTGACCCCTCCCCCTTTTAGGACTTTCCTATAGAAAAGGGAAAATATGGAAAATATTCTTCTGCTATATATCCAAAACATGAATGCTGAAAGTAACTAGCTATATGTAAAATGAGCGCTACTGATGCAGGGAGTGTTATAGGCTATTAAAAAGACCCCCCATGCTTTCTTCCCTCCTAAAAAATGAGAAATGTGAAAGTCATTCTACTGTATCTTCCAAATGGAGGGCCTACAGTAACGAGTTAGATGTCAAATGAAAGCTTATATAATGACAGTCATAACCTATTTCAAATTTTGCCCTCATCATTCCCATCCCCTCCCTTTATTGGGGGGGGGGGGAGGATGGGGTTTTTTGTAGGGGTCGACCTTAACGAGTTATATCTGAAATTAAAGTGTGTGACATCTCCAATGTCATGGGCTACTTCAAACACAACTCCAGCAAAGAGAGAAAACATGGTAGCTGTGTATGAGTCATATATCAAATGAGAGTTTCTGAAGGTAGGTGTTTTTAGTGACAAAAAAATAAAAATAAATCGAAAATTTTTAAAATTACCTGTCTTCATATATAGGCCCTAAAAGTAGAAAATAAACCTAAAGCATATTGATGATGCAATCAGTCACTAAGTTCATATTCACTTCAAAGGAAGATAGGGCACTGGCAATCTTGTTGTGTAGGTAAATTGGAATATAAATCGAGGATGCTTGAGTTATTTGCAATTACATGCATACTTGATAATGGATGGTCCCCTTAATGATAAAATTAAAACTACCTAAGTATGTGAAAAATGTGAATTATATTTCATCAGTGCCAATCAAATTAAAAAAAAGCTTTCCAATTACCACTTGAAAAATGGAGTTCTGTTTTCCACCTCCCAGGGGGTAAGGGGTCAAGTCATTGTTGTCAATATAAACTTGGTAGCCTTCACATTCACCACCAATATTATAAATTTCTAGCATAAATACATTGCTTATAATATTCTTTTAAAATTTTGGAATTTTTATATTTTTCCACCATTCATCATCCTCAAACAGCCATGGGCTATAGTGGTCCAACCAGATTGTGCAATTTAGTTCTCTAACACACGTCTGTCCTAAGCTACATCTATTGCATCTGGCTGCCGTAGCTCAATTCTAACAAGGTCCTGTTTGGCATTGTCTGTCCACCATATCCTAGGTCTCCTCCTCTTCCCGCAGCCTTTAGGCACACTGTTCATAACATTATTCGCTAATCTATAGTTCTGCATATGGGCAACATGGTCAAACTAACATAGTCTCTCTCTGCAAAATATGCTGCTCAAAAGAGGTTGCCAACTCCTTTCCCTAACCTCATCATTACTAACAAAGTTAAACTACCTAATGCCCAAATACTGTGCAAGCATCTAGAATCAAAGGCATCAAGTTTCTTGTTATCCTGCTTACAAATGGTCCATGTTTTGCTACCATAACTAGCCTTAGAAAGAACCAAACTACTATACAGTCTAATTTTAAGTCTTTAGGTATATAACCCTATTGTTTCAAACCTCGTTAGATTCCTAAAGCTGCTAACAGGAATCCCCATTCTTCTATTTATCTCATGCCACATATCACTAGTATCTATTCAATAGCTCCCAAGATAATTAAACTGAATTGACTTGCTCAAGAGTGCAGCCATTCAAAGCAACTGAAGGACATCTGCCTGACCAATTTTCAGTACTTTAGTTTTTTCTCTGTTTATCACCAAATCTATTCTACAACCGATTATATCAATAGTCCTAATGAAAGAATTCATCTCCTCAACTTCATTAGACAACAGGGCAAATTCATCAATATAATCTAAATCATAAATTTTTCAATCTGTAGACCATTTAAAGCCAAAAAACTTTCATTGCAAAGATTTCCGCATAGTGTAATCAGTAGAAAACTAGAGAGAAAAGGAGACATCAGTCGGTGCCTACATAATGGCAATGCCTGCCGATTTCAGCAACTCTCTGTGTTAGCAAGCACGCATAGGAAGCTTCAGAACTTGCCACATGAATCAGAGATACAATGGGAATAATCATTTAAACTCTCCATAACGAAAATTAGGTTTAAAATTAATCGTGTTACAATTAAAAATTATTACCCATTAAAATCCGAAATTTTCAAGTGTCTACCCAATAATATTATTTAACAGTAATTCTTCAGTCTGTAAATCGTAGCTAGGTAGTCACTGGAAGGAGAGCTATGCACCAATCCCCTGTGATGATACACAGAACCGGCCAGGCCTAGCACCTAATGTCAGACCCCCACCTTCTCGTGGTGCAGACCGTTAGTACCTTTCAAAAGAGATACTCTCTTGTGGAAGCGAATGGAAGGGAGGGCTGCCAGAACAGTTGTGGCCTACTGATCTGGACAACTCTGGCAACTTTTCTTTTTTTTTCTACCCTGCTGAGGAGTGGTCAACCACACAGGGTCCTCGTGCTGACCATGTAAACCTACTGGACTGAATTAAGGCTCTGAGCTTGATTATGGATCCTGATTTTGCTGCACTGGTGGGCTTCTGTGGAGGGAAAATCTTCCGCTGTGTTTTCTGTTTGATTGTGGGTTGACAGCCCCAAGTGAATAGATTCACAGGATATGTTTATCAGCTGGTGGATAATCCTGAGCAGAGGTCATCGCAGGCACCGGAAATATTTGCTTCTTTTGGCATCGTCATATTCTACATTGGAGGAAGTCTTCCAGTGTAGATGGCTTCAGCCTTTAGTGGTGGGGGAATGGGTCTTTGTCCCATGTCTGCGATTAAGGGGCTGTTTGATATTGTCGGCATTCCCTCTCTCAATAAACATAGTTTCTTTAAACATCCCACTAACCATTTTCTCTCCATAGGTAGTTGGAATGTGAGGACTCTGAAAAGAGCTTTTTCTCTTGATGTCCTCACACTAGAATTCCACCATTATAATTTAGATATTCTCGGCTTGCAAGAGACCAGATGGACAAATAAAGGTTGAATTCTTAAAAATAATCTTAAATTTTTCTTTTCAGGGAGGGAAGACAATAAACATCCCAAAGCGTGGGTCTGCTTCTCAGCAGACACGCTAGTGATGCTCTTCTAGGATATGGGTGCACTAATGAAAGGTTTCTTACAGCAAAATTTCAGACAAGTATTAAAGACTTGAATGTTATCTGCTGTTATGCCCCCACCAAGGATGCCGATGAGGATGAGAAGGATAGGTTTCATGGACAACTTCAGGATATTTTGAATTCTGTCAAGAAAGGAGATATTACCCTTGTTCTAGGTGACTTCAATGCCAAAGTTGGTACTGACTCTGACCTTTGGGGAGGGGGATACCCTTTTGGTATTGGTAGCTGCAATGTCTCCTACAGGTAAGTAAACTCAATGGATTCAGAATGACTAAACACTTATTACAAACACCGCGACATACATAAGTACACATGGGTTTCACCCGATGGTCTGCATAAGAATATGATTGATTATATATTAATTAACAGCAAATGGGCTAGTTCTGTTAGGAATAACAGGTCATATAGGGGAGCTGAAATTGGATCTGACCATTACCTTGTTAAAAGTGTCTTGCAACTTAAACTCAAAAAGTGTTATGCTAAGGTTAAAAAATTTACCTTTAATACTGAAGCTCTGAAAGACCCAGTTATAGCCAAAGATTACCTTGATAGGTTACTTAGTCATTATGACAGTCATGGTTTGCTTACTACTGAAGTTGAGTAAGAATGGGACCATTTTAAACAGGAATTTTTGGACACTAACATTACTCTTTTAGGAAGAAAGGAGAAGAGGAGGCAGAATTATTTGAGTGACAAGGCACTTGAACTTATTTCAGAAAGAAAGAACTACAAGAATGGCCTGAATCAATACCCTACTAGTCCTAATAGAAAGCATTACAGAGAACTTAATAAATGTATAAAGGATCAGTTAGCTGCTGATAAGAATCTTTGGTTTGATGACTTGGCTGACAAAGCAGAGGAAGCAGTTAGACAGCACAACAGCAGAGAGCTGTACCAGATAGTTAATGTTTTGTGTGGTAGAAAACGAACAGGTATACCGGGATTGAAAGATAAACAAGGTAAGGTTATAGAAGGTGAGGATTCTGTCATGGCTAGGTGGACTGAGCATTTCAGTGATGTTCTGCACAATGTGGTTAGTTCTACTCCTATTGTTTGTAATGATGATAGATGCATTGGTGGCTTCAATGTTGGCCTTATAACACAATCTGAAGTTATTTTGGCTATTTCTAAACTTAAACTTCATAAATCCCCAGGGGCAGATGAAATTACTACTGAAATGCTTAGAGCTGGGAATGTTTCAGTTACCAATTAGATGACTGAAATTTTGAATATCTTTCATGATAAAGGCATGGTGCCTAAGGATTTTACCAGAGCTATTGTTATCCCTATTTTCAAAAAAGGTGATCGCAGTTTTTGTGAAAACTATAGGAGTATCAGCCTACTCTCTGTTCGAGGAAAAGTTCTTTCCATGATTGTGCTCAATAGAATTAAGAATCTGGTTGACAGTCAATTGCGTGATGAGCAATGTGGACAGAAGTGGTAGGGGATGTGTGGATCAGATATTTTCACTTAGGCAGATTCTTGAGAAATGTTTAGAGTTTCAAAAACCTTTGGTTGCTAGCTTTGTTGATTTCAAAATGGCTTTCGACTCTGTTGATAGTCATAATTTGTGGTTGATTGTGAGATTGTTTGGAATACCAGACAAGTTAGTTAACATAATGAAAGCTCTCTATAATAACACTGAGTCATGTGTGAGAGTTGGTAAGACTTGTAGCAATTGGTTTAGCATTACTTCTGGTGTTCGACAAGGGTGCATTTTGTCTCCTTTTCTCTTTAGTTTGGTTGTTGATTATGTTATGCAAAATTCACTTCAAGGGAAAGATTTTGGCCTTAAATGGGCTGACTATACGAAAATTTCTGATTTAGATTATGTTGATGATTTTGCCCTTTTGGCAAATGATGTTGATGAGATGAACTCTTTCATTCGAGCTGTTGATGATACTGGTAGTAGAGTAAGGTTGGGTTGTTTTACATCTGAGCGGCACTTTTTTGCACACCATGGGCTAAATGGCTGCAAAGCTACAAACCACAGGTTTCTGAAATTCTACTCATTTCTCAAGAAACTGCCTTAGTAAAAAAAATCTGATTGATACATCCCTAACACTTCTTAATTCGCATTGCTTATTATGCAATTGTCTGAACCAGATTCTTAATTCTATTAACCACAATCATGCAAAGAACTTTATCTGGAACAGAAAGTAGGCTGATACCCCTATAGTTATCACAATAACTGCAATCACATTTTTTAAAAATATGAATAATAACAGCTCTAGTAAAATTCTTAAATATCATAAATGCCTTTATCATAAAAGATATTCAAAATTTCAGTCATCCATGTGGTGCCTGAAACATTCCCAGCTCTAAGTATTTCCGTAGTAATTTCGTCTACCCCTGGGGATTTATGTAGTTTAAGTTTAGAAACAGCCAAATTAACTTCAGACTGTGTTATAGGGCCAACATTAAAGCCACCAATGCATCTATCATCATTACAAACAATGGGAGTAGAACTAACCACATTGTTTAGAACATCACTGAAATGCTCGGCCCACCTAGTCATGACAGAATCCTCACCTTCTATAACCTTACCTTGTTTATCCTTCAATCCCGGAATACCTGTTCGTTTTCTACCACACAAAACATTAACTATCTGGTACAGCTCTCTGCTGTTGTGCTGTCTCACTGCTTCCTCAGCTTTGTCAGCCAAGCCATCAAGCCAAAGATTCTTATCAGCTGGTAACTAATCCTTTAAACGTTATTAAGCTCTTTGTAACACTTTCTGTTAGGACTGGTGGAATATTGATCAGACATTTCTGCAGTTCTTCTTTACCAAAGTAAGCACCAGTGCTTTATCACTCAGATAATTATGCTTCCTCTGCTCCTTTTTACCCAAAAGAGTATTATTGTTTGTTTCATGAAAAACTTGTTTGAAATGATCCCATTCCTCTTCAACTTCATTAGTAAGCAAACCATGATTATCATAATGACTAAGAATGCAATTATAGCTTTAGAGATATTCGGAAAGTTCAGATTGTAATACTTCATCAGTACCTATCCAACAAAAAAGGATTTTTTAATTATCTCTATAAACAAAAAAGTTCAATGTGACAGACAGTTGGACATAATGACAAACAACAAAGCAAAACTATTATCTCATTTTCTTCTGATAAAAATTCTTCTGAAAATCTGATAAAAACTTATTTGACTGTATAAAACTATTCCTTACATTTAAAATTAATAATAAATAATAAAAGTTTACTCACAAGGATACTCAAAGGCTAATCCTTTGCATTTTTTAGTATTAAAAAATCTCTTACCTATTTCGATAAGGTACACGAAGTGACACAACACTACCACTACCACAACTAATGGTATCGTACTCTGAACCAGCCGAGTATGTGGACATTGTCCTCCATGTACATGATTCATACGTAATGACTTCAGAATCTTGATTCCTGTTTAACAGTGGTTCATGTTGCAATGACTGGTGACGCTGCCTGCGCTTAGCAGGACTAGGTGGAGCTGATCCAGGACTGGTAATAATTAACTGAGGCAATGAGCTGCATGGAGGAACAGAAGTTACCTGTAGAAAAGAAACAGTTTACCTTCTTTTTTAGCTTTTGTCTGTTTATTTAATCTAGAAAAATTTATTTAAAACCCTCTACACACATTATCAAAATTTAATCATCTCAGAAACTCTTTATAGTAACAACATTTTGAACACTTATTCTGTAGGTCAATGTGGGCACAGAGGAAAATTGTCTTGAGCTGGGTGGAATCTGAACCCATGACCATCTGATGACATTTCAGGAGCTCTGACTGCTGAGCTAACCCAGCTGTCAATCAATTATCCTATTATGGGTGTTAAATTCCATCATTATAGAATCAGCCGCTGGTGGTTGCATACTAGACAGTGAAAAAAAGTTACTTAAAATTCTAAAATGGAGAACAATATTAACAGTTACATTAATAGTAAAGTTGTTTTATAAATCTTTAAGTGAAGACTGGCAATTGATGTTACATTAGTCAATATAAGTACAGAGAACAGCTCTGGATAACAATACACAATGAGACAAATTGCATATGCCAATACCTGAAACTGGGCAGAACCTCCCAGCAGATGAAATTCAGTAATGTTAAAGTATTCAGTGAACAACAATTCTGCTTGATGAGTTACCATCAATAAAAGAGGTGTGCATAGGTATAAAGCAAGAAGACTATTCTGAGCAGAGGTCATTGAAGGCACCTGAAGTCTTGATTCTACAGGCATTGTCAAATCCTACAATGCAGAAAGTCTTCCAGTGTAGATGGCTTCACCCTTTAATAGTTGGGAATGGGTCTTTGCCCAAAACCTGCGATTAGGGTGCTGTTAGATATTGTCAGCATTCCCTCTCTCAATAAGCATAGCTTCTTTAACGTTCCCACTAACCATTTTCTCTCCATAGGTATTTAGAATACAAGAACTCTGCACAGAGCTTATTCTCTTGATGTCCTCACACAAGAATTCCACCATTATAATTTAGATATTCTCGGCTTGCAGGAGACCAGGTAGACAGAAATAGGTCAGATTCTTAAAAATAATCCTAAATTTCTCTTTTCAGAGGGAAGATAAAAAGCATCTCCAAGGATTAGGTCTGCTTCTCAGTACACACATTATGATGCTCTTCTAGGATATGAGTGCATTAAAAAAAGGTTTCTTAAAGCAAAATTTCAGACAAGCATTAAAGACTTGAATTTTATCTGTTGTTAGGCCACCACTGAGGATGCTGATGAGGATGAGAAAGATTTTTACAGAGAGGATATTTTGACTTCTGTAAAGAAGGATGATTACCTTTGTTCTAGACAACTTCAATGCCAAAGTTGGTACTAACTCTGACATTTGGGGAAGGGTGATAGATTCTTTTGGCATTGGTAGCTGCAATGGCAATGGGCAACATTTCCTACAGGTAAGTAAACTTAATGGTTTGTGAATAATTAATACTTATTACAAACACTGCAACATACATAAGTACATGCGAATTTCACCAGATGGACAGCATAATAATATGATTGATTATACAGGGTGTTTCAAAACTCTGTACAAATTTCAATGAGAGATAGGGAACACCAAGACAAACCTTTTTCGTCTATGAATGTATGTCTACTGAAGTAACTCTTTGGTGCTAGAGGGTGCTGACAGAAATATCAGTGGAGCTGGTACATAAATGAATGGAAACAAGTGTGAACAACATGTTTATTTAAAGAAATGCTCAAAGTCACGACCAGCAACAGCATTGCATGCATGACAACATTGAAACCAGAATTTCGCAAACAGTTGCAGCAGTGACAGCGATTCTTGTGACGAGGTCTTCATCTGATTCAATGGGAGTCTCGTACACGAGGTTCTTCATGTGTCCCCAGAGGAAGAAATGTTAAACAGAGAACACGTGAAATCGGTGATTTTGGTGGCCAAGCGATGGGTCTACCCCGGCCTATCCGTCGGCCCCCAAAAGTGGCATTCAGATAATCCCGCACATCATTGCTAAAGTGTGCTGGTGCCCCACTGTGTTGAAACCACATTTGCCTGCGAATAGCCATGGGAGCATCTTCCAGCAATTCTGGCAATGTTTCTTCAAGAAATGCATGATAAATCTGTCTGTTAAGTCAGGGAGGCAGCAGGTATGACCAAATCAAAATGTCAGGGATGATACCCACTCAAACATTGATGGCAAACCATTATTGATGACCATGCACCATTGTGGCATGTGGATTTTTTTGTGCCCAGAAGTGAGAATTGTGCACATTAAACACACTCTCACATGTGGAAGAGGCCTCATCTAAGAAGAGCACAAGCTGAAAAATCAGGCTGTACTGTGGTCTGCTGCAGAAACCAGTGCACAGATTCCACACAAAGAGAGTAATCCTAAGGTTGCAATGTCTGGACTCTCTGACAATGAAATGGATGTAACTGCTGCTCACGCAACGCTCTCCACAAAAGGATGTGGTTCACACCGAGGCTACATGCAACAGCCTGTGTGCTTGTGCCTGGATTGTCTCAATTCCCTATAGAATCTCTTCTTCCATGTCAGGAGTGTACATGGTTCTCTCCCAACCAGTGTCATGCATGTTTGCATGGAAATGTTCCAGTTTCTCACAGTTGCTGATGCAAACGTAAAAATGTTTGTTGGTTTGGCATACATCTGTTTGGGAAATGCTGTTGGTACAACCTCATACCAGCTCTTTCGTTTCCATTGGCAGCCCCATATTCCAGATGCATGTCAACCATCTCAGCAGTCATGAAACACTCCATGTTATATGTAATGTGTCTGATTTATGAATGGCGGCAAACACTAGTCCATTCTACGTTCCCACTTCACCCCTCTTGCCAATTGCAGCAATGCCAAACAGCGTTCTATAGCACCAAAGAGTTATGTCAGCGGACATACATTCATAGACAAAAAAGGTTTGTCTTGGTGTTCCCTATCTCCCATTGAAATTTGTGCAGAGAGTTTTGAAATACCCTATATATTACCAGCAAATGGGTTAGTTCTGTTAGGAATACCAAGTCATATATGAGTGCTGATATTGGATCTGACCATTACCTTGTTAAAAGCAGTGTTGGAAAACGTTATGAAAACATAATGAAATAATGGAATAACAAAACGATTTTTGAATAAGGTTGATGGAATTTCAATATATTTATAACAATAAAACATAACAAATAATGGAAAAAATAATTCCGTTATTTCATTATTTTGACAGTTTCTTTGTTTTCACACATTTCAGATTTTTCTTTAAAAGATAGAAACTTGTGTGAAACAGACAGATGTACAATTTACTTTTATGATCAACGAACAAAGCCATTCATTGGCACATTGCAAAAGAATTTTGCATGCATGTGTCTTAAGCCACCTTCGTCACAATTGGTGCTCAGAGAAAAGGCTTTGTGTAGCCAGATAAAAGATGCAGTGGAAAGGAAGGAGTTATTATATACACATTATTAATTTCTCCTTCAAAAACTATATTTCATCAGCAAAACAAAATGTACTTTCTGAACAGAATATAAATATCTATCTATACAGCCTAACAAAAGTGTGCACTAAAAGTTTAAAATGAAACCAGATGTTTGCCAATCAATATTATTCCTAAGACATTGCCGATCACATGATCAAAGAAATATTGATATTTTTTCTTCGTATTCTTTTTGTAAAAGATATCTGATAACAGATAAATATAATTTAGAAACACTAAAATAGTTCTTAATCGCTAAATATGTTAAAATGTAGCAAAAACGAATATGGCTCCATTTTTGTGCAAATCACTGAAACACTCCAATAAAAAAATGTTCCCTTTGCATCTGACTTCATTTTATTCGGAACACATATGGCCATATTTTTAATAAACAAGTCAATTAATATGCCAGAATTATCAGCCAGCTATGGGAGAATGTTCTAAATATAGAATAGTAGCTACAGAGAAGGCATAATCTGGACTATGCTAATAACACAGTTGGATGACAGAAAGGACTTTTTATCTGACACATCAAGTTGAGAAATAAATTGAAAAATCAACATTATTTGGGAGCTCTGAAATGTCTATTTTGCATATACAGTCGAACTTGGTTATAACAAGCACCAGGGGACCGACAAAATTTCCTTGTTATAACCATTACTCACTATATCAGAGATGAGTTAAATACACCTTCTATTTTTTTTAATTCTCTATATCTTGATAAAAAGATGCATTCAAAAAACGAAATATCAAAGAGAAAAAATAACAAAATAATATACCTACATATTATTTGCAATAATATGCTTGCATAAACTACAATACACTTAATATTAAACACAATTTATTTGTCTGTATTTTAAAAACCTTACACTTAATACTATAAACAATTTCAATTAGTCTTTTAATTTATGAATCTTAAAATTGAATATGTTTAAAAGATTTCACTTTGATATTCTCAAATTTCCCCTTAAAACACTCAATATGTTAAAAGTCTCATTATTTTCCTCAGTTCCTTCAAAAAAATTGACTAATGTGTAATGCTTCCTCAACGTTTGTAAGCTCGCACTTTCTAAATTTTTTTGTTTTGATTATGTTGTTTTCCAGTGCTGATATGTAAACATCTTTATTTTTCCACAATGTCGACACTATTGAAGAGGACAAAGACTACTTTTACACACTTCAACATTTTTCACACTACTTTCTAACTTATGAATAATTTTGACTTTTTCACGAATCAAAAGACATTCTTTTGTTAGTAGACATGTTTCCGATGGATGGGTTCATTTCTGATTTTAAAGTCATGGTGCTATTTGGGTAAAGGGGGGGGGGGAGCAGGGCTGGAGGTTAGACACTGGAGAGATAGGTAAAGTGGAGACAGTCCATAAGACAAGGTTATGTCATAAACTGACCTGTAATCCGATGCGGCTGGTCATAAAAGTTGTCACCCATTTCATTTTTGTCTATTCCAAGAATAGCATACCATTTCTGACTACCCAAGCAATTAAGAATTTTTTCATGTGTTCATAGTTACCAAAATTTGTATGGTATATCCATGTAGTAAGCTCATTATAAAAGTGAGAAATTGTATGGGAATATGCATAAATTAAAATCATTATGGTTTTTTGCTTGTTACAACCATAATCTCATTATTTCCATGCTCATTACAACCAAGTTCAACAATATATACAGGGTGATTCAAAACTTATCGCTCAAATTTCATGGGG
This sequence comes from Ryuthela nishihirai, assembly GCA_038380435.1. Taxonomy (NCBI): domain Eukaryota; kingdom Metazoa; phylum Arthropoda; class Arachnida; order Araneae; family Heptathelidae; genus Ryuthela; species Ryuthela nishihirai. The sequence goes on from JAWZYU010000017.1 coordinate 11,300,100, forward strand.
AGGTAGGGAATACATCAGGAAACCGATTTCACATAGGAAAGAATGTCTGCAAATGTACGCATGCATATGTAGAGGGCGCTGTGTGTACCCAACCAGTGTACAGCTCGCCCGACCACTCCCGCTGTCATCAGTGTACGAGCTGACTTACTAGTGATAAGATGAATCATTTTACGCATCAAGAGCTAGTGGATATGCATCTCGCATATGGGGCAGCTGGCGAAAGCGGCCACCGAGCTAGGCAAGTTTACGAAGACCGATACCCCCAACAGAAGAATACCGCAGCATCAAATGTTTGCACGTGTGCATCGCAATCTGCGCGAACGTGGTTCGCTGTGCAGCAACATGCAGGATACGGGGAGAAGACGACTGACGCGGACTGTCAATGTCACAGAACAAGTCCTACAGTCCATCGAAGATAATCCGAATACCAGCACATGAGCTATTGCTCAGCAGCTTGGGGTCTCTCAGTCAGCAGTGTGGCGGATACTGCACGAGGAACGTGTGCATCCTTACCATCTGCAAAGGGTGCAGTTACTGCATCCTGATGATTATCCGAAGCGTGTGGAATTTGCACAATGGTTCATGCAGAAAGGTGCTGTGGACCCCAGTTTTCCAGCTTCTGTCCTTTTTACAGATGAAGCTTCATTCACTCGTGAAGGTGTGTTCAATACACACAAATCACATGTGTGGGCTTACGACAACCCGCATGGTACGAGAAGTCACACTGCGCAACATCGTTTTGCCGTAAATGTGTGGGCTGGAATCATTGGTAACTGTTTGTTGGGACCTTACTTGCTACCGCCCCGATTGGATGGCCGGAAATACCTAATATTTCTCGAGACAGTATTACCGACTTTTCTGGGCGCTGTTCCTGCGCATATCCGCCGAGATATGTGGTTCAACATGACGGGGCTCCAGCCCATAGCACAATTGTTGCGCGTGATTACCTGAACCGAACATTCGGAGCTTGATGGATCGGTAGAGGTGGACCGATCGCTTGGCCACCCAGGTCACCTGATTTATCGCCCATGGATTTTTTTGTGGGGGGCCATGAAAGACCATGTGTACGAGACCCCCTTCAACAGTGAAATGGACCTTGTTGCACGAATAGTGGCCGCCACAGGCATTGTCCGTGATATGCCAGGCGTTTTTGAAAATGTTCGGCAGTCAATGCAACGGCGCTGTGAATCCTGTGTCCATGTAAATGGTCGCAATTTTGAGCACCTACTGTGAACCTGTACTTTACCTTGTTGGAATAAAAGTCACATTTGTTACCACTTAACTGTACTGTTTCCTTGTGTTCACTTTACTTGTCCATTTTGTTCATGTAGATGACGTTTGCGGACATACTTTCCAATGTGAAATCGGTTTCCTGACGTATTCCCAACCTCCCCACGAAATTTGAACGATAAGTTTTGAATCACCCTGTATATACACAGGTTTCCATAAATTAAAGAAAAACGAGAAAAATCATGATAATTCACTGTTCATGTAACCATTAATGCCGAGTCAGTGTATTGTGTGCAAATAGTCTAGATTGTGTCAATTTGCGTAAACAGCGGTATAAAAATGGGTGTTTTGGAGTGGATCATTATTTTGTGTTGTAAATGTGAATAAAGAAATTTGAAATAGCCATTTTGTAGGAATGACCTTGAGACATTATTTGCCAAATGAACTGCAGTGGAGAGCTATTGGCCAGCTCAAAGCAGACCAAAGTTAGTCAGACATGACACAATGGCTGAACGCGAGTCCTGTGGTCCATAGACTGTGGAATAAATTTTTTAGCACAGATTCTGCATCTCGGAGGTTTAACCAAAAAAGGGTTAGAGTTACGGCCACTGTACAAGACCGATATCTGCAATTAACAGCATGAAGGAGCAGAATGTTTACTTCCTTTCAGCTATCCTCTCTTTCAGCAGCCACTGGGAGGGTTGGCATAGAAAGCTTCATGAGGGAGGTCTGTATTCTAGAAGGCCAGTAATTTGTATACCCTCATGTTGTCACAGGAGAGAGCAATTGACTTGGGCTTGCATGCATGTTAATCGGATAGAAGAGCAATGGAGATCCATACTTTTCACAGATGCTCTAGAAAGACGTGTTGCTGTCATCAACCAATCACCTGAAACAAAGAGGGAGCTTATTACTGCTATAAAGTAACAATGGTCATTACTCCCTAATGAGCTGATTCACAATATCATAAACAATATGGAACATCACTGTCATGCCTGCATTGCTGTAAGGGATGACCACACTCCTCATTAAAGAACTTTTTCCATTGCATTCTGACACCTCATTTTTGCACAAGTTCATGTAAGTGTTATTTTTTGACGAAAAATGTTTCCAGTGTAAAATATTTTTTGCCATTCTGAAACTAGCATTGCAATTTACGTTTCATCAAATTTCATTAAAAATCATATAGTTTTTTGTTCATTATATTTTTCTGAGTTTTCCTTAATTCATGGAAACCAGTATACATATATATAAATAAAAAAAGTTAGTTCAAACTTTAATATTAAAAAAAATTGTGGCTGTATATGCAGGCTTCATGAACCACATTTTCAAGGTTGTGGCAGTGTAAGGTTTAAGGTATGTCCATGAATACCAGCAGAGATTTGGATATGCTTCCCTTCCCTCCTGGAAACTACCAATAAAATAAAAAATAGACTATCACATTTCTGGAAATAAGTAAAAAAGTTAAATCATTCACCAACATACACTGCTGTAAAATAATTGAATTGATAATAGGATTTACACCAACATAATTCATATAGACTATTGTATAAAAATATACATAATAAGTATATTTTTATTTTTTTACTTTAACCTACTGGTTTACCAGCACATCTGCACTGTCATGCCTCACCTCTCAGATCCTGAATCCTTTGTAAGTGAACTGGCTACTCTTTAGAGTGAAATCTGTTCAAAATTGTGTGTTCATGTCTGTGTGTTATCATAAGACCCAGTAGAATGAAATACAGCATCAAGTCAGTTTTGAAGTGTAGTAGAAGATATTAATGATATAAAATGAAATAATCTCAATGTGTAAACAATAAGATAAATATTACCAATAATTCTGATATATAAGCATATTTATAAATAATTGTAGATTTAATATGTTAAGGTAAATCCTGAAGCAATAAAGCTGTTAGCCAATATGCTATAATGTGTGCAAAAAAAAAGACTTACTTACGGTTCATACAGATGGAGCAAAAATGGATAGTACTTAGTGAAATAAAGAAACATGCACAATTCCCAAAAATGTAACATAAAAAAACATACAAATCAAAGGATCTGGATTTCAGATATTCACAAATCCATTCTTCAGCAAAGATGGTAAGTACTGAAAAAAACCAATGGAAGGTTAGATTTAAATAAAAATGATTATTTTTGAAAGGCAATGCATGATATGCAAGTATGGGAAGTTCAAATTTAATTTTCATCAAGTTGGAATTGTATCATGTTTTTATTGTTAGGGCCATGGTAAGTGATTTTTGATGGTATTATACATTGTTGATAAATATATTCATATTTGGAGATTCACTTAATAGGGATCATCTATGCTGAAAGTATAGTAGGTATTTCTTTATTATAACATTAATGTTGGTTGATACAGATGATTATTTTACTGTATGTAATAGTTGAAAATAAGAATCAGCTGTGGAAATGATAGCAGCTTCTTCAAAGATTAGTAGTGCATTATGATTGATGGCAATATTTGCTAGAGAAATTGCAGGTATATTTTTATGCTGTTTTTATGTTCAATTATTTCTTGTAAACTTTTTGATGTCAAAGCCAATATACCCTAATGGTAAATCTATATTCACAGAAATATTCAGATGCTTTATAGGAACAAGATATTCTGCTTATAAGAATATCCATATCTCTATCTTTAGAATTTGATAAACTTATTGCAGATTTGATGGCTACCTTGTAATTTGTTGTTGCAATTATTTTTTTTTTTTTCAAATTTTTAAAATAGGAAAGAAGGTACTTCTCTACACAAAGTATGGATATAACCTAGAAGTTCCATCAAGCAAGTTCTGATTTCTCATACAATATACAAACACACACATGAACACACAATCATGCCATCCTGGGACTCGAATACAGATCCTGGGAGATGCATTCCCAACATAAGGTAACACATTACCATTCCATCACTGATGTATTCCAGTGGTATTTTCTCATCATATTTTAAAGTCTATTATTTAACGCTGGCAAGCATGAATGAATGAATGAATGAATCAGCAGCATGAAGGAAAATTTGGTATTATTAAACCCCCTATTCCTGTTTGAGGGTAAAAATTAGGGGCAAAGATATGACCAGAGGCCACCTGGCTAAAAAGATTTTTTGACGAAACATAATGCAATATATGTGATTTGCAGTGCAAGCATCACCTAACACACAAGTAACATTATCAAAGAGGCACAAATGCAGAGTGGTCCAAAGATTTTGGGTTGAGTTGTTTTACCTCTGAGTAGCACTTTTTTGCACACCATGGGCTAAATGGCCAGGTCACAAGGACCCCAAAGGCTCAGAGATTGTTGTGGGAGGGGGCCCACTGGAACAGCTGTTGGGAGAAAGATTGTAGCCTCCTGTCAAGACCATCCAGTGTATTCTTTAATGTGTGCAGGGTGTGGCTCTCCCACACCCGGGGCCACAGCTTAACATCCCACAGACAGCAGCCTTTCCACGCCCATCGGTGTCCCCTACTGACTGTAGGCAGGACAGAGAGTTTTGTGGAGATAAATCTCAATGCTGACCCAGCTGGGACTCGAACCTGGGAACTGCAGATTACAAGCCTGGCATGCTACTGACTGAACCACCCCCACCCCAAGGGCTGAAGAAAAAAATTAAATTTCAGAAGAGAAATTCCGAATCAAGCCAGCATGTATAGCAGGGTAAAATAAAGGGAAAAGCTACTAACAAAAGATAGTAACTCAAGTAGAATTCAGGTCCTTTTCGATATGTTCACAGAGGTAGTCCAGCATACTGCCAATATTAATTCCTTCTGCTCTGGCTACACTAATTATTTATGATGTCTTATTTCTTTTTTCTGGAATAGATGAAGATGGAGACAATTGAAGATTATTTATTGTTGTTCATACTTAGAGATTTTTAAATGTAGAGTTTCAATATTTATTTTTGGAAAAGTGAATTTATTATTCGAGGTTTATAGTTTGAGTTTATAATGTGAAGTGATTAGAATTTTTTTAAAATATTCTGCTTTATCTGAAGTTCTAGTTGAACCATAGAGAGTTATGTATTGCATTAATATGATTTCAAGTGTAATTAGGAATTTGTTGTAGGATTTTTTTTTTGTTTCAGCTGACTGAAAGCTAAATTGAGTGTTGTAAGTTAACATTAAGGAATTTGGGAATTATAAAATGTTTATGGATGTGAATGATGAGAATGAAAGAGAATTCAGTATACAGTGATTATATAAATCGTATTTTGAAGTGTAATTTTTGCATATGAAGTATATTTTTGCATGTAATGTGATTCTTATTGTAAAATTTAGATGAAATTATAGTGGATGAAATGTTAGCATTGTATATGACAAATTTATTGATACAGCTTTTCTTTGCTCTTAGATATGATGTATATGTGTTAAATCTGTTCGGTATCATCAGTGATATTGATGTGTTAATGATGTGTAATTATTGAGATGACATTGCCAGCATTTGTTTGCAAATATATGAGTTGACCATGATGTCTTGAAGTTTTTGTATTTTTTTTGAGCTGTCCCCAACAAAACAGCCTAGTTTGACTGAATCTGTCATTAACAAAACTTCTTTGGGAGAGAGGGATGTAAAGCTCAATGAGGGGAGGTAATTAATGGTATTTTTATTTCAACTAGATCGTGATTTATTTGTATTTAGGTGAAGTTTTAGCGGATGATTACACTCCTGCTTGTTTGTAAAATGAAATTATTAGCTTTGCATATTTGATTGTAGTTAGGAGGATTTAACGGAATAAGAATACCCTTTTTTTATGTATGGTAGGCACGAAAGAAGATTAGATTACGTTTTTCAGATATATTTAGGGTTTATATTTTGTTTACAATAAGTACTATGTAAGTTCACTAACAACTTGCACTTAAGGCATAAATAAACAAAATGTGCTAGTGTTAGCTTACTAGGAATCCTAGCTTATGTGTTAGCTTACTAGGATCCTAGTGTTAGCTTACTAGGAATGCCATCTATTATGTTCAAAGTGATGCTTGATAGATGGATGGCATTGCTAGTCATAAGTCAAAATACCACAACTGCATATCTACAAAGCTGTGTAACTTGAGGACTTACTGTACTATATATATATGTAATTCATATTTTGGTATCCTCTTCTTAATAAGGATATCCAGATATGGTAATTCTACATTAATTTCTGTTTACTGTGTAAATTGTATAATGGGCAGGATATTATTAAATGTTTCTATTAAAGTGTATAGTGTATTTATAGGATAATCCCAAAAAATTTACACATCATCGATGTAATGAATATATAATGATAGTTTAAAAATAGCTTTATCTAATACTGTATTTTCCTTGTGTTGCATTACAACCTCAACCATGAGCCCATAGTTGTGATTCTATAGGGACCCCCATATGTCTGGATCCATGCCTGATGACTAATGGCAAACCAGTTGGATTTGGTGGCCAAGAATAGGGCCTCATGCACACTAAAGTACTCCTGGGTCATCGGCTTGGCTTCTTTCAGCCATTCAGCTTGGAATACAGAGATACGACATCCAATGAATAAATGGTTGTTGACTGTTTGACTAAGATTTGCCGTGTTATAGTAACTGCCTCATAACACGATGTTACAATATATTTAGTAGGGGGGGGGGGGGAAGTGTGAAAAAATCAAAGAGGGTCCTTTCTAGGATGTATTAAGGGAATTTACACTTACTTACTAAAGTGTAAAATGATTTATTATCTTCATGCAATTTTATTTTTTCGAAATAATTGTGGTATGTCTAGGTATATTGGGGGGGGGGGGGGGGCATACATTTTTAGTTAGGCTATTAGGTAAGAAAGGGTCCTGCTTTAATTCTCACAATTTATTCAGTACTCTTGGTATAGCATTGCATTCTAATGGTATACATTTTAAGTCTGCTATTGTATCATCAATTTTTAATTTGTAACTAGTTTTATCCATTATCACTATTTGTCAGTTTTATATGCTAATACTATTTTAATATTTGGATTACTTTTTTAAATCATGCAGTATTTTAAGATCTCTGATTTTAGTTTTATCCTCTGTTCGCTGAAATAATCACGATTAATTTGCATAAAGATACACGCTGCAACAAATTCACACAACAAAAAATTTCACCCCAACCACTGGCATGGAATCTCCTGTTGTGTGAGCAACCACAAGCACCAGCTGCATCAGCAGCTGATAACATAATAGAGGAGACTTGTGTAAAATGCTTATCATCTCACCATAATACTGCCTGATGAAGTCTAAAAAAGGAAAGAGGGAAACACAGAGCAAAGCTGCTGTTGAATTTTAAATTAATTTTAAAGATTTTAAAGTTCAGTTAAGTTACAAATGCTAAGGGTTTTAAGAATTCTTCAGAGAGTGCTGATTACACCAACCAGGTCATTATGTGTAACAATCTTTGAGCCCATCAGTATGAAAGCGCAACCACAAATGGCATATACTGCATAATATCAACAGACAACATTTTTAAAGTTAACGGAAAACTAACTAACGAGATTGGTAATCTTCAAGGTAATTGCTCTAATTTATACTTGGCTGCCTTTTATAAGGTACAGTTAATTGTACAATGTATAAGGGTAATATAAAAGTAACAAGGAGCTGATATATCCCACCTAAAGAATACTTTTAATTGTAAAAACAGCCAAAAAAAATGTGTATGATAAAATTTGAGCTGTGGTTGTAATTATTTAAATTGATATAAATGGAACTCTACTATGATTTCTTTCAACCTAATCAGTTTTTCATATACACAGTCGTATCAGAATAATATGACCACCTACCATACATATACTAAGGTAGGTGGTCATATTATTCTGATACGACTGTGTATTATCACATACCTGTTAATATCATTATTGCTCCAGGATTAACCTTAGCATCACAAATATGCAATTTTTTGTATATACACTTGTATCAGACATTGATATTTTTAAACCTCTAACTAAAAATGTGTAAATTGGATTACAAAACCTCTACTAAAATTATAAATTGTATGGTTACTTTCAAAATCTAATTATGAAATAAATAAAATATACATACAGAAAGCATGCTATTGTTGACATTAGTTTTTTCTGTATTTATGCTTTCAGATGAAAGCAAGGTTTCAGGCAGACCAGTCAGATGTACTCCACTGTCTTCAAATAAGTCTAGAAAGTTTTGAGCAAAAATAAATTGTATCTGAAATATTGTCACCACCAAAGGCAGCAGACTAATTATTACTATCCATTAGCAAATAAATATGAAATTCTACTGTAATTACTTGCTTTTTCATTTATTTATATAGCAGTTCTTTTTATAAAGATAAAAACAAGTGTCACATTCTTTAAGATGAAAATACCCACTCACCCACCCACATAATCCTCATGCAGCCATGGACTACTGAGGTCCAACAAGACTGTGCAATTTTCCTCTCCAAATGTGTCTCTTTTGAGCTACAACTGCTGCATTTGGCCACTCTAGGCCAATTCTAGCAAGGTCCTGTTTGACATTGCCTGCCCATCACATCCTAGGCTCCCCTTTTTTCTGATACCCTTAGGTACACTGTTCATAATCCTCTTTGCCAATCTGCAGCTATGCATACGAGCAACATGGCCAAACCAATGGAGTCTCTCTCTGCACAATATGTTGCTTAAAAGAAGTTTCCAACTCCTTTGCCAAACCTCATCATTAGTTACAAAGTTGAACCACCTAATGCCCAAGATACTGCGCAAGCATCTAGTATCAAAAGCATCTAGTTTCCTGTTATCTTGTTTACAAAATGTCCAAGTTTCACTACCATAACTAACCCTAGAAAGAATCAAACTATTATACAGTCTAATTTTAGTCTTTAGAAGTATATGCCTATTTCTTCTAAAACCTTTTCTTCTGCTAAATTCTTAAAAGTCCTTGCAGCAATCCCTATTCATCTGTTAATCTCATGCTGCACATCACCAGTATCTATTACTTAGCTCCCAAGATAATTAAACTGTGACACCTGCTCAAGACTGCAACCATTCAGATTAACTGAATCACACCTGCCTGACCAATTTTCATCACTTCAGTTTTCTCTCTGTTTATAACCAAACCTACTCTACTACCAGTCTCATCAACAGCTCAAATGAAAGAGTTCATCTCATCAACATCATTTGCCAAAAGGGCTAAATCATTAGCATAATCTAAATCAGAAATTTTCGTATCTCCAGCCCATTTAAGGCCAAAATCTTTCCCTTGAAGCGAATTTCGCATAACATAACCAATAACCAAACTAAAGAGAAAAGGAGACAAAATGCAACCTTGTCGAACACCAGAAGTAATGCTAAATCAATTCCTACAAGCCTTACCAACTCTCACACATGACTCAGTGTTATTATAGAGAGCTCTCATTACACTAACTAACTTATCAGGTATTCCATATGATATAACAATCAACCACAAATTATGTCGATCAATAGAGTCAAAAACCTTTTTGAAATCTATAAAGCTAGCAACCACAGGTTTCTGAAACACTAAACATTTGTCAAGAATCTGCCTAAGTGAAAATATTTTATCAATACATCCCCTACCACTTCTGAAACCACACTGTTCATCATGCTGTTGTCCATCAACCAAATTCTTAATTCCATTAAGTATAATCATGCAAAAAATTTTACCTCGAACAGAAAGTAAACTAATTTCCCTATAATTATCACAATAACTGCGATCACCTTTTTTTAAAATTGGGACAATGACAGCTGTAGTAAAATCCTTAAGAACACCTTTTTCATAAAAAATATTCAAAATTTCATTCAGCCATGTGACAACACAAATGTTCCCAGCTCTAAGTATTTCAGTGGTGATTACATCCACCCTTGGGGATTTATGCAGTTTTAATTTAGAAATAGCCAATGCAACTTCAGAATGTGATATAATAGAGGCATCATAAAAGCCAGTAATGCATGTATCCTTATTACAAACAATGGGAGTAGAAATAATCATATTATTTAGAACATCTCTGAGATGCTCAGTCCACGTAGCCATCACAGAATCCTCACCTTCAACCACCTTGCCATATTTATCCCTCAATCCCTGTGTACTTGTCTGTTTCTTCCCACATAAAACATTAAGAATTTGGTATTAACAATCTGGTACCCCTCCCCCCCCCCTGGTTAGTTAGTGTAATGGGAGCTGTTGTGCTGTCTAACTGCTTCCTCTGCTTTGAACATTGTTTCCTAGATGCAGCTACATTTGCTGCATCTGGCCACTGCACACCAATTCTAACAACAAGGTCCTGTTTGTCATTGTCTGCCAACCCCATCCTAGGTCTACCCCCTTTTCTGAGGCCTTTAGACACACTACTCATAACCCTATTTGCTAATATATAATTATCCATATGGGCAGCATGGCCAAACCAACAGTCTCTCTCTCTCTGCACAGCCTCATCATTACTTACAAAGTTGAGCCACCTAATGTCCAAGATACTGTGAAAGTATTTAGAATCAAAAGCATTTAATTCCCTGTCATCTTGCTTACAAAGTGTCAAGTTTCACTACCATAACTAACCCTAGAGAGAGAACCAAACTATTATACAGACTACTTTTAGTCTTTAGGAGATTACACCTATTTCTCCATACTCTCCATAGATTTCTAAAAGTCCCAGAGGCAATTCCTATTCGCCTGTTAATGTCATGCCACACATCACCAGTATCTGTTACATAACTCCCAAGATAATTAAACTGAGACACATTCTCAAGAGTGCAGCCATTCAGATTAACTGAACCACAGCCTGCCTTGACCAATTTTCATCACTTTAGTTTTCTCTCTGTTTATAATCAAACCTACTCTACTACCAGTCTCATCAACATCATTTGCCAAAAGGGCTAAATCATCAGCATAATCTGAATCAAATTTTCAGATCTCCAGACCATTTAAGACCCAAATATTTCCCTTGCAGTTAATTTTCCATAACATAATGAATAGCCAAACTAAAGAGAAAAGGAGTCAAATTGCACCCTTGTCGAACACCAGAAGTAATGCTAAATCAATTGCTACAAGCCTTACCAACTCTCACACACGACTCAGTGTTATTATAGAGAGCTTTCATTATGTTAACTAACTTGTCTGGTATACCATATGATCTCACAATCAACCACAAATTATGTTGATCAACAGAGTCGAAAGCATTTTTGAAATCAACAAAGCTAACAACCAAAGGTTTCTGAAACTAAACATTTCTCAAGAATCTGTCTAAGTGAAAATATCTGATCCACACATCCCCTACCACTTCTGAATCCACATTGCTCATCACACAATTGACTGTCAACCAGATTCTTAATTCTATTAAGCACAATCACGGAAAGAACTTTACCTGGAACAGAGAGTAGGCTGATACCCCTATAGTTATCACAAGAACTGCGATCACCTTTTTTGAAAATAGGGTTAATAAGAGCTCTGGTAAAATCCGTAGGAACCATGCCTTTATCATAAAAGATATTCAAAATATCAGTCATCCAAGTGGTAACCGAAACATTCCCAGCTCTAAGCATTTCTGTAGTAATTTCATCTACCCCTGGGTATTTATGAAGTTTAAGTTTAGAAATGGCCAAAATAACTTCAGATTGTGTTATAGGGCCAACATTAAGCCACCATGCATCTCTCATCATTACAAACAATGGGAGTAGAACTAACCACATTGTTTAGAACATCACTGAAATGCTCAGCCCACCTAGCCATGACAGAATCCTCACCTTCTATAACCTTACCTTGTTTATCCTTCAATCCATATATACCTGTTCATTTCTTCCCACACAGAACATTGATTATTTGTTACAGCTCTCTACTGTTATGCTGTCTAGCTGCTTCCTCAGCTTTGTCAGCCAAGCCATCAAGCCGAAGATTCTTATTAGCTGCTAACTGATACTTTACATGTTTATTAAGCTCTCTGTAATGCTTTCTATTAAGACTAGTAGGGTATTGATTACGGACATTTCTGCAGTTCTCTCTTTCAGTAATAAGCTCAAGTGCTTTATTACTCAAATAATTTTGCCTCCTCTGCTCCTTTTTTCCTAAAAGAGTACTGTTAGTTTCCAAAAAAACCTGTTTAAAATGGTCCCATTCTTCCTCTTCTTCAGTAGTAAGGAAACCATGACTGTCTTAATGACTAAGTAACCTATCATGGTAAGCTTTAACTATAACTGGGTCTTTTACAGCTTCAGAATTAAAGGTAATTTTTTTAAATTTAGTACAACATCTTTTAAGTTTAAGTTGCAAGACACTTTTAACAAGGTAATGGTCAGATCCAATTTCAGCTCCTCTATATGACCTGGTATTCCTAACAGAACTAGCCCATTTGTTGTTAATTAATATATAATTAATAGCAAATGGGCATATTTATTTAAAAGATACTGGAAAAGGCAAAATTCAGATTTCGAATGACCAATTCAATTTGCAGATCTGTACTTGCATCTAGTATAGCCATCCCATGGCTGAGTGGTTAGCACGCTTGGCTACTGATCTAAGGGACCTGGGTTTGAGCTCCGGGTAAGGCATGGGTGTGTGTGTGTGTGTTGTTTTTCTTCTGAGGTCCTGCCATTCTCACAGACCTTCTACTATGGCATAAAAACTGATAGCCCCCTGTCAGGCCTCTGTGGCAAGCAGCTGCTTGAGGGGGTATTTTTTATTTTTTATATTTATTTACATCTAGAATTTGACAGATGTTATCACACCTTCATTATCACAATATCACCTAGGTACACTTAGCCCTTAACAGGCTGCAGCTGGGTGTATTTTCCCTTTTCTAATTCTGGGAGCCAACAGTCAGTCTACCATTTTGTGCAAGATCCAATTTTTTTTCCAAACAGAAATTGGCAGTGAGAGCAAAAGTTTCTGGTTGGTTATTGGGAGTTATATGGTTATTATGTACCAAACAATAAATAAAAGAGTAAAAGGTGTCAAACCTAAAATCAAAGTTAGAGTAGAAACATGAAGGCATAAACATGAACAAAATGTAAACATCTAAAATAAATGACAAATATAAAAATAGCAGGTAATACAAAAAAAAAGGTATAAATATAGAAAGTAAAATCAACCCAGGTGTAAAAGACCTGGGATAAAAATAGTCAATACCAAACAAGCACATAAAGTTAAATTCGATTAAAATAGCCAGTATAATATAAAAACGAAAAAAAACATGAGGTAAAAAGCAATGATCTGATAAAAGATGTCCAAGTGTAAGAGGCTTGGACATAAAATCATGAAAGTTAAAATACATAAAACATTCAAAGTGAAAACAAGGACAATGAATTAAAATATGTTTGACAGTTAAAATGGTATCACAAATCCACACTTAGATTCATTGTCCCCTGCAGAAGAAAAAAAAATGAATAACAAATGAATGATTCTTTGCAATTCCTGCAGAAACATGACTGTCATGGTTTGATAATATGCTTGATCTCAGAGTTTGCAATTTGTTCAGACCAAAATTTCTCCAGCTGTAAGTATTCTCACTAGTATGACATTCAACAAAAAAAATTTTTTTTTCAGTTTTTTCCTTTGCAATGAAGTAATTAGAAACACACAGGAAATTGTAAACAGACGACATTACACTATTTTTTTTTCTTACTCAATTTTTAATAAAGCTTTGAATCTATTCTTTCTAATCCGACATATCAGTGCAATCGATATTTTTAAATCATATTTTCTGAATGGAACAGTTAGAAATTGAACAAAAGCATTACAAGATATGGAGACAGCAGATGTTTACACTTGTTCACTCTGATAAAACTGGTTTGTACAACATTTTTAATTTCTACACCTTTTAAATGAAACAACCTGAAATGAAAATGCATCTAAGAAACCAAATGGCAAAAGTCAGGATTCTGCAACTTGTTTGAGAGAACATCAAGCTGTGCAAAGACGGACTTGGTGAGCACCAAATGTTTTTTAGGACCCTCATCTGAATAAAAACTGTAAGTTATTATTTACAATTATAATTGTAGTGTAATGTTAAAAGTTATTTAATTTTAGCCTATCATTCCAATGGTGGCACATTCGCTATGTTACATGCAACTGTTAGCTTTGCCTCAATGTTGGTTGCTGGTAATTCTTTGGTGTTTTAGTGCCAAATATAGTGTTTTCGGTAACAGTAAAAAATAAATTCATTGATGAAAATGTTAACCAGCTTTGGGAGCAAAGCAGTTCTCACTAATGACAAGTTATGACTATGGTAGTCTCACTAATCCAATAATTCACTGAAATTGATTGTTTACTTTCTGAATTACAGAATTGGAAATCAAAGGGCACTAAAGATGATTAAAGAAAACTGGCAGATCTGACATTTATATCTTTTCTCTGTAACTATGCTTGCAATAAAATGCAATTTTCAGCATTCAAACTTTGATTTCTAAAGTGCACATATAAATAAAAAGCAGCTGCCCAATTTAGAGATAATAAATTTTATTGGGTTCGTAACCCACCCGGATCAAGACAATTTTTCCTCTAATATTTGAATCGACTTCAAAGTGCTGATTTATTAGTATTTATTCTTTCATTCTGAAGCAAACAATACATTCTTTTGATTGAAAGTTGAATTAATGAAACTACTGAAAAATGCATATGGTTTGATTTTCAGTATGTGTTATTTTGATTTCCTATAGTTTCGTTAAAAAGAAACGGACATTGAAAAAGAACCATTATACCAACCTGTTGGATTAGGAAGAATATATTTAAATGCTTTATTGAATTTCAAATTAGAAAGAATGTAAATAAATTTTTCTGGTAGTTCCTCCCTTTGGTTTCCTGTTGCTTCACTTAGAAAGGACAGATTTAAAAGAAAAATAATCTTTTGTACTGAAATTTCAAATTGAAGAGACTGAATTTAAATGCTTTATTCATAATAGATGTAGACAAAAGAGCTATACTTTAGCCTGTATGGGTTTCTTGTAATGCATTCCTTTGATTTCCGATAGTTTCACTCAAGAAAAAGACTCGTAACATATTGGTTTTATTGAAAATCAAATTAGACAGAATACTGATAGTCCTATGAACTTTGGGTTCTCTTGCTGCTTTTTTACAAATAAGCTTTCGGATCTTTTTTTTTTGAAACAGTTCTTTTATTTCCATTTGTTTTTGGCCTGTAAATGGTAGCTAGGCATAAACTGGAAGGAGAGCTGTGTACCAATCCCTAGTGATGATGCACAGAACCAGCCAGGTCTAGCACATAATGTCCGACCCCACCTTCTCGTGGTGCAGGCCGTTAGTACCTTTCAAAAGAGATATTCTCTTTTGGAAGGGAACGGAAGAGGAGGGCTGCCAGTTCAGTATGGCCTACTGATCTGGTTATCTATGGCCACTTTTTTCTTTTTTTTTCAAACCTGCTGAGGAGTGGTCAACTTCACAGGGTCCTGGTGCTGACCATTTATACCTACTAGACTGGTCTTGTTTATGGATTTGAGCTTGATTATGGATCCTGGACTTGCTCCACTGGTGGGCCTCTGTTGAGGAAGAGTCTGCCGTTGTGTTTTCTGTTTGCTTCTGGGTTGCCAGCTCTAAGTGAACAGAGGCATGGGATACCTTATATCAGCTGGTGGATAATCCTAATCAGAGGCCATTGCAGGTACCTGAACCTTACTTAGCTAGTTGGGCATCGTCAAGCCTAAACTGGAGTAATGTGTCTCAGGCAGGCCATATGGCTCTTGAAAAAGTCCACTTGAAAAGGTGGTGCCTGATGTTCCTACCAGCATCGGTGACTTCAGCCTTTAGCGGAGGAGGAACAGGTCTTTGCCCCATGCTTGCAATCAGGGGGCTGTTTGATATTGTTGGCCCTACCAATCTCAAAAAACCTAATTTCTTTAAAAATCCTACTAATCATTTTCTCTCTGCAGGAACATGGAATGTGAGGACATTATATAGAGATTATTCTCTTGATGTCCCCACTTACGAATTCCAGCACTATAACCTAGATATTCTAGGCTTGCAAGAGACCAGATGGACAGGTAAAGGTGAGATACTTAAAAATAACTTTAAATTTCTCTTTACAGGTAGGGAGGATGGAAAGCATCATCAAGGCGAGGGTCTGCTGCTCAGCAGACATGCTAGTGATGCTCTTCTAGGATATGAGTGCATTACTGAAAGGTTTCTTACAGCAAAATTTCAGACAAGCATTAAAGACTTGAATGTTTTCTGCTATTATGCCCCCACTGAGGATGAGGAAGAGGATGAGAAGGATGGGTTTTACAGATAACTTCGGGATATTTTGAAATCTGTCAATAAAGGAGATGATACCATTGTTCTAGGTGACTTCAATGCCAAAGTTGGTACTGACTCTGACCTTTGGAGAGGGGTGATTAGCCCTTTTGGTATTGGTAGCTGCAATGGCAATGGGCAACGTCTCCTACAGGTTTTAATTTAAAACTCAATGGTTTAAGAATAACTAACATATATTACAAACACCGCAACATACATAAATACACATGGGTTTCACCTGATGGGCTGCATAAGAATATGATTAATTATATATTAATTAACAGCAAATGGGCTAGTTCTATTAGGAATACCAGGGCATATAGGGGAGCTGAAATTGGATCTGACCATTACCTTGTTAAAAGTGTCTTGCAACTTAAAAAGTGTTGTGCTAAAGTTAAAAAATTTACCTTTAATACTGAAGCTCTGAAAGACCCAGTTATAGCTAAAGCTTACCATGATAGGTTACTTAGTCATTATGACAGTCATGGTTTGCTTACTACTGAAGTTGAGGAAGAATGGGGCTGTTTTAAACAGGCTTTTTTGGACACTAACAGTACTCTTTTAGGAAAAAAGGAGCAGAGGAGGCAGAATTATTGAAGTGATAAGGCACTTGAGCTTATTTCAGAAAGAAGGAACTGCAGGAATGTCCTTAATCAATACCCTACTAGTCCTAATAGAAAGGATTACAGAGAGCTTAATAAACGTGTAAAGGATCAGTTAGCTACTGATAAGAATCTTTGGCTTGATGGATTGGCTGATGGGCTGCATAAGAATATGATGCCTAGGATGCAGTGGGCAGACAATGTCAAATAGGACCTTGTTAGAATTGTTGTGCAGTGGCCGAATGCAGCAGATGTAGCTCAGGACAGATATGCTTGGAGAATTAAACTGCATTGTCTTGTAGGCCATGGCTGCTTGATGATGATGATGATGATATATTTACACTGAATGGACAAATTTATAATATACACCTACCAAATAATAACCTATTGCTCCACCTTTTGCCCTCACAACAGCAGCCAGATGTCTTGGCAAAGACTCAATGAAGTGCTGAAATCACGAAGCTGGTATTGCCACCTTTGAAGCGAGGATCACCTGTTGTAGAGCATCCACAGTTGCGATGGGGGTTGGTGGGCTTGAACAGAACTTTCCAATTCATCCCACAAATTCTCAATGAGATTGAGGTCCGACGATCAAGGGAGCCATTCGAGTGTGGTACCTCACTTGAATACTCCTGGAGTCAATTGGTGATCACTCAGGAATTATGCAGTGTGATGTTGCCCTGTTTAAAGATGGCATCATGGTAAGGAAAGAGAATCATTACGAACAGGTGTAGATGGTCAGTGAGGATGTTCACATACCTTGTGCCAGTGACGGAGGTATCAAAGGGTATGAGGGGATCTAAGGAAACGGCCAGGTCTAGCACCTAATGTCCGACCCCGCCTTCTTGTGGTGCAGGCTGTTAGTACCTTTCAAAAGAGATATTCTCTTTTGGAAGGGAACGGAAGGGGAGGGCTGCCAGTTCAGTATGGCCTACTGATCTGGTCATCTATGGCCACTTTTTTCTTTTTTTTCAACCCTGCTGAGGAGTGGTCAACTTCACAGGGTCTGGTGCTGACCATTTATACCCACTAGACTGGACTTGTTTATGGATTTGAGCTTGATTATGGATCCTGGACTTGCTGCACTGGTGGGCCTCTGTTGAGGGAGAGTCTGCCGCTGTGTTTTCTGTTTGCTTCTGGGTTGCCAGCTCTAAGTGAACAGAGGCATGGGATACCTTATATCAGCTGGTGGATAATCCTAATCAGAGGCCATCGCAGGTACCTGAACCTTACTTAGCTAGTTGGGCATCGTCAAGCCTAAACTGGAGTAATGTGTCTCAGGCAGGCCATATGGTTCTTGAAAAAGTCCACTTGAAAAGGTGGTGCCTGAAGTTCCTACCAGCATCGGTGACTTCAGCCTTTAGCGGAGGAGGAACAGGTCTTTGCCCCATGCCTGCGATCAGGGGGCTGTTTAATATTGTTGGCCCTACCAATCTCAATAAACCTACTTTCTTTAAAAATCCTATTAATCATTTTCTCTCTGCAGGAACGTGGAACGTGAGGACATTACATAGAGATTATTCTCTTGATGTCCTCATGCAGGAATTCCAGCGCTATAACCTAGATATTCGAGGCTTGCAAGAGACCAGGTGGACAGGTAAAGGTGAGATACTTAAAAATAACTTTAAATTTCTCTTTACAGGGAGGGAGGATGGAAAGCATCACCAAGGCGTGGGTCTGCTGCTCAGCAGACATGCTAGTGATGCTCTTCTAGGATATGAGTGCATTAATGAAAGGTTTCTTACAGCAAAATTTGAGACAAGCATTAAAGACTTGAATGTTATCTGCTGTTATGCCCAAACTGAGGATTCTGATGAGGATGAGAAGGATAGGTTTTACAGACAACTTCAGGATATTTTGAATTCTGTCAAGAAAGGAGATATTACCCTTGTTCTTGGTGACTTCAATGCCAAAGTTGGTACCGACTCTGACCTTTGGGGAGGAGTAATAGGCCCTTTTGGTATTGGTAGCTGCAATGGCAATGGGCAACGTCTCCTACAGGTAAGTAAACTAAATGGTTTCAGAATAACTAACACATATTTCAAACACCGCGACATACATAAACACATATGGGTTTCGCCTGATGGGCTGCATAAGAATATGATTGATTATATATTAATTAACAGCAAATGGGTAGTTCTGTTAGAAATACCAGGGCATATAGGGGAGCTGAAATTGGATCTGACCATTACCTTGTTAAAAGTGTCTTGCAACTTAAACTTAAAAAGTGTTGTGCTAGGGTAAAAAAATTTACCTTTAATACTGAAGCTCTGAAAGACCCAGTTATAGCTAAAGCTTACCATGATAGGTTACTTAGTCATTATGACAGTCATGGTTTGCTTAATACTGAAGTTGAGGAAGAATGGGGTCATTTTAACAGGCTTTTTTGGAAACTAACAGTACTCTTTTAGGGAAAAAGGAGCAGAGGAGGCAGAATTATTTAAGTGATAAGGCACTTGAGCTTATTTCAGAAAGAAGGAACTGCAGGAATGTCCTTAATCGGTACCCTACTAGTCCTAATAGAAAGCATTACAAAGAACTTAATAAACGTGTAAAGGGTCAGTTAGCTACTGATAAGAATCTTTGGCTTGATGACAAAGCTGAGGAAGCAGTTAGACAGCACAACAGCAGAGAGCTGTACCAGATAGTTAATGTTTTGTGTGGTAGAAAACGAACAGGTATACAGGGATTGAAGGATAAACAATGCAAGGTTATAGAAGGTGAGGATTCTGTCATGGCTAGGTGGGCTGAGCATTTCAGTGATGTTCTAAACAATGTGGTTAGTTCTACTCCCATTTTTTGCAATGATGATAGATGCATTGTTGGCTTTAATGTTGGCCCTATAACACAATCTGAAGTTAGTTTGGCTATTTCTAAACTTAAACTTCATAAATCCCCAGGGGTGGATGAAATTACTACGGAAATGCTTAGAGCTGGGAATGTTTCAGTTACCATTTGGATGACTGAAATTCTGAATATCTTTTATGATAAAGGCATGGTTCCTAAAGATTTTAACAGAGCTATTATTATCCCTATTTTCAAAAAAGGTGATCGCAGTTCTTGTGATAACTATAGGGGTATCAGCCTACTCTCTGTTCCAGGTAAAGTTCTTTCCATGATTGTGCTTAATAGAATTAAGAATCTGGTTGACAGGCAATTGCGTGATGAGCAATGTGGATTCAGAAGTGGTAGGGGATGTGTGGATCAGATATTTTCACTTAGGCAGATTCTTGAGAAATGTTTAGAGTTTCAGAAACCTTTGGTTGCTAGCTTTGTTGATTTCAAAAAGGCTTTCGACTCTGTTGATCGTCATAATTTGTGGTTGATTGTGAGATCATATGGTATACCAGACAAGTTAGTTAACATAATGAAAGCTCTCTATAATAACACTGAGTCATGTGTGAGGGTTGGTAAGTCTTGTAGCAATTGGTTTAGCATTACTTCTGGTGTTCGACAAGGGTGCATTTTGTCTCCTTTTCTCTTTAGTTTGGTTGTTGATTATGTTATGCAAAATTCACTTCAAGGGAAAGCTTTTGGCCTTAAATGGGCTGGAGATACGAAAATTTCTGATTTAGATTATGCTGATGATTTAGCCCATTTGGCAAATGATGTTGATGAGATGAACTCTTTCATTCGAACTGTTGATCAGACTGGTAGTACAGTAGGTTTGGTTATAAACAGAGAGAAAACTAAAGTGATGAAAATTGGTCAGGCAGGTTGTGATTCAGTTAATCTGAATGGTTGCAGTCTTGAGCAGGTGTCACAGTTTAATTATCTTGGGAGCTGCGTAACTGATACTGGTGATGTGCGGCATGAGATTAACAGACGAATAGGTATTGCTGCCGGGACTTTTAAGAATCTATGGAGATTGTGGAGAAATAGGCGTATACACCTAAAGACTAAAATTAGACTGTATAATAGTTCGATTCTTTCTAGGGTTAGTTATGGTAGTGAAACTTGGACGCTGTGTAAGCAAGATAACAGGAAACTAGATGCTTTTGATTCTAGATGCTTACGCAGTATCTTGGGTATTAGGTGGTTTAACTTTGTAACTAATGATGAGGTTAGGCAAAGGAGTCTGCAACCTCCTTTAAGCAGCATATTGTGCAGAGAGAGACTCCGCTGGTTTGGCCATGTTGCCCGTATGGATAATTATAGATTGGCGAATAAGGTTATGAACAGTGTGCCTAGAGGCCTCAGAAGGAGGGGGAGACCTAGGATGCGGTGGGCAGACAATGTCAAACAGGACCTTGTTAGAATTGGTGTACAGTGGCCGGATGCAGCAGATGTAGCTCAGGACAGATATGCTTGGAGAATTAAACTGCGCGGTCTGGTTGGACCTCCGTAGCCCATGGCTGCTTGAGGATGATGATGAAGGAAACCCATATAAATGCACTCCAAACTGTTACACTGCCTCCACCTTGTCTGTATGACCCCAACTTGACAAGCTGTGTACATCATTTCATGTGGTTTACACCACACATGCACACTCCCATCAGCGTGATAGAGTTGAAACATAATTTGTCAGATTAGATGACAAGTTTCCAGTTCTCTACACTCCAGTTGAGATAGGCCTTTGCAAACTGCAGCCTAATCTTTTGGTGCCTTGCAGTCAACAAGGGGACACAATATAAACAGATTGTCTGTGCATAAGCTTTTCATGCACCCTCATTCAATTGCAATGTTATCTGCTTCATGGTAGCTATGTGATTCCATATAACGATGCAGGACAGTCTGTGCTCACCTCAAGAGTCAACTGTACATTTCTGTTCACATTTCTCCCATTGGAAGTTTTGACATATTTCATGTAGTCTTGGTATACACGTGTGATGATCTGACATGGAAATTTCAAAACTTCAGCAGTTGCAATGATTGAACAACTGGCCTTCCTTGTACCTACTATCTAGCCACAGTCAAACTCACTTATGTTGCTGCCTTTACCCATGATTACTTTTCCATGACTGGTTACTAATGCATAGAGACCTGCCATATTTATAGGTATTGTCAGTTTCATCATCTCACATATCTGGACGCGATACTTCTGCTTTGCATATTGTTATAGGGTGTGTATATAATAATTTGCCCATTCAATGTATATTGGCTGTTTCAATTTCCTGCATGAGATGCCTTGATTTCGATTCTTTTCTTTCTTTTTTTTTTAAAAAGGATTTTTAGAAAGATTTCAATGAAAGATTCAATGGAAAGAAAAATTGTTCCATTGGATGCATTTAGTGACCATACTGACCATACAGAATAAAATAGAAATATAAGAATTCGTTGTATCAAAAGTCGGATTAGTGAGAATAATTTGTAATATCAGTTGTTTTGATTTGCTGTAACACATTTGATTAGTTTCTGATTGTTTATTTAGAAGAAAATGATTTTTGAAAATTTTGTTTTATTGAGGGTCATATTAGTGAGAAAGCAGATTATCCTATGAAGCTTTGTTTTGCAGTAGTGCTCTTCTTCCATTTGCTATTTACTGTGTTTAGAAGGAACAGACTTTGCAAAAAACCTGCTGTAGCGTGTTGTCAGATTAAAAAGGGTAGATGCAAACCCTTCATTGAAAAACACAGATTAAAGAGAATATATACAAATACTACAGTGCATTCATGTAATTTAGAATTATTTCAGTCAGAAGGAATAAATTTGTTAAAAACACTCGCTGTATTCAATGCCATATTAAAGAGAACAGAAGTAGTTATCAACTAAGTAGATATCTAAGCAAATTCATTTTACTAAATGCCTGGTTCAACAGACTTCCAAGGAATGTTGAATTTGTTTACTCTCAGCAGAAATTTTAGGATTAGTGATAGTAATCCAAATTATTTCTCATAATTTCCTTATTTCCACCCATTTGTCATATCCACCCAACTATCATACTTTCCTTAATTGTCATCCACCCAACTGTTGTATCTTTCCAATTGTTGCATCCCCCCAGTTGTCATCCACCCAATTTTTGCACTCCCTGTACCCAGATGTGGGAAAGGCATTCACCATACTGCACAGTTGGCACTAGTAGGTCCATCCCAACAGCTGAATTATCCTGTGAGGGCCACCCCAGGACCTCACATTTACCTGAAACAGAGGCCCTCACAAGCACTACCTAGCTTAGAGGTAAACAGGCTCCCCAATGGATGACAGGCCAAAGGGGAACCCAATAGTGATGAGCTGAATCCCAGGGATACAGGTCACCGCACACAGCAAACATGCATGTGAGCAAAGTTTCTGGTTATATCACTAATTGTATCCCTTTTCCCATACAGAGCAAAGTACAAGTTAATAAATATCCCAGAATAAAAAGTAGGGACTCAAACCTGGAAACTCGGGTACATCATCAGATGCTAACTGGCCTTGAGCAGCCTTATCTACAAATGCTTCAAAAGAGTAATTTATTCACTATATTTAAGGTGATATTAGGTTTCTTATACAGATAAATAAGAGTATACAGCTACTGATATTGAATAGTTGCTTCTAAGATTATTTAAGGAATATCCTATTTTACAATTAGTAAAATATATTATTTACTTCACGATCACAACCAAGGCAAACTCATGTATTGAATTGTTGGTACTAATTTAACAAAACTACAAAATTTTGCATAAGTAATAACAACACAATAGAAAAAACAAGAGAGACACATTTTAATATTTACCATTATCATCTGTTGAATGGCTGCTACTCTCTTCACTGAGACCTTAAAAAAAAGAACATTAAGAATCAGTCTCATTTAAATTACTTTTTTTATCAGTAGTTATGCTACCCAACTAACTTAGATGCACATATATGAATATTTTTATTGTTACACCAGTTTCTATTGGTCTATAAATAGTAGCTAAGTATACACTGGAAGAAGAGCTGTGTAATCCTTGGTGTTGATGTACAGAACAGCTAGACTTACAGCACCTAATGTCAGACCCCTCCTTCTCATGGTGCAGGCTGTTACTATCTTTCAAAAGAGATTTCTTCTGGAAGGGAATGGAAATGGTGGGCTACTAGATCAGTGTGGCCTGCTGATCTGATCATCTATCACCACTTTCTTTCCCTGCCGTGCTGAGAAGTGGTCAATTTTACAGGGTCCTTGTGCTGCCCATTTATATCTTGGATGAGCAACCTTTTCTCATCGGCAGGCCAGAACCTTACTTATTGCATTAAATATTCTAAACTTACAACACCCCCCCCCCCCATGTCCAATGCTCTGAGTACAAAATGTGAGTAAGCAATTAGATTTTCACATACACCTATTTATTTCAAAAAGGAACATATACTTTTTTATATTTTAATGGAAAAACTAACTTTTAATTTGGATTAAATATACAAGACACTGAAAGTAAACGGCATAATTAGATAAATATGAAACGCATTTTAATGGAAATTAGCATCGACTTCACATGCAAATACCTCTAATTAAGCTTAGTTAAAAAAGTCAGTACTTTCATCAAGAGCCAAAGGAAAATATTCAAATTCTGATGCAAGCTATGCAAAGTATTTTCTACATTGGCAGAAAGTTCGTTGATACACCTGATTATGATTCTGTGGGATAAACTTATAGAATACAAGAATAAAATCACTTTAAAACACTGGTATAGATTGATGTATGGTGTGAAAGTTTCTTGTTATTAGAAGTACACAGATGAGCCAAGATGATGACAATTCAACAAATGAGCAAAGTCAGTTTAACCTAGTAGTAGTAGATACACTTACTGTCCTAAATACACTATACTATCAAAGACATATGGACATTCGCTCATCCACAATCTCCTGGTAACAGGAAAGGAATTAATATCACATTGGTCTACCCTTTGCTCTATCACAGTTTCCACTCTGAGGGGAAGGCTTTCCACTAGATTTTGGTACATTGGTGTGGAAATTGCCTGCCATTCTACCACAAGAGCATTAGTGAGGTCGGTCATTGATGTCGGGTGGTTTGGGCATGCATCACAATCAGCATTCCAATTCATCCCAAATGTTGTGTTCCATGGAGTTGAGATCAGGGCTCTGTTGCAGGCCAGATTATCCTATGAAGCTTTGTTTTGCAGTAGTGCATTTCTTCTATTTGCTGTTTACTATGTTTAGAAGGAACAGACTTGGCAAAAAATCTGCTGTAGTGTGTTGTCAGATTAAAAAGGGTAGATGCAAACCCTTCATTGAAAAACACACACTATTCACATCCACCTCATCAATTCATCCATCTCATCATTTCACATCCCATCTCATCATTATCATTCAGTAATAAATTATCACAGGAAAAGTTACTCCATATACAAGTAGACAAGGAACACTTGAAAAATTGAGTTGAAAAAATTGGTTGTCCTGATCTGGGTTCGAATCCCAATCAGGATAACCAATTTTTTTTCAACTCAATTTTTCAGGTGTCATCAAACCATTCCTGCACTGTCCTTGCTTTGTGGATGGTGCAGGAATTGTCAGTAAGTTGGGGGGGAATTGTCATGCGGGTACAGAGAAGGGTCTTCACCGAACTGTTGCCATAAAGTTGCGAGCACAGAATTGTCGAAAATGACATTATAGGCCGTAGCAATCAGAGTCCCTTCACAAGAACTAGGGGACCCAACCTGAATTAAATAAAACAGTCCCAGAGCATGATGCCTCCTCCACCAAACTTCACAGTTGGCATAATACAGTCAAGCAAGCAACATTCACCCAGCATCCTTCACACCCAGATTCATTCATCAGACTGCCAGATGGTGAAGTGTGATTCACCACTCAAGAGAATGTGGTTCTACTGCTCAAGAGTCCACTAGTGCCATGCTTTACACCACTCTGACATTTGGCATTGATCTTGTTGATGTTAGCTTGTATGTGGCTGCTTGGCCACAGAAACCCATTTCCTGCAGCTGGAGGAAATCCGGCACCAATGTAAAATTAACTTTTATGATCAATGACTTCATTGGCACATTCCAAAAGAATTTGGGAAGGACCTGTCTTAGCCACCTTCATTGCAATTGGCTCTCAGAGAAAATGCTTTGTGATAGCAAGATAACTGCTGCAGTGAAAAAGGGAGAGTTTCTAATCATGCAGAAAGTAAACAGGGCAATTAAAATAGGTCAAAAATGCCAGGTATAGTGCAATTCCCTGTGATCGGCTTAGGTATTTAGAAAATGAACTATATAGGTGAGATAATTTAGATATAGAATAGAGGAAGAAACCATTAATTTATTGAAATTTTTGGTTTTGATCTTCCCACAAAACCTTCCACTTCCCCCCCCCCCCTGAAACATTTTCATTGTGTATATTTGCAAATCCGTTAACAATAAACCTCATTTTGACATATATTGAGAAAAAGGAGGCAATTCTTGTGTTTCAATTGAGCAGTGACAATGCATGTCTTATACTTCTCTGCAGCTCCTATAAGAAGAGACTGCACAAAATTAAGTAGGTAACGTTTTCAATTTCTTTAGTTATATTTCTTCAATAGGTTATTTTTTATTTTATTTGAAGTCTATTTCAGAGGAAAACTAATTTAATTATTTTGCATGAGTCCCTTCTACAGGAAAACATCAATCAAAATACT
Organism: Ryuthela nishihirai; assembly: GCA_038380435.1. Lineage (NCBI taxonomy): Eukaryota > Metazoa > Arthropoda > Arachnida > Araneae > Heptathelidae > Ryuthela > Ryuthela nishihirai. Next base: position 11,326,660 of record JAWZYU010000017.1, read on the forward strand.
TCAGTGTCATCAAACAATTCAACAAATGATTTGCTGGAAATCTATTTTGATGAAATCAAAAAACTGGAGATGAAAGAAAATAAAATTTCAATTTCATAAAATGAATTTGTGATAGCAAACAGAATTTCTACAAAGGAAAATATTTTTCACTACTGGAAAAATCAAGACAAAGCATTGCAAAGAATTATTCTAGTAGTACTTGGGTATCTACAGGGAGTTTTTTTTTTTTCCTATGCTTATATGGGTTCTCTCTGACATTAGAAGACATTTTGCTTATAATGATGAATAAATAGTAAAATAACATTGATTGCATTATAATATCAATGTTTTTGAATTAATTTCGTTTTTTTATTTAATTTTCTTCTACTATATGTTATAATGTTAATATTTATGAAGGGAATTTCACTTTTTTTTAAAAATTTCCTCATGTCATTTTAGCAATTTGTGTTAAAAAATTTACATAAATTCTATAAAATATTACATAATATTCTATAAAAATAGATATAGCTGTTCACAAAAATTATTATAGTACTAAGAATTACGATTGCATACTTATGCTTAGAAATTTTTATTAATAATGCTCCATTTTGTTCTGAACAATTCCTAGAAATTTGGTGTAATTTCTTCAGTCAGAGACATATCCAGGGGGGAGTAGGTTTACAAAATAGGTTTAAGGCAGAAGAGAGGAAAAAGAGAAAAAAAAAACAGATGCACATACTTTGTAATTGCTTCCAAAATCCTCCAATTTTAAAATTAGCAGTTTTTGGCTAAATTTTGGGAGAATTTAAAAACTTTAAGAACAATGAGTTAAACTCCTGAACTTAAAACAGGGAGATGGTTTAATTTAGAGTAGCAGAAACAAACTGGCATTGTTGTATATCATGTCTAAAAAATGGTGATCAGATCACTTTAACAAATTATTTATATTGTATCTTAATCATTTTAAATAATTATAAACACAGCTAATTTGGTAAATTTAATATCACATGATAATGCTGCTTTACATTAATAATTCACAACTCTTTAAAATTCTTAAAACGTTAAGTAGAGAGGAGTGCTTAACATTCATTAAAAATGAAATACAGAGGATTGCCCGATAGACCTAACCATTCTGAAATTTCAATTTCAAAATTAATACCTCACAATAAGACATGGCCGAGTGGTTAGCGCGCTTGGCTACTGATCTAAGGGACCTGGGTTCGAGCCCCGGGTAAGGCATGGATGTATACGTCGTTTTTCTGCTGAGGTTCTGCCATCCTCTCAGATCTTCTACTGTGGCATATAAACTGACAGGCTCCTGTCAGACCTCTGTGGCAAGCAGCTGCTTGAGGGGGTATTTTTATACATATATATATTTAATAAGATTCAACTCTATATAGATTTTTGACCATCAAAGGGAAATCAAGAGTGAAAGATATTTCAAAGAATAGGGTATTTACCAGTGTACAAGAGGCTGGCACAGTTGCATTGCTTGATTCCAACAGATGATGTTTTTGCTGATGCTATATCAAATACCATAAAACAACCAGTCCATAAAACAAGCACAACATTTTAATCCAAGATGTGTAGATAAGTCGTGTTCTTCTTTAATACAGTTCATTCACATTAAAGTTGTAAGTACCTTTCATGGATGACATCCGCAACCCTGACGAGATAGTTCAGTTGTATAGATAGCCATAACATACTGAAGCTGTTACACCACAGGAGATATTTTTTACTTAAACTGTTCCATTCATCTGCACGTCAGTCAATGTCATTTAACACACACACAGTGAGATGGGTATTTAACCAGGTGGCATGTTACTAATTTTTGAGAGCCTGATGATGCCACGTGTCTGTGACTGACGAAACGCATTGCTCTTATTTTTGAAGCTTGCTTTTATAGCATTGTTTAATACCTTTTGAAGGTTTTTAATGCTTTTCTTTAAGGTTTAATGCTAAAGTAAAGAGGAAAGTGCCGTTATGAATCATGAAACAGTGTAAGCACAATTAGTTCGTTCTGTCCAGTGGAACAGTGTTCTTCACTTAATGGAACAGTTTAAACAAAAAAATATCTCCTGTGGTGTAACAGCTTTGGTATGTTATGGCTATCTATACAACTGAACTATCTCGTCAGGGTTGCGGATGTCATCCATGAAAGGTACTTACAACTTTAATGTGAATGAACTGTATTAAAGAAGAACACGACTTATCTACACATCTTGGATTAAAATGTTGTGCTTGTTTTATGGACTGGTTGTTTTATGGTATTTGATATAGCATCAGCAAAAACATCATCTGTTGGAATCAAGCAATGCAACTGTGCCAGCCTCTTGTACACTGGTAAATACCCTATTCTTTGAAATATCTTTCACTCTTGATTTCCCTTTGATGGTCAAAAATCTATATAGAGTTGAATTTTATTGTGAGGTATTAATTTTGAAATTGAAATTTCAGAATGGTTAGGCCTATCGGGCAATCCTCTGTATTTCATTTTTAATGAATGTTAAGCACTCCTCTCTACTTAACGTTTTAAGAATTTTAAAGAGTTGTGAATTATTAATGTAAAACAGCATTATCATGTGATATTAAATATTGTATCTTAATATAATATGCATCAAATAGAAAAGTATTATTTTTCCAGTTTTTATTATATATTTTTATAAGATATATGTACAAAAAGTTGAAAATAGCATTTTCTTTTTTCTCAATTAAAATTTCATGTGTTGTACTAAAAATAGATATAACTGTGCCTAGGCTCTCATTTAAAATTCTGTCAATGTGTATAGTCAGTGGGGACTCTGGAAAGGTTAAGTGCTCAAGTTAGAACTAGCAGGGTGTTGATTCAGTTTATTCTGCCATTACTTCTTTCATAAGGCCTATTATGTTATCAGTCAAATTATGTCTTTTACTCTTATCCGTTTTATCCAAGGGTATGGCAAGTTTCAAAAATAGGTTTAGAATGGTTGTCTTCTTCCTCAACTTCAGTATTAAACAACCATGATTGTCATAATATCTAACTAACCTAATGTTGTAAACTTTGGCTATTTCTGAGCCTTTCAGAGCTTCAGTGTTCAAGTTAGTTCTTTCAACCTTTGCAAAACATTTTTTAAGCTTGAATTTTTAACAAGGCAATAGTCTGATCTTTTAATAAGGTAATAGTCTGATCTTTTAACAAGGTAATAGTCTGATCTTTTAACAAGGTAATAGTCTGATCTTTTAACAAGGTAATAGTCTGATGACCTAATGTCCGACCCCACCTTCTCGTGGTGCAGGCCATTAGTACCTTTCAAAAGAGATATTCTCTTTTGGAAGGGAACGGAAGGGGAGGGCTGCCAGTTCAGTATGGCCTACTGATCTGGTCATCTATGGCCACTTTTTTCTTTTTTTTTCAACCCTGCTGAGGAGTGGTCAACTTCACAGGGTCCTGGTGCTGACCATTTATACCTACTAGACTGGACTTGTTTATGGATTTGAGCTTGATTATGGATCCTGGACTTGCTGCACTGGTGGGCCTCTGTTGAGGGAGAGTCTGCGTTGTGTTTTCTGTTTGCTTCTGGGTTGCCAGCTCTAAGTGAACAGAGGCATGGGATACCTTATATCAGCTGGTGGATAATTCTAATCAGAGGCCATCGCAGGTACCTGAACCTTACTTAGCTAGTTGGGCATCGTCAAGCCTAAACTGGAGTAATGTGTCTCAGGCAGGCCATATGGCTCTTGAAAAAGTCCACTTGAAAAGGTGGTGCCTGATGTTCCTACCAGCATTGGTGACTTCAGCCTTTAGCGGAGGAGGAATAGGTCTTTGCCCCATGCCTGCGATCAGGGGGCTGTTTGATATTGTTGGCCCTACCAATCACAATAAACCTAATTTCTTTAAAAATCCTACTAATCATTTTCTCTCTGCAGGAACGTGGAGCGTGAGGACATTACATAGAGATTATTCTCTTGATGTCCTCATGCAGGAATTCCAGCGCTATAACCTAGATATTCTAGGCTTGCAAGAGACCAGATGGACAGGTAAAGGTGAGATACTTAAAAATAATATTAAATTTCTCTTTTCAGGGAGGGACGACAATAAGCATTACCAAGGCGTGGGTCTGCTGCTCAGCAGACATGCTAGTGATGCTCTTCTAGGATATGAGTGCATTAATGAAAGGTTTCTTACAGCAAAATTTCAAACAAGCATTAAAGACTTGAATGTTATCTGCTGTTATGACCCCACTGAGGATTCTGATGAGGATGAGGATAGGTTTTACAGACAACTTCAGGATATTTTGAATTCTGTCAAGAAAGGAGATATTACCCTTGTTCTTGGTGACTTCAATGCCAAAGTTGGAACCGACTCTGACTTTGGGGAGGAGTAATTGGCCCTTTTGGTATTGGTAGCTGCAATGGCAATGGGTAACGTCTCCTACAGGTAAGTAAACTCAATGGTTTCAGAATAACTAACACATATTACAAACACTGTGACATACATAAATACACATGGGTTTCACCTGATGGGCTGCATAGGAATATGATTGATTATATATTAATTAACAGCAAATGGGCTAGTTCTGTTAGAAATACCAGGGCATATAGGGGAGCTGAAATTCGATCTGACCATTACCTTGTTAAAAGTGTCTTGCAACTTAAACTTAAAAAGTGTTGTGCTAAAGTTAAAAAATTTACCTTTAATACTGAAGCTCTGAAAGACCCAGTTATAGCTAAAGCTTACCATGATAGGTTACTTAGTCATTATGACAGTCAAGGTTTGCTTAATACTGAGGTTGAGGAAGAATGGGGCCATTTTAAACAGGCTTTTTTGGAAACTAACAGTACTCTTCTAGGGAAAAAGGAGCAGAGGAGGCAGAATTATTTAAGTGATAAGGCACTTGAGCTTGTTTCAGAAAGAAAGAACTGCAGGAATGTCCTTAATCAATTTCCTACTAGTCCTAATAGAAAGCATTACAGAGAACTTAATAAATGTGTTAAAGATCAGTTAGCTGTTGATAAGAATATTTGGTTTGATGGTTTGACTGACAAAGCCGAGGAAGCAGTTAGCAGAGAGCTGTACCACATAGTTAAGGTTTTGTGTGGTAGAAAATGGATAGGTATACAGGGATTGAAGGATAAACAAGGTAAGGTTATAGAAAGTGAGGATTCTGTCATGGCTAGGTAGGTTGAGTATTTCACTGATGTTCTAAACAATGTGGTTAGTTCTACTCCCATTGTTTGTAATGATGATAGATGAATTGGTGGCTTTAATGTTGGCCCTATAACACAATCTGAAGTTATTTTGGCCATTTCTAAACTTAAACTTCATAAATACCCAGGGGTAGATGAAATTACTACAGAAATACTTAAAGCTGGAAATGTTTAGGTTTCCTCTTGGATGACTGAAATTTTGAATATATTTTATGATAAAGGCATGGTTCCTAAGGATTTTACCAGAGCTATTGTTATTCCTATTTTCAAAAAAGGTGATCGGAGTTCTTGTGATAACTATAGGGGTATCAGCCTACTCTCCGTTCCAGGTAAAGTTCTTTCCATGATTGTGCTTAATAGAATTAAGAATCTGGTTGACAGTCAATTGCGTGATGAGCAATGTGGAATCAGAAGTGGTAGGGGATGTGTGGATCAGATATTTTCACTTAGGCAGATTCTTGAGAAATGTTTAGAGTTTCAGAAACCTCTGGTTGCTAGCTTTGTTGATTTCAAAAAGGCTTTCGACTCTGTTGATCGTCATAATTTGTGGTTGATTGTGAGATCATATGGTATACCAGACAAGTTAGTTAACATAATGAAATCTCTCTAATAACACTGAGTCATATGTGAGAATTGGTAAATCTTGTAGCAATTGGTTTAGCATTACGTCTGGTGTTCAACAAGGGTGTAACGAGGTTCGACAAGGTGTTCGATAAGGGGTTCGACAAGGGTGTTCGACAAGTTATTATTCCAAAATACTAAAACAGCTTTTCATTTAAGTTACACAAAACATTAATGTGGGAATATTGCATATTAAAAAAAAATTACCGTCATTGACAGATTTTCTCTCTCTCTTTTTTGATACACATTCTTTCTCCTTTTTTAAAGTGCACAACTTCTTTTCAATGTCTCGGAGCTGAAAAAAAATTAACCTATTTAAATGTTACTTTTTATTTAAAAGATAACTCATTCTAAACTTGTGAAAGGTATTTCTTTCACTACAATTGCTTTTTATTTTCCATTCAACCAGATGCAAAACTTAAATACATGTTTTCTAGCTGTTTAAAAGGATAAGGCTATTTTTAATTTACTGTTATATATAAATATTTAATTTGATGAACTGCACAATATTTGCAATATATCAGTAGTCTTTTTTTACTATATAAAAATATTAAATTCAAAGGCATGAATTATAAAGAAATGAAGAATAATACAAATAATTTTGCAATCCTACTTGCTATCTAGATTCTATTACAATTCAGATACTCATTCTACAATTTTTCTAACCTATCCATCCTCCGTATTCAATCCAAGCTTCATGATTTCATAGGAGCTTTTACAATATTATGCTAAATTTTACTATATTACTCAACAAGGCAATAATACGAAAAATGATGTTCACATTACCATAGTATTGTCCACTATTCAATGTTACATTGAATAGTGGACAAATGAACACTGACAACAGTGCTTAAGAAATGAACACTGACAACTTATGAACACTGACAACAGTGCTTAAGAAGGCGAGAATGCTCGTGATACCTTGCAAAATAACTGATAATAATAGTGATGAATGCTACTAAATAAATGTGCCAAAAGAAGGAAATGAGCTGGATATTTGTTTTTTCCACTTCATTATATTCATTTTAGTGCAGTAATGAAAACACGGAATAAAAATCATAAATTCCTATATAGCATTTTATTTCAGGTTAAAAAATGAGAGAGATACTCTTCTTTGACATTAATGATTAAATAAAAGTTCTTTATCTTTTTAATATAAAGCTAAAGCTGAAAAACACAGATCTTTAAACTTATGGCAGGCATTACTATGAATCAAGCCAGGATTTGGGAATATATTTTTAAAAAAATAAAGAAAAGTATGCATGTATTGGGGGGGGGGGGTCACATAAAACACATATAGTTCACTATTTTGTGAGAAAAAACAAAGCTGTCATAGTTCAATCTACTTGCTAACCCCTACCCTTAAGAAAAACTGATGTCTGTATTGGGAATTAACAACAATGGCTATTAAGAAAAAGTACAGGAGTTCGGTTGTTTTACCTCTGAGCGGCACTTCTTTGCACACCATGGGCTAAATGGCCAGATCACATGGACCCCGAAGGTTCAGAGAAGGTTGGGGGAGGGGACCCACTGGAACAGCTGTTGGGAGACAGATGGTAGCCTCCCGTCAAGGCCATCCAGCATGTTCTTTAACGTGCACAGGGTATGGCTCTCCCGCACACGGGGCCACGGCTTAACGTTCCATCCGACGGACGACGGCCTTTCCAAGCCCATCAGTGTCTCCTACTGACCGTGGGCAGGGTGGGGAATTTTGGGGAGATAAATCTCAATGCTGACCCAGCTGGGACTCGAACCTGGGAACTACAGATTACGAGCCCGGGGCGCTACCGACTGAGCCACCCCCGCCCCAAGTACAGGAGTAATTTGTAATTTATTATAATAGAAAAATTCTCATGATCAGAATAATTCACATATTATCAGGGTATCATAGACATGTCCCAGTGGAAGAAAAAAATTACCTCTAACTTAAAAGCTCCTCTTCAGTTTACAGGTCATTGCCTGTGGGATTTTATAACGAGAACAATATATTACAAAATACATACCTGCATTTTCTAGCTGTACATCAAAAATCCATTTAAAATATGTTCTATTTTTTTTTACTTTTTTTAAACCCAACAGGAAGTAATCTGGTAAGGAATCCATAACATTTTCATTTTGTTTCTTTCATAGATTAAATGTTAAATGATACTTGTATTTTTTTAAAAGAACTAACATTTTTATATATATATATATCTTTCTACACCAATTATTTTCAGAAAATTAGTTAGTTTGAGATCATAAAGCTTCCAGAGGCTAACTGTATTCTGCAGTTGGTTTTAACCATTGTTAAAAAAAAAAGTTGGTGGATAAGAGAAAAAAAACAGTACAATGATGATATAATGTATACAGTTATAGATGTATAAAGAAGGCTAATTTTATGTTATATAATATGAAACTACAATTTTTTCACCTTTGTTGTTGCTTGATGATATGATACCTTTCTTTGCTTCCGTACACTTTTCCTTGCAGTGCAATCATTGGCTAACTTGAATGCTGCAGATGTGATTTTACTTTGGATTTCATATTCTAGTTCAAGTTCATTAAGTGTTTCCCTCTATTTCATGAAAGATTAACATTACTTGAATTATACATGTTATTACAAACATCAAGAGATATAAGAGATTTTATGAACTACACAGCTTATATTATATATAGGTCATCACATAAATAGCTGCTGTTGATACAAGGTCACAAGCAGTCATATTTCCATAAAATGTTTTTGTCAGTTTTCATATGCAAGGCTAGCCTATTTAAGCTGGGAAAAAGTTCAAAGCTTTCTTTGAGAAAAAGAAAAAAACAATAGCAAAAGAGAAAAATCAATAGAATCCATGCTGATCATGTTCTTCTATATGATTATGAGAAAGAGAAAAATGTTACTGAAGTTTGGAGAAACATCAACATTCATGACAAAGCCTGTTTGTTGAAAGAAACCTGCCACAACAGATTCAAAAAATTTTGACCCACGATATTAGTTTTCCAAATAAAAAGCTCATGGCAGCCACTGGAGCTCAATGAAAACATGGTGGAACTGGTGGAAGCACACACAGGCTTATTAGTTGAAGAAATCATTAATCAACTTAAATCTATGCCATTCAGCCACTCACTGTCACCTTTTGATAACAGAAGAAGTGTTTAAGTTCAATTAGTGGATCCCACATGAACTATAGTTGAAAAATCATAACAGGTAAATATTTCCCTTTTTTGTAAATTAAGGAGTCAGTTTTGGACCAAATCATAAGTGGGGATGAAAAGTGAATCCATTACACTAATATTAGTGTGCAGTGGATCAACCACCAATTCACCATCCTAAAAAAGGCAGAGGAGTCTTGCCCTATAAATGGTAATGCCAAAAGAAGTGTTCCCTTTGAACTGCTAGCACTAAACTAATTTTTACAGTAAAAGTTTGTCGTAATGAGCTTGACTTATTGAAGGCTACTTTAAAACACAATCATCCCCAATACAATTTAGATTACAGGTCATAACATTTTTGTTGTTTATAATTTTCTTTCTACAGTTAATAACTGGCATATATGTATGGGATGACAGTAAGCCAGAAGCACACAAAAATTAGAAAGGAAAACTGATCTTGACATATTTAAGCAAACATAATTTTGGAAATAATTTTGGAAATTATGCTGATTATACAGCAAATAACCTATTTTGGAGATCTCAGAAGAATATAATGTGAAAGTTTCACTATTGCAGCAATCTTCAGTTAACACTGACTATAAAACTGTTATAAACTGCCTGTGTAAAAGTAAGCCAGAAGTCAAGTACATAAAAACTGAAAAGGAAAACTTATCTTGAAGTATTTAAACAAACATTTTCAGAGGCAGGCAGAATGTACAAAATATAAAACAAATGCAAAATATTTTTGTTTTAAATTATCTAACTATTCAAATGATTTACAAACTAAAATTTTCATCTAACCTATGTTAAAAAAAATAAATTTATGAGAAAACTTGCCTCTTTGTTTTTGGCTCTGTAAATCAATTTATCATTTAGAATAAATGATGTGCCAATACGCCTTCTCACTTGTGGTTTCATTTCGCCAGGATGCAAAGGAGTTTCAGGAGGCAATTCTCCTGTAAGCTCCTAAAAGAAAAAGAAAATACTCCTCTAAATATACATATAATACTCTCAGACTTACCATTATTTTAAATCATATATAAACTAGTAGAATAACAAACTGCCTCTGATGATCATATAATAGTCACTTTCAAACAAAATTAAATTTGTCATTTTATGACTTTTAGCACCCTCTAACAGTAAAAATTTCAATTAATGGATAATTCAGGAAATTCAAATAGTAATTTTCATTAGTACTTATTGAATCGAAAAAGAACTTTTTTCATCTCTTTAAAAAAAGTTGCATTTTACCACACTCTGCACCATTGGATGGGGGCATTAAGGCTGAGGCCCCATATGCAGGAGAGCCATACCCTGTGAACATTAAAGAACATGCTGGATGATCTTGATGGGAAGTGTTCATCTGTCTCCTAACAGCTTTTCAGTGGATTCCCTTCCCCAATTTCTGAGCCCTCAGAGTCCTTGTAACCTGGTCAGGTGCAAAAAAATGCCACTCAGAGGTAAAACAGCCTAACTCATATTCAATAACACTAGCTACAAAGGTACTGGCACTAAGAGAGAAAAAAACTCATCATGATGGATGGACCAGAACCAACAGAAAGAAATGCCATAATGAAAGCACTTAAATTCATCACAGATAACAACTACTTTAAAATAAGCAAATGACTATCTTCAAAAAAGTGGAGTTCCCATGCAGTCACCAACCTCAGGACTTTAATCTCATATTACTATTTAACATATCAATAAAAAGTCTTAAAGTAGTGGTTCTTGAACATTTTTTGAGTCTGTGGATCTCCTATCCAACTTTAATAGTCTGGTAACCCCCTAGCAACAAATTTGCACACTCAAGGACTCCTCATCCCCCCCCCCCACACACACACACACACACGCATTTAAATTATCAGTGTATCTGTTATTCACTGCAGGATAAAGTTCTGAAGTTTGTTTTCCTGCTGAAAGAGTCAAAAAGTAGCCACAATTGTGTGCTTTAGGAGAAACCCAGAATGAAGTGGGCATCATCATCATCATCCTCAAGCAGCCATGGGCTACGGAGGTCCAACCAGACCGTGCAATTTAGTTCTCCAAGCAAGTCTATCCTGAGCTACATCTACTGCATCTGGCCACTGCATACCAATTCTAAGAAGGTCCTGTTTGACATTGTCTGCCCACCACATCCTAGCTCTCCCCTTCTTTCTGAGGCCTTTAGGCACACTGTTCATAACCCTATTCGCCAATCTATAATTATTCATACGGGCAACATGGCCAAACCAACGGAGTCTCTCTCTGCACAATATGCTACTTAAAGGAGGTTGCAAACTCCTTTGCCTAACCTCATCATTAGTTACAAAGTTGAACCACCTAATGCCCAAGATACTGCGTAAGCATCTGGAATCAAAAGCATCTAGTTTCCTGTTATCTTGTTTACAAAGTGTCCAAGTTTCACTACCATAACTAACCCTAGAAAGAACCAAACTATTATACAGTCTAATTTTAGTCTTTAGGTGTATACGCCTATTTCTCCACACTCTCCATAGATTCTTAAAAGTCCCAGCAGCAATCCCTATTCGTCTGTTAATCTCATGCCGTACATCGCCATTATCTGTTACATAGCTCCCAAGATAATTAAACTGTGACACCTGCTCAAGACTGCAACCATTCAGATTAACTGAATCACAGCCTGCCTGACCAATTTTCATCACTTTAGTTTTCTCTCTGTTTATAACCAAACCTACTCTACTACCAGTCTCATCAACAGCTCGAATGAAAGAGTTCATCTCATCAACATCATTTGCCAAAAGAGCTAAATCATCAGCATAATCTAAATCAGAAATTTTCGTATCTCCAGCCCATTTAAGGCCAAAATCTTTCCCTTGAAGTGAATTTCGCATAACATAATCAATAACCAAGCTAAAGAGAAAAGGAGACAAAATGCACCCTTGTCGAACACCAGAAGTAATGCTAAACCAATTGCTACAAGCCTTACCAACTCTCACACACGACTCAGTGTTATTATAGAGAGCTTTCATAATGTTAACTAACTTGTCTGGTATACCATATGATCTCACAATCAACCACAAATTATGACGATCAACAGAGTCGAAAGCCTTTTTGAAATCAACAAAGCTAGCAACCAAAGGTTTCTGAAACTCTAAACATTTCTCAAGAATCTGCCTAAGTGAAAATATCTGATCCACACATCCCCTACCACTTCTGAATCTACATTGCTCATCACGCAATTGACTGTCAACCAGATTCTTAATTCTATTAAGCACAATCATGGAAAGAACTTTACCTGGAACAGAGAGTAGACTGATACCCCTATAGTTATCACAAGAACTGCGATCACCTTTTTTGAAAATAGGGATAACAATAGCTCTGGTAAAATCCTTAGGAACCATGCCTTTATCATAAAAGATATTCAGAATTTCAGTCATCCAAGTGGTAACCGAAACATTTCCAGCTCTAAGCATTTCAGTAGTAATTTCATCTACCCCTGGGGATTTATGAAGTTTAAGTTTAGAAACAGCCAAAATAACTTCAGATTGTGTTATAGGGCCAACATTAAAGCCACCAATGCATCTATCATCATCATTGCAAACAATTGGGATAGAACTAACCGCATTGTTCAGAATATCACTGAAATGCTCAGCCCCCCTAGCCATGACAGAATCCTCACCTTCTATAACCTTACCCTGTTTATCCTTCAATCCCTGTATACCTGTCCGTTTTCTACCACACAAAACATTAACTATCTGGTACAGCTCTCTGCTGTTGTGCTGTCTAACTGCTTCCTCGGCTTTGTCAACCAAACCATCAAGCCAAAGATTCTTATCAGCAGCTAACTGATCTTTTACACGTTTATTAAGCTCTCTGTAATGCTTTCTATTAGTACTAGTAGGGTATTGATTAAGGACATTCCTGCAGTTCTTTCTTTCTGAAATAAGCTCAAGTGCCTTATCACTCAGATAATTCTGCCTCTTCTGCTCCTTTTTTCTTAAAAGAGTATTGTTAGTGTCCAAAAAAAGCCTGTTTAAAATGATCCCATTCTTCCTCAACTTCAGTAGTAAGCATACCATGACTGTCATAATGACTAAGTAACCTATCATGGTAAGCTTTGGCTATAACTGGGTCTTTCAGAGCTTCAGTATTAAAAGCAAATTTTTTAACCCTAGCACAACACTTTTTAAGTTTAAGTTGTAAGACACTTTTAACAAGGTAATGGTCAGATCCAATTTCAGCTCCCCTATATGACCTGGTATTTCTAACAGAACTAGCCCATTTGCTGTTAATTAATATATAATCAATCATATTCCTATGCAGCCCATCAGGTGAAACCCATGTGTATTTATGTATGTCGCGGTGTTTGTAATATGTGTTAGTTATTCTGAAACCATTGAGTTTACTTACCTGTAGGAGACGTTGCCCATTGCCATTGCAGCTACCAATACCAAAAGGACCTATTACTCCTGCCCAAAGGTCAGAGTCAGTACCAACTTTGGCATTGAAGTCACCAAGAACAAGGGTAATATCTCCTTTCTTGACAGAATTCAAAATATCCTGAAGTCGTTCATAAAATCTATCCTTCTCATCCTCATCGGCATCCTCAGTGGGGGCATAACAGCAGATAACATTCAGGTCTTTAACGCTTGTCTGAAATTTTGCTGTAAGAAACCTTTCATTAATGCACTCATATCCTAGAAGAGTATCACTAGGTGTTAAATGGGATCCTGTTAAGAGTTGGCCTGCAGAATGCAAGATGGCAAAAAAAAAACCCTCAAAACATTAAGATTTAACAATTTTTTGTTATATTAGCTTCTTTATCAATTCAACTTCTTTGTCATTCTACTATACATAATCATGAATTTTATCAGAATTAAATAAAAAAATATTGCATGTATGTCAAATTATTTTCTTTCACCACCATTTAGTTTATAACTCTGCTCTGTACCTTTTATTATATTACCCTTAATATACTAGGTGGGAAATAAATCCAAAAGTACAAATTTCTTACTGTTTTATTAACTGCTCTGTTCAGTTTAAACTTAGTGACTCAATTCTTTCTGAATAAAACATCATCTCGAAGTTGGGAAAATTAATCTGAAGACAGCCACTTTCAAACTCCAATCATATTAAAAGGTATTATCAGATTGTTCTGTGTAGATTTTTCCATCTACACAGAATAACATTAAAAATGCTTCATTGCTCTTTATTCAGCATTGTTGGTGTGGGTGGAATGAGACTTGTGAGGCAATTCCAGGTGGCTGGCACCTTAGTTGCTATCCTACATTTGAATCAGCAAAAATGTGGATTGGGTAAGAGCACACCATGTTGCTGCTACAAAGAAAACTTTTGTCAAGTGGTGATGACCCTCCCCACAGACTGGAGAAGTAAGTGACATCTTCCCCTGTGCTTCCATGTGCAGAGGTGCTCCTACCACTGATGGATTTCCAAGAGAGGCAACAGGACCATGGCATCACAGTGTTCCTGTGAAAAGAAGCATATCCATGTGGTAGAAGGAGGTAAGGTGAAAGAAATTATGAAGCCACATCCAGATAGTTTTTCCTTCTGATTCGTTGATGCCAACCAATGGAAGTATCAGATGATAACCTTTGTGTGGAATCACAAAATCCTGGCCATGATACCAATGATGTTCCGTTGTAACTGTTGAAACCCAGGTCATAAGACAAAGAAGTTTTGAGAGTGCTGGTCAGACATAGAAGTCAGCTGGTGGCCATAAGAAAGGGGGCTGATAGTCATCAGAGAGTGGGAAATGCATTAGAACCTGCCATAGTTGCGGCAGTCAAAATTATGAGCCCCCAATTGCTTTGCTTCCAACCACATCACATGAATTGTCTAATTAAGTCTTGTTTGTTATTATTATCTGTAAAATCTAACAGAATGTGTTTGTTGGCCAAGAAACTAAAAAATCTTAATTTTTATTGTTAAAAGCTAGATAGTCTCTGTCTCTTCCTTCAATTTAGAACACTTTAAATACGAAACCTTTTACACCCTGTATTTTGGGACATGCTGGCATATAGACAAGCCTAGGAAATTTATAATATAAATATCATGTTTTGCATAAAAGAATTCTGCAGCATTACAGCTAGTTGCATAGTTAAAATAAAAATGCAACATGATGTACTTAAAGACTCCAGTGTGAGATAGCTATAAATGCAATATCTATTTCATCCAGTACTGTATTGTAGTATTAAAACATTGTGGAACATCATTGCTACCATGACCAGGATTTTGTGATTTTAGTGAAAACTTGGACCAAGATATGAATTTTATTATATTTGGAATATTTGACAGAACTAGTAATGTCATGAAATTCAGCCAGTTTTGGCCCATTAGCAATAATGCCACATTGCAGTATTGTATTTGACAATCATGAATTTATTGTCATGTGGTAATTTTTCAATAATTGTGAAAATTTACAGTTTGGTTTCAGAGTATTTTTCATGTATGCAGTATATATTGAAATGTTAAAAAGGAGTACCAGTACACAGTTGTATCAGAATAATATGACCACCTCCAGAAACACAGAGTACCCAACCAGGTACATCACAGAGTGCACAGTTGACCACACAGAGATATAAGTGGCCGGCTTGGACAGATGAGCCATAATGCGTAACGTGAGCACAATGGGCAGAGGTAGTGATTTGAGGGACATTCAAAATGGAATGATTATCAGTGTGCCATTAATATGGAATGATTATCAGTGATGATTATCAGGAATGATTATCAGTGTGCCATAGATGATTATTCTACTGTGCCAAGGGTGGAAGCATCTTGAAAACAGCAGACTTCATGGGTTGTTCATGAGGTGCTGTACCAAGGGTGTACCAACAATGGACTGCTGGCACACAGAGTACCTCCAGATGTTATAACTTTGGAGCCCCAAAGGCCATCGACCCCAGAGGAGAATGTCGCCTCCGTCGACTGGTAAGGGCAATCAATGCGCAACAGTGCAGCAACTGATCATTCAAATGAACACTGGGGCACCCAGGTACGTGTCCCTGATAACAGTAGAGCAAACCATGTTACACATGGGTCTCCGAAGTCAATGCTGTGTAAAGGCGCCCATGTTAACCAAGGTCCATCAGCAATGACGCCTGCAGTTCGCATGGACTACCATCATTGGAAGAGTGGAAAAAGGTTGCCTTCTCCGAAGAATCAAAGTTTCTACTCCATAGAAGTGACAGGGTTGGGTTGTTTACCTCTGAGCGGCACTTTTTTGCACACCATGGGCAAAATAGCCAGGTGACATGGACTACATAGGCTCAGAGAAGGTTGGGGAGAGAGGTTGTTGTTTAACGTTACATGGCATTGAGAGGTCATTCTACAGGCTTTCTCAGAATGATAATTTTGGACGTATGTGGGTACCAAACCTTCGAATGAAAGAGTTCATCTCATCAACATCATTTGCCAAAAGGGCTAAATCATCAGCATAATCTAAATCAGAAATTTTCGTATCTCCAGCCCATTTAAGGCCAAAAGCTTTCCCTTGAAGTGAATTTCGCATAACGTAATCAACAACCAAACTAAAGAGAAAAGGAGACAAATTGCACCCTTGTCGAACACCAGAAGTAATGCTAAATCAATTGCTACAAGCCTTACCAACTCTCACACATGACTCAGTGTTATTATAGAGAGCTTTCATTATGTTAACTAACTTGTCTGGTATACCATATGATCTCACAATCAACCACAAATTATGACGATCAACAGAGTCCACAGCCTTTTTGAAATCAACAAAGCTAGCAACCAAAGGTTTCTGAAACTCTAAACATTTCTCAAGAATCTGCCTAAGTGAAAATATCTGATCTACACATCCCCTACCACTTCTGAATCCACATTGCTCATCACGCAATTGCCTGTCAACCAGATTCTTAATTCTATTAAGCACAATCATGGAAAGAACTTTACCTGGAACAGAGAGTAGGCTGATACCCCTATAGTTATCACAAGAACTGCAATCACCTTTTTTGAAAATAGGGATAATAATAGTTCTGGTAAAATCCGTAGGAACCATGCCTTTATCATAAAAGTTATTCAAAATTTCAGTCATCCAAATGGTAACTGAAACATTCCCAGCTCTAAGCATTTCCGTAGTAATTTCATCTACCCCTGGGGATTTATGAAGTTTAAGTTTAGAAATAGCCAAACTAACTTCAGATTGTGTTATAGGGCCAACATTAAAGCCAACAATGCATCTATCATCATTGCAAACAATGGGAGTAGAATTAACCACATTGTTTAGAACATAACTGAAATGCTCAGCCCACCTAGCCATGACAGAAACCTCACCTTCTATAACCTTGCCTTGTTTATCCTTCAATCCCTGTATACCTGTTCGTTTTCTACCACACAAAACATTAACTATCTGGTACAGCTCTCTGCTGTTGTGCTGTCTAACTGCTTCCTCAGCTTTGTCAGCAAGGCCATCAAGCCAAAGATTCTTATCAGTAGCTAACTGATCCTTTACACGTTTATTAAGTTCTTTGTAATGCTTTCTACTAGGACTAGTAGGGTACTGATTAAGGACATTCCTGCAGTTCCTTCTTTCTGGAATAAGCTCAAGTGCCTTATCACTTAAATAATTCTGCCTCCTCTGCTCCTTTTTCCCTAAAAGAGTACTGTTAGTTTCCAAAAAAGCCTGTTTAAAATGGTCCCATTCTTCCTCAACCTCAGTATTAAGCAAACCATGACTGTCATAATGACTAAGTAACCTATCATGGTAAGCTTTAGCTATAACTGGATCTTTCAGAGCTTCAGTATTAAAGGTAAATTTTTCAACCCTAGCACAACACTTTTTAAGTTTAAGCTGCAAGACACTTTTAACAAGATAATGGTCAGATCCAATTTCAGCTCCCCTATATGCCCTGGTATTTCTAACACAACTAGCCCATTTCCTGTTAATTAATATATAATCAATCATATTCCTATGCAGCCCATCAGGTGAAACCCATGTGTATTTATGTATGTCACGGTGTTTGTAATATGTGTTAGTTATTCTGAAACCATTGAGTTTACTTATCTGTAGGAGACGTTGCCCATTGCCATTGCAGCTACCAATACCAAAAGGGCCAATTACTCCTCCCCAAAGCTCATAGTCGGTTCCAACTTTGGCATTGAAGTCACCAAGAACAAGGGTAATATCTCCTTTCTTGACAGAATTCAAAATATCCTGAAGTTGTCCATAAAATCTATCCTTCTCATCCTCATCAGAATCCGCAGTGGGGGCATAACAGCAGATAACATTCAAATCTTTAATGCTTGTCTGAAATTTTGCTGTAAGAAACCTTTCATTAATGCAGTCATATCCTAGAAGAGCATCACTAGCATGTCTGCTGAGCAGCAGACCCACACCTTGGAGATGCTTATTGTCGTCCCTCCCTGAAAAGAGAAATTTAAGATTATTTTTAAGTATCTCGCCTTTACCTGTCCATGTTCCTGCAGAGAGAAAATGATTAGTAGGATTTTTAAAGAAATTAGGTTTATTGAGATTGGTAGGGCCAACAATATCAAACAGCCTCCTGATCGCAGGCATGGGGCAAAGACCTGTTCCTCCTCCGCTAAAGGCTGAAGTCACCGATGCTGGTAGGAACTTCAGGCACCACCTTTTCAAGTGGACTTTTTCAAGAACCATATGGCCTGCCTGAGACACATTACTCCAGTTTAGGCTTGACGATGCCCAACTAGCTAAGTAAGGTTCAGGTACCTGCGATGGCCTTTGATTAGGATTATCCACCAGCTGATATAAGGTATCCCATGCCTCTGTTCACTTAGAGCTGGCAACCCAGAAGCAGACAGAAAACACAACGGCAGACTCTCCCTCAACAGAGGCCCACCAGTGCAGCAAGTCCAGGATCCATAATCAAGCTCAAATCCATAAACAAGTCCAGTCTAGTAGGTATAAATGGTCAGCACCAGAACCCTGTGAAGTTGACCACTCCTCAGCAGGGTTGAAAAAAAAAAAAGAAAAAAGTGGCCATAGATGACCAGATCAGTAGGCCATACTGAACTGGCAGCCCTCCCCTTCCGTTCCCTTCCAAAAGAGAATATCTCTTTTGAAAAGTACTAACGGCCCGCACCACGAGAAGGCGGGGTCGGACATTAGGTGCTAGACCTGGCCGGTTCTGTGCATCATCACTGGGGATTGGTACACAGCTCTCCTTCCAGTTTACGCATCATTTTTTAAAGATTTTTTATATGATTTTTCTTTTTAATTTTTTGTTAATTATGTATTATTTTATATATATATATTATTATTATTATTTATTTATTTATTTTTATTTTATTTTTTATTTCATTATTTAATATTTTTTTTAATTTATTTTTATTTTATTTTTTTTTAATAATTATTGTGCATTTTTTTTAATTATTATTCTTATATTGCCGTCCCATGGCCGAGTGGTTAGCGCGCTTGGCTACTGATCTAAGGGACCTGGGTTCGAACCCCGGATAAGTCAGGGATGTATGTGTTGTTTTTCTGCTGAGATCCTGCCATCCTCTCAGATCTTCTACTTTGGCATATAAACTGACAGGCTCCTGTCAGACCTCTGTGGCAAGCAGCTGCTTGAGGGGGTATTTTTTTTTTTATTATTCTTATATTTACTATTTAATAATTTTTCTTTATTTTTCCCTGAGTGGTTTTAATTTATTCTTGGGTTATGGAGATAGTTAGGTTGAAGACTATTGATCCAGACTGTTTTGTGGTTATTGTGGACCTGAGTTATTGTGGACCTGAGAGGTTATATCAGACCCAGTGGGACCTGAGTTAAAGGGTTCAAGCCACTTCAGATATATATATATATTGTTCCCTTATTTCAAAATAAATAATTGAGGAATATATTATTATTGAGGAATAATTGAGGTTAAAAAATAAATAATTGAGGGACTATAGTCCCTCAATTATTTATTTTTTTTTATTTATATTTTATGGAATTTTAGGTGTGAGTCTGGATAGAGGCAGAATGAGGGTCCCTTCAGGAACATGTATATGAGAGGTAAGTTGAGAATTGAAGAAAAATCTTTATGGAGGACATGAAGAGAAGATAGGAGAAGGTAAAGGTAGACTAAATTCTGTTCCAAAGTGAGGTGGAAAGAAAAAAATTGAAGAGAGTTTCATAAATTTTGGTTTTGTTTAGAGGGGGTGAGGGGTCCAGAATTACTTTCGTTTGAATGCCCCAAATGTTTAGGTCAATGAGTGATTTGAAGAAAGTTTGTCTCTGTGAGGCAGTATTATCACAGTTAAGTAGGATGTGATGAACCGTCTCGGAACATTACAATGTCTACAGTTAGGAGAATGTGTGAGCTTGAATTTATGTAGAGTAGGGTTAAGAATTGTGGATTGGTTCTTAATCTGTGTAGTAATTTGATGTATTTTCTAGGGAAGGGGAGGTTATCAATTGTTGATATATTATGGTTAAGATTATATCGAAAGTTGTTTTTGACAGAGGCCTGGACCTGAAAGTATTTATTGGTGACCCACTGGAACAGCTGTTGGGAGACAGATGGTAGCCTCAAGGCCATCCAGCGTGTTCTTTAACGTGCACAGGGTATGGCTCTCCCGCACACGGGGTCACGACTTAATGTCCCATCTGGCGAACGACGGCCTTTCCAAACCCATCTGTGTCCCCTACTGACCATGGGCAGGGCAGGGAATTTTGTGGAGATAAATCTCAATGCTGACCCAGCTGGGACTTGAACCTGGGAACTACAGATCACGAGCCTGGTGCACTACCGACTGAGCAACCCCCACCCCAAAGTGACAAGCAGTGGCAGATGCGGCGTAAGACACATGAGAACAAACACCCAGACATGCTTGTAAACACCCAGACAAACACCCAGACATGCTTTGAAACATCCAGACAACAGTGATGTCTCTGTTCCCCCTTGGCCGGGTGAAATCGCCCAACCTCAATCCCATAGAGCACTTGTGGGACCATTTGGTTCGATGTGCGGACCCACAACCACGTAATCCCCAGAACCTCCATGCTCTGCTGGAGTCCAAACGAACATCTGTGCCTGGCATTGCATCCATGTGTCCCAGCAGATGGGATGCATGGATGCAATGCGTCCATGCCACGCTGGGATGCATCCATGGCCCCCCGTCTCACCGCTGTCATCCGGTGGTGATTATTCCCATTATTATTCCAGGGTGGTTATTCCCATTATTAGGTAGGTGGTTATATTATTCTGATACGACTATTATTATTCATGTGTACATTACAGTATTAAAATAAGCTTCCTAAGGGTCAATGCTATTATTTTAGTAGTGTTTTGTGTGCAGTTGCATTAGTAACATTCCTCAGTGCAAAGCCATGAAGAGTAGAATTATTTTATAGTAAGATTTGTAACATTCCTCAGTGCAAAGCCATGAAGAGTAGAATTATTTTATAGTAAGATTATTTTGAGAGTATTATGCATATTGTGCTTAGCTAAGTGTAGTACACAGAATTTTATGCTTAGAGCTGGTGGTAATAATGAAAGAAATTTTATACATGCTGAGTGGCCATTTAGCATATTTTAGTGCACTGTGCCATGGTTCTTTCAATGAAAATTGCAGTTATCCTTCTGCAAAGGTTGCCTAATATTAAAAAAAAAATTTTTTTCATAAAAAGGTTGGTTGTTTGGGGTTTAATGGCGCAACTATGGCCATATTGCCCCAAACACATGGTAAATACAGTAAAAAGTAAACAGGTAAAAAGTCATTTAACCCGCAATCAAAACTTAAAAACAACAATAGTGTAAAAGACAAACAAGAAAGAAAAGCTTAAAACAAAGTGTAGAAATACAAAGGAAAAAAGAGTCAGCAAATATAAAAGAGGAAAACAACGAATGGGTATATATGTAGGTTTGATAAAAACTTATCAAAAGGTCAATATTGAGTAAAACATTAAATACATGTAAAATAACCAGTAAAATGTAAAAATTCGAAGACACGAGTTAAAAGCGATTCATCAGATAAAAGATGTCTGAGTGTAAGGGGCTTGGACATAAAATCGTGAAAGATAAAATATAAATGTCTAGGTTAAAAGTGGGACAATTGATTAAAATGTGTTTAAGAGTTAAAATGGTGTCACAAAATTCACATAGTTTCGTTGACTGCCCGTAAAAGAAATTAATGAGTGATAAACGAATGACCTAAGTGGAGCCGAGCAAGTACAACTTATTCCTTACAATTCCTGCAAAACAAGACTGCCACTGTTTGACAAAGGGTTTGATCTCAAAAAGCTTGTTACCAACCTGTTCAGACCAAAATCTCTGCCACTGTGCCTAAAGCTCAATAGAAAAATGCTGCCGGAAGTCCAAGTATGGAACCAGCAGCAGAGAGTTGGATAGGGATGTGGCTGACCTCACAGCAGCATCTGCCAAGTCATTTCCCCTGATTTCAAAGTGACCAGGCACCCAACATAAGAGAACAGTGGTGATGGCTGCCAGATGATGGAGATGCTGGTGGATCTTGGAGAGAACAGGGTGAGGCTGATGCCTCACTGAGATCAAAGCCTGTAGCGACTGAGTCAGTAGAGGACACACCGAAAGTAACACTTAGCTGCTATGTAGTCCAAGGCAATGCTGATAGCATGCAACTGTGCAGTGAACATGGAACACTTATATGGGATCAGATCTACAATGATAACATCACAGCAGACCACAGCTGATCCCACTGAAGTGCTGGATTTCAAGCCATCTGTGTAGACAGGCAAGAAGTCTGAGTGCTCAGCATGATGGATGGCAAAGATTGCTGATACACATATCAGGTGTAAAGGCTTTACCTGTCCTGCAAAGAGAAAAGTTGCAGGAAGGGAAACAGCCAGCCGCAATGGTAGTGGCTTGGCTGTCAACTGCGAGACATTATCGAGACTGGTGTTAATGTCTTGCAGGTAACCTCGGACATGCAAACCAAAAGGACAAATAGCAGTCGGCTGATTCTAGTAGAACATTTCCCACAGGGGTAAAAAAAAAGGGGGGGACTTAATGAGATGGCTTGAATTAAATCTTGAAATTTGATATTTACCATTTTAAAACTATGTTTAAGGTTAAGAGTGAAACCACATTTTATACACAATCTGATAAAACCTGTATTTAAACTATGAATGAAATGTGGTGCTACACTGTAAACTATTGATATTCTTGTTAAGTACTCTAATGAGTTAAACAGTTGAATGTTAAAAGAAATCAGGTCTAAAAGTGTATTGCAGTGGAATTCTTTGTAGTGAAATTTTGCACAACAGTGGCCACTGCCCAGTAGGCTAATCACACGGAGCAGCTGACACACAATCAGCAGGTGTAGGGGTTCGGATCCCACCTGGTAAAATCAGTTTTCTTAATTCACTACACTGTTAGTGTGTAACAATTTTTTTAAAGCATCACAGTTGTTTTTATGTGTAATTGATATTGAGATTTTGAATAAAGTTAGGGGAGATATTGAGAATGATTTACAAGATATTGATGTTTCACGTAATGGTTACTGAGAAGCCTATTGAGATATTGATTGAGTTTATTTAGATATTGAAAAAAGTGATATGGTGTTAATGTGATTTTGGATAAGATTTTGTAGATAAGAGTGTACTGCCTAAATTAGTGTTCTCATATATCTGCTGATATTGCAATTTAAAAAATTTAAAATGGCACATAAAATATTTCACACGACCTGATCTATATCCTGACCATAAGAAGCTTCGAAGATCATTCAGTAGGAGTACTAGACATAACCAGAACGAATGTTTCAAGTGTTGGAATTTTGCCCACTTTATCAGAAACTGCCAACATTAGGATAAATTTCGAACATTATAGATTCAAAAGCCATGATGGTTATATAGTGCATTGCTCACCACCCTATGCCAAAACACTAGTACAGAATCAGGCTTTCATTAATCCTTCAGTAATTTAATCTGAAAATTTGCCATTTTCCCCATCAGTACCTTAGGAATGTTATGCATGTGTGAAAAGTAAGCATGAAGGAAGATCCTTTAGTCAGCTTAATTAAGCTAACACCCATTGTATTGCAGCTAGGTGGGGCGGGGGTGGCTCAGTCGGTAGCGTGCCAGGCTCGTAATCTGTAGTTCCCAGGTTCGAGTCCCAGCTGGGTCAGCGTTGAGATTTATCTCCGCAAAACTCTCCGCCCTGCCCACGGTCAGTAGGGGACACCGATGGGTTTGGAAAGGCCGTCGTCCGTCGGATGGGACGTTAAGCCGTGGCCCCGTGTGTGGGAGAGCCATACCCTGTGCACGTTAAAGAACATGCTGGATGGCCTTGACGGGAGGCTACCATCTGTCTCCCAACAGCTGTTCCAGTGGGTCCCCTCCCCCAACCTTCTCTGAGCCTTTGGGGTCCATGTGACCTGGCCATTTAGCCCATGGTGTGCAAAAAAGTGCCGCTCAGAGGTAAAACAACCCAACCCAATTGCAGCTAGGTAGTCATGGAACAGAGAGCTATGTACTAATCTCTTTGGATGATGCACAGAACTGGACAGGCCTAGCACTACAACGAATATATGTCATGACAACCCCGGTGCACCGCAGTACTGTGACTGCATATCACCTTAAGGGAATTGTCACAGAAACCACTATAAACTAAAAAGGAAAGGAAGTGCTGCCAGATCAGTGTAGCCTACTGATCTCAATTACTACACCTACTTTTCTTTTTTCTCTTCTACCCTGCTGAGGAGTGGTCAACCATACAGGATCCTGGTGCTGTCCATATACACCAACCAGAATCGAATAATGGCACTGAATTTGATTATGGATCTTGAATTTGTTACATTGGTGGGCTTCTGTTGAGGGAAAATCTTCAGCTGTTTCACTTTTATTATTTCTTTTTATTTATTATTACTCACTGTGTTCACTCGTAATGATTTTCCTATTGATTTTTCCTCTTTTGTGCATGTGGTAAAATATTTTAAGAGAGAAAAATTATTTTTCGGTCAAATGGGCATTATGAAATATTATGATTTGCACCTTCCAAATCTCTTGAAAGTTTCAATAGTGCCCTCTAAACAGTGGAAAAATTGCAAAATTACAATATTTTGAACAAACATTGCAAATGATGTATTTATAGAAATTTCAAATTTTGATGGAGAGTGTAGGTCATGAGGTTTGCATTGGCAACAAACGAGTTTGGCTATTATGCCAAATAAGGTCAAAAAACGCAATTTTTTGTTTTAAGAGATAATTCAAAAATTCTTTGTAGTTAGATTGCCACTAATGAAACATTATTATTCAGATTTTTCAAATCCTTTGATAGTTTGAATTTACATCATTAAAGGTCACTAAACAAGGAAAACTTTTAAAGAATAATGCAAGTGATCAGTTCAGGATAAAAATTTAAAATATCAGTTTCAAAAGATATTACATTGACGTCTGTAAATGGTAGATAGGTACATAGTCACTGGAAGGAGAGCTATGCACTAATCCCCTGTGATGATGCACAGAACCGGCCAGGCTTATAACCTAATGTCCGAACCCGCCTTCTCGTGGTGAAGACCGTTAGTACCTTTCAAAAGAGATACTCTCTTGTGGAAGTGAACGGAAGGGGAGGGCTGCCAGATTAGTGTGGCCCACTGATCTGGACAACTCTGGCTACTTTTTTTTTCTACCCTGCTGAGGAGTGGTGGCTTGTAAATGGTAGCTAGGCGTAAACTGGAAGGAGAGCTGTGTACCAATCCCTAGTGATGATGCACAGAACCGGCCAGGTCTAGCACCTAATGTCCAACACCGCCTTCTCGTGGTGCAGGCCGTTAGTACCTTTCAAAAGAGATATAATCTTTTGAAAGGGAACGGAAGGGGAGGGCTGCCAGTTCAGTATGGCCTACTGATCTGGTTATCTATGGCCACTTTTTTCTTTTTTTTTCAAACCTGCTGAGGAGTGGTCAACTTCACAGGGTCCTGGTGCTGACCATTTATACCTACTAGACTGGACTTGTTTATGGATTTGAGCTTGATTATGGATCCTGGACTTGCTGCACTGGTGGGCCTCTGTTGAGGGAGAGTCTGCCGTTGTGTTTTCTGTCTGCTTCTGGGTTGCCAGCTCTAAGTGAACAGAGGCATGGGATACCTTATATCAGCTGGTGGATAATCCTAATCAGAGGCCATCGCAGGTACCTGAACCTTACTTAGCTAGTTGGGCATCGTCAAGCCTAAACTGGAGTAATGTGTCTCAGGCAGGCCATATGGCTCTTGAAAAAGTCCACTTGAAAAGATGGTTCCTGATGTTCCTACCAGCATCGGTGACTTCAGCCTTTAGCGGAGGAGGAACAGGTCTTTGCCCCATGCTTGCAATCAGGGAACTGTTTGATATTGTTGGCCCTACCAATCTCAATAAACCTAATTTCTTTAAAAATCCTACTAATCATTTTCTCTCTGCAGGAACGTGGAACGTGAGGACATTACATAGAGATTATTCTCTTGATGTCCTCATGCAGGAATTCCAGCGCTATAACCTAGATATTCTAGGCTTGCAAGAGACCAGATGGACAGGTAAAGGTGAGATACTTAAAAATAATCTTAAATTTCTCTTTTCAGGGAGGGACGACAATAAGCATCACCAAGGCGTGGGTCTGCTGCTCAGCAGACATGCTAGTGATGCTCTTCTAGGATATGAGTGCATTAATGAAAGGTTTCTTACAGCAAAATTTCAGACAAGCATTAAAGACTTGAATGTTATCTGCTGTTATGCCCCCACTGCGGATTCTGATGAGGATGAGAAGGATAGATTTTACGGATAACTTCAGGATATTTTGAATTCTGTCAAGAAAGGAGATATTACCCTTGTTCTTGGTGACTTCAATGCCAAAGTTGGAACCGACTCTGACCTTTCGGGAGGAGTAATTGGCCCTTTTGGTTTGGTAGCTGCAATGGCAATGGGCAACGTCTCCTACAGGTAAATAAACTCAATGGTTTCAGAATAACTAACACATATTACAAACACCGTGACATACATAAATACACATGGGTTTCACCTGATGGTCTGCATAGGAATATATATGATTGATTATATATTAATTAACAGCAAATGGGTAGTTCTGTTAGAAATACCAGGTCATATAGGGGAGCTGAAATTGGATCTGACCATTACCTTGTTAAAAGTGTCTTCAACTTAAACTTAAAAAGTGTTGTGCTAAAGTTAAAAAATTTACCTTTAATACTGAAGCTCTGAAAGACCCAGTTATTGCTAAAGCTTACCATGATAGGTTACTTAGTCATTATGACAGTCAAGGTTTGCTTAATATGAAGTTGAGGAAGAATGGGACCATTTTAAACAGGCTTTTTTGGAAACTAACAGTACTCTTCTAGGGAAAAAGGAGCAGAGGAGGCAGAATTATTTAAGTGATAAGGCACTTGAGCTTATTTCAGAAAGAAAGAACTGCAGGAATGTCCTTAATCAATTTCCTACTAGTCCTAATAGAAAGCATTACAGAGAACTTAATAAATGTGTTAAAGATCAGTTAGCTGCTGATAAGAATATTTGGTTTGATGGTTTGACTGACAAAGCTGAGGAAGCAGTTAGCAGAGAGCTGTACCACATAGTTAAGGTTTTGTGTGGTAGAAAATGGACAGGTATACAGGGATTGAAGGATAAACAAGGTAAGGTTATAGAAAGTGAGGATTCTGTCATGGCTAGGTAGGTTGAGTATTTCACTGATGTTCTAAACAATGTGGTTAGTTCTACTCCCATTGTTTGTAATGATGATAGATGAATTGGTGGCTTTAATGTTGGCCCTATAACACAATCTGAAGTTATTTTGGCCATTTCTAAACTTAAACTTCATAAATACCCAGGGGTAGATGAAATTACTACAGAAATACTTAAAGCTGGAAATGTTTAGGTTTCCTCTTGGATGACTGAAATTTTGAATATATTTTATGATAAAGGCATGGTTCCTAAGGATTTTACCAGAGCTATTGTTATTCCCATTTTCAAAAAAGGTGATCGGAGTTCTTGTGATAACTATAGGGGTATCAGCCTACTCTCCGTTCCAGGTAAAGTTCTTTCCATGATTGTGCTTAATAGAATTAAGAATCTGGTTGACAGTCAATTGCGTGATGAGCAATGTGGAATCAGAAGTGGTAGGGGATGTGTGGATCAGATATTTTCACTTAGGCAGATTCTTGAGAAATGTTTAGAGTTTCAGAAACCTCTGGTTGCTAGCTTTGTTGATTTCAAAAAGGCTTTCGACTCTGTTGATCGTCATAATTTGTGGTTGATTGTGAGATCATATTGGACAATATCATATCTGACAAGTTAATTAACATAATGAAAGCGCTCTATAATAACACTGAGTCGTGTGTGAGAGTTGGTAAGGCTTGTAGCAATTGGTTTAGCATTACTTCTGGTGTTCGACAAGGGTGCATTTTGTCTCCTTTTCTCTTTAGTTTGGTTGTTGATTATGTTATGCGAAATTCACTTCAAGGGAAAGCTTTTGGCCTTAAATGGGCTGGAGATACGAAAATTTCTGATTTAGATTATGCTAATGATTTAGCCCTTTTGGCAAATGATGTTGATGAGATGAACTCTTTCATTCAAGCTGTTGATGAGACTGGTAGTAGAGTAGGTTTGGTTATAAACAGAGAGAAAACTAAAATGATGAAAATTGGTCAGGCAGGCTGTGATTAGTTAATCAGAAAGGTTGCAGTCTTGAGCAGGTGTCATAGTTTAATTACCTTGGGAGATACGTAACAGATACTGGTGATGTGCGGCATGAGATTAACAGACGAATAGGTATTGCTGCCGGGACTTTTAAGAATCTATGGAGATTGTGGAGAATGTTGTGTTGTTTTACCTCTGAGCGGCACTTTTTTGCACACCATGGGCTAAATTGCCAGGTCACATGGACCCCGAAGGCTCAGAGAAGTTTGGGGGAGGGGACCCACTGGAACAGCTGTTGGGAGACAGATGGTAGCCTTCCGTCAAGGCCATCCAGCGTGTTCTTTAACGTGCACAGGGTATGGCTCTCCCGCACACGGGGCCACGGCTTAACGTCCCATCTGACGGACGGCGGCCTTTCCAAGCCCATCGGTGTCCCCTACTGACCATGGGCAGGGCGGGGAATTTTGCGGAGATAAATCTCAACGCTGACCCAGCTGGGACTCAAACCTGGGAACTACAGATTACAAGCCTGGCGCGCTACCGACTGAGCCACCCCCGCCCCGAGATTGTGGAGAAATAGGCGTATACACGTAAAGACTAAAATTAGACTGTATAATAGTTTGGTTCTTTCTAGGGTTAGTTATGGTAGTGAAACTTGGACGCTGTGTAAACAAGATAACAGGAAACTAGATGCTTACACAGTATCTTGGGTATTAGGTGGTTTAACTTTGTAACTAATGATGAGGTTAGGCAAAGGAGTCTGCAACCTCCTTTAAGCACCATATTGTGCAGAGAGAGACTCCCTGGTTTGGCCATGTTGCCCGTATGGATAATTATAGATTGGCAAATAAGGTTATGAACAGTGTGCCTAGAGGCCTCAGAAGGAGGGGGAGACCTAGGATGCGGTGAGACAATGTCAAACAGGACCTTGTTAGAATTGGTGTACAGTGGCCGGATGCAGCTCAGCGGTCTGGTTTGACAGGAGGAGGAGGAGGAGGAGGAGGAGGAGGAGGAGGAGGAGGAGGAGGAGGAGGAGGAGGAGGAGGAGGAGGAGGAGGAGGAGGAGGAGGAGGAGGAGGAGGAGGAGGAGGAGGAGGAGGAGGAGGAGGAGGAGGAGGAGGAGGAGGAGGAGGAGGAGGAGGAGGAGGAGGAGGAGGAGGAGGAGGAGGAGGAGGAGGAGGAGGAGGAGGAGGAGGAGGAGGAGGAGGAGGAGGAGGAGGAGGAGGAGGAGGAGGAGGAGGAGGAGGAGGAGGAGGAGGAGGAGGAGGAGGAGGAGGAGGAGGAGGAGGAGGAGGAGGAGGAGGAGGAGGAGGAGGAGGAGGAGGAGGAGGAGGAGGAGGAGGAGGAGGAGGAGGAGGAGGAGGAGTGGTCTGGTCAACCACACAGGGTCCTGGTGCTGACCATATAAACCCACTGGACTAAATTAAGGCTCTGAACTTGATTATGGATCCTGAATTTGCTGCACTGGTGGGCTTCTGTGGAGGGAAAATCTTCCACTGTGTTTTCTGTTTGGGGGTTGACAGCCCCAAGTGAATAGATTCACAGGATATGTTTATCACCTGGTGGATAATCCTGAGCAGAGGTCATCGCAGGCACCTGAACTCTTTGCTTCTATTGGCATTGTCAAATTCTACATTGGAGGAAGTCTTCCAGTGTAGATGGCTTCAGCCTTTAGTGGGGGGAGACAGGTCTTTGCCCCATGTTGGCAATTAGGGGGCTGTTTGATTATTGTCGGCATTCCCTCTCTCAATAAACATAGTATATTTAAACATTGATAGTTGGAATTGATTTTCCATTGATAGTTGGAATGTGAGGACTCTGCACAGGACTTTTTCTCTTGATGTCCTCACACAAGAATTCCACCATTAGAATTTAAATATTCTCAGCTTACAAGGGACCAGATGGACAGATAAAGGTCAGATTCTTAAAAATAATCTTAAATTTCTCTTTTCAGGGAGGGAAGACAATAAACATCAGCATTACTATACTGGTTACATGAACAAGTTTAGTGAGGATCACACAATTTTTTGGTGAATTATCACGATTTTTCTCATTTTTCCTTAATTTATGGAAACCAGTGTATTATATTAATAATCATCGCATGAAAGCTTGGTGATGGACTTTAATAAATTTAACATAAATATATTAAATTCTCCCCAATAGTTACTTTTAAAATGACTGACTCTACAACAAAGAAACCCACTGCCAAAAAAAAAATAAATAAAAAAAATCAAGAGAATGTATAAATATAATTTAGAATGGAAACAATTTTCTTGGATTGTCAAGTGTCAAAGTGAAGACAATTCTAACATAAGATGCAAATTATGTAATATTAATTTTATTGTCAGTTATGATTAACATAAAAGTATTCATTAAACATGCTAGCATGCAAATATATCAAGAATGGCTCAAACAGATCCATCTTCCCAGAATCTTGTTTTATCCAGTCAACATGTCCAGTTTTGTGGTTCATTTTATTTGGCAACCCTATCTTAACCTGTTCCATGAAAGTTATCATACCCACAGAGTTTTAAATTCAGTTGTTTGCAAGGTGAAATTTACTTAGTTTATTGGCATTAGCAACAACTATCAGTACCTGCAAGACTTAAATTACGAAAAATACAAGATGTACTATCATAACCTTTATGTTTTATGGCTGTTGCGGTCTATTTTAATAATGAAGAATTATAATATATATACAGATATATGCATATTTACACAAGATATAACACACTATTAAAAACTTCAACCTTGAATTTCTGTTTTAAATATACACTGTCTGGACACATACTGGACACATTTTAAATATGCCATAAGGACAAGTGTTCTTTGTCATGAACTGTATGGCAAAACACTGCTGCTACAGTTCATCAACACCACTAGTAGTACTTCAAAATCCATTTTAACAAGAACTATGCACCGAGAACTGAAAACTTGGAAATTTGGGACCTGTAGCATGATACAATATTTGTAATAATTTGACCAGACAGTATATTAACTCTTCCAGTGTCCAGGACATATACATATATCGTATATATATTAGTACAACAACAAAAAATGGATTTTTAAAAAATAATAATTGGTGTTTAAATTTTTTATAGATAAAAAAAATATATAATTCAGGCTTGATAAATAATATTTTCTTTTTCATTTGATGCATATTTTATTAAACTATGCCATAAATAATTTGTTAAAGCCATCTGATTGCCATTTCTTAGAAGTGATATAAGGTATTGCCAATTGGTTTGTTAATATTACTCTACGCTGAAGAGAAGTTTGATTTGAACTATTATCAACAAATTTTTCCTTCAAATTTCTAAAATATTCTGATAATTAACAAAAAAACTACTATTTTTAAAAATGAAAGATTTTGGAAGTAATTATGAAATATGTAGCTTTTTTTTTGGTATACCACTGTAAAGTGTTATTAATATTAATATGATACTACAATGCTTAAATTTTGTACTTCAATAAAATTCAGTATCAAATTCTCTTTAATTTGGTAACATGACCTATTTCTGTTGATTAGTTATTTATTAAAAATATTCTAAAGATGACTTGTTTAGCGGACTCTGCAACAAGCCTGGACTTTTTTCAAAGTATGGTACTGAGAAAAAAAAATTACAAAACAGAATAAATGTTTACTTTAAACAAGAAAATTATTTTCTTTTGTTATTCAGAAATAGCCTTTTTATTCAAGTGCATTATAATCATTTCTGTCTATGTGCTTTTCAAAAACATTTTTGTGCTGTCAGATGCATTTTTTTTAGTACATAACTCTAAAAAACTTGGCATCTCTTCTGTGAAATATTTTATTTTCAGGAAATCCAGAATTAGATGCTGATATTTTTTTTAAGGACTGAGATAACCTGTAAGCTTTTGGCTTGTGTTGATTTCTCGTACATAATACAAACACTTACACAAGGAATACAACATAGAAACACTTAAGGACATGTCTGCTGGAATAGTAGTCAGGTATGATAACCACTAGGTTGGCATATAACATGCGATAAATTCCTTTCATTAGTTATTTGGCAAAAAAGTTCTAAAGTTAAATTTAGCTTTCGGATGTAAACCAGTTTTTCAGGCTGGACAATGAAAGGGTTAAATTTACTTTGTTGTGCAAGTGCCACTCAGCAGCCTCAAACTGATGCATCTGAAATTTTGAAATGACGTCCAAAGATTTCATTTTGAGCACCAGGGTATTATGCATAAATTTAACAAATGTAAAACTTTCTTTTCCTGCAGAGCAAATAGAAAATGACTTAGGAAATAAACATGGTACAGCATTCCCTTGTCCAAAAAAATCAGCAAGCTCTATAATACACAAAAAAAGTCAAAATAATTTTTAACCTTAACATTTTTTGCAAAAAAGTTTTTTTTAGATTTCAATATTATTAAAATATTATGCAGTGTATAAATATAAATTATGTCTATATATTAAAGTTTAATAAAAATTATCAGAAATTTAATTTTTTTTTTATTTAATAAACCTACTCCTTCTTTAAGACAAAGAGTTTTCAATTCCTCAGTCTTCTTTTTCAAAGCATCCTCCAAAGCATCCTTCCTTGCTCGCAAAGCTGTTAACATCTCTATTTTTGCTGCTTTACTTTCCTCACTTAGCTCACCTATAGGTATAAAATCTCAGTCAACTCAAAAGTAACAGGCAGAGAGCATCTATACTTAATAGCAGAAAAATCTACAAAAAAAAAGATAGCATTAGGCCATAATGGAAAAGCATCCAGATCTGAATAAATTAAGAATAAACATTTTAGGTATCTTTCACCTATTGTTTAAATGTAAAGCAAGGGTGCTTTGATTAATCTAAGTGACTGATAATTTTATTTGTGCTTGTTAACATCTGTGCAAGATAATAATTGCATCTTGATGTATGAAGAACTGAAAATTAAAGGGAAATTAAAACCCTACCAGGGTTGGGTTCAGTATCAAATACACATCCAAGTGGCACTCTTTTGCACACAATAGGCTGAATGGCCAGGTCACAAGGACCTTGATGTCTTGAAGAAGGTTGGGAGGCAGATAGTAGCCTCCTGTCAAGGCCATCCAGTGTGTTCTTTAACATACAGAGGGTATGACTCCCATCACATGGGCTATGGCTTAGCATCTCATCCAACAGAAGGCAGCCTTTCCGAGTCCATCAGTGTCCACTACTGACCGTGGGAAGGGAGGGGAATTTTGCAGAGATCTCAATGCTGACCAAGCTGAGACTCAAATCTGGGAGGTACAGATTGCGAGCCTGGTGCACTACCAAATGAGCCAATCCCCTCCCCCACCACCACCAGGGTGCATGTCGATTATACACATTAACATAATCCAAAATGAGAGGTCCAAGACATCTACGACTGTCTTTAGTACAACACATGAAATTTCTGATTTAAAAAAAAATAGAAATTTCCATTTCAAATGTTCTTACATAATCTTATAATAATACGCAATTCAAGCTTGAAAAATAATATTTTCTTTCGAATTTAATATTGCACAATCTCCAGCTGTATTACATTTTTAAAATAAATAATTCTTGAGGTGGTCACTGTTATCAACCTTATTTCATCATCTAAGATATATTGCCTCTTGTGCAATATTCCAATTACGCTTATTCTATTTTCTAGTACCTTAAATCGTCCTTTACAAGCAAAGGTGATGAAGGATAAGAAAAGTTATTACTATTTCTGAACATGGACAATGGCTGGCACAGATGCTGGTTGCCACCAGATGTTAATCTTCTTAGGTTGCTGCTGTTGTATTTCACAATTTGAAGATGACCCTTTTTCTAAGAGCACGGCAATTACATTTACCAGTCCAGTATTAATTTTCTCATGCACTTGATACTGAATATTCTTCAACTGATCTTTTGTTGAGAATATAGCTATTGTGCTTGATGGTCTTGGTTGTTAACTCATTCATACACATTTTAGAGTTCCAGTTCAGATCGGCTGAAGTTAAAGTGACCATGCACACTCTCAAGAATCTTTAAAACTTTAAAAAAACCTAAAGAATCATTAATGTGCACTCAACTCAAGTTAACATTAGAACATTTTAAAAACTCCAACTGACTTCATGATGCATTTCATCTCCCTCATTTCCCAGGGCTTCCTCAGGTGTGATTGCAGTGCGATGGTAACTGCTTGTGATTTTTATGCGAGTCTCTCTAACTCATTGAGATGGTTCTACACAACTTGTGTTGTAGGTTGATCTGTGCCAGCCATTGTCCATGTTCAGAAATGGCAATAATTTTTCTTATTCTTCATCATCTTTTCCTTGTAAAGGACGATTTAAGGAACTAGAAAATAGAATAGGTGTAATTGGGATATTGCACAAGAGGCAATATAACTTTAGATGATAAAATAAGATTGATAACAGTGACTGCCTCAAGTTTTTTTATTTTAAGAATGTAATACAACTAGAGATCGTGCAATATTAAATTCAATATAATTATAGCTGTGGTTGTAATTTATTTATAATATTTCCTTTTTCATTTGATGCATATTTTATTAAACTGAGATATAAATAATTTATTACAGCCATTGATCAGCATTTCTTAGAAGACATATATGGGATTGTCAATTTATTTGTTAATGTTACTTTATGCTTAAGCAACCCCCTGATTAAGCTCAAAAGTTTAATTTGAACTTAAAAGTAACAAAATTCTCCCAAAAATCAACCAAAAAACTGCTATTTCAAAATAGGAAGATTTTAAAAGTAATTACAAACCAGGTATCTCTTTTTTTTTTTCTTTTTTTATGCTCTGTTTCCTGTCTTCTGACTATTTCAATCATCATCATCCTCAAGCGGCCATGAGCTACAGAGGTCCAATCAGATTGAGCAATTTAGTTCTCCAAACAAAATTGTCCTGAGCTACATCTGCTGTATCTGTCCACTGTACATCAATTCTAACAAGGTCTTGTTTGACATCGTCTGTCCACAGCATCCAAGGTCTCCTCTTTCTGGGGCCTTTAGGTACACTGTTCATAACCTTATTCACTAATCTTTAATTATCCATATGAGTAATATGGCCAAACTCATGTCTCTCTCTGCACAATATGCTGCTCAAAAGAGGATGCTGACTCCTTTGCCTAACTTCATCATTACTTACAAAGTTGAACCACATAATGCCCAAGATACTTCATAAGCATCTATAATCAAAAGAATCAAGTTTCCTGCTATCTTGTTTAGAAATCATCCAAGTTTCACTACCATAACTAATCCTAAAGAACCAAAATATTATGCAGTCTAATTTTAGTCTTTAGGTGTAGAGGTCTATTTCTCCCCACTGTCCAGAGATTATTAAAAGTCCCATCAGCAATCCCTATTTGTTTGTTAATCTCATGCAGCACATCACCTGTATGTTACATAGCTGCCAAGATAATTAAACTGAGACACTTGCTCAAGAGTGCAACCATTCAGATTAATTGAACCAAAGCCTACCTGACCAATTTTCATCACTTTAGTTTTCTCTCTGTTTATCACTAAACCTACTCTACTACCAGTCTCATCAACAGCTATAATGAAAGAATTAATCTCATCAGCATCATTTGACAAAAGGACTAAATCATCAGCATAATCTAAATCAGAAATTTTCAGATCTCCAGATCATTTAAGGCCAAAATCTTTCCCTTGCAGTGAAGTTTGCATAACATAAATTAATAATCAAACTAAAGAGAAAAGGAGACAAAATGCATCCTTGTCGAACACCAGAAGCAATGCTAAACCAATTGTTACAAGCCTTACCAACTCTCACACAAGACTCAGTGTTATTATAGAGAGCTTTCACTATGTTAACTACATTGTCTGTTATATCATACAATCTCACAATCAAAAGCCTTTTTGAAATCATCAAAGCTAGTAACCAAAGGTTTCTGAAACTCAAACATTTCTCAATAATCTGTCTAAGTGAAAAATCTGATCTACACATCCCTATTACTTCTGAATCCACAATGCAATTGTCATCAACCAGATTCTTAATTCTATTAAGCACAATCAAGCAAATAACTTTACCTGTAACAGAAAGTAGGCTGATACCCCTATAGTTATCACAAGAACTACAATCTGGTAAAATCCTTGGGAACAATGACTTTATCATAAAAGATATTCAAAATTTCAGTCATTCAAGTGGTAACCGAAACATTCCCAGCTCTAAGCATTTCAGCAGTAATTTCATCTACCCCTCAGGATTTATGTAGTTTGGGTCTAGAAAAAGGCAAAATAACTTCAGATTGTGTTATATGGCCAACATTAAAGCCACCAATGCAACTATCATTATTGAAAACAATGGGAGTAGAACTATCCACACTGTTTAGAACATCACTGAAATGCTCAGCCCACCTAGCCATGACAGAATCCTCACCTTCTATAACCTACCTTGTTTATCCTTCAATCCCAGTATACCTGTCCGTTTTCTACCACACAAAACATTAACTATCAGGTACAGCTCTCTGCTGTTATGCTGTCTAACTGCTTCCTCATCTTTGTCAGCCAAGCTGTGATGCCCCATCGTTCACTTTTGCTTTACCTTAACCAGTTTTGTTTAATTTACCTTATATTTATCATTTTGGGGATTTTTATTTCCTTTTAGGCATCACAGCGCTCATTTCCAATAGTTGGGAGTTGCGCATGCGCAACTCCGATCTTCCGACTGTCTCCCGCTAAACGCGTGCACAAGAACACGCCCCCTCTTGTGTCATAGCTTGCGTCATTCGTCAGTCATAATATGTAAATGTCTTTCCCAGCGTGCAGTCCAGCTCTTGTTTTTATACTGGTGACTTGCTAGTCACAGAAGCACAAGGTGCGTAGCACCAAGCACAGTGCGTGTAGCACAGGAGTGAGGAGTTGTGTAGAGTGCCTAGTGCACGGAGTTGTAGAATAAGGAGAGGAGGAGAAGGGAGAGTGATGTCTTGGGGAGTTGATTTTGGAAATAAATCTGTTTGTTATTTTAAACCTTTTGAGTCTGTACAATTTTTTCTCTTGAGCAACGCGAATTTAGATTTATAGCATCTATACTTTTTGACAATCAATTTTGATTCTAACTATTTACTCATTAATGCTCGCTGGCATTTTGAACCCTACTTTAAACTTAGTCTACTTTTTTGGCAATTTGTTAATTATTGCCTGGTGCCCGTATCAGATATCCGGAGCATAAAACTAATTGGATCAAAAGAAGGATCCAACTTTAAAGCATTATTGCATTTATTTGGAACGTTACAGAGTCAATTAAAAGAAGTGGCGCAGCAAACAAGGACTCGCCAGTATTAAAAGATAGTATATATATATATTTGTGGATAAATTTTGTATGATTGTCAAAGATAGTAATTTTTTGAGCTCAGTAGTTGTATGTACTATTTATAGATTTAACGGCAGCTTAAGCCGAAAATTTTTGTTGAGCAAGTAGCTTAACATTTTTGTATATTAGTCAAAGATACTGAAGTTTCAGTGTAGATATTGCTGATAATTAAGATATTTGTTGTATGTAATGATTAGAAGTGTCCGGGCACACACGTACGTATGCACGATAAGAAAAACTTTTTTTGATAAGCAAATTTATATTTTTGTAAGCTTAGTGGTAGCTTTAGTATTGTTGTATAGCAGTACCTTTGAGCACTGCTCAAGATTAAAAAAGGTTTTCAAAATTTCGGCAGACCGCTAAACTTGTCTGCTAACAATATGGCCGATTCCGCCATAATGACTCCCGACTTAGAAAGAGTAAAGGGTAGATTGCAAGATGTAATGATGGAAGCAGAAGTGCTAATGAATCTGCTTGATGATAATCGGGAGAAAAGGGGAACGACAACAACCCCTAAATTTGCTGACAATGCTACGTCAGTTCACCAACAAAGAAACTTTGAACGTAAGGTTCCACTTTCTGTTCCGTCAGAAGCAAATGATAGAACAGAGTATTTTCAACCGCCACAGCGACGATTTGCCAACCCATCCATTAACTATAGTCCTTATGTTAATTGGCCTTTACCTGAGATAAGGTTCGACGGTTCGAAACGTCCGTCATCATGGACATTTGTCAAGTCCATGGAGGAGCACTTCCGTTTACATGAAGTGCCAAGCAACAAAAAAGTTGTTTTAGCAGTATCTTGCCTAATTGGATGTGCTAAGCAATGGTGGAATGACGTAAGATGTGTCCTTTATTTGAAATTGCTCGTCAAAATTTGTTAGGTCAAATCTTTTGACTCCCTTTGGAAGGGGGAGTTGTGATGCCCCATCGTTCACTTTTGCTTTACCTTAACCAGTTTTGTTTAATTTACGTTATATTTATCATTTTGGGGATTTTTATTTCCTTTTTGGCATCACAGCGCTCATTTCCAATAGTTGGGAGTTGCGCATGCGCAACTCCGATCTTCCGACTGTCTCCCGCTAAACGCGTGCACAAGGACACGCCCCCTCTTGTGTCATAGCTTGCGTCATTCGTCAGTCATAGTATGTTAATGTCTTTCCCAGCGTGCAGTCCGGCTCTTGTTTTTATACCGGTGACTTGCTAGTCACAGAAGCACAAAGTGCGTAGCACCAAGCACAGTGCGTGTAGCACAGGAGTGAGGAGTTGTGTAGAGTGCCTAGTGCACGGAGTTGTAGAATAAGGAGAGGAGGAGAAGGGAGAGTGATGTCTTGGTGAGTTGATTTTGGAAATAAATCTGTTTGTTATTTTAAACCTTTTGAGTCTGTACAATTTTTTCTCTTGAGCAACGCGAATTTAGATTTATAGCATCTAGACTTTTTGACAATCAATTTTGATTCTAACTATTTACTCATTTACGCTCGCTGGCATTTTGAACCCTACTTTAAACTTAGTCTACTTTTTTGGCAATTTGTTAATTATTGCCTGGCGCCCATATCAGCTATCCGGAGCATTAAACTAATTGGATCAAAAGAAGGATCCAACTTTAAAGCATTATTGCATTTATTTGGAGCGTTACAAAGCCATCAATGCCAAAGATTCTTATCAGCAGTTAACTAATCCTTTACACGTTTATTAAGCTCTCTATAATGCTTTCTATTAGGACTAGTAGGGTATTATTTAAGGACATTCCTGCAGTTCTTTCTTCCTGAAATAAACTAAAGTGCCTCATCACTCAAATAATTTTGCCTCTTCTGCTACTTTTTTCCTAAAAGAGTTTGAAATTAATAAGCAAAAGGGAGGGGAAAAAGAAAAAAATGTCTACTTCTGCAAGCAGTAAAAATTCCACATTTCATCAATTCAGTCCCCAAAATGAGTAAGCATCTTCTGTCTTTGGCAAAACAGAAAAAAAAAGTGAATTATAAATGACCAAAAAGGGACAATTTTTTCTCCAAAAATTCTTTGGGAGGGGGAAGTAGAGCTCAGTGAGGGGAGGTAATTAATGCATTTTTTTTTCTTTCAGCTAGCTCATGATTATTGTATTTAGGTGAAGATTTAGTGGATGATTACACTCCCACTTGTTTGTAAAATTTGGAATTCATTAGATTCAAGTGTTTGATGTAGTTTGGAGGATTTAACGGTGTTACAATACCATATTTTTTATGTATGGTAGGAGAAGATTTAGATTTCAGATATTTGAACTGTTGTTAGGAAAATAAGCAGAAGTTATGTACCCCACTTGATATGTCAGTAATTATATTCTGTGAAAGAGCAGGGTCTGTAAATAGTAGATAGGTAGTCACTGGAGAGCTATGTACCAATCCCCTGTGATGATGCATAGAACCAGCCAGACTTAGCACCTAATGTCCGACCCTGCCATCTCGTGGTACACACCGTTAGTACTTTTCAAAAGAGATATTCTCTTGTGAAAGTGAACGGAAGGGGAGGACTGCCAGATTAGTGTGGCCTACTGATCTGGACAACTATGGCTACTTTTCTTTTTTTTTCTACCCTGCTGAGGAGTGGTCAACCACACAGGGTCCTGGTGCTGACCATATAAACTAACTGGACTGGACAGATATATGGCTCTGAGCTTGATTATGGATCCTGATTTTGCTGCACTGGTGGGCTTCTGTGGAGGGAAAATCTTCCACTGTGTTTTCTGTTTGTGGGTTCACACAACCAAGTGAATAGATTCACAGGATATATTTATCAGCTGGTGGATAATCCTGAGCAGAGGTCATCGCAGGCACCTGAACTCTTTGCTTCTACTGGCATTGTCAAATTCTATATTGTAGGAAGTCTTCCAGTGTAGATGGCTTCAGCCTTTAGTGGGGGGAGAACGGGTCTTTGACCCATGTCGGCAATTAGGGGGCTGTTTGATATTGTCGGCATTCCCTCTCTCAATAAACATAGTTTCTTTAAACATTCCACTAACCATTTTCTCTCCATAGGTAGTTGGAATGCGAGGACTCTGCACAGAGCTTTTTCTTTTGATGTCCTCACACAAGAATTCCACCATTATAATTTAGATATTCTTGGCTTGCCTGCTGATCTAAGGGACCTAGGTTCGAACCCTGGATAAGGCATGGATGTTCGTATTGTTTTTCTGCTGAGGTCCTGCCATCCTCACAGATCTTCTACTGTGGAATATAAACTGACAGGTTCCTGTCAGACCTCTGTGGCAAGCAGCTGCTTGAGGGGGTATTTATTTAAGAGATCAGATGGACAGATAAAGGTCAGATTCTTAAAAATAATCTTAAATTTCTCTTTTCAGGTTGTTTGAGTTGTTTTACCTCTGAGCGGCACTTTTTGCACACCATGGGCTAAATGGCCAGGTCACATGGACCCCAAAGGCTCAGAGAAGGTTGGGTGAGGGGACCCACTGGAACAGCTGTTGGGAGACAGATGGTAGCCTCCCGTCAAGGCCATCCAGCGTGTTCTTTAACGTGCATAGGGTATGGCTCTCCCGCACACGTGGCCACGGCTTAACGTCCCATACGACGGACGGCGGCCTTTCCAAGCCCATCGATGTCCCCTACTGACTGTGGACACGCGGGGGAATTTTGCGGAGATAAATCTCAACGCTGACTGAGCTGGGACTCGAACCTGGGAACTACAGATTAAGAGCCTTGGGCGTTACCGACTGAGCCACCCCCTCCCCCTCTTTTCAGGGAGGGAAGACAATAAACATCCCAAAGCGTGGGTCTGCTTCTCAGCAGACACACTAGTGATGCTCTTCTAGGATATGAGTGCATTAATGAAAGGTTTCTTACAGCTAAATTTCAGGCAAGCCCTAAAGACTTGAATGTTATCTGCTGTTATGCCCCCATTGAGGATGCTAATGAGGATGAGAAGGATGGGTTTACGGACAACTTCAGGATATTTTGAATTCTGTCAAGAAAGGAGATATTACCCTTGTTCTAGGTGACTTCAATGCCAAAGTTGGTACTGACTCTGACCTTTGGGGAGGAGTAATAGGCCCTTTTGGTATTGGTAGCTACAATGGGCAATGTCTCCTACAGGTAAGTAAACTCAATGGTTTCAGAATAACTAACACTTATTACAAACACTGCAACACACATAAGTACACATGGGTTTCACCTGATGGGCTGCATAAGAATATGATTGATTATATATTAATTAACAGCAAATGGGCTAGTCTGTTAGGAATACCAGGTCATATAGGGGAGCTGAAATTGGATCTGACCATTACCTTGTTAAAAGTGTCTTGCAACTTAAACTTAAAAAGTGTTGTGCTAGGGTTAAAAATTTTACCTTTAATACTGAAGCTCTGAAAGACCCAGTTAGAACTAAAGCTTACCATGATAGGTTACTTAGTCATTATGACAGTCATGGTTTGCTTACTACTGAAGTTGAGGAAGAATGGGACCATTTTAAACAGGAATTTTTGGACACTAACATTACTCTTTTAGGAAGAAAGGAGAAGAGGAGGCAGAATTATTTGAGTGATAAGGCACTTGAACTTATTTCAGAAAGAAAGAACTACAAGAATGGCCTTAATCAATACCCTATTAGTCCTAATAGAAAGCATTACAGAGAACTTAATAAATGTATAAAGGATCAGTTAGCTGCTGCTAAGAATCTTTGGTTTGATGGCTTGGCTGACAAAGCAGAGGAAGCAGTTAGACAGCACAACAGCAGAGAGCTGTACCAGATAGTTAATGTTTTGTGTGGTAGAAAACGGACAGGCATACAAGGATTGAAGGATAAACAAGGTAAGGTTATAGAAAGTGAGGATTCTGTCATGGTTAGGTGGGCTGAGCATTTCAGTGATATTCTAAACAATGCGGTTAGTTCTATTCCCATTGTTTGCAATGATGATAGATGCATTGGTGGCTTCAATGTTGGCCCTATAACACAATCTGAAGTTATTTTGGCTATTTCTAAACTTAAACTTCATAAATCCCCAGGATAAGATGAAATTACTACAGAAATGCTTAGAGCTGGGTATGTTTCAGTTACCAATTGGATGACTGAAATTTTGAATATCTTTCATGATAAAGGCATGGTGCCTAAGGATTTTACCAGAGCTATTGTTATCCCTATTTTCAAAAAAGGTGATCGCAGCTTTTGTGATAACTATAGGGGTATCAGCCTACTCTATGTTCCAGATAAAGTTCTTTACATGATTGTGCTTAATAGAATTAAGAATCTGGTTGACATGCAATTGCGTGATGAAGCAATGTGGATTCAGAAGTGGTAGGGGATGTGTGGATCAGATATTTTCACTTAGGCAGATTCTTGAGAAATGTTTAGAGTTTCAGAAACCTTTGGTTGCTAGCTTTGTTGATTTCAAAAAGGCTTTCGACTCTGTTGATCATCATAATTTGTGGTTGATTGTGAAATCATATGGTATACCAGACAAGTTAGTTTACATAATGAAAGATCTCTATAATAACACTGAGTCGTGTGTGAGATTTGGTAAGGCTTGTAGCAATTGGTTTAGCATTAGTACTTCTGATGTTCAACAAGGGTGCATTTTGTCTCCTTTTATCTTCAGTTTGGTTATTGATTATGTTATGTGAAATTCACTTCAAGGGAAAGATTTTGGCCTTAAATGGTTTAGAGATTTGAAAATTTCTGATTTAGATTATGCTGATGATTTAGTCCTTTTGGAAAATGATGTTGATGAGATGAACTCTTTCATTAGAGCTGTTGA
Source organism: Ryuthela nishihirai (assembly GCA_038380435.1). Classification (NCBI taxonomy): domain Eukaryota; kingdom Metazoa; phylum Arthropoda; class Arachnida; order Araneae; family Heptathelidae; genus Ryuthela; species Ryuthela nishihirai. The sequence goes on from JAWZYU010000017.1 coordinate 11,370,174, forward strand.
TGAAACTGGTAGTAGAGTAGGTTTTGGATATTTGGAGAGAAAACTAAAGTGATGAAAACTGGTCAGGCAGGCTGTGGTTCAGTTAATCTGAATGGTTGCACTCTTCAGTAGGTGTCACAATTTAATTATCTTGGGAGCTATAACAGATACTGGTGATGTGCGGCATGAGGTTAACAGACAAACAGGGATTGCTTCCGAGACTTTTAGGAATCTATGGAGAGTGTGGAGAAATAGGCGTATACACCTAAAGACTAAAATTAGACTGTTTAATAGTTTGGTTCTTTCTAGGGTTAGTTATGGTAGTGAAACTTGGACACTTTGTAAACAAGATAACAGGAAACCAGATGCTTTTTATTCTCGATGCTTACACAGTATCTTGGGCATTAGGTGGTTCAACTTTTTAACTAATAATGAGGTTAGGCAAAGGAGTTGGAAACCTCCTTTAAGCAGCATATTGTGCAGAGAGAGACTCTGTTGGTTTGGCCATGTTGCCCATATGGATAATTATAGATTGGTGAATGGGGTTATGAACAATGTGCCAAAAGGCCTCAGAAAGAGGGGGAGACCTAGGATGCGGTGGGCAGACAATGTCAAACAGGACCTTGTTAGAATTGGTGTGCAGTGGCCAGATGCAGCAGATGTAGCTCAGGACAGACTTGCTTGGAGAAGTATATTGCACAGTCTGGTTGGACCTACGGATCCCATGGCTGCTTGATGATGATGAAAGAGCAGAATTTAATGCAATTGAATTTTTTTCTGTAACCTTTTTAGAAGTCAAGCAGGACAGGAGTAATATTAACCAGCTTTTTGTACAGGTTATTGTATGCAACTTTCGAAGTTTATATCAGAATGTGATACTAGTTAGTCCGATAACACTAGCATGCAGTTAACCGTCATAGCCATTGGTATACCTTTACAATAGGTAGCTGTACACTTTTGATATGAGGAATGGGGGGAGGTAACTTTGGTTGTGATGGAACATTGGGTCGAAGTGAGAGTAGCTCGTCTTATCAAAATTTGTGTAAGCATACTTTTACTTTATTTTATGTTCAGCAATGTGTAAATGATGTGAAGTGTCCTATTTATACTAAATTTGCTTGTCAAAATCTGTTAGGTCAAATTTTGACTCCCTTTGGGAGGGGGGAGTTGTGATGGTCCACTTTCCTTAACCAGTTTTACTTTATTTATGTTACATTATTATTTATTATTTTGGGGATTATTATTTCATTTTTTGGACTGATCGTCATTCTCATTTCAGAGCTGAGCTGTAGGAGTTGCGCATGTGTAATTCCGACTTTTGACTGTCAGCCGCAAATGTTTTCCAGGTGTGCAACAGACTCATGCCGCATTTGTACGCAGCATGTTATAACTAAGTGACATTAGGCAATAGTGCTAGTTAGTAGAGAATCAGTATTGTGAGTATTGTTGAGAATGATGTTAAGAGGAGAAGTAATATGTTGAATCAGTATGTGTTGTGTAGATAGAAGGAGTTAGTAGAGATGTAGGAGTCAGAGTTAGTGGAGAGAGTGCTGTAAGTGGAAATTGAGATCTGGAATTGAAATTGTTAGTAGATTGTTAGGAGGAGCTGAAAAATGTTGTTAGTAGAGATTTAGGTAGATGTGAGTTGTTAGTACTCCAACTTTTGTATTTATTAAATAAGTTTGGCGAGTTTTTGAATTTTTTTGGAAATAAACTCTGTATTAAAAGTCGATCCTTAGTAAATACACAAATTACTGTAGAGATAGACTTTAAACATTAATCAAAAACTTCTGAAAAAAATTCATCGCCTACACACCGTGTTAGTGATAAACTCTGTATGTTTTAGAAACTTTTCATTCAATTTTTGCTATTTTTCTCTTGAGCAAAGTAAATTGATTTTTCGATTAGATTTAAACTTTAATTAAACTTGACAATCCTTTTTGAATTCTTACTCAATAAGTTACACTAGACAAATACCTAACGAACCCTATTTCAACTTTATTTGGCAAGTTAATATTGCCTGGTGATCGACAAAGCTATCCGGAATTTTGAATAAATTTGGATCAGACAAAAGGTTCAACTTGAAAAGTTAATAATTTTTGGAACGTTACAGTCTGTTTGGGAAGTGCTGTCGGTACAACCTCACAGCAGCTCTCTCATTTCCATTGGCAGCCCCATAAGCCAGATGCAAGTCAGCCATCTCAGCAGTCGTGAAACACTCCATGTTACAGGTAATGTGTCTGATTTACATATACCGATGGCAAACACAAGTCCATTCTGCCTTCCCACTTGGTCCCTCAAGCCAATTGCAGTATTGCCAAACAGCACCCTCTAGCACCGAAGGGTTATATCAGTGAACATACATTCATAGATGAAAATGGTTTGTCTTGGTGTTCTCTATCTCCTGTTGAAATTTGTACAGAGAGTTTTGAAATGCCCTGTATAATGGCTATATATAAATAGTTTTGTCTTTTCTAAAGTTATTTATGTTAATGAAACTTGACCCTTTGTAAGCAAGATAACAGGAAACTTGATGCCTTTGATTCTAGATGCTAATACAATATCTTGGGCATTAAGTGGTATGACTTTGTGTAATAATATCATTTGGCAAAGAAGTAAGAAACCATCTCTGAATAGCATGCTGTGCAGAGAGAGACTGCATTGGTTTGGTCCTGTTGCCCCTACACAACTATAAATTAGCAAATAGAGTTATCAATAGTGTGGCTGAAGTCTTCAGAAAAAGGGAAGACTTAGGGTGCGGTGGGCAAACAATGTCAAACGAAACCTTGCTAAGACTGAAGTCCAGTGGCCAAATGCCTCAGCTGCAGCTCAGGATAGATGTATATGAAGAAGTAAATTATATGATCTGGTTAAACCTTCCATAAGACCACAGCTGCTTCAGGGTCAGTTGGTCGGTCACTCTGCGCTGCGTTCCTGCCTCTATCTCTGCAATACATTGAGGTAGTAATACTAGAGACAGGACTCCGATTCCCATAGCATTGACGGCCATGATCACAGACAGATGTGTCTGCCTACTGCTTAATGAGGCAAGAATACCCATGATGCCTTGCGATTTGGCTGCGAACAACGATGAAAGCTATTCAAAAATGCATAACAAATTATTTACATGAGACAGAACTTTGCTGTTTTTTGTTTTTTTATTTCAATGAGGTTATTCCGGTGCAGTAATTAAAACAAAATAGATTTAATTAACAAACACTTATTGATTTATATCGGATGAAAAGCGAAGATGCTGGAAACTGCTTCTCTTTCAAATCGAGGTTTTGTATGAAAATTTAGAAAAAACTTGATATGCTCTTAATATGTGATTAAAGTTGAACTAAATTGACTGTAAACTGAGTAGTTTAATTTGAGCTGTTTAAAACAGAAACAGTGGTAAACATATTTTAAAATCTAATTCATGATCAAATCTTTCAGCTTAAGCAAAAGCCTGCAAAATTTATAGATCTTAATTGTGCAAATCCGTGCCTTATTTAAAAAAACGTGAAAAGTCACATTTATTTTCTTCTTTCGTTATAAAATATTAATTTCCATTAAGAATTAAAAGAAATAATAAGATAGTGTAAACTTTTTTTAATTCAGCTGAGGCAAGAAATCAAATCTCCTCCCAATAAATGACATAATTTAATTTCATGCTATAAAAAAACCCCCAAATATTGTAAGCTTGTTATTCAGCTGAAGCATAAAGAAATTCAAGTCCCCCTCCCCCCCACACACAAATGACATAATTAAATTTGATGCTATGAAAAATCCAAATATTGTAAACTTTTATATCAGCTAAGGCAGAAGGAAATCCAAGGTCACACACACACAAATGACATAATTTGAAATTGAATGCTATATATATAAAAAACGATAATTTACACTTTCTCTCATTTCAATTAAGACAGAAGAAAAGACAAGCTCCCCCTCCCACACACAAATGACGTGATTGAAATTTCATGCAACAAAAAACAAATATTGTAAACTTTCATATCAGCTAAAGCAGAAGGAAATCCAAGGTCACACACACACACACACACAAATTATATAATTGAAATTGCATGCAATATACATAAAAAACAAAATAATTTACACTCATTTCAACTAAGGCAGAAGGAAAGGCAAGCCAGCACCCTCCCCCCACACACAAATAATGCAATTGAAATTTCATGATATATAAAAAAAGCAAACAAAAATGCAAACTATTGTTATTTCAGCTGAGGCAGTAGGAAATTCATATCACACACAGAATATAAGAAATGAAGTTACTGCGAAATATATTTTTGTCACTGTTTTGTGCAAATTTATATGTTTGCCTCTGATATTGATGCCTTTTAATTTTTTTTTGTGTCTCTAAATTGTGAAGTCTAATTTTAACATATTCTTTTGTAATGTTTCTTTTTCATATTATAAGCATAATTGTCAACTTCCACATCCAATTCTCTATTACTGATATGACTATCTAGTGATATGAGCACCAACATGCATTGAAGCCTATATAGGACATTAACCTGAAATTTTTTAATTAGGTATGAAATGGTTGTTGTTGAGAATATAAAGTTTTCTCCTGGAAGACACTGTTCAGTAATTTTTGCAATTGCACACACATACTGTGAAAAGGGCAAGAAAACCTCAATTTTTAATGTCAACCTTCAAAATGACAGAAACTGATTAATCAGTTTCCAAAAAACCCTACAAAAGAACCTGCAACATGCTTTTTTATGCTTCCCTACCATTTTTTCCCAGAATTATTAAAATCTTTTTCTTTTGATATGTAATATGGACTATTTCATTCATTAGTTTTTCATAATAAGGCTCAAAAGTCATTGTTTCTTAAAGAAAAAAAATTGTCTCTGTAAGGGTTAATAAGTGCAGACACAGAAGACTGCATTAGGTCAGAGTCAATTAATGCTAATTTACATTCTATGCAAGAAATCTTTCAGAATTTTTTTTTTTTGCTATAAAGACAGCTTATACTGACATTTTCCAATTTCAGAGAAAAGAGACACAATGACCTTCATTGCTTTACTGGGATTGCTTGATATTATCCACATGTGAGAAACACTTAAAATGTCACTAGGCATTTCATTATTGCTGCCAAGATTTTAATTTCATTGAAAGTTAAACAATTATCCATTTTTTTTTATTAATTACCAGCCAGTTAATTATTAACTGCATGTGTGCACTTTGGAACTAAAGATAATTAGGTTACTATAGTTTCCCTCTTTTCTCTTATAGCTTAAAAAAAAAGTTAAATATGGTCCTTACTGATTTTGTAAGTAAAAAGATATTTTGAGCCAGACAAACCAACTATTAAAAAAATAACCTAAGGGGATTTTCCAGCTATATAAAACTGAAACAAACATAAAAATTAGAGTTTCAGAAGCTATATCGGAATTTTTATCATTAGCATTATTACCATAATCCACATATCCAAAATAGCATTTACCATTGAACAATATTTGTTTCCTAATTGACTTCTCAAATAATAAAGTGAATATCATATGTTTCTGCTTACTATCAGTAAAATTTTCCATGCAGAAAACTTCAATAAATCCATCTACAGATCTGCACCAAGTTTTTCTGTTACAAATTCATAAGCCTTTTTAAAAATAAAAAAATAGAACCTTAATTTTTAATAAGCTTTGGGAGATTGAAAATATCATGGTAAATCTATTTACCTCTTGGCAATAAAATATGCCTTTGCTTCTTTCAGCATTTAGCTATGAATTTCTGAACAGGTTTGAAGTTATATCTAGAAACACAGGCTTTGGAGTCTCAATGTCATCTTGATGAGCTTTTGAGCCTTAAACAAATCTAATATTTCTTTTAAAGAAGAAGAGTCTGATTGCTTGGCTCTTAGCAGGCAAAAATATTACCATAGCATTTTCTTTAAGCTTTGAATTTCATTTTGCACTGACATCAACTTTCTCTTAAATTTTCTAGGACTCTTCCCATTTACACAGCATGAGTGATCATTTTTATAGGCGATATCTGTTCTCATTGCAAGTTCTATCATATCTTCTACAAGTGTCTCTCAATACAGGCATCTGTTACAAATGTGAATAAAGTTGGCACAGCATCATTAATTAATCCTACTGTGCCATTTTCTGAAGCTTTATTTTTAAAACAGTAAAGTGCTGGGAACAGATAGTACTAGCTACTGTTTAAAGAGAGACAGTGAAGCTTCAACCACAATTGACAAGCCTTAGCATTTCAACTCATAATTTTTTTTTATCAAATATGGAAAGCAAATTTTTAAGCTTCATTTATCACATGCAAAATTATAAAATTCCTATTTTAGGAGTTTCGTTTGAGGAAAAAAACAAAACAATGTGTTATTTTGGCAAAATAAAAAGGAAAAGTAGAAAAAGCTGTCTCATAAATAAATTTCTTAATTTAGTCTCATAAAATTAATGTCAAAGTTCAATATTTCTTTTAGAAACAAAATTCACGAAAATATTCTATAAATTACATGCTGTTTCAATCTGTAAATCACCTTCTTTTCATATGTAAATATTATTAGTTTCATTTATGAAAAAAATGATGAACTACATTTGATATTATACTAGGACAGAATGGTATTTTGAAATGCTTTATTTTTAGGCCTCTCTGCTTTAACAATTTCAATTTAGAAGCATTTCACAATATTCATAAATTACTAACCTATGAAATGTCGAATTGCAGCTTTTATAGTATTTTTCAGTAGTTTGTACACAATTCATGCAAATCTAAGAGCATGGTGAAAGGTTTGTTTACGCTATCCAAACACGCCTCTCTCTCTCTGCCTCATTGAGGAGTAGGCTTAAGATTTTGTACATGTTCATGGCATCCATTGCCAGTCCTATCTCTAGTAATATTACCTCAATGCTGCAACATGCCAGAACTGAAAACTGATACATGTAGAGTAATGTCAACCTAAACAAAAAAAAAATACAGTTTTCTAAACTTATCCCTTTTTAGGGAAATAAGGATTTAAAAATTCAATGTTTTATTATTTATATGTACATTAAAAAAAAAATCAAAAACACTAAAATTCCTAAATGTGCCCTTAAAAGTAAAAAGTAAAACATACTTCCACTGATGAAGTCACATACTCAATTAATATTAACTTCAAAGGAAAATAAGGCCCCTAAGCATGCTTTACAAATCGAAAAAAAAAGCTCTAAGCATTCCAGTGGTGATTTCATCCACCCCAGGAGATTTAGGCAGTTTTAATTTAGAGATAGCAAAAATGACTTCAGAATGTGATATAGGACCATCATTAAAGCCAGTAATGCATCTATCCTCATTACAAACAATGGACGTAGAAATAATCACGTTGTTAAGAACATCTCTGAAATGTTCAACTCACCTAACCATCACAGAATCCTCACCTTCAACCACCTTACTATGTTTATCCTTCAATCCTTGTATATCTGTCTGTTTCTTCGAACATAAAACGTTAACAATCTGGTAGAATCCCCTGCTGTTGTGCTGTCTAACTGCTTTATCAGCAAAGCTATCAAGCCAAAGATTCTTATCAGCTGCTAACTGATCCTTTACATATTTATTAAGCTGTATTTACATAAATTGTAATGCCATCAGTTAGGACCAGTAGGTTATTTATTCATATTAATCCTGCACTTCCTTATTTCAGAAAGAAGTTCCAGAAACTTATTACTGTAAAAATTTTGTTTCCTCTGTTGCCTGCTTAAACTGATCCCATTCTTTTTCAATTTCAGCAGTAAGCAAATCACGATTGTCATAGTGACTAAGTAGCCTATCATGGTATGCTTTGGCTACAACTGGATCTTTCAGATCTTCAGTGTTAAAGGTAATTTTCTTAACCTTAGCATGTTTTTTAAGCTTCAGTTGCAAGACACTTTTCACTAGGTAATAGTCAGACCCAATTTCGGCTCCACTGTATGATCTTATATTCCTAACCGAACTAGCCCATTTGCTGTTAATTAAAGTATAATCTATCATATTCCTGTACAATCCATCAGATGAAATCCATGTATATTTATAAATGTCACGGTGTTTCTAGTATGTGTTAGTTATTTGCAAACCATTAAGTTTACTGACCTGTAGGGGACATTTCCCATTGCCATTGGAAGTACCAATGCCAAAGGGATCTAAAACTCATGCTCAAAGGTCAGAGTTAGAACCAACATTAGCATTGAAGTCACCTAGCACAAGATAAATATCTCCTTTCTTCACAGATTTCAAAATATCCTGTAGCTCTCTGTAAAACTTATCCCATTCATTCTTTTCAGAATTCACTGTGGGGCATGACAACAAGATGGCATTCAAGTCTAATTTTTGTTTTAAATTTTGCTGTAAGAAATCTTTCATTAATGCAGTCATATCCTAGAAGAGCATTACTGTTATGTCTGCTGAGAAGCAACCCTACACCTTAGAGATATTTTCCATCTTCCCTCAATGAGAAGAAAAATCTAATGTTACTTTTAAGAATCTCATCTTTGTTGTCCATCTGGTCTCTTGCAAGCCTAGAAAAAATAGGTTATAACACTGGAATTCCTGCATGAGGACATCAAGAGAATAATCTTTATGTAACGTCCTCACCTTCCACATACCTGCAAAGAAAAAAATTATTAGTAGGATTTTTAAAGAAAGTAGGTTTATTGAGAGAGCCAACAATATCAAACAGTCCCCCTGATTGCAGGGATGGCACATGCTACAGGCCACCCATGCTGATAGGAACTTCTGGCACCACCTTTTCAAGAGCCATATGATCTGCCTGAGACACATTACTCCAGTTTAGGATTGGCGATGCCCAACTAGCTAAGTGAGGGTTCAGGTATCTGTAATGGCCTCTGATCAGAATTATCCTCCATTGATATAAAGTATCCCGTGCCTCTATTCACTGAGGGTTGACAACCCACAAGCAAACAGAAATTAGTCGCAGATTCTCCCTCAACAGAGGCCCACCAGTGCCAAGAGTCCATGATCAAGCTGAAAACCATAAACTAGTCCAGTCTAATAGGTATAAATGGTCAGCACCAGGACCTAGTAAAGTTGACCCCTCCGTAGCAGGGCAGAAAAAAAAAAGAAAAGAAAAAAGTGGCGACAGATGATCAGATCAGTAGGCTACACTAATATGGCAGCCCTCTACTTCCGTTCCCTTCCAAAAGAGAATATCTCTTTTGAAATGTACTAACGGTCTGCACCACGAGAAGGCAGAGTCAGACATTAGGTGTTAGACCTGGCAGATTCTGTGCATCATCACTGGAGATTGGGTACACAGCTACCCTTCCAGTTTATGGTAGAAAATGCCAACAGCATATCATAAAATTGGTTATAACAATTATATGTTTTTAAACATTCACTTCATTCCTAATTGGATTTCATTCCTTGAATTTGAAAGCTGGGAATAACAAATTAATTAAAATAACAATAATATATAATAATAATTAAGAAAAATATCCATACTACAAGCCCTTTGATCAAGATATTTCAACCATTGAAAAACACTATGAAGAAAGATAGAACCCATTATTGTCAACATCATTATTTAATACATACCTTCCAAAACTGCTGCAGGTAAACTATTAGAACTGTTACTTCTACTCAAGTTAGACTGAGAACTTGCAGAAGACAAAGACTGTATACTCCGTGACAGCTCAGCAGCAATTTGGCTTAAACTCCGAATTGCACTAACTTGACTCTATATTTATAAATATAACATTTCATTGAGTTTTCTTATATTTTAAGTATGCATTGAATATTTTCAACATATTGCAAATGATAGATGCAATTATGAGAAGTAAAAGCACAGACTGTAATTATATATTTATCAGATTTTACTTAGCTTTCTCTTTTTTGTACATATATATTTAGAATAACACTTTCTGAAGTATTAAAATTCATAAATTTCGAGTTCATAAATTAGTTACTTGCTATTTTGTAGTTAGTTAAAAATATAAATAAATTCAAAAAATTGAAGAATATCTATCTTCCTATAGGGCTCTAAAAAGTAGGAAATAAACCTAAAACATATCGCTGGTGCAATCAATCATGGAGTTAGTATTCACTTCAAAAGAAGATAGGATGAAGGGAATCTTGTTGAGTATGTAAAATTGGCACCCTATCTTCCAATGAAGTGAATATGAAGTCAGTGATTGATTGCACCATCGATATGCTTTAGGTTTATTTTCTACTTTTTAGGACCCATATAGGATTCATAACTCTTTGAATACTGAGCAAATATTGTTTAAAATCAAGATTTAGATAGATTTGATTGGAAGCTTTATCTTTAGATATATTTTTCATTAAAAATCATACTAAAGAAGTTATTGAGCTCTGAATGTGATTTTCTATTTAAATAATATGGAAATGTTTCTATTCTTCTGTCCAGTATCTGCAAATGAAAATGAATATGTAAAATTTCTATATAATTTAGTCGATATTTTGTAGGTGGTGCTAATAAATTTTTAGTTTCTTCAAGGTAAGTGTCTAAGGATTTATTTATTGCTGTTTCAGCTAAGGTTGCTTGGGGTGTATTTTACATACACTAAGGTTCATTACATTACATGGTGATGATTTCATATGAAAATATACTTCAATGAACTTTGAACTTGAACTTTGTAGTTTTATTTTTGATATAAATGTACACTATTACAACATATATAACCCAAGAGCATATGCTCATCCAGGTTATTGTAATAATTAACAAGGGAAAAAATAGTGATAACATATATGTACAATCTTAAACATCTTCAATGATAGTTGAGTGTGCAATAACAGAAAAGTATACAAATTCTTTTTCTCGAACAACAGTGGCAAATATGTATAAGTGATTTCATTTTTCTATAAAGATAATTTTTGTGTTCATGTAGACAGAAGAGTGAAACTTCAAGGAGCTAGCTTAAAATATGAAAGTAAGGCTCCATATCAGTTATATTTTGGAGGAACTGTTTTAGTTTTTCTTTATATGTGGAATATCCACAAATGAAATTTCCGAGATCAGGTGGTAAGGAATTAAATAACTTAGGTGTAAGATATAAATAGTGTTTGTGAAATATTTCTTTTTTTGCCTTGGGAACCACGTATGTCATTTCTTCATTTCTTAAACAATATTTATAAGTTTTCATTTGAAATTCAGAATTATGTTTATAAAGATAAAGCATTAGCTTGTACGTATAAAGGTGTCTTAAAGGAAATATATTTAATTCACAGTATTTCTCATATATGTTTAAATTTATTTATTTATTTTTTTTGTGGAATGGTTATACCCTTCATTATTTTGTTTTGCAATCTAATCATAGGTTTAAGTGCAGTTTTATATGTTTCAACACAGCATAATATTCCATAACTCAAGGCAGACTGGATCCAAGAAAAGTACAGCACCCTTAGCATCTCAGTATTCAATATTTTTCTTAAATAGTATAACCTGTGAAGCATTGATCTAACTTTTTTGGTCTGTTTATTTATGTAAGGTTTCCAGCTTAAATTTCTATCAATTTTTACTCCAAGAAAATCAGTTTCTTTGACATTTTCTATTGGATTACATTTACAGTCAATGATTTTAGAATAACTAAGGTCATGAATTTTAATATTAAGAGAACTATTCTCTTTGTTTTTTAAACAACATAACATATATTTTGTCTCTGAAATATGGATTGTTAAGTCATTCAATTTGAACCAATCCCCAATAACAGATAGTTCTTATTAGTAATCCTAATCAGATCATAAAGGTTATCAACACAGAATGTCACTGCGGTGTCATCTGCAAATGTATTGATCTTTCTATTTATATTCAAGGAACAAAAATCATTAATAAAAATAAGGAAAAGCACTGGACCTAAAACTGACCCTTGAGGCATGCTATATGTAATAGTCATTTCAGAACTAATAGTACCATATATTTTTACAATGTGTTCTGTTATATAAATAACTTCTGACCATTGTAGAACAGTGTCTCTGATTCCAATTTGTTCTAGTTTACAGAGTAAAATCCCATGTGGCACAGTGTCAAATGCTTTTTAAATATTCAGAAACACAGTAAGAATTTGTTTATTTTTGTCAATATTTTTATATAGTAAAGTTGAGTAAGGCATCCTCAGCACCCAAGCCTTTCTTAAATCCAAACTGATTTGACGAGAAAAATTTGTACTTTATAAGAAAGTCAGTCGTTTTTTGACCAGTTTTTCTAAAATGTTCTCAAAAACTGAGATTACATATATTGGCCTACAATTAGAATATATATTTTTATTTCCCTTTTTATATATAGGTACTACAACTGCTTTTTTCAATTCATCAGGAAAAATTCCCTTTTCAAGAGATAAATTATAAATATGGGTTAGGGGTTTGACAATATAATTCTTACACTTTTTTTTAAAATGATTATAGATACCCCATCATTCTCCACACTTTTGTTATATTGAAATTTCAGAATTATATTTAATATCTCATCTTCAGTTGTTGGAAATAAAAATATTGTATTATCATTTCAAGTAATGTGATTAATATTTCTATTTAGGCTTTTAGATTGAATTCTCCTAACGTTTTCTGTAAGACTAATAAAGTGCAAATTAAAGTCATTTGCTAATTCTTTGATCTCCACATCATTGTTTAATTTGTCCAAAGAATTTGGAAGAACTGTGCATTTTTTGCAATTATCAATTAATTATTCACAAACTTCCATTGTTTCTTGCTATCTCCATGACAATTAAGAAATTGTCTTCTATAGTAATTATTTTTAGTTACAATTGTCACAGTTTATTTCTAATGGTTTTAAAATTAGTCTTGTGAAGAAGATTATATGAATATTTTTTGTGCAACTGATACATTTTATCTCTTAGTTTAATCATATTTCTGATATCATCAGAAAACCAGGGATTTTTTTGCTATTTATCTTCCATTTACCAGTGTATTGCTTAGAACATTCACTTTGTTCCAGTAATTGATTTAAAAAAACTTTGCTAGCAGAGTTAGGATATTGCATCCCAGTTGCATTTCTTTAAATTATTACCTAAAACAGAATAGTTTATTCTACACATGATATTATGAGGCTCATTCATAAAATAGCAACTATCTGAATTAGGAAATTCAATTTTAATAGCTACAGGATAATGATAAGATATATCAGTTCTTACTATTGCAGCACTAATATTAACACCATTTGCTTTTCTACCAAAAACATGATCTAGACATGAAACAGTAGTACTTGTTTCTCTAGTTTCACTAGTTATGTAGGACTGGAATCCTTGAGAGAAGATTTAAATACTCATTCAAATAATAATTTTTTAATAGTAAATCAATATAGAGATCACCAGTTAGAATTACATTTCTACCTTTAAATCTTTTTAACACAGTACCCAGTTCCTCAACAAACTGATATGTAGTATACTGATGGGAACGATATAAAGCAAGTATATAAAAATTTTGTTTACTTATAGACAAACATAAGGATTCTGTTGTTACCATTTCAATTTCTACTTGCAACACAATTATAGTAATTTTTACAAAAATTAATATGCCACCAGCTTTGTTATATTGTCTACAGTTATAAAATTTAATATAGCCATCTAAATTATATAAACAGACCTCATCACTTTTTATCCCGATTTCAGTCACAATAATTACATCTAACTGATAAATACTGTTATAAACAATTTCTTCAATATGGTGGAATTTATGCCTGATACCATGAATATCAATATTTAACATATTTAACCCATTGTTCTTATATGAAAAGAATTTAATTTATCAAAATCTAAGTACCAGGAAAATATCATCAGGAAAAAAATTATCAATCACATTATCAGCCATTAAGAGACACAAAAATCTTACAACTTTCTATTCTAATTCAAAGATCAAGAGGCCATTCCATCTTCCCTCAAAGTATCATTTAAATCAGACTCATTTCTAATCCTCCAAATCTTTGAATTTTGTGAAAACCTCATAAATATTTTTCCTTCCTTAATCCAGATGTATTTAAAATTAGAACATTTTGCATACTGTTTAGCCTTAAACAAGAATAGTTTAAGAGCAGGAGTCAAGTGTTCATTTAAATAAACTTTGAATTTTTTAGATTTTATGTCAATGTCAGAGCAAGGGAGACTATATTTACCATTTTTGTTTGCTTGAAGCCACTTATCTCTAATCTCCTTGGCTTGGAATTTTACAATTATAGGTTTGATTTATTAGTTGTTGGCACCCTGTGAGCAACAATGATATCACCTTCATTCATTGGAACATTAATTTTATCAGAAATTTTGTTTAAGATCAGTGAGACATTTTCATTTGGCTCCTTAGGCACACCAACAACCTCCAGATTTCGATTTCGAGAATACAACATTTGTAGATCTTGAACTTTGTCTATAACCTTTTCAAGTTTTAGCCTTAAATTTCTGTTTTCAACTCGAAGTTCAGAGTTTGTTTTTTTGACCTCAGCAATTTCGTTCTTCAGCAGATGCATTGCATTAATAAAATCATCGATTTTGTTTGAAGAAAAATCAGCAGAAGTCTTTAACTCCTTAATATATTGTCTGATTTCGCAGATAGAAGTTTTCAGGAAAAGATGGCACCACCATCTTGGCTCATCACGATCACTTCTTCTGAATCATCGAATTTGCACTGTAAACACACATACTTTTTCTTCTTTGTTTTACTTAAAGTGCGGATATCACTATCAGTAAAACCTTCACATGAATAATGATAGATTGCTTTACATTTAGTACTATTACATTGTACAATTCATTAGCTTCCATATCACATGCTTTACATAATAAAGGCATGTTGCCAGATTATTGCAACCTACAATGAATAAACTGTGGTGACAGTGTATGTAGCTCAATAGCTATACATTAACTCTTTTCTGAGCATGAACCACATAATATGTTACCAAGTATCAACAGGTTTTATTCACCATTGCCCTTTCCAACAACCAGTATTTTCAGTCACAAATTATAAAGATGTACAAACCAGAGGATTTAGCATTTCTCAAAAGGGCATCTATGTGGTGAAGTAGTGAATAGGAAGTGGACATCCTGGAAGCAGATACATCAGAAAAGACCAGCCAACAGCACCAAACAGGTCCACACAATGGTCAGTGGGCAAAACCATGCAAAACTCATCTAAGACAATTTTCCTTACTCTGCATGTATAAGTCTTGTGTCAACACATTACTGCTTCACCACATAATGGAATTGCATACCAATCAGTGGTGAAGCATCCATGGAAGCAAGGAAAGCAATGGTTATTCTAACATAAAATTTATATAATATTATTCGAATTTTTCTGCTATATTATACTGTATAATTAACAGATGCACCAATTTACAAGGTTAGTCGAGCTAGGAGTGTATGAAGAATCTCGCTTCATCACTACTGCATTGGTTATCATACCTTACAAAGGAGTGTTACATCTTCCATATTCAATCCACAAAATTCAATGAGAAAGAATTTCTTTTGTTGAAAGCACTTTCCCCATTGCTTTGCAGCACACCTAATATTTCATATCCTGCTTACTAACCACTAGAGACTTTCAGAGTCATTGCCACTATCATCAACAATATTGCCGACTCCCACGAGGAGTCACCGAAAGTAAGTGTAATAATTTAAATAATTTTTTTGAAAAATGAGGTGGAATTCTTTATTGTCCTATGTCCAGCTTTCTCATTCCAAATTATATGAATCTCATATGTATTATAGTATTGACTTTTAGTTAGTGAGAAGCACAGTGGGAAAAAACACTTTAATTTCTCACGAATAATTACTGTACAATAAAGTGATCCTGTATAATATGCCTCTATAACCTTGAGTGCAATGAGTATCACATAATATACATAACTTAACAACCTAATTGCAACCATTTTTTGTCTACCCCTCTATGAGGGTTGAGACTCCTACTTTAACAATCACAAAATAGAAGTTAGTATGTACACTTATCTTGATGTTACACAGTAAATTCTACCAACTAAGTATTACCTTTAACTCATACACTTAAAGGATCTTAATGGAGTATATAACAAAGGTTTAGTTACCAAATTTGCATAGAAGGCTGGTAAAACTGCATCGGTTGTTATCGTCGACCAGCTGGTCCAAGGGCAGATATAATGGCTCCAGAACAGTCTGTGCGACCAGTCCTTATGCTTATAAATGTAATAAAGCTTAGTTGAACATGTTTACACAAATTTGAACATAATCCATATTGCAGAATAGTTGTTGCACACTCTTATTGGGTTGGCACAGATGGTTAACATATGGAATATACCTTTTATCTCAGGTACCTTGCCATATTACATCACCATTACCATTTTCCGATGGTTTCCATTTCACTGCCCCACAAGCCTTTGATGTTCACTTTTCAATATATTCTGCAAAATCCTTAATGCTGGATTAACTTTGAAGTTGTGCATATATTGGTAACCTCCTTCCTTTACTCATTGTTCTCTTTCCAGGTAATGGCATTTTTTCTTTTAACACGATAAATCTTTAAACATCCTAACTCGGCCATTAAAACTTTAAAAACTTTAAAACCTAAAGCCCTTCCTCAACTTCCATATTTACTCCTAGATGTTACTCGGAGATACACATTTCGCTCGCCACCCATCAGCGGCTTCACCAGGCTCAAGTTCTTCTGCTTCAACAGCAGAACGTCACTGAGTCTAATGCACACGATTGCGTATGGAATGACGTGGGTGGTGAGACGTATTTAAAGTGACACTTCACAGTGAACAGCTTGACCCTGATGAAGCTGCTGATGGGTGGCAAGCGAAACGCGTAGCTCCGAGGTTTACTCCATTGGAGTTACTATCTCGGAGGTTACTATCTCGGAGGTAGCTCCGAGATTTACTCCATCTAGGAGTAAATATGGACTCTAAATGTGAGTTGAGGAAGGGCCTTAGGTTTTAAAGTTTTTAAAAGTTTTAATGGCCAAGTTAGAATGTTTAAAGATTTATCGTGTAAAAAAAAAAGCCATAACCCGGAAAGAGAACAATGAGTAAAGGAAGGAGGTTACCAATATGTGCACAACTTCAAAGTTAATCTAGTGTTAAGGATTTTGCAGAATATATTGAAAAGTGAACATCAAAGGATTGTGGGACAGTGAAATGGAAGCCATCAAAAAATGGTAATGGCGATGCAATATGGCAAGGCACCCGAGATAAAAGGTATATGCCATATGTTATCCATCTGTGCCAACCCAATAAGAGTGCACAACAACTATTCTGCAATATGGATTATGTTGAAATTTGTGTAAACATGTTCAACTAAGCTTTATTACATCTATAAGCATAAGGACTGGTCGCACAGACTGTTCTGGAGCCATTATATCTGCCCTTGGACCAGCTGGTCGACGATAACAACCAATGCAGTTTTACCAGCCTTCTACACAAATTTGGTAACTAAACCTTTGTTATATACTCCACTAAGATCTTTTAGTGTATGAGTTAAAGGTAATACTTAGTTGGAAGAATTAACTGTGTAACATCAAGTATGTATACTAACTTCTATTTTCTGATTGTTAAAGTAGGAGTCTCAACCCTCATAGAGGGGTAGACAAAAATGGTCGCAATTAAGGTTGTTATGTATATTATGTGATACTCATTGCGCTCTCCTATGTTACAGAGGCATATTATACAGGATCACTTTATTGTACAATAATTATTTGTGAGAAATTAAAGTGTTATAGTATTGATCTACCATTGAACGCATTTTAAGAAAATGTAAAGTGTGTCCTATCATGTTCCAATATCTGACAGCCTAACCCCTCCAATTCACATTTGCTAAAGTGGTTTATAACTTCTTGACTATGTGTTACTTTTCTTATTATCATAACAACTGAAGATAATGTTATAACTACTATAGGTACGATAGAAAATACACAATTAAAATATATTAATATATATATATATTAAAATATATAAAATATATATATTTTGTGGATAAAATAACTACGAGTGCTAATACTATAATACATCAAGGCTACATTCAGTCAGTATACTGTGAAAAACAATCTTGTGATACATTTCATTCAGATCAAGATTACATCCTTTGATAAGTTTAATGTTTTTTGCTTAACTTTGTGTTTTACAGAACAAATTAACAACATTAAGTGGGTACCTACTATATTGCTCTACATTCATATATGCATAATTAGACGCATTGAAATATTTTGAAAGGATAAGAGAAACATACAAAAATTTGATATGGGAAAGTTATGTAAATACATTAAAATATCAGAAAACAAAATATAGAGTGATCTGATTCAATTATTATTTATTTATTTTTCCTTATAATAAACTGCAAAAGCTCTTTCCAAAAAGGGCAGAAGAAAGTGGTGAAATCTAGGGTTCTGGTACTGGAAATCAGATGAAGTTTACATACAAAAATTATGGTAATATAATAATTTAATGTTTCTCATCAATCATCCTATAAGTTTGTCTTCTAATATGCAGGACAGTGAAAGTGAAGTAAAAACAGAAGGTAATAAGTTAATGGTCATTTATTCATTTAGAGTTTTAATTTAGGTATCTAATTAGCAGATAGCCCATCAATGTTTAGAGGGGATGAAAATGCATGTCATTCAGCATTCTCAAAATTAAACTCGGGTCTTCTATTACAGCTGTAGACAGGAGAAAGGGGGGAGGGGGAATGCACTCCAAAATTCTATGTCCAGTTCTATTAAAGACATTTGATTTTTGACTTGATTTTCGAATGCAATACAGGATTACACAAGGAAATCCCATACAGAAAATTTGGGACCAATCAGACAATTTTCTACAAAGTTCTGGGGCCCCCAAAATTTGTTAAAAGTTAGTGAATTAAACTGTAATATCACTGGAGCTGATAGCAAATGACCACGTTCACTGTTGATGCTGACAACAAGAGACACACTCAATGTCATAAAATATAGGTATTTGCTATAGCTAGTTTTACAAAAAGTTATTATTTCCCATTTTTAGTTTGTTCATGTGCAGGTATTTAGCTCCATTTTAAGAAGTAAAACATTCTTTTTGTGGTTTATAGATAAATATATTGCAATTTGCATTATCTGATTCATCCATTAATTGAAATTACTGTTATTGGTGGGTATTAAAGTTGCAAAAGTGTAAATTTCATTCTATTTGAAAGCATTCATATCACTGAAGTGTTTTGTGTCCTTAATAGTTATGTAGATGGCATTACAAAGTAAAATACAGGCTAGAATCTATACATTCAGGCAATAATATTTCAAGTAATGCAGGTCAGAGTACAAGCTGAGAAATTAATCTCCAATTTGTAAGTTTTACATGAAGTTACTTTATAATGAAGTTTATTCTCTTGAGTCATAATAAACATTTCATTGAATAAGTGTTTACGTGCATGCTGTTAATATCCAAGTGATTTTAATGTATAAAATTTTAGTTTCTCATAAGAATTGCATATTAATTTTTAAGGTACATTTGGTGGTTGATATCTAAAGTATAATTAGTATTGGCATAATTTTCACTTTCTGATTTCTTATTTTCATCACTAGCACAAACTATAGCAATAATAAAAAAAGACAAAAGAATTTTTGTGTGAATGAAAAAACCAGCATTATTCATAAAATTATATGTATTTAAAGCTTTACAATTTCACCCATTTGCTTTTCATAGTTAGTTTTCAAAAATATAGTTCTATTTTTGTAAATTTCAGAATTTTTCAAGGGTTATAGATTAAATTTCTTACCCAGTAGCCAAGTGGTTAGCATATTGGCTATTGATCAAAGGGACCTGGGTAAGGCATGGGTGTTTGTGTTACTTTTCTGCTGAGGTCCTGTCTGACCTCTGTAGAATGCAGCTACTTGAGGGGTGGGGGTGGGGGTATATATATATATATTTATTTTTTTAGACAGGGTCAAATTTACATCTCATGCAGGCACACCTAATATTATTATAACACAAAACATTAGTAAAACTATATAATTTTACACTCCCTAATTGGCAGCGAAACATAACAATTCATCAAAGCTCGCCATACCTAGAACCGTTCACATTGAAAACAAAAGGGAACTGAAAAAATGCCTTCAGGTTGAACTGTTGTTCTGAAAATTTCCATTAAACCTGAAGGCAAACTGATATTTGTGGGGCACTAACATATTTATAAAGCAGAATTATGTATCATTTTGCCTTCTTCAGTATTAACGAATTTGTATGTTGAGTGAACATATTGCAGGTTGCAATAGAGATTTAATTTTTTTTTTAAAACATATATTATATATGAAATGGGGAGAGGTCTGGATTATCCCACATTTCCTATTCAAACAAGGTTTGCTCATACTGATGCTTTCCAGCAATTCATCCCTCAACATAAGTCATATCATATTGTCTTAAAAATTCAACTCTTTACCTGTAATAGAACACAGGTTTGAATTCGAAATTAATTTAAACTATGATGCAAATTCTAAATACAAACTGAGAAATAAAGAATTGGAAAATTGAAATAGAGGAAAGTTTAAAAAATGTTTGTATAAAAATTCTGCCATGTTTCAAAATGATTGTTTAGGGTAAAATTATATAATTTTATTAATGTTTGCCAAAATTTTCATCAGCCATTCACAACTAATATGATTTAAATTTGAAACAAATAATGAACAAAAAAGCTGTTGGGAGTCATTACAATGATTTTGACTCATTGGTCATTACAATGATAAGAAAGTATTGTGAACTCTCATCTCATGAACATAGGAACAAGAATGCATATCGCATCAATCTTCAAATTAGTTTATATCAAGGCTACTGAAGTAGCAGACTGCAACCAGGCTCAGATTTCCCATTAGGCATGTTAGACATTAGTGTAGGGGGAGCCAAAATAATCGGGGCACCATTGTTTAAATGTTACAATTTGTTTATTTAAATAACAATAAAATTGTCTCTTTTCAATTTTCATTACATGCAGGTATCCATGGAGAGCAAGTACTCTCTTCAAAGTACTCTTTCTCTCCTGACAATCGAAAACACATGCCCAGGTGCTTCACAGAATGCATGTGACAAGGTCGACCAGACGGAGATATAAGCAGCCAACCAGAACAGATGAGTCATAGATTGCTGACCACATGCATCCCTTCATGTTGGATGTTTATCCTGGTGGTGATGGTGTCTACCAACAGAAAAATGCGCCCTGCCATGTCACTAAAGTGGTGCATGACTGGTTCAAGGAACATGACAGCGATGTCTCCATTCTCTTTTGGCCGGTAAAATTGCCCTACCTCAATCACATAGAGCACTAGTGGGACCATTTGGATCACCAGGTTCGGCATGTGGACCCACAACCAGGTCATCTCTGAAACCTCCATGCTCTGTTGGAGTCCGAATGGGTACATGTGCCTCTGGCAACCTTCCAGGGCTTCATTATGTCCATGCCACACCATCTCGCCACTGTCATTTGGGCCAAGGAAGTTATTCCCATTATTAGGTAAGTGGTCATATTATTCTGATACCTACTAATAAATCAGCACTTTGAAGCCGATTCAAATTTTAGAGGAAAAGTTGTCTTGAGCCAAGTGGGATACGAATCCATGACCTTCTGATAACATGTCAGGTGCTCTGGACCACTGAGCTACCGGCTGCTGCTCAAGATCTCCAATTAATGCTATGAAAATTTCTATTATGTCTCATAAAGGTGCTATTTAGGCAATCTGGCCATAAGCGGCTTTCTATTTGCCATATAGATGGAAAGCATGTCTTACAAGTATGCTAGTGATACCACCCGGCTCAAGACAATTTTTCCTCTAAAATTTGAATCAACCTCAAAGTGCCGATTTATTAGTAGATATTGATATGTCGAGTTTATCTCATTTTTTATTCTGATACAACTGTGTAAGTGCACAGAATGGGGGAAGTTATAGACCAGAAGAAAGATCCAGTTATAGCCAAAGCTTACCATGATAAGCTACTTAGTCATTATGACAGTCATGGTTTGCTTACAACTGAGGTTGAGGAAGAATAGTGCCATTTTAAACAGGCTTTTCTTGAAACTGACAGTACTCTTTAAGGAAAAAAGAAGCAGAGGAGGCAAAATTATTTCAGTGATAAAGAACTTGAGCCTATTACAGAAAGAGAGAACTGCAGAAATGTCCTTAATCAATACCCTCCTAGTCCTAATAGAAAGCATTACAGAGAACTTAATAAACGTGTAAAAGATCAGTTAGCTGCTGATAAGAATCTTTGGCTTGATGGTTTGGCTGACAAAGCCGAGGAATCAGTTAGACAACAAAACAGCAGAGAGCTGTACCAGATAGTTAATGTTTTGTGTGGTAGAAAACAGACAGGTATACAGGGATTGAAGGATAAACAAGGTAAGGTAATAGAAGGTGAGAATTCTGTCATGGCTAGGTGGGTTGAGCATTTCAGTGATGTTCTAAGCAATGTGGTTAGTTCTACTCCCATTGTTTGCAATGATGATAGATGCATTG
Organism: Ryuthela nishihirai; assembly: GCA_038380435.1. Lineage (NCBI taxonomy): Eukaryota > Metazoa > Arthropoda > Arachnida > Araneae > Heptathelidae > Ryuthela > Ryuthela nishihirai. Next base: position 11,392,542 of record JAWZYU010000017.1, read on the forward strand.
GTGGCTTTAATTATTTTGCCTATTTCTAGACTTAAACTACATAAATCGTGAGGGGTAGATGAAATTACTACGGAAATGTTTAGAGATGGGAATGTTTCGGTTAGCACATGGATGACTAAAATTTTGAATATCTTTTATGATAAAGGCATGGTTCCTAAGGATTTTACCAGAGCTATTATTATCCCTATTTTCAAAAAAGGCGATCACAGTTCTTGTGATAACTATAGGGGTATCAGCCTACTCTCTGTTCCAGGGAAAGTTCTTTGCATGATTGTGTTTAATAGAATTAAGAATCTGGTTGACAGGCAATTGCGTGATGAGCAATGTGGATTCAGAAGTGGTAGGGGATGTGTAGATCAGATATTTTCACTCAGGCAGATACTTGAGAAATGTTTAGAGCTTCAGAAACTTTTGGTTACTAGCTTTGTTGATTTCAAAAAATCTTTTACTCTGTTGATCGCATAATTTGTGGTTGATTATCAGATCATATGACATACCAGACAAGTTAGTTAACATAATGAAAGTTCTGTATAATAATACTGAGTCATGTGTGAGAGGGGGCGGGGGTGGCTCAGTCGGTAGCGCGCCAGGCTCGTAATCTGTAGTTCCCAGGTTCGAGTCCCAGCTGGGTCAGCGTCGAGATTTATCTCCGCAAAATTCCCCGCCCTGCCCACGGTCAGTAGGGGACACCGATGGGCTTGGAAAGGCCACTGTCCGTCTGATGGGACGTTAAGGCGTGGCCCTGTGTGCGGGAGAGACATACCCTGTGCACATTAAAGAACACGCTGGATGGCCTTGACGGGAGGCTACCATCTGTCTCCCAACAGCTGTTCCAGTGGGTCCCCTCCACCAACCTTCTCTGAGCCTTCGGGGTCCATGTGACCTGGCCATTTAGCCCATGATGTGCAAAAAAGTGCCGCTCAGAGGTAAAACAACCCAACCCATGTGTGAGAGTTGGTAAGACTTGTAGCAATTGGTTTAGCAATGCTTCTGATGTTCGACAAGGGTGCATTTTGTCTCCTTTTCTCTTTAGTTTGGCTATTGATTATGTTATGGGAAGATTATGCTGATGATTTAGCTCTTTTAACAAATGATGTTGATGAGACTTGTAATGCTCCAAAGAACATTAACTTTTCAAGTTGGACCTTTTGTCTGATCCAAATTTATTCAAATTCCAGATAGCTGTATTGGGCACAATGCATTAATAACTTGCCAAATAAAGTTGAAATAGGGTTCGTTATGTACATAGTGTTACTCATTGAGTAAGAATTCAAAAAGAATTGTCAAGTTTAAATTTAATCAAAAAATCAATTAATGCTACTCAAGAGAAAAATAGCAAAAATTCAAAAATTTCTAAAACAAACTAAGTTTATTTCCAAAAAATTCAAAGATTGTCCCAATTCAATACAAAAGTTGGAGTACTAACAACTCCTACTATCTACACAACACATACTTCTCAAAATACTTTTGACTCCTACATCTCAACTAACTCTGACTGCTGACTCACAATGGCTCTGTGACCTAACATCACATAGTTATAACATGCATAAAAATCGGACATGATAGACACCGGGAAAGACATTTGCATTATGACAATTGCACTAGCCATGACGCAAGAGGGGTCATGTTCTACACACGCTTTAGCAGTCAACAATAAAAAGGTCGGAGTTGCGCATGCACAACTCCTACAGTTTGGAAACAAGAATTGCGATCAGTCCAAAATGATAAATGTAATGCAAATAAAGTAAAATTGGTTAAGGAAAAGTAAAAGTGAATGGGTGGACTATCACAGACTGGTAGTAGAGTAGGTTTGGTTATAAACAGAGAAAAAACTAAAGTGATGAAAATTGGTCAGGCAGGCTGTGATTCAGTTAATCTGAATAGTTGCAGTCTTGAGCAGGTGTCACAGTTTAATTATCTTGGGAGCTATGTAACAGACACTGGTGATGTGCAGCATGAGATTAACAGATGAATAGGGATTGCTGCTGGGACTTTTAAGAATCTGTGGAGAGTGTGGAGAAATCGGCATATACACCTAAAGACTAAAATTAGATTGTATAATAGTTTGGTTCTTTCTAGGGTTAGGTATGGTAGTGAAATTTGGACACTTTGTAAACAAGATAACAGAAAACTAGATTCTTTTGATTCCAGATGCTTATGCAGTATCTTGGGCATTAGGTGGTTCAACTTTGTAACTAATGATGAGGTTAGGCAAAGGAGTTTGCAACCTCCTTTAAGCAGCATATTGTGCAGAGAGAGACTCCGTTGGTTTGGCCATGTTGCCCGTATGAATAATTATAGATTGGCGAATAGGGTTATGAACAGTGTGCCTAAAGGCCTCAGAAAGAAGGGGAGAGCTAGGATGTGGTGGGCAGACAATGTCAAACTGGACCTTGTTAGAATTGGTGTGCAATGGCTGGATGCAGCAGATGTAGCTCAGGACAGACATGCTTGGAGAACTAAATTGCTCAGTCTGGTTGGACCTCTGGAGGAGGAGGGAGAGGAATGGTCTGCACAATGAGAAGGCAGGATTGGACATTAGGTGCTAGGCCTGGACAGTTCTGTGCATCATCAGAGGGGATTGGTGCATAGCTCTTCTTCCAGTGACTGCCTAGCTACCATTTACAGTCTACCAGTGACTACCTAGCTACCATTTACACTGGTCAATTGTCTAAAAGCCTGGAATTTCCTCGAAGTATGGTACCAAGAAAAAAATTTCAAGAAAAATATTTACTTGAAACCAAAAAAAAAATTTTTTTTTTGTTATTCAGATATATATATATAGCCTTTCTATTCATGTGCATTATAATCATTTCTATCTATTAGTTTTTTTTTAAATAAATTTTTGTATTGCCAGGTGCATTTTTTTACTATGACTCTAAAAAAATCCTATTAAAATAAAATATATAGTCTTTTTTTGTTAATATTTTATTTTTAGAAAATCCAAAATTAAATGCTGATTAATTTGGCATATAACACGCCATAATTCTTTTTGTTAGTTATTTGTCAAAAAAGTTAAAGTTAATTTTTTTTTTTGGCTGAGTATAGGGAGAAAATAGCTTGGCCTCTGGATGGGAACAGTTTTTAAGACTGGGCACTTGAAGCATTAATTATGTTAAGTAGTTACAGAGTGCAATTTTTTAAAAAATATTTCATTTTCTTGCAGCCCTCCTCTTCCCCCCAGCAAAAATATTTTTCTATTTGGCCCAATACCAACAAAGTTAATGCACCACTGCTTTAGACCCACTGAGCAAATCAATTTGCGTGGATGAAACTCTGGTCATATATAGCTCACAGTTTTGGCTTCCCCAAGTATTCGTCGTGAGAAGTGTAATGGGAAAGGCACAAGATTTAGATGCATTTGACAGAGGACAGATTGTAGGTACCCGATGGATGGGACACTCACTCTCCGAAATTGTCAATAAACTTTGATTTTCTCATACAACAGTTTCAAGAGTGTTCTGGGAAAATGAAAATTCTGGCAAAAAACAAGCACCCGGACAAACTGCAAAGGACAGCCAGCCTTGAATGATCATGGGCTTCGCTGTCTGACCCATATCGTACGGATAGGGGCCAGACATTATCTGAAATCACCTCCCATCTGAACGTGGTTTCCAGCCAGAAAGTCAGTGCATGGACTGTGCAACACTCACTTCATCGTCGCTTCAAGAGCCACTGACCAACAAGAGTTCCACTTCTAATAGCACGCCACCGGGCTCAGCACCTTGCCTGGGCTAAAGAACATCGAAATTGGACCATCAAAAATTGGCAACAGATAACCTGGAGTGATGAATCCCGATTTAAACTTCATCATACCAATCGGGAGACTGAGGGTATGGTGCCAACCCCATGAAGTCATGGATCCTGCATGTCAGGTCGGAACAGTACAGTACTCAGTGATGGCCTGGGGTGTCTTCAGTTGGACATCTGTGGGACCTTTGGTATGTGTACCGACAACTCTGAATGCATCCCGGTACGTAGAACTCATGGCTGACCAGTTACATCCATTTATGGCCATCATATACCAATGGAATGGTGTCTACTAGCAAGACAACTGTTCATCTCATGGCCCCAGGTTGGATACTGCATTGTTGCAGGAACATTCTGCTGATTTTGAAATAATGAATTGGCCACCTAGAAGCCCAGATTTAAATCCCATCAAAAATCTTTGGGATACCATCGGGTAGAGTGTTTGGACCTGTGTCCCATCAGCGACAACCTTGAGAGAATTGTGGACAGCTCTGGAGGATGCTTGGGTTGCCATACCTGTGGAAAATTTACGCAAGCTTGTGTAGTCCTTGCCTCATTATGTGGCGATCGTTATCAGGGCCAAAGGGGGTCTAACATGTTACTAGGTTGCTATCCCCAATTCATTGGCACTTCAGTGTAAGCATATTACATAATCGAACCAAATATTGCAATTTATTAGTTTGTGTAAGTGCTTGTAACTCCTCTGAATTTTCATTCTTCAAAATTGTAATTTTGATTGTCTAAAGTTGGCAATTCAGTTAGTAATTTTGATTGTCTATATTTCACAGCTCATTAATTATCTATGATGAAACAATCATTTGTTTCATTCAATTTTCGTCAATTGGTTACTTCGGTAACCATTGACAGAGGAAATTCAAATTTATGGTGGAATCAGAAAATGGGAATAATAATATTTTGTTATTACCAACCTGAAAGAATTTCCTATTTATTACTTAAACAAACAAGTTGCATGTATCCAAGAGCGAGGGGGAGGATATGCAATTTACTGCATTCAAGCTAACCTTCAGCAGAAGACAAGCGGAAGACTTGACCAAAACACTCTAGCACCTAAATTTCAAATGAATACTCTTTACAATCTTTACTTAAAATTTTGTCTTTTCCATCTGTAGTTACTTCTGATGGTGAAAATTTAAACTATGAGTGAGTCTGAAAATGAGAATTGTATCTTATTAGTACTTGTCAAGGAAGGTATCACTTATAGTTTAACATCGATATCAATTTTAGAGGAAAAATTATCTTGAGACGAGTAGGATGCGAACCCACGACCTCCTGACAATAATTCCTCTAAATTTGATATTGATGTTACACTAAGAGTAACATCTTCCTTGACAAGTGGAACAAAAACATCAAGAAATTTCTTCAATTTATCATTATTAATACCTATCGATCAAAAAGAGAATTTTTCATATATTGATAGTCAGACAGATGACAAAGTGAAAAAAAACTGTTTTTTTTTTAATGAGCTAAAAATCACATTTCAGTAACTATTAATTAGAATTATAAATAATATACGAAATTCCTTTAAAAATTCCTTAATTCATAAAATAATTACAGTATACCTTTCTATGTCTGCGATCCAAGAAAAACTGATGCTGTGCAATGGCCATAGACCAAATACATTTTGTTACGGTTGGAGTAGCTGCAAACCACACGTAAACAGTAACATTAGCCGGAGCCAGTGTTCTCCTGCTCACAGAAACCCTGTGGAGATTTAAATAAAAAATTTGGACCTGTGTAATTGAACACAAAAATCATTTTTTTTTTCATATTCAAAGTAGTAAAACTTTACTATAATGAATTAGAAATAAATAATATTCCACATTTTTTTTCATATGTTGTTCCTTTGTTCTGTAGCATAATCTACATGAAGTTTGAACATTTAATAGTAGACACTGTTATGCTCCTCATGAATACTTTACCACCTAAAATTAACAAAACCTAAAAGAATCATCACAACTTCTAAAATTATATTTGCTTTAGTGAATGATACATTATATCAGTAACTATCTGCGTTTCTGCTAACTTTTTGGATAAATTTTTATTCCTAGAAATGCTGCCATTAATCGCTTTAGCTTATCAATTTCTTCAACATTTATATGATAATTATCATTGAAAATTTGAGAGAAAGTGTTATGAGTGATGTCCTTAATTTATTAACAGTGGCATTTACCTATGAAAAGCTTATTTGCAAAGATCAAAAGTTTGAATGTGACTTTCCATTCACATAATAAGCAAGTGTCCCAACGTGTGTTAGTGTATTAATACAATTGCGAGATTTTTGCTGACAAAGCATAACAGCTTTAATAACTACAGAATAAGAAACCTGAACAAGACAGTCAAAGCTTAACAGATACCTCACTTTAAAGAATCAAATTTTAATTTAAATATTATTTTTGGCTAGGTGGGATATGGAACTCATGACTTCACAATAACATGTAAGATGTCTGGCCATTGTAGCTATTGATTAAGATCTCTCTAAAAAATAAGGATTTGAAGAGATTAAATTGAAAGAAGCATCACATGGAATGCATTGATTGGAAATTACATCTAATTCACAAGGCATGATGTCATAGCATTTTTATAGCCTAACTAGTTCAGCATAATAAAAAAATTAGTAAATCAAATGCATTCACCTTAAGAAGTATTTTTAATGATAAAATAATTTTTATCACATAGTCATGGATTTGCATCTCATGCTGCACATTGCCAGTATCTGTTACATAGCACCTAAAATAATTAAACTAAGACACATGTTCAAGAGTGGATCTATTCAGATTACTTGAATCACAGCCTGCCTAACCAATTTTCATCACTTTATTTTTTCTCTATCACCAAACATACTCTATTACCAGTCTCTTCAACAGCTCTAATCAAAGAGATCAATCCAAAGTGAATGCACAATATTCCCTGTTAAGATAGACATCAAACATTAATTAATGGATTCTGAAAAAAATTCATCGCCGACATGGCAGGAATTGAACCCGCATCTCTCCAGATTCATGCCAGAGATTAATCTGGAGAGATGCGGGTTCGAGTTACACCGTGTCAGTGATGAATTTTTTTCAGAATCTATTAATTAATGTTTGATGTCTAATCAAAGAGTTCATCTCATCAATGTCATTTGCCAAAAGGGCCAAATCATGAACTGCAACAGCAAAACAGTTGTTGAAATTGTAGCCTACCATCAAGGCCATTCAGCATGTTCTTTAACATGCACAGGTATGGCTCTCCCATATACGGAGATACTGCTAAACACATCCCATACGATGGACGGCAGCCTTTCTAAGCCCATTGATATCCCCTACTGACTGTGGGCAGAATGGGGAGTTTCGCACAGATAAATCTCAACGCTGGGACTTAAACCTGGGAACTGCAGATTATACGCCTGGCAAACTACCAACTGAGTCATCCCCACCCCATCACATAATATAATCAATAACCAAAACTAAAGAGAAAAGGAGACAAAATTCACCCTTGTTGAACACCAGAAATATTGCCAAACCAAAAGCTACAAGCCTTACCAATTCTCACACACAACTCAGTATTGGCAATTTAATTTTCATGATATTTAGCTGTACATTGCAATCTGAGTCACTTATTATCTCCCCAGACAAATAAATCACAGGCTGAATTCTTTTCGAGGGTTCTAAACAATCTGTTTTTCAATTCGAGTCAAGGACCCTCCTAGCTTCAAATAGTATTCACCAGAATGGAGAATTAAGTTGAAACCTTCGAATTTAATGTGTAATAGTTGAAAGTTAACATCAATGATGGACTGGTAACCTTATATTGTCGATGTTAAGTGAAACAACGACTACAGATGGTGAAAAGTGCCCCCACACTGTGTATAGTTGATGTTGTAATGACTGTACCAGCCATTACAACATCAACTATACAGCAACGACAATACTAAATTACATGGCATGTTTGGAATATCTCAACTTTGGTAGCATCAAGGCTAAAACATCATTGCCGAATATTAACACCAAGGCAGAAACATCAGTGCCAAGAATCAACAGCGTGAACCAGCGTAAAAGTCAACAGAACTGGTAATATATTATTCTCCTACTATGTCTCCTTTACTTACTATGTACTTATTATATACTACCTACTACATCCTTTACTTATTATATACTACCTACTATGTCCCTGTTAAGCTTTGACTGTCCTATCTTTAAAAGATAGACTTTAGTAGAAATAACAACTTAATGCTTACTCTCTGGGATCTTGGGTTAGACACAATATACCTGTGAATAGAGTAAATGGTGACCTGTAATTTCCTAGCTGGGAGATAGTAAGTGACTCAGATTGTAATGTACAACTAAATATTGTGAAAATTAAATTAGTAGTAACTAGCTGTGGTTTCTAATTCATTTAACTCAGTGTTATTCTAGAGAGCTTTCATTATATTAACTAACTTGTCTGGTATGCCATACAAACTCATGATCAACCACAAATTATGGTGATCAACAGAGTCAAAAGTCTTTTTGAAAGCAACAAAGCTAATAACCAAAGGTTTCTATAACCAAAGGTAAATTTGGTTCATTCTAACCAAATGTTCAAAGGAAATCTCTAAACATTTCTCAAGAATCTGCCTGAGTGAAAATATTTGATCTACACATCCCCTACCACACCTCCACCCCTACCCCTACCCACTTCTGAATCCACACTGCTCATCACACAATTTTCTGTCAATCAGATTCTTAATTCTATTAAGCACAATCATGCAAAGAACTTTACCTAGAACAGAAAGCAGGCTGATACCCCTATAGTTATCACAACAACTGTCATTTTTTTAAACCTTTTTTAAAAACAGGGATGATAATAATAGCTCTGGTAAAATCCTTAGAAACAATGCCTGTATCATATGAGATATTCAAAATTTCAGTCATCCATGTAGTAACTGAAACATTCCAAGGTCTAAGCATTTCCATAGTAATTTCATCTGGATCCACATCAATGGATTTATGTGGTTTAAGTTTAGATTTTGGGTTGGGTTGTTTTACCTCTGAGCGGCACTTTTTTGCACACCATGGGCTAAATGGCCAGGTCACATGGACCCCGAAGGCTCAGAGAAGGTTGGGGGAGGGGACCCATTGGAACAGCTGTTGGGAGACAGATGGTAGCCTCCCATCAAGGCCATCCAGCGTGTTCTTTAACGTGCACAGGGTATGACTCTCCCACACACGGGGCCACAGCTTAACGTCCCATCCGACGGATGGTGGCCTTTCCAAGCCCATCGGTGTCCCCTACTGACCGTGGGCAGGGCGGGGAATTTTGCGGAGATAAATCTCAACGCTGACCCAGCTGGGACTCGAACCTGGGAACTACAGATTACGAGCCTGGCACGCTACCGACTGAGCCACCCCCTCCTTTAGGTTTAGAAATAGATAAAATAACTTCAGACTGTGTTATAGGGCCAACATGAAAGCCAGCATGTATCTATCATCATTACAATGGGAGAAGTACTAACCACATTTTGTAGAATATCTCTGAAATGCTCAGCTCACCTAGCCATGAAAGAATCCTCACCTTCAATATAATCTTACTTGTCTATCCATCAATCCCTTATACCTGTCCATTTTTTACCATAAAAAAAACTATCAGATATAGCCCTCTGCTGTTGTGCTATCTAACTGCTTCCTTGGTTTTGCCAGTGAAGCCATCAAGCCAACGAATCCTATCATCAGCTAACTGATCCTTTACAAATTTATTAAGTTTTCTGTAATCTTTCTATTAGGACTAGTAATATATTGATTAAGAACATTCCTGCAGTTCTTTCTTTTTGAAAAAGTGCCTTATCACTCAAATAATTCTGCCTCCTCTGCTCCTTTTTTCCTAAAAGAGTACTGTTAGTTTCTGAAAAAGCCTGTTTAAAATGGTCCCATTCTTACTCAACTTCAGTAGTAAACAAACCATGACTGTCATAATGACTAAGTAACCTATCATGGTAAGCTTTAGCTATAACTGGGGCTTTCAGAGCTTCAGAATTAAAGGTAAATTTTTTAACCTTAGCACAACACTTCTTAAGTTTAAGTTGCAAGACACTTTTAACAAGGTAATGGTCAGATCCAATTTCAGCTCCTCTATATAACCAGGTATTCCTAACAGAACTAGCCCATTTGCTGTTAATTAATATATAATCAATCATATTCTTATGCAGCCCACCAGGTGAAACCCATGTGTACTTATGTATGTTGTGGTGTTTGTAATAAGTGTTAGTTATTCTGAAACCATTGAGTTTACTTACCTGTAGGAGAGGTTACCCATTGCATCTACCAATATACCAAAAAAGGCCTATCAGCCCTAAACAAAGGTCAGAGTCAGAACCAACTTTGGCATTGAAGTCATCTAGAACAAGAGTAATATCTCCTTTCTCGACAGAATTAAAAATATCTTTAAGTTGTCCGTAAAACCTATCTTATTCATCCTCATCGGCATCCTCAGTGGGGGCATAACAACAAGTCATAACATTCAAGTCTTTAATGCTTGTCTGAAATTTAGCTGTAAGAAACCTTTCATTAATGCAATCATATTCTAGAAGAGCATCACTAGCGTGCTTGCTGAGAAGCAAACCTATGCCTTGGAGATGTTTGTTATCATCCCTTCCTGAAAAGAGAAATTTAAGATTATTTTTAAATAAATAATAAAATAAATAACACCTCAGGCAGCTACTTGCCATAGAGGTCTAAGAGGAGTCTGTCAGTTTAATATATCTTAGTAGAACATCTATGAGGATGGCGTGACCTCAGAAGAAACGCAGCACAAACATCCACACCTTACTTGGGCTTGAACACAGGTTCCTTTGATCACTAGCCAAGAGTGCTAACCACTTGGTCGTGGGACAACCTTAATTTTATCTACCCATCTGGTCTCTTGCAAGCCAAGAATATATAAATTACAATGATCAAATTCTTGTGTGATACATCAATAGAATAATCTCTGTGCAGAGTACTCACATTTGAACTGTCTATGGATAGAAAATGGTTATTGGGATGTTTAAAGAACTATGTATATTGAGAGAGGGAATGCCGACAATATGAAACAGCCCTCTAATCACAGGCATGGCACATAGACCCATTTCCCCCACTGCTAAAGGCTGAAGCCATCTACCCAGGAAGACTTCCTCCAATGTAGGATCCAATGTTGCAATGGCCTCTGATCGATATTATCCAGCAGCTGATAAAACATATCCTGTGAATTTATTCACTTACTGCTGTCAACCTACAAACAAGCAGGAAACACAGCATATTTTCCCACAACCAAAGCCTACTATTGCAGCAAATTCAGGATGAATAATCAAGCTTGGATCCATTATTTCCATTCAGGTTGGTATATATAGTCAGCACCAGAACCCTGTGTGGTTGAACACTCCTTAGAAAGATATATAAAAAAAAGAAAAGTAGCCATAGTAGTCCAGATCAGTAGGCCACACTGATTTTTGTCAGTGTGGATGGATAGAGAGATTGATATGTCCGTCCGTCTCCCCACCCACCCATCCATCCCACTGCATAGCTGCTAGGAGACAGATGGTAGCCTCCCATAGTCATCCATAGTGTTCTTTATTGTACACAGGGCATGGCTCTTCCACCCCATCCAAATGACAGTGGCTTTTTCAAGCCCAGTAGTGTACCCTACTGACTGAAGGAAGAGTGGAGGTTTCACGGAGATAAATCTCAACACTGGCCCAGGTGGGACTCGAACCTTAGTAGGTAGTGGTGACCTTGAGTGTTCTCATTCACTGGATTGGGGTTTTGTTTCTTAATTGTAGTGAAAAATCCAAGTCTTGTCTCTGGTCACAATACACTGCAGGAATATGTCACCTTCCTCCTCAAACCTTGCCAACTAGTTCCAACACACAACTCTCAACTGGCAGTGCACAACATAAACTTGAAGATTGAAAGAAATAGACCACAACATGCTCCTTCCCTATTTAATTTAACATATATGACTTCTAATACTCTCCACGAATTTCATTTAACAATACCAATAACCATGACACATACTACTTATATACTTGTTATAAATGACTGAATTGAAATCAGGACATCATGTGAAATTTATTCAATTATATTGGATGATCCAGAGCAAAAAGTATGCTTTACATAGGGGGAACTCAAGACAGTTTTCACAACATCTAAAAGAACATCAAATAAACATTTCAACAAACATACCAAATTTTAATAGCATCACCCATAAAGTTTCAATTTTATAGAAAATGTAATTATTAATCTTATACAAATGCACTTTGCAATTCTGACACAGCACATCTGCCTTCAGCTTGAAATCTTCTGCTGCAGGATTGCAAATCCTGTTTGCTTATATATTTCACAGCATAAGCAAGCTATTTACACCTCTCTTTCAATCCTAACATATGCTTGACAAACCCAATAAAATTTTGGTGAAATGCATCACATAAGAATTTAAAAGTCGTTTCTAAGGTTTTTTAAATGCCACTCAGTTATAATCAGGGCTATAAATGTTTTGCAGGGATAAAAGGTAAAATTGCATCACAATCATACTGAGAAATGCAAAAATTCATTGGGGTTTCACAGGGTAAAATTGCAAAATTTGCAAATCATTTAGGTTCACAAATCATAAAATGTGCACATCAGTGGATAATGGTAGTTCGATACATGTAACTGCTTCGAAGTCACAAATATATATATTAAATGACTGGCTTTATTTAGGTTTAACTCATACATTGCATATCAATCATCAGCGATGAATTCTGATGCACTATATTCAGCATCATTCTCAAGCAGCCATGGGTTATGGAGGTCTAGTCAGATGGTATAATTTAGTTCTCGAAACATATCTGTCCTGAATTACAGCTGCTGCATCTGGCCACTGTAGACCAATTCTGCCCACTGCATCCTAGATCTCTTCCTCTTTCTCAGGCCTGTAGGCATACTGTTCATAACCCTATTCGCTATTCTATAGTTACCCATTAGAGGCAACATGGCCAAACCAACATAGTCACTCTCTCCTCACAATATGCTGCTCAAAGGAGGTTGCCAACTACTTTGTCTAACCTCATCATTACTTACAAAGTTGAACCACCTAATGCCCAAGATAATGCACAAGCATTTAAAATCAAAACATCAAGTTTCTTGTTATCTTTTTTTATTAAGGGTCCGCATTTAACTACCATAACTAACCCTAGAAAGAATCAAATTATTACACATTTTAATTTTAGTCTTTAAGTATATATGCCTATTTCTTCACACTTGCCACAGATTTTTAAAAGTCCCAGTGGCAATCCCTATTCTTTTGTTTATCTCATGCCACACATCACCAGTATTTATTACATAGCTCCCAAGATAATTAAATTGAGACACTTGCTCAAGAGTGCAGTCATTCAAAGCAACAGAAGCACCATCTGCCTGACCAATTTTAATCACTTTAGTTTTTTCTCCGTTATTACCAAACCTATCATATTACCAGTCTCATCAACAGCCCCAATGAATGAATTCATCTCATCAACATCATTAGACAACAGGACCAAATCATCTGCATAATCTAAATCAGAAATTTTCAGATGTGTAAACCATTATTTAAGAACAAAATCCTTCCCTTGCAGTGAATTCTGCATAACATAATCAATAACCAAAGAGAAAAGGAGACAAAATAAAAGCACCCTTGTTGAACACCAGAAGCAATGATAAATCAAATCCTAGAAGCCTTACTAACTCTTCCACATGACTCTGTGCTGTTATAGAGAGCTTTCATTATGTTAACTAACTTGTCTGATATGCCATAAGAACTTGTGATCAACCTCAAATTATGATGATCAACAGAGTCAAAAGCCTTTTTGAAATCTACAAAGCTAGTAACCACAGGTTTCTGAAACAACTGGAATAGATTTATCCTTAAAGTGTAATTTAACAGGGATTCTGAAGAGTTCACTTCATAGATCACGATTGTAATAGGCATCTCGTAAAAGCTTATTATATATCTTAGCAGGCTGCACAATGAATTTGTTTTAATGCTTAAACAGTATCATACATTCCTTATTAATTTTTTTTCTGATGGGAATCCCCATTGTGATGAAACTGAGAGTGCCCCCTAATATGCGCTAGAATGATCTTGGCAAAAGTGAGCTTTTGGTGCCATCTGTTTATATATACACCATGCATCATCATCCTCAAGCAGCCGTTGACTAAAGAGGTCCAACCAGATTGTGTTTAATTCTCCAAGCACATCTGTCCTGATCTACATATGTTGCATTTGGCCACTGTAGACCAACTCTAATGAGGTCCTGTATGACACTGTCAGCCCACTGCATCATATGTCTTCCCCACTTTCTGAGGTGTTTAAGCACACTGTTTATATCCCTATTCACTAATATATAGTAATGCATATCATCAACATGGCCAAACCAACGAAGTCTCTCTCTGCGTAATATGCTGCTCAAAGAGGATTGCCGATTTCTTTGCCTAATCTCATCATTACTTACAAAGTTGAACAACCTAATGCCCAAGATACTGCATAAGCATCTAGAATCAAAAGCATCTAATTTCCTCTTATCTTGTTTACACAGCGTCCTAGTTTCACTAGCATAACTAACCCTAGAAAGAACCAAACTATTATACAGCCTAATTTTAGTCTTTAGGTGTATACACTTATTTATCCACACTCTCCATAGATTCTTAAAAGTCCCGGCAGCAATCCCTATTCGTCTGTTAATCTCATCCCGCACATCACCAGTATCTGTTACATGGCTCCCAAGATAATTCAACTGTGACACCTGCTCAAGCCTGCAACCATTCCGATTAACTGAATCACAGCCTGCCTGACCACTTTTAAAGTAGTTTTCTCTATGTTTTAAGTAGTTTTCCCTCTGTTTATAATCAAACCTACTCTACTACCAGTCTCATCGATAGCTCGAATGAAAGAGTTCATCTCATCAACATCATTTGCCAAAAGGGCTAAATCATCAGCATAATCTATATCAGAAATTTTCCTATCTCCAGACCATTTAAGGCCAAAATCTCTCCTTTGAAGTGAATTTCGCATAACATAAACAATAACCAAACTAAAGAGAAAAGGAGACAAGATGCACCCTTGTTGACCAGAAATAATGCTAAACCAATTGCTACTACTTTACCAACTTCACACAAAAGACCCAGTGCTATTATAGATATTATACAAAAATAAATTGTCCTCTTTTATGCTCCAAGTGTACATCTTGCACAATGCCTCTATATTTAGAAAGAGACAGCTATGAATTAACACTGTTCGTTGAGACTTATAAATATCAGAGAGAATGGGAAATCATTCTTTTTGAAACAAACAGAAAACAATTAATTTATCAGTGTTATTCAATTCTTACTGCATCACTCAATTGGTTGAGGTTTTATGGCACAACAGTAACTAATGCCATATTGTGGTAAACAAGATTAGTGGTAAATGCATAAACAGATAAAAATCATGAAACCCACAACCAAAGTTAAAAGCATGATGAAAAAATGGTATAAGGTAACACAAAAGTCCATAAAATGGTAATGTAAAAAGATGCAACAAGTGTAAAAGGCCCAAATAAAAAATATCATGTGTAAATAGTTATAAATGGTTAAAACAACCACAATAGTTTAAAAATGCAAAAACTGAGATTAAAACAATCAAAATAAAAATAAATAATAAGATAAAAGATGTCCGAGTGCAAAGGGGCTCAGAGAGTAAATGTAATAAACTAAATTAAAAATGACGTTCACAAAGTTTCCCAGTTGAGTAAAATATGTTTGTTAAAATAGTGTTGTAAAACTCGCATTAGGTTCATCATCCACCCATAGAAGAAATAAATGTGTAATAAATGAATGGTCTAAGCAGAGATGAGCAAGTACACTTCTTTCTTGCAATTCTTGCAAAAACCTGACTGCCATGGTCTGATAATAAGATTGATGTCAGAGTTTGCAACCTGTTCCGACCAAGATAATTGCTGCCTTGCCCTGAGCTAAGTGGAAAAACACTGCCAGAAATACAAGAATGGAACTGGCAGTGGAGATTCAGACAAGAGGAGTGGCCAACCTGGTAGAAATGTCTGCCAAGTCATTGCCCCTGATCCCAATGTAACCAGTCACCCAACAGAAGAGAATGGTGGTTGTGGCTGCCAGACAATGGAGCTGCAGGTGGATCAAAGATCCACTTGCAGCTCCACTGTCTGGTTAGCCACAACCCAACATTCTCTCCTGTTGTGTGGTAGAACACAGAATAGGGAAGGCTAATGCCTTACCGAGATCAAAGCCTGTAGAGAGCTATTCAAGTTGGTGTAGAGAACACACCAACAATGATGCTTAGATGCGACATGGTCCAAGGCTGATAGTGTGTAACTCTGCAGCAAAGATGGAACATTGCCGTGGGATATGGTCTGCAATGATAGTATCACAGCAGACCATGGCTGATCCCACTGATGTGCCAGACTTCAAACTATCTGTAAAGACAGGCAAGAAGTCCAGGTGCTCAGCACAGCAGCTGTCAAATATACATAAGTACACATATAAAATACATAGGCCTTCCCTGTCCTGCAAAAAGTAACAGAAAGGGGAAACAGTAAGCCACGGTGGAAGAGGCTTGGTTGTCGACGGGGCAACGCTATTGAGGCTAATGTTGATGTCTCTGAGGTAGTCTTGGACACACAAACAGAAAGGACAGATGGCAGTTAGGTGATTAGTGTAAAGCAATTCCTACTTGGGACTGAAAACACAGTTCCAAGAGGAATGGCCAGGTAGGAATCACAATTTTACTGTGTACTATAGGACAACTGTTAATGGTGAATTGATAAGGATGGTTTGTCAGTTTCAATATAAAGCTTCTGGACCAGTGAGGTGAAGAAGGCCCCCATGCAAACATGCAGGGCCTAATGGTGGAAAGGGTCCAGCATCTGCATCACTGAATCCTAAGCAGAATCATACACTTGGAATCCATAGCCTAGTTTTGACCAGACAATTACATGGTAGTGGTGAAGCAATGAACAATAGTCTACTCCCTAAGAGAGAGAATCTTGCAGATGTGAATGCCCACATGTACTTGGACCTAAAATGACGAATGTGTGGTAAAAATGCCAATTTATGGTCATTGAAAATGAGACCGAGAAACTCTGTCTCCACCACAACTGGAATGGTAGTATCCCTGAGTTAAAGCTCAGAATACAGATGAAGATTATGCTCATAGCAAAAGTGCACACAAGCAGTGCTCTATGGGGAGAACCAAAACTTATAGGCCATCACCCAAAACAAGAGCTTGTTCAGGGCAGTTGTTGTTCAATGACCCTCATGTTGGATGATGAGCAAAAGATGCTAAAAGTCATCAAAATATAGAGGGCATTGCCTACAGTTGGAGGAAGTTAAGTAACGGAATTGATCTTGACAGCGAAAAGTGTAACACTCAGTATGCAACCTTGTGGAACCCTCTGGTCTTAGGGAGGCCTATGTTAGAGTGTTGCCAACACTGACACAAAAAGAACAAGAAGATAAGTTGGAAATGAAGATCGGCATGTGACCTCTAAAGCCGATGGCATGGAGGTCAGGAAGAATGCTGAATCTCCATGCTGTGTCATATTTTTTTTTTATGTCAAAGAATATGGACACCAGGTGCTCTCTATATAAAAAATGAATTCCTGATTAACAATTCGAGGCAGATCAGTGGTCTAAGGTAGACCGTTGTGTGCAAAAACCACACTTGCTGTTGCAAAGGTTGTGGTGTCCCAAATACCAGGTAAGTCTAGCATTTACCATTCTTTCCAACACCTTGCACACACAGATCGTAAAAGTGATAAGATGGTAATTTGAAAGAATCTTGGGATATTTTCCTGGCATCGGGAAGGCCAAGATGATGGCCTCCCACCAGGAGTGTGGAAACTGCTCCTCAAGAAAAATTTGGTTGAAAAGTTGGAGCAGTTGATCCTTACTCAAATGTGAGAGACGTTGCAGCATGGCATAATGAACATTGTCTGGCCCGAAAGCAGATGCACAAGAAGTGTGTAGATGAAACAGCAGTTCCTCCACTGTGATAGTGGAGTAGGGGGTTGTAGGGGTCCAAACCATTAGAGTGGAAAGACAACGGACAGCATTCAGCCTTGCTTTTCAGGCCAGATACTATGGGGGATATGAAGACGAAATGGAGGACTCCCCCAGAGTGTCAGAAATTGCCTGGGGATCAGCAATTGCCTATCCATTGTGCACCAGAATCGATAATGAACGGGACATGTAATTCCCATCCATCTTCCAGACTTTATCCCATGTGACCTTTGAACTAGTTGTGCAGATGATAGATTATGTATATTTGATCCAAAGATTCCTTTTGGCTCTGGCATCAGATGTCAGATATCTCCAAAGCACACTGGCTTTGCTTGACACCATTGCTCGAGGACACTACCCCTCCCATTTGTATTAGTATTGCCCTAGAGAAGACTGTATCCATTGAAGTCCCCATGATCAGCAAGGGGGAAGGCAGCTGTGAGACAAGGTCATCAAGATCTTTCCAGAAGATGATGCTCCTGAGTAGTAAATAGATGGAGCAAATAACCGTTGAAAATCTTATGAAGAGAAGGATAGCTACTGCATCAAGAGTGGTGATGAAAGGAATGACCAGGTATGGAAAATGGTTGCTCAAAAGGATGGTGACACTCCCACAAGCTAGTCCATCTTCATCCTGGTCCCAGCAAATGAGGAAGAAGTGCTGGATTGTCAGATTGTCAGCTGTCTGCAAGTACAACTGCAGGCACGCACAGCTAGGCTCGTGTGCTCTCAGGAGAGCCTTGATGTTGTCAGAATTCTTCTGGAATCCACAACAATTCCATTGTAAGAGTATGGTAATCTCAGGTCTTAGGGGAATGGGTGGACAACTATTTCCTATGCAATTTCACCATTGCAGAGAATGGTTTAGTAAAAAAAAAAGAATGATCTGTGTCCACATCCTCAGAATTGTCTGAAGGGCAGGGATCAGAGACTGCTGTACAGGGTGGGTCACTGACTTTTTCTTCAGCCCTGGTGGGGTTTTTTCAGTTTAGAAAGTCTGGCTGTCTGAGGTTTGGAAGGAGAAGGCCTTTCAGTGGTGAAGTGGAAGATATGACAGCAGGAATTGAAACCAGAGACAAAGTTGAGATCGACACCGACTTTGGCTTCGGCTTCAACTTCCATAAGAGATACTTAGTGAAATGAGAAAGACTCAGATGGTGGCACACTAAATAAATGGAAAAGTAAAGGAAAAGTGTGAGGGACTTCACAAACTGACCTCACAAAATAATGAGAACTGCAAAGGGAAAAAATTGTGTGGAGAAACTCATAAACCTGTACTCAGACATGGGCGAGGCATTCAATATACCCCATATTTGGCCCTAGCAAGTCCAGCCACCCAGCCAATTGATCCTGGAGGGGCCAATCTAAACTTCCTGTTTACCTGAAGCAGAGGCCAAAGCAATGTGTAGCAACAGCCCCGCAATGAACAGGCTCTCTAATGGCAAGATGGGTTAAAGGGGACCCTGCTGGTCATCAGCTGAGGAGAGCAGACAAGGACCCTCAAGCAACTACCAGGATCCTCCTTTCCAGGGACATGGTCACCATGCACAGTAAACACACAGGTGAGTATTTAGAACCCTGTGAAGGTACCTGAACCAGCAGAACTTTCACAGATTGGTCCCCTCACCATATACAGGAGCTCGCACCTATGGGCCTAGCTAAGGCATGGATGTTTGTGTTGTTCTTTCTGCTGAGGTCTCGCCTTCCTCACAGATCTACTACTATGGCATATAAATTGACATGCTCCTGTCAGACCTCTGTGGCAAGCAGGTATATGAGGAAGTATTTATTTTTTTATGTGGCTTTTAAGCTGTTGTCTTTGAGCATGGACATATTGTTCAAAATTATATTATCAATATCATTCACAGAAATATTTAAGCACTTTAGTTAATAGAATCAAAAATTCAATATACAGTAAAAGTCTGAAAATCCAGACTTTATAAAATACTAGCAAACTTTTGTGAATTTTGCGATCTGTTATTTTCCTGCATATTAGAGAATTCTGGTTGAAGCACTAATGGCGTTTTGTGGCAACTCTACTATTCATCTGTGATGATCCATGATTTCAAAACATATCGGTCATTCGATCTGTATCAATGCTAAATACTATAGTGTATTATTTGCTGTTCTACTACTTTCATTTACATATGCAGCTTACATGTAATATTTACAAATTTTTATTAACTTCATAATAATGGCTCCAAAAGTAGATAAGATTTTATGGTGTTAAAAGAAAGAAAATCATGTTAAAACTGAGTGAAAACTTGAAATAGTTAAGAAAATAGAACGTGATGTAAGCAGTGCTGTTCTAATGGAAACTTACAACATGGGAATGTCAACAATTTATGATATAAAGAATACAAAGAAGAAAATATTGCATGAATGGTTTTTATATAGTGCAACATTTGAGATAATTATTAAGGATTATGATCTCACAGCTGATCAAATTTATAATGCTGACAAAACAGGAGTTTATTGGAAGTGTTTGCCAACTAAAACTCTGGCTGGGTGTACAGAACAAAATACTACTGGGTTTAAGCCTAACAAGGACAGATTAACAGTTCTTACATGTGCCAATGCTTCAAGTCAGCATAAAATTGAGTTTTTGATTATTGCACAAAAAAAATTGCTTGAATGGACAAATAAGTATTTTGAGATTGGTCCATTAATCATTTTGTTCCATCTGTTCGTCAGAATTAAATTAAATTGGAGAAGCCAAAAATACAAAGTGCTTTTTACTTCTTGACAACTGTAGGGCCCATCCACATGAATCAATATTAGTGTCTGAGTGCAGGAATATTTTTGCTTGTTATTTGCCACCAAATGTAATCAATTTTAACTTGAGTGACAAATATTAAATTCCATCTCTAAGTGACAACATAGTTGTCCATTTCCTGAGAGATGGCGACAATATGCAAAACAAATAAAAATGCGAAAAAGTTTATAAGCTGCACCAGCTGAAGAAAAAAAACATTAGACAATGATGGTGTAGTGGTTAGCATAACTGGCATGTTTCCAGGAGATGTGGGTTTGCATCCCACTCACGGCAAAATCAATTTTTTTCAGCTTACTATTTCATGAGTTCCATGTCTACAGGACACATCCTGCGATTCTTTACTACTGAGTAACCTTACTTATTCAACAATGGATAAGGGGATTATACAAAACTTTGTCATTATAAAAATGATTTCACGATGAAAATGATGAATAAGAATATGGAACCTCAAGAATTTCAATGCAATTTAAAAATTAAAGACGCAATTTATTCATTAGTGAATGCATGGGAGGTGGTGAAACCTGTAATTGTTCGAGAGTGTGGGAAGAGTTATAGCCAAATGTGATATTAACTGATCAAGAGTTGGATAAAGAAGAAGATTGTTTGAAACTCTTCAAAATCTTGTTTGAAACTCAACAAAAGACAGAGAGAACAGGAAATGCAAGAGCTGACGGAAATTGTTAAATTACCTTCTGAAGATTACCCTCTGTTTAAACTTAATAATAATGACATGGAAGACTGGATAAGAACTGATAATAATATTGAAGTCACAGCCACTTTCACTGATGAACAAATCAATGAATCCTGAAGTTGTCCATAAAACCTATCCTTCTCATCCTCATCAGCATCCTCAGTGGGGGCATAACAGCAGATAACATTCAAGTCTTTAATGCTTGTCTGAAATTTTGCTGTAAGAAACCTTTCATTAATGCACCCATATCCTAGAAGAGCATCACTAGCATGCTTGCTGAGAAGCAGACCCATGCCTTGGTGACGTTTATTATCTTTCCTCCCTGAAAAGAGAAATTTAAGATTATTTTTAAGAATCTGACATTTATCTGTCCATCTGGTCTCTTTTGCAGGCCAAGAATATCTTAATTAAGACAGTAGAATTCTTGTGTGAGGACATCAAGAGGAAAAGCTCTGTGCAGAGTCCTCACATTCCAATTACCTACGGAGAGAAAATGGTTAGTGGGATGTTTAAAAAAACTATATGTTTATTGAGAGAAGGAATGCCAACAATATCAAACATCCCCCTAATCGCAGGTATGGGGTAAAGACCCATTCCCCCACCACTAAAGGATGAAGCCATCTACACTGGAAGACTTCCTCCAATGTAGAATTTGACGATGCCAGTAGAAGCAAAGAGTTCAGGTGCCTGCGATGACCTCTGCTCAGGATTTAGCACCAGCTAATAAAACATATCCTGTTGTAATGCTCCAAAAATGAATAACCTTTTAAAGTTTAGACCTTTTGTTTGATCCAATTTATTCAAATTCCAGATAGCTCTACCGGGCACCAGGCAATAATAACTTGTCAAATAAAGTTGAAATAGGGTTTGTTTATTTGCCAAGCGTTACTTATTGAGTAAGAATTCAAAAATGATTGTATTTAATATTTAAACTCGACAATCAAAAATAAATTCACGTTGCTCAAGAGAAAAAATAGCAGAAATTCAAAAGTTTCTAAAACAAACAAGGTTTATTTCCAAAAATTCAACTCACCAAACAAAAGTTGTAGCAACTGACATCTATCTAAATTACATCTCCACTCCATGACCCATCGTAACCACTCTCTAACAACACTTCACAATCTACCGTTCTCACTACATCTCAATTCTAACTCTTACAAACTCTGTGACAAAATGTCATCAGGTTATAACAAGAGGCTACAAAGTGGGCACGTGTCATGTTGCACACCGGGCAAGACATTTGCATAAACTGATGATCACGCAAGCTATGATGCGAGATACGACGTGTCCTCCAAGCATTTTAGCGGTTGTCAATCAAAAGGTCGGAGTGGCGCATGCGCAACTCCTGCAGCTCGGACAAGGATCGAGACGGTCCACAAAATGAATTAAAATCCAAAAACTGATAATATAATGTAAATAAAGCGAAACTGGTTAAGAAAAAGTAAAAGTGAATGGGTGGACCATCACACTGTGAATCTATGAACTTGGGGCTGTCAACCCACAAACAAACAGAAAACCCAACAGAAGTTCTCCTTCTACAGAACCCCTACAGTGCATCAAAATCAGGATCCATAATCAAGTAAACAGCCTTAATCCAGTGCAGTAAATTTATAAGGTCAGCACCAGGACCCTGTGTGGTTGACCACTCCTCAGCAGGGTAGAAAAAAAAAAGTAGCCATAGTTGTCCAGATCAGTAGGCCACACTAATCTGTAAGCTCTCCCCTTCCGTTAACTTCCACAAGAGAGTATCTCTTTTGGAAGGTACTAATGGCCTGGGTCTGTAAATGCTAGATAGGTAGTCACTGGAAGGAGAGCTATGCACCAATCCCCTATGATGATGCATAGAACCAGCCAGGCCTAACACTTGATGTCCGAGCCCGCCTTCTTGTGGTGCAGACCGTTAGTACCATTCAAAAAAGATACTCTCTTGTGGAAGTGAATGGAAGAGAAGGATGCCTACTAATCTGCGTGGCCTACTAATCTGGACAACTATGGCTACTTTTTTTTTTTTCTACCCTGCTGAGGAGTGGTCAACCCCACAGGGTCCTGGTGTCCAGATAACTGGACACCAGGACCCTGTGGGGCCATGTAAACCTACTGGACCATGTAAACCTACTGGACTGATATATGGCTCTGAGCTTGATTATGGATCCTGAATTTGCTGCACTGGTGGGCTTCTGTGGAGGGAAAATCTTCTGCCATGTTTTCTGTTTGTTTGTGGGTTGACAGCCCCAAGTGAATAGATTCACAGGATATGTTTATCAGCTGGTGGATAATCCTGAGCAGAGGTCATCGCAGCACCTGAACTCCTTGCTTCTACTGGCATCGTCAAATTCTACATTGGGGGAAGTCTTCCAGTGTAGATGGCTTCAGCCTTTAGTGGTGGGGGAACGGGTCTTTACCCGATGTCTGCGATTAGGGGGCTGTTTGATATTGTTGGCATTCCTTCTCTCAATAAACATAGTTTCTTTAAACATCCCACTAACCATTTTCTCTCCATAGGTAGTTGGAATGCGAGTACTCTGCACTGAGCTTTTTCTCTTGATGTCCTCACACAAGAATTCCACCATTATAATTTAGATATTCTCGGCTTGCAAGAGACCAGATGGACAGATAAAGGTCAGATTCTTAAAAATAATTTTAAATTTCTCTTTTCAGGGATGGACGATAATAAGCATCACCAAGGTATTGGTCTGCTTCTCAGCAGACTTTTCAACAGATGTCGATGAGATGAATTCTTTCATTAGGGCTGTTGATGAGACTGGTTATAGAGTTGGTTTGGTGAATCTTAAATTACTCTTTTCAGGGAGGGAAGATAATAAACATCACCAAGGCTTCGGTTGCTTTACCTCTGAACAGCACTTTTTTGCACTCCATGGGCTAAATGGCCAGGTCACATGGACCCCAAAAGCACAGAGAAGGTTGGGGGAGGGTACCCACTGGAACAGCTGTTGGGAAACAGATGGTAGCCTCCCGCCAAGGCCATCCAGCGTGTTCTCTAACGTGCACAGGATATCACTCTCCCGTACATGGTGCCACAGCTTAACGTTCCATCCGACGGATGGTGGCCTTTCCAAGCCCATAGGTGTCCCCTATAATGACTGTGGGCAGGGGGTGGGGGAAGTTTTCAGGAGATAAATCTCAATGCTGACTCAGCTGGGACTCGAATCTGAGAACTACAGATTATGAGCCCGGCACACTGACTGAGCCACCCCCGCCCCTCATCAGCAAGGAATGGGTCTGCTTCTCAGCAGACACACTAGTGATGCTCTTCTAGGATATGAGAGCATTAATGAAAGGTTTCTTACAGCAAAATTTCAGACATGCATTAAAGACTTGAATGTTATCTGCTGTTATACCCCCACTAAGGATGCTGATGAGGATTAGGATAGGTTTTATGGACAACTTCAAGATAATTTGAATTCTGTGAAGAAAGGAGATATCACTCTTGTTCTAGGTGACTTCAATGCCAAAGTTGGCACTGACTCTGACCTTTGGGGAGGAGTGATAGGCCATTTTGGTACTGGCAGCTGCAATGGCAATGGGCAACGTCTCCTACAGGTAAGTAAACTCAATGGTTTCAGAATAACTAACACATATTACAAACACCGCGACATACATAAATACACATGGGTTTCACCTGATGGGCTTCATAGGAATATGATTGATTATATATTAATTAACAGCAAATGGGCTAGTTCTGTTAGAAATACCAGGGCATATAGGGGAGCTGAAATTGGATCTGACCATTATCTTGTTAAAAGTGTCTTGCAACTGAAACTTAAAAAGTGTTGTGCTAGGGTTAAAAAATTTACCTTTAATACTGAAGCTCTGAAAGACCCAGTTATAGCTAAAGCTTACCATGATAGGTTACTTAGTCATTATGACAGTCATGGTTTGCTTAATACTGAAGTTGAGGAAGAATGGGGCCATTTTAAACAGGCTTTTTTGAAACAGGCTTTTTTGCTGTTTGGGTATAACAGCAGATAACATTCAAGTCTTTAGTTTTTTGGAAACTAACAGTACTCTTTTAGGGAAAAAGGAGCAGAGGAGACAGAATTATTTAAGTGATAAGGCAGTTGAGCTTATTTCAGGAAGAAGGAACTGCAGGAATGTCCTTAATCAGTACCCTACTAGTCCTAATAGAAAGCATTACAAAGAACTTAATAAACGTGTGAAGGATCAGTTAGCTACTGATAAGAATCTTTGGCTTGATGTCCTGGCTGACAAAGCCGAGGAAGCAGTTAGACAGCACAACAGCAGAGAGCTGTACCAGATAGTTAATGTTTTGTGCGGGCGAAAACAGACAGGTATATGGTGATTGAAGGATAAAAAAGATAAGGTTATAGAAGGTGAGGATTCTGTCATGGCTAGGTGGGTTGAGCATTTCAGTGATGTTCTAAACAATATGGTTAGTTCTACTCCCATTGTTTGCAATGATGATAGATGCATTGGTGGCTTTAATGTTGGCCCTATAACACAATCTGCAGTTATTTTGGCTATTTCTAAACTTAAACTTCATAAATCCCCAGGGGTAGATGAAATTACTATGGAAATGCTTACAGCTGGGAATGTTTCAGTTACCACTTGGATGACTGAAATTTTGAATATCTTTTATGATAAAGGCATGGTTGCTACAGATTTTACCAGAGCTCTTATTAACCCTATTTTCAAAAAAGGTGATCGCAGTTCTTGTGATAACTATAGGGGTAGCAGCCTACTCTCTGTTCCAGGGAAAGTTCTTTGCAAGATTGTGTTTAATAGAATTAAGAATCTGGTGAATGGCAATTGTGTGATGAGCAATGTGGATTCAGAAGGGTAGGGGATGTGAAGATCAGATATTTTCACTTAGGCAGATTCTTGAGAAATGTTTAGAGTTTCAGAAACCTTTGGTTGCTAGCTTTGTTGATTTCAAGAAGGCTTTCAACTCTGTTGATCATAATAATTTGTGGTTGATTGTGAGATCATATGGTATACCAGACAAGTTAGTTAACATAATGAAATCTCTCTAAAATAACACTGAGTATTGGTTTAGCATTACTTCTGATGTTCAACAAGGATGCATTTTGTCTCATTTTCTCTTTGGATATAGATTATATTATGCAAAATTCACTGCAAGCAAAAGATTTTGGCCTTAAATGCACTGGAGATACAAAAATTTCTGATTTAGATTATGCTGATGATTTAGCCTTTTAGGCTAGGCCTGGCCAGTTCTATGCATCATCAGAGGGGATTGGTGCATAGCTCTCCTTCCAGTGACTGCCTATCTACCATTTACAGTCTACCAGTGACTACCTAGCTACCATTTACACTGGTCAATTGTCTAAAAGCCTGGAATTTTCTCGAAGTATGGTACCGAGAAAAAATTTTCAAAATGAGAGAAATATTTACTTGAAACCAAAAAAAATTTTTTTTTTGTTATTCAGATATATATAGCCTTTCTATTCATGTGCATTATAATCATTTCGATCTATTAGTTTTTTAAAATAAAATTTTCTATTGCCAGATTCATTTTTTACTATGATTCTAAAAAGTCTTATTAAAATAAAATATATATAGTCTTTTTTCGTTAATATTTTATTTTTAGAAAATACAAAATTAAATGCTGATTAATTTGCCATATAACAATGCCATAATTCTTTTTGTTAGTTATTTGTCAAAAAAGTTTTAAAGTTAATTTTTTTTTGGCTGAGCATAGGGAGAAAATAGCTTGGCCTCTGGATGGGAACAGTTTTTAAGGCTGGACACTTGAAGCGTTAATTATGTTAAGCAGTTATAGAGTGCAATTTTTTTTAAAAAAATTTTCATTTTCTTGCAGCCCTCCTCTTCCCCCCAGCAAAAATATTTTTCTATTTGGCCCAATACCAACAAAGTTAATGCACCACTGCTTTAAAGCCACTGAACAAATCAATTTACTTGCAGGAAAATGAATAGAACATTCATATATTATTATATTCAGTCATAAAAACATTTCTTGCATAATAATAAAAAAAATGTTTGCCAAAATCTTCACAATTATATATATATATATACACTGAAGTGCCACTGAATTCCAGATAGGAGATGTTATCCAAATTCAGTACCACAAGTTCCATATTTGCGTGCATGCGTAGATGAAACTCTGGTCCTATATAGCTGTCAGTTTTGGCTTCCCCAAGTATTCGTTGTGAGAAGGGTAATGGGAAAGGCACAGGATTTAGATGCACTGGACAGAGGACAGATTGTAGGTACCCGATGGATGGGACACTCACTCTCCGAAATTGTCAATAAACTTTGATTTTCTCATACAACAGTTTCAAGAGTGTTCTGGGAAAATGAAAATTCTGGCAAAAAACAAGCACCCGGACAAACTGCAAAGGACAGCCAGCCTTGAATGATCATGGGCTTCGCTGTCTGACCCATATCGTACGGATAGGGGCCAGACATTATCTGAAATCACCTCCCATCTGAACGTGGTTTCCAGCCAGAAAGTCAGTGCATGGACTGTGCAACACTCACTTCATTGTCGCTTCAAGAGCCACCAACCAACAAGAGTCTCACTTCTAACAGCACGACACTGAGCTCAGCACCTTGCCTGGGCTAAAGAATATCGAAATTGGACCATTGAAAATTGGCAATGGATAGCCTGGAGTGATGAATGCCGATTTAAACTTCATCACAACGATGGGAGACTGAGGGTATGGTGCCAACCCTATGAAGCCATGAATCCTGCATGTCAGGTTGGAACAGTACAAGCTGCTGGTGGCTCAGTGATGGCCTGGGGTGTCTTCAGTTGAACGTCTGTGCGACTTTTGGTATGTGCACCGACGACTCTCAATGCATCCTGGTACCTAGAACTCATGGCTGATAGGTCCAGGTTGGCTACTGCATGGTTGCAGGAGCATACTGCTAAATAATGAATTGGCCATCTAGAAGCCCAGATTTAAATCCCTTCGAAAATCTTTGAGATACCGGTGAGCAGAGTGTTTGGGCCCGTATTCCATCAGTGACTACCCTGAGAGAATTGTGGACAGCTCTGGAGGATTCATGGGTCACCATACCTGTGGAACATTTATGCAAGCTTGTGGATTCCTTGTCATGTCGTGTGGTGGCCGTTATCAGGGCCAGAGGTGGTCTAACATATTACTAGGTTGCTATCCCTAATTCAATGGCACTTCAGTGTATACACAGTCATATCAGAATAATATGACCACCTACCATACATATACTATGGTAGGTTATCATTTTATTCTCATACGACTGTGCATAGAATTTTCATCCAACATATCCTTTAAATTTAGCTCTTAATCTATTGTAATTATCTGAATTTAAAATTGATTTGGAATTAAAAAATGAGGTATTTTATAACCACTAGAACATTTTCCATGGTCATTTTCGAAATAAAGAAGTTCAAAATGTTCTTTTGCAAACTTGTACTCTTGATGTGTTCAATTTCTGTTTTTAAAAGCAACTCTAAATTATTTTTTTAAATAGAAATTTCTGCTATTAGTTGAAAATCTGGACTTTAAATCTTCACTGTTTTCTTTTTTGGTACAAATTAAGATATTAGCTACTGCGTTAACTCACTGAGTAGTAGGATCACAAATAGCATTAGATAAATCATCAAACTCTTCAACAGGCTCTTCTATAGCATCTTCATATAAATTGAAACTGCTCAGAGTATGTACAACACTGAAAAAAAAATTCTTTTTAGTGACATTATAACATTAACATTAAGCAAAAAATATTACTTTTATCATGAAAATGAAATTTCCATCAATGTCAAACTTAGAAGTGCTGATATATATTTACATATTTTTATCACATTGATGGCCTAACTGGGCTTCTGCAGAACAAGTTGAAAAATATAGCAATCCCAAAATGAACTACTATTTGAATGAGAAAAAGAGGATTAGATTGCTAGCCTGTAAAAACAAGTAATTAAAATTATGTCTGTAAATGGTAGCTAGGCATACACTGGAAGGAATGGCCTAATGATCTGGACTTCTGTGGCAACATTTTACATTTTTTCTACCCTGCTGGAGAGTGATCAACTTCATGGTCTTGGTACTGACTATTTATACCTACCAAAATAGGTATAAATGCTTTAAGCTTGATTACGGATCCTGAACTTGCTGCATTGTTATGGTTTTTCTGAAAGAAAATCTATTGCTGTGATTTCTGTTTGCTTGTGGGTGACAACTCCAAGTGAACAGATGCACAGGATACCTGGTATCAGCTGGCAGATAATCTTGATCAGTAACCAATGAAAGTACCTGAACTCTAGGTAATAGGAGCATTGTCAAACCTACACTGGAAGAAGTTCCTCCAGCATGAATGTCAAACTTTTAGTAGTGAGAAAACAGGTGCAATAGTGAGAGAAATGTTATAGAGTTTTCCTGGTTGATTATAAACAATGACAGATTCCAAAATTGGAGCCCAAAAATATCTATATTTGTTTTTAGTACAACACGTGAAACTTCCATTTGAAAATTTTCTTAGATATAGCATATAAAAATACACAATTTAAGATTCAAAAATAATACGTTTTTTAATTTAATGAATATTATATGAAGTTGTGATAAAATAATTTTTTTAAATGATCTGATCACCATTTTTAGCTGCAATATATCACAAGACCAATTTGCTTCTTTCTGTATTTTTACACAAACTATTGCAAACTCATCTATTCTTAAAATTTGAAACTGTCCTAAAAATTACACAAAAACTGTCATTTTTAAAACTTGGAGGGTTTTGGAAACAATTGCGAAGTACATGTGTATGTTTTTTTCTTAGTTTTAATTGATTTACTCTCTCATTTCTGCTTTAAACCTATTTTAATATTTCTAGAATTATTTTGATCATTCACCCCAATATTCATTGTGTCATTTCCTGAGATTGAAACCAAAACCATGCAAACTATACTCGGTTTCAGATAAATAATGGAACAGCAAAATTTGAAGATCAAAGAAGGCAACAACTAATCAAAAAATGCCCCACTCAAATGAGTTCTAGCAAGGATAACTTGAAGATGTAATTCTGTCACAGCAAATAGTTCCATAACTTATGTGAGAAATATATCCTTTTTCTAATGTACATAATTATTATATATAGTTTATGAAATGAGCAATTAAAAATGCTTTTTTTTATTCTGTAAAGAATACTGCAAAGTGCCCAATGACACATAATTTCCTTTACTCTGGTATATGATAGATTATAAGAATACCAGTGTTCAGGTTGCTGTTGATGTCAGTGACTGCTCTCACAGCCTGTTGCTCCATTTCTACACAAATTATCTTAAGGTTTATTTCCATTTCAATAAATTTTGGTCCTCAGCAATTCCTGAGACTAACTGAACGGTCAAATTTCGTACATGGGTTCCCCTTTCTTATTCCATATTGGATGAGGAAATGAGGTTTGTACCTGCAATGGGTTGTTTAATATAATAATGCCTTTGGGAATATGAGAGTTCTGGCAACAGTTGGTGGCTTTCACAGTTAGAATTGCAAATGAAGAGGAGAAGAAATATGCTTCACCTAAAATACCAAATTTTTTATAATTGAGCCTATTAAGTTAACATCGTGACTGCACAACCTCACGATACTCTTAATCTTCTCACAAATTTCCAGGTTCCTAGCCCTTTATGTGAAGAATTATGACGACCAAACAAAGAAAGTTGAGGATTGATATATTTTCACGTGTCACATCTTGTTTTTCATTGGCTTTTGTGATTAAGTGTAATAAGCCATGATTGGACAAGAAGCTTTTTGAGGAAGACTCACCACTCCATTCTTTAGGCAAAACAGAGTACAGGTCATAGCAGAGTGCAAGGTGCAGAACTGACTAATTACTTACATGTGTGAATTTATTCATTAGAGATTTTCTAAACTTAAACCTTAATTGCATAGTCAGATTTATTTTTTCATTATATCTCTGTGAAAAAAAAAAAAGGAATTGAGAAAAGGATTGGGTCGGAGACCACCAAATGAGTTAGGGTTAAAATTTTCTTTTTAAGCCCCGGTGGGGGCCCCTTTGGTTTTGAAGGTCTTGCTGTCTGTGGTCTGGAAAGAGAAGGCCTTCCAGTGGTGGAAAACGAAGACATGGATTGGTGGCTTTAAATGTTGGCCCTATAACACAATCTGCAGTTATTTTGGCTATTTCTAAACTTAAACTTCATAAATCCCCAGGGGTAGATGAAATTATTACAGAAATGCTTAGAGCTGGAAATGTTTCAGTTACCACTTGGATGACTGAAATTCTGAATATCTTTTATGATAAAGGCATGGTTCCTAAGGATTTTACCAGAGCTATTGTTATCCCTATTTTCAAAAAAGGTGATCGCAGTTCTTATGATAACTATAGGGGTATCAGCCTACTCTCTGTTCCAGGTAAAGTTCTTTCCATGATTGTGCTTAATAGAATTAAGAATCTGGTTGACAGTCAATTGCGTGATGAGCAATGTGGAATCAGAAGTGGTAGGGGATGTGTGGATCAGATATTTTCACTTAGGCAGATTCTTGAGAAATGTTTAGAGTTTCAGAAACCTTTGGTTGCTAGCTTTGTTGATTTCAAAAAGGCTTTCGACTCTGTTGATCGTCATAATTTGTGGTTGATTGTGAAATCATATGGTATACCAGACAATTTAGTTAACATAATGAAAGCTCTCTATAATAACACTAAGTCATGTGTGAGAGTTGGTAAGGCTTGTAGCAATTGGTTTAGCATTACTTCTGGTGTTCGACAAGGGTGCATTTTGTCTACTTTTCTCTTTAGTTTGGTTATTGATTATGTTATGCAAAATTCACTTCAAGGGAAAGATTTTGGCCTTAAATGGGCTGGAGATACTAAAATTTCTGATTTAGATTATGCTGATGATTTAGCCCTTTTGGCAAATGACGTTGATGAGATAAACTCTTTCATTCGAGCTGTTGATGAGACTGGTAGTAGAGTAGATTTGGTTATAAACAGAGAGAAAACTAAAGTGATGAAAATTGGTCAGGCAGGTTGTGATTCAGTTAATCTGAATGGTTGCAGTCTTGAGCAGGTGTCACAGTTTAATTACCTTGGGAGCTATGTAACTGATACTGGTGATGTGCGGCATGAGATTAACAGACGAATAGGTATGCTGCCGGGACTTTTAAGAATCTATGGGGATTGTGGAGTTGGGTTGGGTTGTTTTACCTCTGAGCGGCACTTTTTTGCACACCATGGGCTAAATGGCCAGGTCACAAGGACCCCGAAGGCTCAGAGAAGGTTGGGGGAGGGGACCCACTGGAACAGCTGTTGGGAGACAGATGGTAGCCTCCCGTCAAGGCCATCCAGCGTGTTCTTTAACGTACACAGGGTATGGCTCTCCCGCACACGGGGCCACAGCTTAACGTCCCATCCGACGGACGGCGGCCTTTCCAAGCCCATCGGTGTTCCCTGCTGACCGTGGACAGGGCGGAGAATTTTGCGGAGATAAATCTCAACGCTGACCCAGCTGGGACTCGAACCTGGGAACTACAGATTACGAGCCTGGCGCGCTACCGACTGAGCCACCCCCGCCCCAGGGGATTGTGGAGAAATTGACGTATGCACCTAAAGACTAAAATTAGATTGTATAATAATTTGGTTCTTTCTAGGGTTAGTTATGGTAGTGAAACTTGGACACTTTGTAAACAAGATAACAGGAAACTTGATGCTTTTGATTCCGGATGCTTACGCAGTATCTTGGGCATTAGGTGGTTCAACTTTGTAACTAATGATGAGGTTAGGCAAAGGAGTTTGCAACCTCCTTTAAGCAGCATATTATGCAGAGAGAGACTCCGTTGGTTTGGCCATGTTGCCCGTATGAATAATTATAGATTGATGAATAGGGTTTTGAACAGTGTGCCTAAAGGCCTCAGAAAGAGGGGGAGACCTAGGATGCGGTGGGCAGACAATGTCAAACAGGACCTTGTTAGAATTGGTGTGCAGTGGCCAGATGTAGCTCAGGATAGACTTGCTTGGAGAACTAAATTGCACGGTCTGGTTGGACCTCCGTAGCCCATGGCTGCTTAAGGATGATGATGATGATTTATCATTTCCGAATAAATATTAAATAAAAAAAATAAATACTCCCTCAGGCAGCTGCTTGCCACAGAGGCCTGACAGTAAAACCTCAGCAGAAAAACGCCACATACATCCATGCTTTACCAGGGACTCAAACTCTGGTTCCTTAAGATCAGTAGCCAAATGTGCTAACCACTTGGCCATAGTATGGCGAAAAAATATTAGAACAGATAATTTCTTATTATTTTTCAAACAAAACTAAGAGATAAAAATATTTTATTTATTTACTATAAGAGAAATATAAAATGCAAATCATTTTTATTAGAACAAATGTAATCTTTAGCATGAAAGTTGCATAATATTTATAAAGTAATTGTTCTAATGATTACAAGAAAATCTATCTGGGCATCATGAAAAAGCGACAAAACAATATCTGACAGTACAGATAACTAAGGTTATGAGTAAGGATCCTTATTAGACCCAATAAAACCCTGCTATGCCAATTTAGTTTTCACAGTCATATTTGTTTACAAATAATATTTTTAAGTCAACAGCACATCCTCTTTATTAATATTTCCTTTATTATTATATCGTCCTGTGACTGACTGGTTAGCATGCTTGGCTACTGACCTAAGAGGCCTGGGTTCAAGCCTCGGGTAAGGCATGGATATATGTGTCGCGTTTCGTGATCAATCAGCTACTTCTGCTGAGTTCCCGCCATCCTCATAGACCTTCTACTATGATATATAAACTAACAGGCTCCTGTCAGACCTCTGTGGCAAGCAACTGCTTGAGAGGGTATTTTTTATTCCTTATATCCTTCATCCATTTATTTGCTACAGGCTTGAAAGCCTGCGACTGAATAGTTAGAATTGTCAGCTACTGATCAAAGGAAATGCGGGTTCGACACCCGAATAAGACATGGAGGTTTCTCATCTTGTCTTTCTGCTTACGCCTCGTATACCTCATACTCCACTTTGTGGCATATTATACTAATAGACTCTCATCTGCCCCTCTGTGCCAAGTAGCTGATTGAGGGATAATTATTTATTTTACATGAAATGTATTGTGTTTTGCTCCTCTCTACTAATGAAAAAAATATATATTTAATATTGAAAAAGAAAATCAGAGAAACTTCTACCTTCAGGGTATTTTCACATAAGCCTAGTCCACAACACAACATTGAGAGCAAGTTTGATAAATTTTGATAATTATGCTCATCAAAAATTTAACACTTTGGTAATATGTCATGTACAAAAGAGAGGGAAAAATTATTTAATTTTTATCTGAGTTGCATAGTTTTGTAATACGGGAGCACATTGGGTAAAAATGAGTCGGAACATTGGTGTGGAAAAGTGATGTTGAAATGTCTCAGAACAGAGTGCCTAGTGCCTAATGAAGTATATCGAATTATGTTTACCAAATATTAAGAGAATGAAAAATATATATTGTTTTTGGAAATATCTTTATTGTATTTCTCACTATTGCATATGCTAAAATTAAGTTGTGGGGCAAAATTATCTGCTCCCCTCTTTGTACCATAAGATTTTATAGAGAAAATCCTCAGTCTAAAAATCTGAACATTTATTATTCTTTTTGCAATGCATCAGTCTTAGTTCAATTTTTTTCTTAAGTTATTTTTTTTCTTTGAAATCCAAAACAATTGTTTTGTATATTTTATTTTAACCTAATAAGTCCGACACTAACAACAGGTTAAAAAGGAAACTACAAAATTTTATTCCGTATAGAATATCATTCAAAAATTTTCTGTTGTCCGACGGAATATTTTACTCTCATTCGCAGAACACCCTGAAAAGTAAATCCTGTGCCCATTTCTAAATACAAGAACACTCGATTTTAATTAATATTTGTTCAATATTTAAAGAGGTATGAACTCTAAAATACCTAATAGGCTACAAAAAATTGACTCCAAAATTTTATTTAAGCATTTAAACAAATTAAAAATTAGAGATAATAATTGGCGTTAGTAGAATAACGGGAGAGTCAAGTTTGATCTCCGATCTTTTAACCTGTTTAATGTATCAGTTAAATTTTGGGGTCTTTTTTTTCCGTAGCATGTTAAATATTCTAGCTTTCATAATCTTGGAATACTGAACTAATATTGTTCAAAATCGAGATTTAGATAGATTTAACTGAGATTTTAATTTATTTCTAAGCAAGTTTTTCATTAAAAATCATTTTGAAAAAGCTATTGAGCTCTGAACATGATTGAGATAACATGGAAATATTTCCATTTTTTTTTTGTCCAGTACCTGTATATATTCTGTGAAATGAAACTAACTCTTATTCTTTCACCACAAGAAGCAGCACTCACAACATGACACGGTATGCCCAGAAGCAACCGAGGTGGGAGCACTTATGAGGATTAACTAATGGATGGAGAGGGTCATTCGAAACTGGGAGTGGTTCTCATCTCTTCCTACCCCTATGCAAGAATTTGGCAGGAAATGAGCTGCTACAGCAGAAAGTTCGCCGTGAAACCCAGCCGCCATCTAAAGGTTAATAGAACTCGTGTTGGGTTTTAGTTGGTTCAGTGCCTGATGTCCCCACCCACCATAGAGTCCAACAAGAGGACACCCAACCATGTGCCAGGGTTGCTCAGGCACCATACCCACACAGCCAGTGAGCCAAGCCCTCACAACTAAATAAGAAGAAAAGGGAAAGAGAAATGTGAGAAACTCACTCAAATTCTCACAAAATGAAATACGGGAAAAATAAAAAAAAAAGTATGAGAACCTAACTGACCTCATAAAAGAAAAAAAACTACAAAACTAGTAGGTGTGTGGGGAAACTTGCAAACCATTGCCTGGACTAGGGCAAGGCACTCACCTATTGCATAGTTGGCCCTAGCAGGTCCAGCTCACCAGACAATTATATGATATATAATTTAACTGCTTTTATTTGTCAGGTTTTCCAATATTAAGCCTTAATTGCAGTATGATCTATTTTTTCACATTATCACTGTAAAAAAAGTCTTATTAAAATTAATATGCTTTAAAATTTTTAATTTCCACAAAATTTGCAATTAAATTCTGTTTAATTTGGAATATAGCATGACCTATTTCAACTGATTAGTTACTTTTCAAAAAAAAATTATAAAACTGACTTGTTGATATGACTCATTGCAGTTGGCAAAAAGCCTGAACCTTTCTCAAAGTACATTATCAAGAAAAAAATGAAACAGGAGTAATTTTCTTGCTTCAATTAAATATTTATTTTTTTCTTATTCAGAAATAAATAGACTTTCTATTCATGTACAATATAATTATTTCAATCTATTAGGTTTTTTAATAAATATATTTTTATTTGCATTGCCAGATGCATTTTTTACGACTCTAAAAAAGCCCTATTAAAACAAAACTAGTCCTTTTTCTTAAAATATTTTATTTTCAGAAAATAGAGATTAAATGCTGCTTAATTTTACATATAATATGCCATAATTCCTTTCCATTAGTTATTTGGCAAAAAAGTTTAAATTTTTCTTTTGTCTGATCAGAGTGAAAAAATAGCTGGATCTCTTGGATGTAAATCAGTTTATCAGGTTAGACTCTGAAAGGGTTATCAAATTATTTATACTGTAATTTAATAAAATATGCATAAAATGAAGAAAGAAAATATTATTTTTCAAACTTGAATTACATACTTTTATAAGATATATGTAAAAAAGTTTTTCAAATGACAATTTTTATTTTTAAAGAGTCTAATTTTTGCTATTATACTAAACATGAACAGAGACACTTGGGCCTCTCATTTCGGATTCTGCAACATCTATGTTTGTTGGAGACTCTGGAAGGTTAACCTCAAGGATCCATCAGATTCAAAATTTCACAATATTTCTGAGATCTACAACCTAAAACACTCTAGGCACCAATTTTCATGTTTCTATAACATTTTTTCCAGAGTTTGACAAAAATTGGACACACCTTGAAGAACATGTCAGATGCCAAATTCCACATTTTTATGTCACTTTTTTGTATGTATAATATACAAAAATAAATATATATATACTTTTTTCCCTGATTTGGGTCCTGAATACCTCTTGCTGCAAATTTTCACGCCTCTACTCCCACATCAAAATTCATATATATTAACATTATCACTCATCCACTATTTCACTCAGTCACAATTAGCTACATACATTATATGTTAATTTGAAACATATTTACATACCAGTAGAAAAAAACAAAGATTTTTTGAAAAATGAAATTAGAGCCATAAATAGGCATTTAATTATGGGTCATGCCATGTCAAAGGCTTGTATATGGTGGCTAGGCAGTCACTGAAAGAGAGCTAGGCATCAATCCACTGTGATGATGCATAGAACCTGCCAGGCCTAGTACCTAACTTCCAACCCCGCCTTCTCATGGTGCAGACCGTTAGTACCTATCTAATGAGATATCCTCTTTTGGAAGGGAACATAAGAGAAGGGCTGTCAGATTAATGTGGCCTACTGATCTGGGCAACTGTGGCTACTTTTTTTTCTGCCTTGCTGAGGAGCGGTCAACCACACAGGGTCCTGCAGCTGATTATATATACCAACCTGAACCGAAATCATGGCTCTGAGATTGATTATGGATCCTGAATTTGCTGCCCTGTTGGGCTTCTGTGGACGGAAAATCTTCCGCTGTGTTTTCTGTTTGTGGGTTGACAGCCCCAAGTGAATAGATACAAGGACCCATTTTATCAGCTGGAGGATAATCCTGATCAGAGGCCATCGGAGGAAACTGAACCCTTGCTTCTACAGGCATCATTAAATCCTACATGCACCAAGTCTTCCAGTGTAGATGGCTTCAGCCTTTATTAGTAGAAGAACAGGGTCTTTGCTCCATGCCTGTGATTAGAAGGCTGTTTGATATTGTCGGCATTCCTTCTCTCAATAAAGATAGTTTCTTTAAACATTCCACTAACCATTTTCTCTCCATAGGTAGTTGGAATGTGAGGACTCTGCACAGAGCTTTTTCTTTTGATGTCCTCACACAAGAATTCCATTTTCTTGTAGATTTCATTATAATTTAGATATTCTCGGCTTGCAGGAGACCAAGTAGACAGAAAAAGGTCAGATTCTTAAAAATAATATTAAATTTCTCTTTTCAGGGAGGGAAGATAATAAACGTTACCAACGCATGGGTCTGCTTCTCATGCGAGTGATACTCTTCTATGATATGAGTGCATTAATGAAAGGTTTCTTACAACAAAATTTCAGAATAGCGTTAAAAACTTGAATGTTATCTGCTGTTATGCTCCCACTGAGGATGCCGATGAGGATGAGAAGGATAGGTTTTACGGACAACTTCAGGATATTTTAAAATCTGTCAAGAAAGGTGATATTACCATTGTTCTAGGTGACTTCAATGCCAAAGTTGGTACTGACTCTGACCTTTGGAGAGGGATAATAGGCCATTTTGGTACTGGTAGCTGCAATGGAAATGGGCAATGTCTCCTACAGGTATGCAAACTTAATGATTTGAGAATAACTAATACTTATTACAAACACTGCGACATACGTAAGTACACATGGGTTTCACCAGATGGGTTGCATATACGATTGATATATATTAATACGATTGATTAGATAAATACGATTGATTATACATTAATTTAACAACAAATGGACTAGTTCTGTTGGGAATGCCAGGTCATATAGGGGAGCTGAAATTGGATCTGACCATTACCTTGTTAAAAGTGTCTTGCAACTTAAACTTAAGAAATGTTGTGCTAAAGTTAAAAAATTTACCTTTAATTCTGAAAGACCCAGTTATGGCTAAAACTTACCATAATATGTTACTTAGTCATTATGACAGTCATGATTTGCTTACTACTGAAGTTGAGGAAGAATGGGACTGTTTTAAACAGACTTTTTTTAGAAACAGTACTCTTTTAGGAAAAAAGGAGCAGAGGAGAAAGAATTATTTGAGTGATAAGGCACTTGAGTTATTTCAGAAAGAAAGAACTGCAGAAATATCGTTAATCAATGCCCTACTACTCCTAATAGAAAGCATTACAGAGTGCTTAATAAATGTGTAAAGGATCAGTAGCTGCTGCTAAAAATCTTTGGCTTGATGGTCTAGCTATCAAAGCTGAGGAAGCATTTAGACAACACAACAGCAGAGAGCTGTACCAGATAGTTAATGTTTTGCGTGATAGAAAACAGACAGGTGCACGGGGATTGAAGGATAAGCAAGATAAGATTATATAGAAGGTGAGGATTCTGTCATGACTAGGTGGGCTGAGCATTTCAGTGATGCTTTAAACAATGTGGTTAGTTCTACTCCCATTGTTTGTAATGACGGGAGATGCATTACTAGCTTTAATGTTGGCCCTATAACACAGTCTGAAGCTATTTTGGTTATTTCTAAACTTAAACTAAATAGATTCCCTGTGGTAGATGAAATTATTACTGAAATGCTCACAGCTAGGAATGTTTCAATTACCACATGGATGACTGAAATTTTGAATATCTTTTATGATATAGGTATAGTTCCTAAGGATTTTACCAGAAATATTATTATCCCTACTTTCAAAAAAGGTGAACTCATTTCTTGTGATAACTATAGAGGTATCAGCCTACTTTCTGTTCCAGGTAAAGTTCTTTGTATGATTGTGCTTAATAGAATTAAGAATCTGGTATGACAAGCAATTGGCGATGAGCAATGTGGATTCAGAAGTGGTAGGGAATGTGTACATCAGATTTTTTCACAGGCAAATTCTTGAGAAATGTTTAGTGTTTCAGAAACCTGTGGTTAATAGCTTTGTAGATTTCAAAAAGGCTTTTGACTCTGTTGATCGTCATAATTTGAGGCTGATCACAAGTTCTTATGGCATATCAGATAAGTTAGTTAACATAATGAAAGCTCCCTATGAATAGCACTGAGTTATGTGTGAGAGTTGGTTTCTTGTTGGATTTGATGTAGCATTGCTTCTGGTGTTCAACAAGGGTGCTTTTTTTTTGTCTCCTTTTCTCTTTGGTTATTATGTTATGCGAAATTCAATGAAAGGGAAAGATTTTGGCCTTAAATGCACTGGAGATAAGAAAATTTCTGATTTAGATTATGCTGATGATTTAGCCCTTTTGGCAAATGATGTTGATGAGATGAACTCTTTCATTCGAGTTATTAACGAGACTGGTAATAGAGTAGGTTTGGTTATAAACAGAGAGAAAACTAAAGTGATGAAAATTGGTCAGGCAGGCTGTGATTCAGTTGATCTGAATGGTTGCACTCTTGAGCAGGTGTCTCAGTTTAATTATCTTGAAAGCTATGTAACAGATACTGGCGATATGTGGCAAGATGTTAACAGATGAATAGGGATTAGCAACAGTTGGAAAAGTTTCCTCTCCTGAAGTATATATGGCACAAGGTCCGTCACACCTCAGTGAAAGATTTACAGGTCTTATTCTGGAAGATTTCAGCATCTGATGTGTAGTTTAAGGCATGTATCTCTCTGGCATGTATCTGGATAGTTGCAGGTTCAATTCCCGCTGCATCAGCGATAATTTTTTTCATATTATTTTTTTTAATTATTAATAAAATTTATTGGTGGTGAAGGTCAGGGTAGGGCCGCAGAAAAAGTGGTCTGACACTGCTGCTGTTAAATATTCGTTTCCTTTCATACTGAATTCAATAAATAAAGAAATGTGGGTTTTTTCTCAGAAACAGTTTTAAGAACCTTATTTCTAACATCGTGGCTTGGATCCATTCATACTTTATCCTTTTCCAGCATTGACAGATACACAAAAAGAAAGACGTTCACTTTACTTCCATATTATTTTGTTATATTTCTGTAGAATGCATGCAGGCGCAAATTGACAAGGGACGTTGTAGCATCCCACATTTTTTGTTTATAATAGTAATTCTTATTTCTTACAAGTTCCACAGAATTTAGCAAAAATCCATTTTAAGTGGTAGTGTGAACTATAAACAGAATATGTGTTAAAATTTTGCAAAAAAAAAACAAAACGAAACTAAATCGAGCTTTTTTATCATAGCCCAGGCCTTTCTGTTTACAGCTGCATCCATGAAAAAAGATTGCGAATCTGTCTAGTTATATAAGGATAGCACACAAAGAAATAACTGTGAAAACTAACACAATTTTCTAATTATATGATCATGATAAATAGCTTGCAAAAAATGTATTTATAAGTTTATTTTGAAGCTAATCATCCTCCTCCTCCTCCTCCTCCTCAAGCAGCCATGAGCTATGGAGGTCCAACCAGACCGTGCAATTTAGTTCTCCAAGCAAGTCTGTTCTGAGCTACATCTACAGCATCTGGCCATTGCACACCAATTCTAATAAGGTCCTGTTTGACATTGTCTGCCCACCACATCCTAGGTCTCCCCCTCTTTCTGAGGCCTTTAGGCACACTGTTCATGACCCTATTCGCTAATCTATAATTATCCACATGGGCAACATGGCCAAACCAATGGAGTCATTCTCTTCACAATATGCTGCTCAAAGGCAGTTGCCGACTCCTTTGCCTAACCTCATCATTACTTACAAAGTTCGACCACCTAATACCTAAGATACTGCGTAATCATCTAGAATCAAAAGCATCAAGTTTCCTGTTATCTTGTTTACAAAGCGTCCAAGTTATCTTGTTTTACAAAGTGCCACTACCCTAACTAACCCTACAAAGAGCCAAATTATTATATTGTCTAATTTTAGTTTTTAGATGTATACACCTATTTCTCCACACTCTCTTTAGATTCTTAGAAGTCCTGGCAGCAATCCCTATTCGTCTATTAATTTCATGCCGCACATCACCAGTATCTGTTACATAGCACCCAAGATAATTAAACTGAGACACTTGCTCAAGAGTGCAGCCATTCAGATCAACTGAATCACAGCCTGCCTGACAAATTTTCATCACTTTAGTTTTTTCTCTCTGTTTATAGCCAAACCTACTCTATTACCAGTCTCATTAATAGCTCGAATGAAAGATCTCATTAAAAGCTCGAAAAAAAAGTCTAAAAAATAGATCAACCACATAATTTGCCAAAAAGGCTAAATCATCGGCATAATCTACAGCATCTGGCCATTGCACACTAATTCTAATAAGGTACCATATGTACTCATATGTAGCGCTTTTTCCAAAATAACCAGATGGCGCTGTGCGTGACCGCTGCGAAGGAGGCTCCACATGCAAGGGCCATTTGGCGCCGACTGCTATTGTGTTAAGACTGTGATTCGAGTTGCATGTCATAGATGTTCGTTTAAAAAGTCGGAAATTCAGGCACAACAGCGGTATGTCATTCATTATTGTGTTAGGCAAGGCTAAGTGCTGCTGCGACTGTTGATGAGATGAGTGAAGCCTATGGTAATGACTGTCTTCATAGGTCTGCCATTTTTAAGTGGCATAAACAATTCAGAGAAGTATAATTAAAAATCAATCCAAATGAATGCACAGTATTCCCTGTTAAGATAGATATCAAACATTATGTCTGATGCATGGTACAATGGTAGTGCACTCTGGTATGAATCTGGAGAGACACAAGTTCGATTCCCGCTGTGTCGGCAATGAATTTTTTTTTAGAATCCATTAATTAATGTTTGATATCTATCTTAACAGGGAATACTGTGCATTCACTTTGGATTGATTTTTAATTATATATTAACGCTTTAGCGACCTTCTCATTAACATCCGATAATCAATAGCAACCACAGAAAAAGCTGCATCTCCTTGAGTACAGATGGCGCTCTCAGCCACATCTCAGTGAAGAAGATTTATAAAGTCTTATTCTGAAAAATTTCATTGTCCGATGTGTGGTACAATGGTAGCGCACTCTGGAATGAATCTGGAGAGATGCAGGTTCGATTCCTGCCATGTCGGCGAGGATTTTTTTTCAGAATCCATTAATTAATGTTTTAATTCAAAGAAGGATGTGAATCTGTTGCTGATGACCCAAGACCTGGCCAGCCTTCTTCCTCAATAACTCCTGAGCAAATCAAAAGAGCCCTGGCAATCCTGAATGAAGACAGATGAATAACACTTCGTGAAATGGCTGGGAAAATGTCAGTTTCACATGAAAGCGCTCATGCAATTGTGAAACCCCATCTGAAAATGTCACGAATCTGTGCTCAATGGATTCCACACAGTTTGACTCCAGAACAAAAGCAAACTAGGGTACAGCTGTGCAAGGAGATGCTTAATCATTTTGAAAGCCAGGGTCCAACTTTCATGACTCGAATTGTGACTTGTGATGAAACTTGGATCTTTCACTACGATTCCGAAACAAAGCAACAGGCAAGTCAATGGAAGCCTCCCAATTCACTG
Source organism: Ryuthela nishihirai (assembly GCA_038380435.1). Classification (NCBI taxonomy): domain Eukaryota; kingdom Metazoa; phylum Arthropoda; class Arachnida; order Araneae; family Heptathelidae; genus Ryuthela; species Ryuthela nishihirai. The sequence continues at coordinate 11,436,101 of JAWZYU010000017.1, forward strand.
CGACCCAAGAAAATTCGGGTTTCTAATTCAGCTGGGAAACAAATGGCTCTTGTGTTTTTCGATATCAAAAGTATTCTTGTTACTCACTTTGTGCCTCTTGGAACAACCACGAATAAGGAAGCCTACTCGAAGGTTCTCAAAATCAAACTTCAGCGTGCCATTCGTGAAAAACATCTGGAACTTTCTGGTGTGACTTGGATTCTCCATCACGACAATGCCAGGCCCCATATGGCTAATACTCGTATTGTGCAGCCAGCGATCACTGCCATAGGTGCTGAGGTTCTACCACATCCTCCATATTCCCCAGACTTAGTACCCTGCGATTTTTTCCTCTTTCCGCAACTGAAGAAAGCTTTGAAAGGGAAACATTTCACATCAGATGATGAAGCTTGCAGAGCCACAACACTTCACACACTTTCAAAAAATGGCTTCAAAGACGGTTTTAATGCATAGGTAAACGATGGCAAAAATATGTGAAGTTCAAAGGAGAGTATTTTGAGAAAGACAAAAGCCAAGACGATTCAGGATGATATTTAATGTAACTTTATGCTTCTGTCCATGAATTAAATGATCATGCTATGTATATACACAGTAGTATCATAACAATATGACCATCCCCCATACCCATTATTAGGTAGGTGGTCATATTATTCTGATATGACTGTGCATATATATTCATATAATAATATTTCATTGTGAAAGGGCAGAAATTGTTTTTCTTATCATGCACAAATGAAGCATCAATAATACAAAACTGTCTGCAGAAAACCTGTTATTCATGCTGCATGATTTGTTGGAATTAAATAAAGATTACAATGAATACGTATGGTGTGCATCAGGATTTGCAGATCCTCTGCAATAACTCATTAGTTCCCATGGGTCACCACCAGCCCACAGGTTGGAAACCACTGATTTAGATGCTGAAAAAGAATGCAGTATATTCTTTCTCCTTTTTACAGCAAACCCATGTCCTATTTCCATTTCTATTTGATGAACAAAGATTAACTAAAAAGAATATAACTAGTGTGATAATGGTAATAGAACACCAAACTTGGATGAGCTGTTTTAGAACTATACTGGAGTTTTGACAAACCCAAATTAAAATATATTTGGACTGATTTTAATACACATATTACTTTAATAAAAAAAAGTATCTGGAATTTAAGTTTTTCTTGAAGATGGGAAAAAACATACCGCCGAGCTTCATGGACTTCAATTGTAAACTTCCTGTCACGGAAGTACAAATTCTCCAACTGCTTCCAGAGGAATACCTGTAATATAATATTTAGAAATATTATTTATATAGAATAAATATTTATGTCCCAATGAAAAAATTTACCTCGCAAGGTGTAGCTTATTTAAAAAACAAAGAACAAAAACTTTTTAATCTGACAATAGGTATGCCTCTCTTTGCTACATTAATGAATGTGTTTTGATATCAGTAACTGAAAACTAAGATCTTTAGAATACAAGAGGAGCTGGTTCTTGTGATCACTTTGAAAATAATGCTTTGTTTCTATTAAGAAGGCAATTTTAATAAGCGAAATATCACAAGAATAATATCTATATGGTGGCAAATTTCAGTCCGTCCATCCATTCGTTCATACCTGCCTACAAACAAACAAACAAACAAAATCCTCATGCAGCCATAGGCTACAGAGGTTCTACCAGATTCCAATTTTCCTCTTCCCACATGTCTGTCCTGAGCTGCAGCTGCTGCATTTTGCCACTGTAGATCAATTCTAGCAAGGTCCTGTTTGACATTTTTTTGCCCAATTTGGAAGTGGTACTGAGAAATGAAATATGCCGTTGGAACTTATGATTTTCTGCACATGTTAACCAATGTAGTTAAAGATTTCCATCATATGTCACAACTTTTCCAGAAGAGCAAATAATGTGTTTTAACAGATTTTGCTCTTCTGATTCATTATTTGCTATGCATTTCACATTGTTGCTATAATGCCTCATCATGCAAAATAGTTGTTTTGCAGCAGGCACAAATGTTAGCATGCTGCGGTCAGTGTCTCTTTGCATTTCTTTACGTTAGGTTTGGAGCACATTGGGTGGAAGGGTAGGTGGTAGTACATGTGGTGCTCTCTATTGAGGGGGTTTGGGAGATATAATCTTAAAGTTTTGTTACATTGCTAAGGACTTTATTTATACAAAAGTGTGGGTTATTATGTGTGGTGGTGGTGTTTTTATCCAGGTGTACATATAGAAAATGGAGATACTGTGGGGGAGGGGGGGCTGCCTAATTTAGTTTAATGTTTGGGTAGTTATTGTGGACTATTTTCCATCTGAAGGGAATATGTCATTATTACAGATTTCATTTCTGTTTACCTATATTATAAAGTTTTCAGCAAAATTAAGTTGGAATTTCATGGGGGAGGGGGAGAATAATATTGTTGCATCATTGAATTTTGGTGTCAGGTTGTAGGTGATGGCATTTTGGGTTGGGGCTGTTTTTTGGTTATCATTTTCATAATCTTCCCAATGTTCTGCCAGTTGGATTGAGAAATTCTAAAGGCTTTACCTACATATTTATTTTTATGATGGGTTGGGTTGGGTTGTTTTACCTCTGAGCGGCACTTTTTTGCACACCATGGGCTAAATGGCCAGGCCACAAGGACCCCGAAGGCTCAGAGAAGGTTGGGGGAGGGGACCCACTGGAACAGCTGTTGGGAGACAGATGGTAGCCTCCCGTCAAGGCCATCCAGCGTGTTCTTTAACGTGCACAGGGTATGTCTCTCCCGCACACGGGGCCACGGCTTAACGTCCCATCCGACGGACGGCGGCCTTTTCAAGCCCATCGGTGTCCCCTACTGACCGTGGGCAAGGCGGGGAAATTTTGCGGAGATAAATCTCAACGCTGACCCAGCTGGGACTCGAACCTGGGAACTACAGATTACGAGCCTGGCGCGCTACCGACTGAGCCACCCCCGCCCCTATTTTTATGATGGAGTTCCTCATTTGGGTCCTGAATGTGGACGACATAAATGCCATCTGAAGGTATTTGTTTGCTGCAGTCATTTCTAATTAATTTTGAGATAATATTTTGGACAGTTATAGGCACAGTATAATTAAAGTCACTCATAATTTTCGCCAAAAGACTCAGTGAAGTGTGGGATAAGAGGGAAGGGTGTAGTAAATTTATTTCTGAGAAGTTGTGTTGGTGATATATGTAAGGAAGTGTTTTGTTACGACTGTACCTTTTATAAGATATTATTTAGAAATTTATGACCGACAGGGTTAAGCTTTTATGACCGTTACAGTGATATAGAGTAAATTTATATTTTTTTAAATCAGCACTATGACTTAAACCACTTTTTTTAAAATGGAAAAGTTCCTAAAGATTGGAAAAATCACCAATGTTGTCCAAATCAAAAACTTAAAAAATCTCCAAATCAGTTGCAGTCCTACAGACTGGTTTCTATTACTTCCTGTCTGGGGAAATTATTTGAGAGCTTAGTTCTTTACCACCTGAACTGGTTTTTAAAAGTGAACAGCCTACTTCCAATTTGCCAAAATGGGGTTCAGCAGAGGAAAAGCTATAGAAGACAATCTTTTGGAACTAGTGGCTGAAACCTAAAATGCTTTGAAAAGAAACTAAGTTGTGGCTGTCAACTTTTTGGATGTTCAAAAAGCTCTTGGCAGTGTTTGGCATCAGGGCCTCTTGTTCAAAATTTTTAAACTCAAAGTCAGAGGATGTATGTTCCGATACGTCCAAGATTTTCTCTCTGAAAGGAAAGTCCAAGTGAAGCTTGGAACCAGTTGACATAAACCATCACTTGTTCTGTTGGATTACTCCAAGGAAGCATTTTAAGCCCAGCACTTTTTAACATTATGCTCCATGATCAGCTAGACTGTCTTAATATATGTTGCTCTGTGTATGCAGAAGATATTGTCATCTGGCCCATTTGCAGTGATCCTTGCAATCTAGAAAGAGACACAAATTGCCATCAACAAAATTACTGACTACCTTGAGTCTTGGGGTCTTAATTTTGCTCCACAGAAAACAAAATCTCTTGTTATTAGTAAAAAAAAAATTAAGAGAAGGCCTCTAAACCTTAAACTTAAGGATGAAAGCATCAATTCAGTCATTGCATACAGATTTCTTGGTATTTATTTGGTCCAAACTCTCACTTGGAAAACTCGTATAAATCACATGTTCCAAGACCAATACTCAACTTAATATTCTAAGATATTTCACAACATCATGGGAGCCACTTCTTTCCCCTTCTTTCAATTTACAAAGTTCTGATCTGTCCCATCTTAGAACATGGTAGCAATTTTCTCAATACCTCAGACACTTACCTAAATAAACTAGATATTTGCCAGAATAAAGCTGTCAGAATTTGTCTGAGGCTGCTTCCAGGGACACACTATTGCTTCATTTGCTGAGCTTCTATCCACCATCTCAAAATCAGAAGAAAATCAAGATTAATAAAAGTTATTGTAAGAATGAAATCCTAGCTTCCAGTCAACCCCACCATGAACAAAATCCTCTATAACTGCAAAAGATCAGATATCAACAAACTCATTATTCCTGAAGTACCACTTATTCAGTTCATCAATTCCCAATCTACAGGATATCTTTCATTCATAGTTTCAACATGTTTTATCAGATTACTATAAACTAAAGTTTCACTCTTAACCTGAACAGACTACCGATTAAATAATGCCAGAGTTCATAAAGGATTTACTGACTTTGGGCATCTGTTACCCTCGCTCTGTTGGCATCCGGTGTGGTCGGGATCCGTTGTCGGTCCTCCCACTGGCTGTTAGCGATACTTCATTGTGGGATGGGCTTTCTGCAGGCACTCATCCTTCATTTTGAATTGTAGAGATGCATTTATGAGCTCGAACATTATTTACAGTTAGTTTTCGTCCCTAACTAGTTCTGATGACATTTTGTCATCATCTTCAGAGGATGTTACATCTTCTTCTAGGCGTGCTGTAGGGGTTTAATAGTGGTTGCTGATTTGGAATATTCTGTGCGTGGTTGATATGCTTGTGATGGGTTAGTCCACGTTTTCTTGGGGGTGTTGCTATTAATAAGGAAATGTTCATCCTTTTATCCAACCAAGTCTCCCTCTTTCTCAAAAGAAAAATCTTCTTCCCCCACAGGAAATGAAGTCTGTTGCTTTCAACTACATCAGAGATTGCTATCAAGATTCTCTGCAAATCTACACAGATGAATCTTAGAGTTCTTCTACTAACAAAACATCTTGTGCTTTCTTCATTCATGCTCTGGATATTACAACTTGTTACTCCTTGAAAAATTCAATTAATATCATAGCTATTTATCAAGCATTATAATGGACCTCCTCTGTCTGCAATAAAAATATTTTGATCTTGTCACACAGTAAGTCATCTCTTCAGTCTCTGCTTTCAGATCCACAAGCATCATCATACCCTTCCATCAACTCTAGCATCCTCTGAATATGTGGCACACTTTCTGTTGGCAATTCTCATAGTGTTTGCCAGAGATACTTAGAGATCTCCAGCAGATACCCAGCAATTTTGATATACCTGATAACATTGGACAACAAATTTTCATAAAAGTCATGCCTCTGAGATAAAAGTAGCCATTTATTAAAGATTTCAAGGTGCTGAACACGAATATGACAATGAAAATGCAAAATTAGCTATGATTTCTGAGAAATCCGCAATAGTTTTTTATATAATGGAGTAATATGTACATATGACATGTATCAGTAAAACTCCACTTCTACTTCCAATGTCCCTTTGCCCATCATTTGTACAGCTGTTCAGGATCATCTCTGGTGAGCATCCAACAGTAGTCAGCCAACATTGAAGTGGATCAGTTTCCCTGGTATCGTTTCTCCATCATTGCAATGTCCTGGTGAAAACGTTCACCATGCATTCACTAACCATGCCACAGTTGTCAGGGAAGAAATCCAAGTGGGAATGGAGAAAGTGGATCTTTAAGGATATATTGCAGCCAAGTTTGTGATACAGAGACAACATGTCCTTAATCAGTTTCTTGTAGTTGTCTGCCCTGACATTCCCAATAAATTTAGTTGACACCAGATGAAATGTGTTCCAAGCCTTTTTCTCGTCACCCTGAAGAAGGCTGTCAAACATCTGGTTTCTGAACAGCTCATTAATCTGACGACCCACAAAAATTCCCTCTTTAATTTTCACGTCGCTGAGTCAAGGGAATTTGTCAGCCAAGTACTTGAAAGCTGATGCAGTCCAGTCCATGGCGTTTACGAAGCTTTTCATCACAACGAATTTGATGTGTAGGGACAGTAGCAGGATTTTGTGCATTTCTGCTAGTGTTGGGTGTTCCACATTCTTTTCTCTGACCTTCAGAGGTTTCCTCTGAGACCAGTTTCTCTTCACATAGTGCAGTCTATGCTCGGCTATCCCATTCACATAAGAAACAGCACTACTTTGCATATCCCAGCTGCAGATCCATCAACAGAGCAACTATCTTCAAGTCACAACAGAGATGCCATCCAGCTGTATTGAAGACAGTTCAACAGCTGTTTTAGGTTGTCGTAGGTTTCTTTCATGTAGACAGTGTGTCTGCCTGGAATGGATGGAAGTTGATTTCCATTATGCAGCAACACTGTCTTGAGACTCAATATCAAGGAGTCTACGAATAGTCACCGTTCTTGAGGGTCATGTTTGATTCCGAGGGCATTCATCAGGCCATGTACATTGGAGCAGAACACAAGATCATCTTCCTTCCTGTAGGTGCAAACTGCTCATGACCAGTTTGAAACAAAGTTACTCAGACATTTTCCTTGAGAAGATTCCATTGTTTAAGTCTTGATCCAAGTAACTCTACTTTGGCCTTGGACAGCTCCAGATTGCAAACAAGATCATTCATTTCTTCTTCAGTGAGAATGTGTGGCACAGATGACGCACCATGGCAGATGTATGTATGGATCATCATTAGACACCGAAGTCTGCGGGGGTGGCTCAGTCGGTAGCGCACCAGGCTCGTAATCTGTACTTCCCAGGTTCGAGTCCCAGCTGGGTTAGTGTTGAGATTTATCTCCGCAAAATTCCCCGCCCTGCCCACGGTCAGTAGGGGACACCGATGGGCTTGGAAAGGCCGCCGTCCGTCGGATGGATGGGACGTTAAGCCGTGGCCCCGTGTGCAGGAGAGCCATACCCTGTGCACGTTAAAGAACACGCTGGATGGCCTTGACAGGAGGCTACCATCTGTCTCCCAACAGCTGTTCCAGTGGGTCCCCTTCACCAACCTTCTCTGAGCCTTCGGGGTCCATGTGACCTGGCCATTTAGCCCATGGTGTGCAAAAAAGTGCCGCTCAGAGGTAAAACAACCCAACCCGAAGTCTGCAGAGAACCCAATGTCAGTTTGCCTCTCTTCTCATCGTCTGAATCAATGGAAAATTCTTTTGGAGGTTCGGGAAAAGGAAGGCCTTCGCTGTGTGGAACTGGTCAGAGAGCAGATTGTATATTGGGTATGCTATTGTCCACTTCTTTTCCTTTTGATGCCTCCAGAAACGGGTGGAAACATGCAGAAGTAGCAGTTATTTGCATGATTGCTTGGCTCTCTCCAAACCATAGGAACACCAAACGGCATTGCCACTTTTTCGCCTTTCAGCCATTTCAGAAGATTTGTTGCACACGTACTGCAGCATATGTGTGGGGTTCAGGCCTTGTCCTGGTCCCCAATCTTGCATCCAAAATAAAACTCATACACTGCTTTCACTATTGGAGTGATGGCTCTTTTCTGGCTTGCAAACGTCACTTCCCTGCAAAAATGTATCTGCACTATTAACACAGTTACAAGGCATCACTACTGCTGGATTAAAACTGCAAGGATCATCACTTGTGTTGTACTTATGACTCAGGGGTAAATGGAAGTCACTCAAAAGACTTGCTCACCCTACGAGACATTGCTTATAACTAACGATTACATCATCTTTTGTCCGCAATCGTAAAGCCGCAATGTGGTGACTCAACTACATTGCATCAGACAATGATGCAATACTTCTGGGGGTTTGTGTATGGCGGGGCTGATGCAATACAACACAATATGTTGCAATCTGGAGTTTAAAATACAGTGTTGCAAAATGGTAACCTATGTATTCAATGTGAATTGAGCCGTTTATACATGACCATCTCTGTCTCTCCTAAACAAGAGCAAATCGATAAATTTCATTGTCATTTTCGTGTTCTGCACCTTGAAATTAGTAAAGATTGGCTATTTTCATTTCAAAGCCTTTTGTGTGTTGCCCAGTATAATGAGAGGGTTGATCTAAATGCCAAATCAACTTTGGCCTTGCCATCTAATTTAAATGACCCGTATTTGTTATAGAGATTCCTTCTTCAATGTTAATAGAAGAACTTCAGAGGAGTGGATTCAGTACTTCAAGACAACTCATCTAAACATGGGAAAATTTCCCATTTTACACAAAAATATTTCACATTCCACCCCATCCACAGGGGGAATTTTAAACCAAACAGAAGAGAAGAAACAGCTTTAAAAAGACTTACCATTGGTCACTGTGCAATAAGCGAAATACTTCACAAAATTGAGAAGAAATTTCACCCCTGTGTCAAACTTGCAACCAACCTGAAAATATTGAATGTGTTGTAATTCACTGTCCACTTTATGACCTCCAAAGAAACAATATGCTTACAAATCCTCCAGCAGATCAGCATCACAGATGTTTCTATTAGCTCCATCCTGGACAGAAGACAAAACTCTCATGTTGTGTGCAGGATTTCTGAAATTTTGCTGCAGTTCCTGAAAGACACTGGCCTCCTGAGCTCCATCGGAGACTTTCAGTTTGTTTTTTCAGTGACTATGAATTCTCATAACATTGAAAGATCAGATGAATTTCAAAAACTTTATTATAAAACTATTAATTCGATTTCTTTTTAGTTTTCAATGTAAATATTTGTATTTTATTTTCGTTTCATTCCACTATTATGCTTAGGTGGCTTTTCTCTGACATTCCTACTGCAGGCTTGGGAAAGCTTGAGTATGATTGAATGATGCCATCCGATGTTCCACTATACAGGACATTAAGTGATGGTCCATCGATTCACTTTTAATTTTCCTTAACCAGTTTTACTTTATTTACGTTATATTTATCATTTTGAAGATTATTATATTACTTGGACTAATCGCAATTCTTTTTTCCAAGTGGAAGGAGTTACGCATGCCCAACTCCGACCTTTCGATTGCAAGATGCTAATGTCCATACAATGTTTGCAAATGTTTTCCTGGTTCGGATTTGTACACTGTATGTTATAACCAAGTGACATTAGGTCACAGAAGTATGTAGGAATTGGAGTATGTTGAGAATGTGGAGTAGAGTATGGAGTCAGTAGGAGGTGGGTTGGGTTGTTTTACATCTGAGCATCACTTTTTTGCACACCATGAGCTAAATGGCCAGATCACATAGACCCTGAAGGCTCAGAGGAGGATAGAGGAGAGGACCCACTTGAATAGCTGTTGGGAGACAGATGGCAGCCTTCTGTCAAGGCCATCCAGTATGTTCTTTTAACATGCACAGGGTATGGGCTCTCCCTCACACAGGGCCATGGCTTAACCTTACATCCGACAGACAGCGGCTTTTCCAAGCCCGTCGGTGTCCCCTACTAACCGTGGGAAGAGCGGAAAATTTTGCAGAAATAAATCTCAACGCTGACCCAGCTGGGACTCGAACCTGGAACTACAGATTACAAGCCTGGCGCACTACCGACTGAGCCTTACCCCGCTCCCAGTAGGAGGTGGAGAAGTCAGTAAGAATGTGTTGTGTAGATAGGAGTTGTTAGTACATTTTTAGGTAGATGCATGTTGTTAGTTACTCCAACTTTTTGTATTCATCAACTGAATTGCTGAGTCTTTGAATTTTTTGAAAACAAACTTTGTTTTAGAAATTTTTGACTTTTGCTATTTTTTTTCTTCAGCAACTTTAATTGTTTTTGGATTAGATTTAATCATCATCATTATCCGCAAGCAGCTATGGGCTATGGAGGTCCAACCAGACTGTGCAATTTAGTTCTCCAAGCATGTGTGTCCTGAGCTACATCTGCTGCATCTGGCCACTGCACACCAATTCTAATAAGGTTCCTGTTTGACATTGTCTGCCCAACACATCCTAGGTCTCCCCCTCTTTCTGAAGCCATTAGGCACACTGTTCATAACCCTATTAGCCAATCTATAATTATTCATACAGGCAACATGGCCAAACCAACGGAGTCTCTCTCTGCACAATATGCTGCATAAAGGAGGATGCAAACTCCTTTGCCTAACCTCATCATTAGTTACAAAGTTGAACCACCTAATGCCCAAGATACTGCGTACGCATCTGGAATCAAAAGCATCTAGTTTCCTGTTTACAAAGTGTCCAAGTTTCACTACCATAACTAACCCTAGAAAGAACCAAACTATTATACAGCCTAATTTTAGTCTTTAGGTGTATACGCCTATTTCTCCACACTCTCCATAGATTCTTAAAACTCCCGGCAGCAATCCCTATTCGTCTGTTAATCTCATGCCACACATCACCATTATCTATCCCAAGATAATTAAACTGTGACACCTGCTCAAGACTGCAGCCATTCAGAGTAACTGAATCACAGCCTGCCTGACCAATTTTCATCACTTTAGTTTTCTCTCAGTTTATAACCAAACCTACTCTAAATCATCAGCATAATCTAAATCAGAAATTTTTGTATCTCAAGCCCATTTAAGGCCAAAATCTTTCCCTTGCAGTTAATTTCCCATAACATAATGAATAGCCAAACTAAAGAGAAAAGGAGACAAATTGCACCCTTGTCGAACACCAGAAGTAATGCTAAACCAATTGCTACAAGTCTTACCAACTCTCACACATGACTCAGTGTTATTATAGAGAGCTTTCATTATGTTAACTAACTTGTCTGGTATCCCAAACAATCTCACAATCAACCACAAATTATGACCATCAACAGAGTCGAAAGCCTTTTTGAAATCAACAAAGCTAGCAAACAAAGGTTTCTGAAACTCTAAACATTTCTCAAGAATCTGCCTAAGTGAAAATATCTGATCTACACATCCCCTACCAATTCTGAATCCACATTGCTCATCACGCAACTGACTTCCAACCAGATTCTTAATTCTATTAAACACAATCATGCAAAGAACTTTCCCTGGAACAGAGAGTAGGCTGATACCCCTATAGTTATCACAAGAACTGCGATCACCTTTTTTGAAAATAGGGATAATAATAGCTCTGGTAAAATACTCAGGAACCATGCCTTTATCATAAAAGATATTCGAAATTTTAGTCACCCATGTGCTAAACAAAATATTCCCATCTCTAAACATTTCCATAGTAATTTCATCTACTCCTCAAGATTTATGTAGTTTAAGTCTAGAAACAGGCAAAATTACTTCAGATTGTGTTATACATCTAACATTAAAGCCACCAATGCATCTATCATCATTGCAAACAATGGGAGTAGAACTAACCACATTGCTTAGAACATCACTGAAATGCTCAGCCCACCTAGCCATGACAGAATCCTCACCTTCTTTAACCTTACCTTGTTTATCCTTCAATCCCTGTATACCTGTCCGTTTTCTACCACACAAAACATTAACTATCTGGTACAGCTCTCTGCTGTTTCGTTGTCCAACTGATTCCTCGACTTTGTCAGCCAAGCCATCAAACCAAAGATTCCTATAAGCAGCTAACTGATCCTTTACACGTTTATTAAGCTCTCTGTAATGCTTTCTATAAGGACTAGGAGGGTATTGATTAAGGACATTTCTGCAGTTCTCTCTTTCTGTAATAAGCTCAAGTGCCTTATCACTCAGATAATTCTGCCTCCTCTGCTCCTTTTTTCCTAAAAGAGTACTGATAGTGTCTAAAAAAGCCGGTTTAAAATGATCCCATTCTTTCTCAACTTCAGTAGTAAGCATACCATGACTGTCATAATGACTAGGTAACCTATCATGGTAAGCTTTAGCTATAACTCGGTCTTTCAGAGCTTCAGTATTAAAAGTAAAATTTTTAACCCTAGCACAACACTTTTTAAGTTCAAGTTGCAAGACATTTTTAACAAGGTAATGGTCAGATCCAATTTCAGCTCCCCTATACGACCTGGTAATCCTAACAGAACTACCCCATTTGCTGTTATTTAATATGTAATCAATCATATTCTTATGCAGCCCATCGGGTGAAACTCGTGTATTTATGTATGTCGCGATGTTTGTAATAAGTGTTAGTTATTCTGAATCCATTGAGTTTACTTACCTGTAGGAGACGTTGCCCATTGCAGCTACCAATACCAAAAGGGCCTATTACTCCTCCCCAAAGGTCAGAGTCAGTACCAACTTTGGCATTGAAGTCACCAAAAACAAGGGTAATATCTCCCTTCTTGACATAATTCAAAATATCCTGAAGTTGTCCATAAAACCTATCCTTCTCATCCTCATCGGCATCCTCAGTGGGGGCATAACAGCAGATAACATTCAAGGTCTTGTCTGAAATTTTGCTGTAACCTTTCATTAATGCACTCATATCCAAGAAGAGCATCACTAGCGTGTCCACTGAGAAGCAGACCCACGCTTCGGTGATGCTTATTGTCGTCCCTCCCTGAAAAGGGAAATTTAAGATTATTTTTAAGAATCTGACCTTTATCTGTCCATCTCGTCTCTTGCAAGCTGAGAATATCTAAATTATAATGGTGGAATTCTTGTGTGAGGACATCAAGAAAAAAAGCTCTGTGCAGAGTCCTCACATTCCAACTACCTATGGAGAGAAAATGGTTAGTGGGATGTTTAAAGAAACTATGTTTATTGAGAGAGGGAAGGCCGACAATATCAAACATCCCCCTAATCGCAGACATGGGGCAAAGACCTGTTTCCCCACCACTGAAGGCTGAAGCCATCTACACTGGAAGACTTCCTCCAATGTAGAATTTGACGTTGCCAATAGAAGCAAAGAGTTAAGGTGCCTGCGATGATCTCTGCTCAGGATTATCCACCAGCTGATAAACATATCATGTGAATCTATTCACTTGGGGCTGTCACCCACAAACAAGCAGCAAACAAAGTAGAAGGTTTTCCCTCCACAGAAGCCCACCAGTGCAGCAAAATCAGGATCAATAATCAAGCTCAGAGCCATAATTCCGTTCAGGTTGGTATATATGGTCAGCCCAGGACCCTCTGTGGTTGACCACTTCTCAGCGGGGTAAAAACAGTAAAGTAGCCATAGTTGTCCAGATCAGTTGGCCACACTAATCTGGCAGCCCTTCCCTTTCGTTTGCTTCCAGAAGAGAGTATCTGTTTTGAAAGATACTAATGGTCTGCACCATGGGAAGGTGTGGTCGACTTTAATTAAATTTGGCAATTCTTTTTGAATTCTTACTCGATAAGTAAACTAGATATACAAAACAAACCCTATTTCAACTGTATTTGGCAAGTTAGTATTGCCTGGCACCCAACAAGCTATTCAAAATTTTCAATAAATTTAGATCAGACAAAAGGTTAATTAATAATCTTTGGAGTGTTACAATTACTATGTCTTACGGATGGCACCAAAAGCCACCTTCATGTGCTGGTTGAGGCCTAACAGAAAACTGACATTAAGGTTGAGAAGCAGTGGAGAAAATACCTAACAAAATTATCTACATTACTATAATGTTATCTAAAGCAGTCAGTTCAGTCTTATCTGGAATATTGGAACTTTCGAATTTTGAATGGGCCAAAGAATTATTGCCAATATGGTTAGGTAGCATTATGATCTAAATTTATATTGCAACTCTGTACATGAATTGTGCTAATAATTCCATTTTTTTAAGGGGTAAATTCGAGCTTTAAAAAACAAAACAAAAAAAAAAAACACGATATTCGCTACTTAAATATCAGATAATTGTAATAATATTCAAGTTCGAAGCTCTCATGGTTTCGTTTATGGTTGGGGTGAGGGGATCCACTGGACAGTTGTTGAGAAAAGGGTGTCGGCCACCCATCAAGGACATCCAACATTTTACTTAATGTGCGTGGAATGTGGCTCTCCCTTACAAGCTGCAGTGCAATCTGGATTCCACCACGGTTTTGGAAAATGAGGAAACCATGTCAAAGTTTCAGGAATTGTTGATGCAGCTGCATCTACGATACAGTTCGTTATCTCCACTATAGCCACATTGATGGGCTCCTGGCTGACAGAGTGGTCATTGAGCTCAGAGAGCAGCTTGAAATCACTCCAGTCAGCCTGATCAAACCTCCACCATAAGACGCATGAAGGGCTGCAAGGCTTCCCATGGGAGATGGTGACACCGCAGAGAGGGGATTGCTTCTGTAAGGGTTGTCCTCAACCTCCCATGTAAAGAGTGGAAGGATCGAGGAGGAGCAGATGGTGAGGTCAATGACAGTGAAAGTGCAGGTTGGGGAGTGAAAGTAAATACTGATACCGGTGTTCAACAAGGAGAGAGAAGGATCCAGGAGCCACTGCTCCAGGGTCCCACCCCTCCCATTTGTCTCAGCACTGCCCCAAAGTGGACTGTGTCCGTTGAAGTCCCCCATTATGAAGAAGGGGGACAGCAGCTGCGAGATGAGGTCATTAAAGTCTTCCTGGAAGACGATGCTCCTAGGTGGAAGATATACAGAGCAGACAGTCAGTGAGAACCCCACAAAGAGGTGGATGGCCACCATCTCTAAGTTGGTGGTGAGGGGTACAACCTGGAATGGAGAATGGTTGCTCATGAGGATGTCAACACCCCCGTGAGCTGGATCATCTCCATCCAGGTACCAGTGAACTAATGAAAAGTGCCAGATCAAGGGATCTGTGACTGGCTGCAAGTATGTCTCCTGCAGACACACACAGATGGGCTGGTGTGCTTGAAGGAGGGCCTTGATGTCTTCAATATTGCTGTGGAATCCATGACAATTCCATTGTAGGAGTGTGGCTAACTCAGGACTTAGAAGAGTGGGTGGATGTCGAATTCCTATTCAACTTAACTGTTGCAGAGGACAGTTTGGTGAATAGGGGGTGGTCAGTACCAATTTACCATCACAGCATGTCGAAACCCGGTGGACCGCTGTTACTCCTTGAAATGTGAGCTGAGAGAGAGAGAATTTCCTCCTCGGTGACTTGGTGCCTCGGAGGCCCAACTCAGTGGTCACCACCCTGAGAGGAATTCAAAGTTTTGTGCGGAATGATCTCAACAGCTACCCCAATTTCTCTGACATTCAGGAGCAGTTCCAAGAGTTTGGAACAAGCGGTCACAACCTGCAAGTCGCCAGATCGTAAGCGCTTGATGGATTTCGGCTCTCCTGCAAGACCTTTCAAACCTTTTTTCACAAAAAATGTGGACATGTCCCCAAATGCATGATCACCCATGGAGTGGATGATCAGGAATCTCAGGAACGAAGACAGACAAAGAAGATGATTGCGTAAACAGAGACAATGAGGAAGATGGGGATCATGTCGAGTCTTAGTGGCATTGATCGCATTAATTTCATCATCAACTCTCATGTTGGTTTTTGTGTGTTCAGTGCCCACTGTCCCCACCCTACACAGAGCGCAACAAGGGGAAACCCAGTCGGGTGCTAGGGCTATCAGGCACTATACCCACACAGACAGTGAGCCAAGCCCTCACAAATAAACAGAAGGAAAATGAAAAGAGAAATGCATAGAAGTAAACTTTCTACACAAAAGGAACTAAGTGAAAAATAATCAAATTGTGATTGACCAAATTGGCCTCACAAAGAAAGAATAACTTCAAATGGAAAATAAGTTGTGAGGAAACTCGCAAACCTGTACCAGGAATTAAATTACTTTACTATAAAAACTTCCTGTGACAAAGATACAAAACATATTTCGTATTAACATTGAATATCTATAAAACATTTTTATAAAAGGAACCTAAATCTTATTTCTCATAAGTTCTTGGTCTACACAATGTTTTTATCATACCATACTACTGTGCAAATCATGGAGCAAATGTATATTGAAATTGCAATATTTATGACAATTATATATACATTGGTTTCCATAAATTAAGGAAAATCCCTATGTTAAATCAATGGGAAGCTAATGTCAAAGCTCTATAACTTCTAAAATAAGCTTTTTTGTTTTGAAAAATGTGATTGCAGATAAAGATCTCAATCAAATAAATCAATATCTCAATTTTCAACATTTGTTCAGTATTTAATGAGTTATGGAAGTTTGAATATTTAGCAATACCAATGCCAGCCATAAAAACTGACTTCAGAAATTAATTAAAACTTAGTAATAAGTATTCAGCCATCCCGTGGCCGAGTGGTTAGCGCGCTTGGCTACTGATCTACGGGACCTGGGTTCGAGCCCCGGGTAAGGCATGGATGTTAGTGTTGTTTTCTGCTGAGGTCCTGCCATCCTCTCAGATCTTCTACTGTGGCATATAAACTGACAGGCTCCTGTCAGACCTCTGTGGCAAGCAGCTGCTTGAGGGGGTATTTATTATTTTTATTTATTTAATAAGTATTGTATCAAAGTATTTAATAAAATAAGTTGTATTTTAGAACTTTGTGTAAAGAATTATTTCACTATTCTTCAGTTCTGTATAAGTTTCTTAAGACTGGCATTGCTGTTGTTAAATATTCAAACTTTCATAACTCATTAAATACTGAATGAATATTGTTGAAAATCGAGATACTGATTTATTTGATTGAGATCTTTAACTGCAATCACATTTGATAAAACAGAAAAACTTATTATAAGTTACAGCTTTGATGTTAGCTTCCCACTGACTTAACATAGGGATTTTCCTTAATTCATGGAAACCACTGTATTAAATTCATTATAGATTTCAAAAGAAATATGCATGTAAAATAAATTATTTCTAGTAATAAATTTACAGGATTCCTTGTTATGATGAAGTTCATATTATATTGTGCACTTCACTTGAAATTAAATCTTAGGCAACTTAATATTATTTGTCAATACATTCAAGGTAACAAAAAAATTATTAATCATACAAACCCTTCGAGGAGTGTGCCTGTCATTTTTATCATACTGACTAATTCCTCTATAGCTTATCCCAAGCCACCAAGCTGCACCTGTTTTATCCTGTAAATAATAAGACAAAATATTTATAATTTTCAAAACATTTTTCTTGATGAAGTAGCACCTAGCAGATTACTAGTGGTTCACACCATCTACTATGGTGTATAAACTAACAGGCTCCTGTCAGACCTCTGTGGCAAGCAGCTGCTAGAGAGTATCTATTATTATTTTATTTAAATTAATGCAATTACATACATTAAGTGGGTAAAGAGTGTTTTATATATATTTGCTTTTCTTCTATGTAATAAATTTTTAATGATAATAAAGGTTCGAGTGCCTGAAAAGTCGGATTTCCTATTTTTATTCTAGCAAGAATTTCATAAGACTTTTATCAGTGATCTTGGTTCCAAGGTACTTGAAATATGTAACTGGTTTAGAAGATAGTTTATCCCCCTGATAAAACCAGCTTATGAAGATTGCCAGATCAGTTGGCCTACTGATCTGCCCTACTATGGTTACTTTTCTTTTTTTTTTCTACCCTGCTGAGGAGTGGTCAACCACATAGGGTCTGGTGCTGACCATATACCCTAAACTTATTGGAATAAGGCTCTGACCTTGAGTATAGATCTTGAATTTGCTGCACTAGTGGACTTCTGTGGAGGGAAATTCTTCTACTGTGTTCTCTGTTTGTGGGTTGACAGCCCCAAGGGCATAGATCCACAGGATATGTTTTATCAACTGGTGGATAATCCTGAGCAGAGAGCATCGCAAGTACCTGAACTCTTGCTTCTACAGGCATCTGCAAACCTACATTGGAGGAATTCTTCCAGTGTATATGGCTTGAGCCTTTAGTAATGAAGGAAACAGGTCTTTGCCTCTTGCCTGTGATTAGGGGGCTGTTTGATATTCTCAGCATTTTGTCTCTCAAAAAACATAGTTTCTTCAAACATTACACTAACCATTCTCTCTCCACAGGTAGTTGGAATGTGAGGACTCTGCACAGAGCTTATTCTCTTGATGTCCTAACACAAGAATTCCCCACCCCCACTATAATTTAGATATTCTTGGTTTGCAAGAGACCAGATGGTCAGATAAAGGTCCGATACGTAACAAAAAAATAAAAAATTCATCTTCTGAAGGAGGACAGATAAAGAAGCATCTCTAAGCATTGGTTTGCTTCTCAGCAGATAAGTTAGTAAATGCTCTTCTAGGATTCAGTGCATTAATGAAAAGTTTATTGCAGCTAAATTTCAGACAAACATTAAAGTCGTGAATGTTATCTGTTGTTATGCTCCCACTGAGGATGCCAATAAGAATGAGAAGGATAGGTTTTATGAACATCAGGATATTTTGAATTCTATCTAGAAAGGAGATATTACCCTTGTTCTAGGCAACTTCAATGCCAAAGTCAGTACTGACTCTGACCTTTGGGGAGGGTGATAGGCCCTTTTTGGTATTGGTAGCTGCAATGGCAATGGGCAACCTCTCCTACAGGAAAATAAACTTAATGGTTTGAAAATACTTAACACTTATTACAAACACCATGACATACATAAGTACACATGGCTTTCACCAGATGGGCTGCATAGGAATATGTTTGATTATATATTAATTAACAGCAAATATGTTAGTACTGTTAGGAATACCAGGTGATATAGGAGAACAAAAATTGGATCTGATTATTACCTTGTTAAAAAATGTCTTGCAACTTAAAAAGTGTTGTGCTAAGGTTAAAAAATTTACCTTTAATTCTGAAGCTCTGAAAGACCAAGTTGTAGCTAAAGCTTACCATGATAGGTTACATAGTCATTACGAGAGTCATGGTTTGCTTACTACTGAAGTTGATACAAAAAACACCCCGGCTTGCCCACAGTCAATAGGGGACACTAATTGGCTTGGAAAGGCTGCTATTTGTAGGATGGGACATTAAGCTTCTTCACACAAAAATGCCATTCAGAGGTAAAACAAACAAATCCAACTGAAGCTGAGGAAGAATGGGACTATTTTAAGCATGATTTTCTTGAAACTAACAATACTCTTTTGGATAAAAAGGAACAGAGGAAGAAAAATTATTTGAGAGATAAGGCACTGGAGCTTGTTTTGGAAAGAAAGAATTGCAGAAATATTCTTAATCAACAACCTACCAGTCCTAACAGAAAACATTACAATGAGCTTAATAAACGTGTAAAGGATCAGTTAACAGTTGATAAGAATCTTTGGCTTGATAGCTTGGCTAACAAAGCAGAGGAAGCAGTTAAACAGCACAACATCAGGGGGTTGTGCCCGATAAATGTTTTGTGTGGGAAGAAATGGACAGGTATACAGAGATTAAGAGATAAACATGGTAAGGCGATTGAAGGTGAGGACCTTGTGATGGCTAGGTGGGCTGAGCATTTCAGAGATGTTCTAAACAATGTGATTATTTCTATGTCCATTGTTTGTAATGAGGATAGACGCATTACTAGCTTTAATGTTAGTCCTATATCACATTCTGAAGTCGCTTTGGCTGTCTCTAAATTAAAATTGCATAAATTTCCAGGGGCACATGAAATCACCACTGAAACGCTTAGAGCTGGGAGCACTTGTGTTGTCACATGTACGGTATATGCATGATTGCACTTAACAGAATTAACAATCTGGTTGATGGGCAATTGCATGATGAGCATGTAGATTCAGAAGTGGTAGGGATGATGCAGATCAGATTTTTCACTTGGACAGATTATTGAAAAATGTTGAGTTTCAGAAACCTTTGGTTACTAGCTTTGTTGATTTCAAAAAAGCTTTTGGCTCTCTTGATTATCATAATTTGTGGTTGATTGTGGGATCCTCTCTATAACAACATTGAGATGTGTGTGGAAGTTGGTAAGGCTTGTAGCAATTGGTTTATATTTGCTTCTGGTGTTCAACAAGGGTACATTTTGCTTCCTTTTCTCTTTAGTTTGGTTATTGATTATGTTATGCAAAATTCACTGCAAGGGAAAGATTTTGGCCGTAAATGCTCTGGAGATCTGAAAATTTCTGATTTATATTATGCTGATGATTGAGCCATTTTGGCAAATGATGTTAATGAGATGAACTCTTTCATTCGAGCTGTTGATGAGATTGGTAGTAGAGTAAGTTTGGTTATAAACAGAGAGAAAACTAAAGTGATGAAAATTGGTCAGGCAGGCTGTGATTCAGTTAATCTGAATAGTTCCACTCTTGAGCAGGTGTCACAGTTCAATTATCTTAGGAGTTACATAACAGATACTGGTGATGTACGGTATGAGATTACCAGATGAATAAGAATTGCTGTGGGGACTTTTAAGAATCTATGAAGAGTGTGGAGAAATAGGTGTATACACCTAAAGATAAAATTAGACTCTATAATAGTTTGGTTCTTTCTAGGGTTAGTTATGGTAGTGAAACTTGAACCCTTTGTAAACAAGATAACAGAAAACTTTATGCTTTTGATTCTAGATGCTTATGCAGCATCTTGGGTATTAGGTGGTTCAACTTCATAAATAATGATGTTAGGCAAAGGAATCGGCAACATCCTTTGGGCAGCATATTGTGCAGAGAGAGAGACTGTTGGTTTGGCCGTGTTGCCAGAAGGCATAACTATAGTTTAGCAAATAAGGTTATGAACAGTGTGACTAAAGGCTGCAGAAAGAGAGGGAGACCTAGGATGTGGTGGGCAGACAGTATCAAACAGGACCTTGTTAGAATTGGGCTACAGTAGCAGGTGCAGCAGATGTTGCTCAGGACAGAAGTATTTGGAGTACTAAATTGCACAATCTGGTTGGACTTCCGTAGCCCATGGGTGTTTGAGGATGATGATGATGAAGATGTATATATTTAAAATTTTAAAATGGATATTTCTAATTTGAAAAAAATTAAAGTTTCATATGTTGTACTAAAAACAGATGTATCCATTTCTGCCCTGTAATTTGGAAATGTGTCAACATGTGCAGCTAATGGAAACCCTAGAAGGATTAAGGACTGTCTAGAATCAGGAAGAAGGGACTGTTCCTAAAACTGCTAAAACCCTGGGAAAGACTTCACAAGAGTTATTAGGATTAATGATATGGTGCACTGCATACATCACTACTCAATTACAAAGGATAATATCATCTGTGTAGATCAATTGGTTCCTTTTTATTTATGGAACCAGGAAACCATCTGATCACTAAGATGTTTAGAATGAATAGGACCTAATGGGAAAATACTACAAAACCATTTCTGGTACAATTACAATATATCTTATGTGGATGCTGTAGTTCCTGTGAGACAATGCAAAATAAAATCAAAGTTCTTTAAGAGCTTGGAACATATTGAACAGAAAACAAATTAGAGAATTAGTACAATAGTTGTTGAATGATGTTAATGTGACTTACAGCATGAGATCTATTTATTAAATTGCAGTGTTTTGTAAACCATCATAATGTTTAGAAATGATGATGCGAGTGGTAAAATTAGAGCAATTTACAGCAATGATAAGAGTTTAATAGTTAGAAAGGGTTCTCATTTTAATGTCTCTAATGATAGCACTAAGAGTTTGATTCTACTGTTTGTGTAAGTAGCATATGTATACAGAATTTATGTTTGCAATATATCTGTGTAACTGTGTGATGGTCCACCCATTCACTTTTACTTTTCCTTAACCAGTTTTACTTTATTTACATTATATTTATCATTTTGGGACTTTTAATTTTCAGTTGGATCATCATTTTTCCTCATCCAGACTACTAAAGGAGTTGCACATGCGCAACTCTGACTTTTGATTCACATCCGCTAATGGACAGAAGTGTTTATATAAGGGCATGCCCCCTCTTGCATCATAACTAGCGAGAGGTAAGTTTATTCAAATGCACTTCCTAGCATGCAACACACGTGTTAGTTGTAAGTCACATGTATGGTAAGTGATGTTAAGTCACGAGTAGGAATGAAGCTAAGATGTAGTTAGTAGTTGTGATTTGAGATGCTAGTTAGTCAGAATGTGATTAGTAAGATGGAGTAGTCTAAGGAGTGAGTTAGTTTTTATTTTAAGTTGAGATGAAGCTAAGAAAGTTGTTAGTAGTTAAGTGGAGAGAGCTAGTAGTTGAAAGAATGTGAGCTTTTAGTTGCTCAGAACATATTATATTCATTGCTTATTTGGTGAGTCTTGATTTTTTTTTGGAAATAAACTTCGTTTTATGAAATATTTTGACTTTTCTATATTTTCTCTTGAGCAGGATAATTGATTTTGATTAGATTTAAACTTTAATAATTTGAAAATCTTTTTGAATTTAATTCTTATGGACTAGTAACACAAAAATATACTTAGTCCATAAGAATTAAATTCTCATTTAGCTTTATTGACAAGTTAATATTGCCTGGCGCCTGATGCTATCCGGAAGTTTAGTTTAATTTGGATCAGTCAAAAAGTCCAAAGAGAAGAAATTTAACATACTTTTGGAGCATTACAACTGCTTATCTCATCATGGTTATAACTACTAATTATAAAGACAATGTTCCTATTTTATTCATCCTCTTAATTCACAATTTATAACAATATTATAAAAATAAGTTTATTGAATTTTGGTTTCCTACCATCTCTTGAAATATAGGACTAGATGTCCATGCGATAGAATATGAATATAAAATATAATTTACACCAAAATTTATGCATAAAAATTCCTACCTTAATTTCATAATAGTGCTGTCCATAAGTTGGTAAAGTTTCTACAATACTCACATAGCTGAAAGAAAACAATGTCATTAACATTTAATAAAATGACTTAATGTTTAATTAGATGATACATCCATAAATAACTACCTAACCAACCATATATACATAAACATCAATCAGCTGTAGGCTGATTGATGTGATCTAAATCAAAGATCTAATCAAACTCTAATTTAGTTCAAACGTGTCTACATGGGTAGATTAGCCAAAATGTTTGGGAGGGGGGTTTAAGAAAATTTTGTTCACGTAAATGATAAATTAACAATATTTACAAAATTAGTATTAGGGATTATCCCCCCCCCCCCAATGTCACCAATTTCAAGTAATGTATTTGCCCACTGCAGACCAACTATAATAAAGTCTTTGAATTTTTTCACCTATCACCTCATTCTATATCTACCTCATTTCTTAAGACTTTATGCAAACTGTTCATAATACTATCTCCCAATCTGTATACAAGAAAAATAATCAAACACATGCAATTCCATTTGTACATAAAATGCTGCTTAATATGTTGGAAGATCCCAATCTCAGAGCAAAATACAGTACTTGTTCCCAAGACCCAACAATCCCTAAAGTAAGAGGTTGTAGTTTTTCTCCCCAACAGAAATTGACTTTTTAATAGGGTTTAAATTAATTCTGAAAATTTGTACTCTGAAGCTGGATAATAAAGTAAAATATAAGTATAACAAAGTTGCGAGGTTACTTGACAACCAGAATATATATGTTACAATGAAATTTCATTAAAGTGAAGCATAATAGAAAAATGTCAGCATGATAGTGGCATATTACAAAATATTTATAACAAAAGAAACTTATAATGAATTAGGGTTCAAACGATAAAAACCAAATCAAGTAAATATCAAAATGTGTGAATAGTATTGTTTAAGGATTTTTTTTTTCTTCAAATTTCATTATAACTTTAAAGGTACATAGAAAATTGGCAGGGAACACAAAATAATTTCGTTTTACTGAATATTTCATTACACACAGTCCCTGACTAACACCAATTTGGTTTAACACATTTTTTAAAACAGATTGGTTCTCAGTTTATAATGATGAGAAATCATTATAAACCAAAATTATAAACAGAAATCAAAACTTCTCAATGATCATTTATATTGATGTGTATACCATATAAAAAGACACCTTAGATGCTTTCCTTGTCTCACCCATCTTTGTTCATATTTTTTAGCACCTCCAAAAAGAATTTTCACATTTTTCTATAAAATTTAATGTGTTCAAACAGCTATAACACACAATATATTTTTAAACAATAAAGAAAATTTCGATTTGTCTCTGGCTTAAAGATTGAATAAGTTAACTCTAAAAACACTGTATGCTGGACTAGTCACGTGGTATCACGACAAACAATCAGCTCATTGACACTAATGAGGTAATTGATGGGCAACAAGAGAACAACTCCAGATTGTGTGCTGTTCTCGGTAGCTGATGTTTTCACAGGTCTGGTATTGTTGCCTCCCACTTGGTGATAGAGTTCTAACATGCAGTAATGTTGCTTTTGCTGCCTCTGTGGTATGAGTCACTGGGTGTCATTCTAAACTTCATGCTCCTATTAGTGTGCTGAGCCAGTTGCCTATATGAGATGTTGGTGACCAGGCATTGTGATGTGATTCGTGCCATTCGCTTCGGCACATCATCAGGCAGTCACTGTCCTGGCAGCGAGATGTGATAGAGATGAGGTGAACTCAATCGGTGGATGCACATGTGGCCTGCACGGGATCGTCAAGGTCAAGCGTGAACCAAGAATGCCCGAGGTGCCATGAAGGGGTGATGATTCAGAAGTGCTCTCCGAGCTGCATTAGGCCTATGCATTCGAGTGTTTAAAAGAGCAGTCCGGAATTTCGGTACTATATGGTAGAAAATTATAGATAAGTTGCATAAGGTCCAGAACTTAAATTACTAAAATATCAGGTGAATTTTGTCTGTCAAAAGTATATCCTATCTGTCAAAACTAGATAGATTCTCACAGAATACTTTGACTTAGTGGGAGAGTTTTTGTAAATTGTATAATCAATTTATTTATTTATAGTGAATATTTATAGATAGTAACCTCACGTGGAAAACATACGTAAAATTTTAGTAAAAAGCTTCAATATCAGGCTTTCGAGAATATATTTTTCATTTGAAGCTTCGAATTTTTGAATTTGTCCAAGTTGAAAGTAATATGCAATTCTTGAAAACATCTTACTTGGAACAGGTATTATTTCATGGGGTGGCCATTATGAATTGAATTTGCAACCTATTCTAAATTTTCAAATTATGCATTACGGTGCATGCTCAAAAACTGAAAGTTTGATAGTATTCGAAATTATTATAGTTCATTGCAAATTTACAAGTCCAAAAAATATATATTAATCCCTTGTTGACATGTATTATCAAAGATTGGGATGATTCAAGTGTAAAAGTGTTTAATAAAAACACCATATTTTCAACAGTGGTACTTTTAAATGTGGTTCTGCCAAGGAAAAGTTTTTTGTAAACATTATTTATGGCAGACTCCCAAAGTATTTAACTGTTCACCTAATAACATAAATAATGAAAGAAATAATCTTTTAAAAAAATTAATTATAAAATGGATACTTGGGCAAAATGTAGAAAATCTATTATAGTGATTATGCCTTACATGATTATAGCGTTTAAATATACATTTGAGTCATAATGTTAACGGGTTTGTTATATGTCCATGAGAAGTAAGTTAACATTGTTGCTACAAACTATTTCATGTTTTCTAAATCTAATAATATCTCACAAATAAGCTTTGGCTCATGTGGAGTTTTGTATTTTACACTTTCAAAACTGTTTAGTTACATTAGAAAAGAAAAACATTTATTGCTTTGTGTTGTTATAAACTATAATTTACATGTTTGTAATGTAACACGTGAAATAAATTTGAATCTTACAAGGTTATATTTCTCACAGATGTTTTGTTGCACTATATGGCGGTTTTGTTTCCCTGTGATTTGCGACACCCCACTCCCTTTCCCTGGATGTGATGTTCTTCCATTGGTTTCGACGGAAGTGTCGGGGTGCGAGCCCTGGTCTAAATATCGGCAAGGTCCAGGTTCACTTGATGTGCACAATGTAGTTAAATGAGTTTATGTGTCCCTCCCTTCTAGCAACAGTTTCCAGGATGAAGTCTGTGTTGCATACAAAATTCCTATTGATATAGATTAAGAGATCTTCCAGATGGTATCTAGTGGTTGGATATATATATATATCTAGTATCTTATTATTTTGGCCATGTTGAACTGTGGAGTAGTTTGTTTAGTGATAGCAGTTTGTGTGAGGGTTGTGAATTGCTGCTTGTTTGGAAGTCCCGCTGGTGCTCCTCTAGACGAATTTCGAAATTTTGGAAAGTTTTGCCAATATATCTGTCTTTTTCTTGCAGTACTTTGTTTGGGGCGCTCACTGGTATCAAATAAATTCCACCAGCAGGTTTTTGTAGTTCATGACCTTTCTTTACTAGGATGGATGGAGATAGTACTTCTGACTGATATGGATATTTTAAAGCTGTACTGCTTCATGATGATGCTAAGGGTGTTCAATATGTGGGGTATGTATGGAAATGCTATAGTGTGTTTAATTTAGGGATGCTGGGAAGTGGAGCTGGCTGAGTGATTTGAAATTGGTCCTGAATTCTATGATATATTGCTTCCATAAACTTGTCTGCATATCCTGCTTGCCTCCCTGCATTCCTAATGTAGTTTATTTTGGTTCACAGAAGTTCTTCTATTGAGCAGTACTTCAGAGTGTATAAAATGCTGTGAGTAAAAATAGCATGTTAAATGCTGACTTTTCATATGAGCTGGGTGGGATGATAACAAAAATGTCATCTACATATCTTCCCCATAGCAGTGGGAGAGGGCTAGGTACACCGAGAGCTGTGTTCTTGATGTGGCGGAGGACCAAGTTGGCCATGAGGCCCGAAACAGGCGAACCCTTTTGTTTTGGGACTATAAGTTTGATAAATTACAAACTTTACTTAATTCCCCTAACAGTATATTACCTACCACTAATTTTATCATGAAAAAGAAACTGATAAACAATTACACTATTTGGACATTATGATATCCCAAAAAGATATAAAATGCAAAACAACTGTGTACAGAAAACCAATGTGTATACCAAATATAATCCCTGAAAATTCAGCTCACCCTGGACATTATAAAAAATCAGTATTTAACTCTCATTTTTTGAGAGATTACAGATATTGCTCTAATAAAAAGGCTCTAAATCCAGAGTAAACTATATTTATGAAATAGAGATGAAAAGCTGGAAGTAAAAAAAAATACTTATAAAATATAGAGAATAAAAGTAAATATAAATATTAAGGAAGATATCACTCTGACGTTGACGTCACTCAATTTTAGAAGAAAAATTATCTTGAGCTGGGTGGAACACGAACCCAAGACCTGCTGATAACATGTCAGATGCATAGAACCAGCCAGGCCTAGCACCTAATGTTCGACCCCACTTTCTCGTGGTAGAGGCCATTAGTACCTTTCAAAAGAGATACTCTCTTGTGGAAGGGAATGGAAGGGGAGGGCTGCCAGATCAGTGTGGCCTATGATCTGGACAACTATGGCTACTTTTCATTTTTTTTTCTACCCTGCTGAGGAGTGGTCAACCACACAGAGTCCTGCTGCTGATCATATAAACCCACTGGACAGGACTGAATTAAGGCTCTGAGCTTGATTATTGATCCTGAATTTGCTGCACTGGTGGGCTTCTGTGGAGGGAAAATCTTCCGCTGTGTTTTCTGTTCGTTTGTGGGTTGACAGCACCAAGTGAATAGATTCACAGGATATGTTTATCAGCTGGTGGATAATCCTGAGCAGAGGTCATCGCAGGCACCGGAAATATTTGCTTCTATTGGCATCATCAAATTCTACATTGGAGGAAGTCTTCCAGTGTAGATGGCTTCAGCCTTTAGAGGTGGGGGAATGGGTCTTTGTCCCATGCCTGCGATTAGGGAGCTGTTTGATATTGTTGGCATTCCCTCTCTCAATAAACACAGTTTCCTTAAACATCCCACTAACCATTTTCTCTCCATAGGCAGTTGGAATGTGAGGACTCTACATAGAGCTTATCCTCTTGATGTCCTCACACAAGAATTCCACTGTTATACTTTAGATATTCTCAGCTTGCAAGAGACCAGATGGACAGATAACGGTCAGATTCTTAATAATAATCTTAAATTTCTCTTTTCAGGGATGGACGATAATAAGCATCACCAAGGTGTCGGATCTGCTTCTCAGCAGACTTCTCAACAGATGTTGATGAGATGAATTTTTTCATTAGGGCTATTGATGAGACTGGTTATAGAGTTGGTTTGGTGATAAACAGAGATAAAATTAAAGTGATAAAAATTGGTCAGGCAATTGGTGCTTCAGTCGCTCTGAATGGTTGCAACCTTAAGCAAGTGTCTCAGTTTAATTATCTTGGGAGTTATGTAACAGATACTGGTGATGTGCGGCATGAGATTAACAGGCAAATAGGGATTGCCTCTGGGACTTTTAGGAATCTATGGAGAGTGTGGAGAAATAGGCGTATACACCTGAAGACTAAAATTAGACTGTATAATAGTTTGGTTCTTTCAAGGGTTACTTATGGTAGTGAAACTTCGATGCTTTGTATCAAAATAACAGGAAACTTGATGTTTTTGAATCTAGATGCTTATGCAGTATCTGGGGTATTAGGTGGTTCAACTTTGTAACTAATGATGAGGTTAGACAAAGGAGTCTGCAACCTCCTCTGAGCAGCATATTGTGCAGAAAGAGACTCTGCTGGTCTGGCCATGTTGCCCATATGGATAATTTTAGATTGGCGAATAGGGTTATGAATAGTGTGCCTAAAGGCCTCAGAAAGAGGGGGAGACCTAGGATACAATAAGCAGACAATGTCAAACAGGACCTAGTTAAAATTGGTGTGCAGTGGAGAGATGGTTGTGTTGGGTTGTTTTACCTCTGAGTGGCACTTTTTGCACACCATGGGCTAAATGGCCAGGTCACATGGACCCTGAAGGCTCAGAGAAGGTTGGGGGAGAGGACCCACTGGAACAGCTGTTGGGATACAGATGGTAGCCTCCCGTCAAGGTCATCCAGCATGTTCTTTAACGCGCACAGGGTATGGCTCTCCTGCACATGGGGCCACAGCTTAATGTCACATCCGACGGACGGCGGCCTTTTCAAGCCCATCGGTGTCCCCTACTGACCATGGGCAGAGCGGAGAATTTTTGCGGAGATAAATCTCAATGCTGACCCAGCTGGGACTCGAACCTGGGAACTACAGATTACGAGCCTGGCACGCTACCGACTGAGCCATTCCCGCCCCATGTGGAGAGATGCAGCAAGATGGTTGGTTGGGTTGTTTTACCTCTGAGCAATACATTTTTGCACACAATGGGCTAAATGGCCAGGTCACAAGAACCCCGAAGGCTTAGAGAAATTAGGGGGAGGGGATCCACTTTAACAGCTGGTAGTGACAGATGGTAGTCTCCTGTCAAGGCCATCCAGCATGTTCTTTAACATGCACAGGGTATGGCTCTCTCGCACATGGAACTACGGCTTTACATCCCATCCACTGGATGGCGGCCTTTCCAAGCCCATTGGTGTCCCCTACTGACTGGCAGGGCTGGGAGTTTTGCGGAGATAAATCTCAATGCTGACCCAGCTGGGACTCTGGGAATTTGAGGATGATGATGATGATGCTCTGGTCCAGAGCACCTGACATGTTATCCGGATGTCATGGGTTCGTATCCCAACCAGCTCAAGACAATTTTTCCTCTAAAACTGATCGACGTTAACTTCAGAGTAATAATTTCCTTAATATTCATTAAATACGTCAAAAAAACTCTTCAATTTAAATAAATATAAATATTTGGCAACTTCGTAGATATCCTCCACACAAATACCTAGAGTAAATATAGCATATACAATAGCTTTCCCATACATTCTTGGTTTTTCAGATGCATTGGCTAAAATATTAAAGAAATATGACATAAAACTGCCTCTAAAAGTTTTCAATAACATTAAAATATTGGCAATTAACTTGAATAATGAATTAGGAGAAACAGCATTAATGCAAACTATTCTACAAGCTAATTTCAGAATTATACATTAAAAGGTAAAATAATTGCATCACCTGGAACTAAACACAATTAAATTATATGAAATTTATTTATTAATTTAAATCAGAGTAATTTATGTAATACAGATATAAAACCAGTGCCATCAGAATGGAAATTACTTTCAAATCACTTAACTCCCTTGATATTGAATGAGATTGCTCATTATTCAAGGCCTAGTCATTTTTTCTGCCGAGGTCCTGCCTCTCTCAGACCTTCTACTCTGGCATATAAATTGACAGGCTCCTGTCAGACCTCTGTGGCAAGCAGCTGCTTGAGGGGGTATTTTTAACAGGACAAGCGCTGGCTATCCACTAGTGGGACAGTCTTATAAAAAAGCATCTAATGTACACTGTGTAATGAAGATAAGCAAAATGCACATAGCACCTGTTTTCATACTTTTTTTACTAGAGGAATAAGTTTTTTGTATATATTTAATTTGGCATGTCATATTGTGATAAAAGAAGTGACCATGTAGTTGGAATATAAAAAGTGTAGCAAAGATTGTGGGATATTCAACCATATGTATAACAACAGTGTGGATCTTATACAACTAAGAAGAATCCTAGTTGCAAGGAACTGGCATCTCAACATATTAAAGACCATGAGAAGATATCAACAACAGTGTGTCTCAAAACTGATTGTATCAGCCAGCAAATGTCATGGACTTATATCTGTGGGAAAATGCGGTAAAAAATGCTTTTACTCTCTTATCACTTCAAAAGTAATCTAAATGTGTTCTTCAGCTAAAACAGATTGAATATCACCTATCTTGTATGATAAGATAGAGGTTGATATCAATTTAAAGGTAGTTCACTATGCTGTCAAAAAAGCATATATAAATACAGTGATAATGTGTTAAAGCTTATTGCTCATCACTGTCAATCACTATCTATAGAATAGCACTATTAACCATACAGTGGTCAGCCCAGTTTCCCAATGTAAATCTGATATAATGTGCATGGGATGCTTTTGGGAAAAAGGTGAGAAAAATTGGTAAGGCAGATGTTGCTCCAATATTTTTGAATGACTTTCCTAGAGCTAGCCAATATCTCAAAGGCAAAGCAAAGTGGTAAGCAGTGCAAGATATATATATATGTAAAAAACATTCTAAGAAGACAGTGATATACTCAGGTAATAAAAGTCAAAGAACATCAAGATTCACCAATGTTAGTCTGATTCATTCAGTCATGGTTATAATATCTTGATTTAATTACTGTATTTGCTGGTGTATAAAATACATGGATATTATGAATGCCACTTTTCAGACAAATAATATTTTTGCAATGTTTTCATAATGACATATTGGATAAAACTAATGGAGTAAGAATTAAAAAAATGGAGTTAGGGAAAAAAAATTACTCATTATTTATTTCCTTAGTTTCCCAACTTGCTCTCCTGATTTTGTTCATTTCTACATCTAACTTGTTCTCCTGAAAAATAAGTTTAACAATTTTTGCCTTTATTACCCTTACTATCATTCTGATGTGATGCCCCTTCATTCACTTTTACTTTACCTTAACCAGTTTCGCTTAATTCACGTTATATTTATCATTTTGGGGATTTTAAGTTTATTTTTGGCATTAAAGCGCTCATTTCTGAGAACATATGAGTTGTGCATTCGCAACTCCGACTTTTCGATTGCCACCCACTAAAGCATGCGTGTACAAGAACACGACCTCTCTTGCGTCATAGCTTGCATGCTCATCACTTTTATATAAATGTCTTTCCCGGCGTACAACATGACATGTATGGGCCTTTTGTATAACACATGATGTAACAGTGATATGTTAGTCACAGAGTTAGAGAGTTGAAGAAGTAGTAAGAGTAGTTAGTTGGAGTTGTTGTCAGTTTGCAGTGAGAGAGTGATGATGTAGTCGACATCTTCATTAATATTAGTGAGTGTTTAAAATAATTTTGGAAATAAACTTGTTTGTTATAGAAACTTTTGAATCTTTGCTATTTTTTCTCTTGAGCAAAGTTAGTTTTAAGTTTTGATCGTAATTTAAATTAGATTGCAATCATTTAATTTTTTTAATTCTTACTCGCTAAGTAACACCCATTGGTATTCGAACCCTAACTGAACTTTATTTGGCAAATTGTTGTTATTGCCTGGTGCCCAATTTAGTTATCCAGAGCTTGAATAAATATTGGATCAGACAAAGGGTCCAAAACTTTAAAAGTATTTAATTCTTTGGAGCGTTACACTGAAAGGGGGCAATACTCCCCCCCTACCCAGTCCTAAATGACTAAACTAGTTACTAAACTAGACATACATACTTAATTGGTTGATCAACTGAATTAAAAAACAGGCACTTACTTGACTATGGCATCTCCTCTGCTTCGTCCAGCTAATTTTTTATAATGTTCTATAACCTTTTCTTCACTATAAAAAAAAAATAATTTTTTAGAAATCAACTCAAACATTAAAAATATCAGAGATTTCAATCAATTCATCTCTCTTGAGAAAAATAAGACATGCAATTATTTGTATTGAAAACATCGATCACAATGTATACCATTTTAAATAGTTGGCACAAATCAGCTGAATAATCAATCATTTACAGAATTACCTTTCAACCCACAAAGAGATACATGAAAAGAGTGCATAGAAGGAGTAACTAATCTGAATAACTCTGTTGCAGGGCCCCAGAGCATTCAAGTAGAAAGATAGTAGATGGGATTCAGCCTTGCTCTTCAGAACTAGAAACTTGGAGGAATATGAAAAAGGAGAGATGGTGGAAGAAAATTTATTAAATTAGAAAGACAGTAGATGGGATTCAGCCTTGCTCTTCAGAACTAGAAACTTGGAGGAATATGAAAAAGGAGAGATGGTGGAAGAAAATTTCTTCCAGAGAATGGGCAATTCCTTCAGTAGCAGCAGTTTGCTGTCCATTCTGCTCCAAGATCAAAATGGGTGGGATGAATAGTTGCCACCCATTTTTCTGATTTATTACATGGGACCATAGAACTGGTAATGGGGATAAGAGAAGATGTATACCTGACCCAAGATTTCTTCTGGCTCTGGTGCCAGATGAAATGGGCTTTCAACCTGGCATGCTTAAATGTTTCAAGGTTGGATGATATTGGACATCTCTCCTAAACAACCAAGCATTTTTTCTGAGCCTTACAAACTTTGGTGCATGTGAAATTCCACAATAGTTTATTAAACAAGGAAACTGTGTTAAAATCTGTGAGATGATAGATGCAGCTGCTTAGAAATACAGTCAGTCATCTCTGCCACTGCAACCTTGATTGGCTCTTGGCTGTCTGAGTGTTGGTCTAAAACACAGAAGTTCAAAATTACTGCAGTCAGCTCAATCAATCCTCCACTATGACATAATCGAAGGGTTAAAAGGCACTCCACAGAAAAGGTTACATATCAAGGGGAGGTGATCACTACCATACAGGTTATTCTCATCTTCCCATGTAATAAAGAGTGGAAAGATAGAGGAGGAGCAAATAAAAAAAATAGACACATCGTCTGCCAAAAAAATTATTTTTACAGTAATATAAACTGAGCAGATGGTCAACAAAATTGGCACAAAGAAGCATATCACTACCACCTGTAGAATAGTGGTGAGGGGGATGGACTGGAATGTAGAATGGTTCTCATGAGAATGGTGTCACCTCCACAAACTGGATCATCTCCATTCATTTCCCATCAGCCAAGAGAAAATGGCTGGATTATGGGAGTAGAGATGGAGATACAGATGGGCTTGCATATCCAAAGAAGAACACTGGTGTCATCAAGATTTCTGCAGAATCTACAAAAATTCCATTGTATAAATGAGACCATATCAAGTCTTTCAATTTTGGAGGATGAAGATTTCCTCTTTAACCCCTTTAAATCTGCTTATGGTTTTTGTGATCTGGGGGCAGTCCATGTCCCTAAAGTCATCCAAGGGGCACATATGTCAGACTGTTAAAAGAGGAGAGCAAATATGACTCTTCTGCTCCAAGAGCCCAGAAGGCCATGCAGTCAGGAGTGAGCTCTTTCAAAGATGAAATGGGAAGACTCAGATACAGGAATAGAGAACAGTGTTGATATTGAAACTTTCACTTGTTAGAACCGTGGATCATCCTATTCCTCCTCGAGCAGCCATGGGCTACAGAGGTCCAACAAGATTATGCAATTTAGTTCTAACACATATCTCCTGAGCTGCATCTACTGCATCTCACCACTGTAGAACAATTATAACAAGGTCCTGTTTAATATTGTCTGTCCACCACATCCCAAGTCTCTCCCTCTTTCTGAGACTTTTAGGCACACTCTTCATAATCCTATTTGGTAATTTAAAGTTACGCATATGGGCAACATGGCCAAACCAATTAAGTCTCTCTCTGCACAATATGCTGCTAAAAGGAGATTTGCCTAACCTCATCACTACTTACAAAGTTGAATCACCCAATGCCCAAGATACTGCATAAACAGGACAACAGGAAGCTTGATTTTGATTCTAGAATCAAAATCAAGCTTCCTGTTGTCCTGTTTACAAAGGGTTCAAGTTTCACTACATAACTAACCTTAAAAAGAACTAGATTATACAGTCTAATATTAGTCTTTAGGTGTATACATCCATTTCACCACATTCTCCATAGCCTGCCTAACCAATTTCCATCACTATTGGTTTCTCTGTGTTTATAACCAAATCTACTCTACTGCCAGTCTCATCAACAGTTCTAATGAAAGAGTTCATTGATCAATATCATTTGCCAAAAAAGCTAAATAAATCTAATCTAATAATAAATTTAATTTAACATAATATAAATTAGGAATTTTCAGTTCTCTAGACCAGTGGTTCTCAACTTTTTATGCTTCATGTACACCCTGGATATATGTATGTAACTGGCGTACCCCTTGTAAAGATAGATAAAACTATAATTATAGTAAAGCAATGGGAATGAAATAAAACATATATATATATAACATATATCTAGCGGCTTTTGAGCTCTCACGGCGTACCCCAAGAAATTCTTCCGCATACTCCATGTTGAGAACCCCTACTCTAGACCATTTAAGCCCAAAATCTTTCCTTTGCAGTGAATTTTGCATAACATAATCAATAACCAAATTAAAGAGGAAAGACGACAAAATGCACTCTTGTCGAACACCAAACACAATGCTAAACTATTGCTTCAAGCCTTACCAACTGTTACACATGACTCAGTGTTATTACAGAGAGCATTCATTATGTTACCTAACTTGTCTGGTATGCTATAGAATCTCGCAATCAACCACAAATTATGACAATCAACAGAGTAAAGACTTTTCGAAATCAACAAAGCAAATAACCAAAGGTTTCTGAAACTTTAAGCATTTCTCAAGAATTTGCCTGAGTGAAAATATCTGATCTACACATCCACTAACACTTTTTAAATCCACATTGCTCACCATGCAATTATTCTAAGCACAATCAAGGAAAGAACTTTACCTGGAACAGAAAGTAGGCTGCTACCCCTATAGTTATCACAAGAACTGCAATCACCTTTTCTTAAAAAGAGGGATAATAATAGCTCTGGCAAAATCTTTAGGAACCATGCCTTCATCATAAGAGATATTCAAAATTTTGGTCATCTGGTGTGCTAACCAAAACATTTCCAGCTTGAAGTATTTCCTTAGTAATTTCATCTACCTCTGGGGATTTATGTAATTTAAGTTTTGAAATAGCCATAACTTCAGACTGTGATATACGGTCAACATTAATGCCAATAATGCATCATCATCATTACAATGGGAGTAGAACCCGTATTGTTCAGTACATCTCTGAAATGCTCAGCCCAGCTAGCCATGACTCAATCCTCCCTTCAATCCCTGTATACCTGTCTGTTTTTTCCCACATAAAACATAATTATCCGGTATAGCTCTCTGCTATTACACTGTCTAACTGCTTTCGAATCACAGACAAAGACAATGAAGAAGATGGGGGCTTATGTCGAGCCCTCTTAGTGACATTGATCGAATCAATTGTATCATCAACTCTCATGATTATTGTTGTGTGGTTCAGTGCCCATTGTTCCCACCCTCCACAGAGCCCAACAAGGGGACGCCCAGTTGGGCGCCAGGGATACACAGGCACTATGCACTATATCATACAGACAATGAGCCAAGCCATCACAAATAAAATAAAAATGAAAAGAGAAATGTGTGGAAATAAACTATCTTCATAAATGGAACTAAAAGAAAAAATAACAAAATTGTGAACAACCAAACTGGCCTCACAAAGAAAGGATAACTACAAAAGGAAAATAAGTTGTGGGGAAACTTGCAAACCTGTACCCAGACATGGGCAAGGTTACTCACTGCTCTGCATAGTTGACCCTAGCAGGTCCTACCCACCAGCCGATTGTTACTGGGGGGGGGGGGGGATACCCCAGGAGCTCCCCTTTACCGGAAGCAGATGCCCCGGAATCTGCTGCCCAGCCCCACAAAGACAGGCTCTCCAATGGCAAGGCAGTCAAAGGGGATCCAGCCACGCGACAAACAGGCTCCCCAATGGCTAGGTGGCAAAAGGGGACCTTGCCAGTCATGAGCTGAAGAGAGAAGACAGATACCCTGAGTAACTACCAGGATCCTCCTTTCCCAGGACAGGGGACTCCGTGCACAGCAAACATGTGGGCAAGCGTTCAGAACCTGTGAAGGTACTAAAGCCAACAGAACCTTCACAGGGTGGTCCCCTCATTGTGAGATGATATGTAGAACCAGCCAGGCCCAGAACCTAATGTCCGACCCCACCTTCTCCTCAGGTGGAAGGGAACAGAAGTGGAAGAAGAGGAATGGTCAACCACACATGGTCCACATACACTAAACTTACTGGAATAAGGCTCTGAGCTTCATTATGGACCCTGATTTTGCTGCACTGGTGGGCTTCTGTGGAGGGAAATTCTTCCACTGTGTTCTGTTTGTTTGTGGGTTGGCAGCCCCAAGTATTCAGAGGATATGTTTATCAGCTGGTGGATAATCCTGAGCAAAGGTCATCGCAAGCATCTGAATTCTTTGATTCTACTGGCATCATCAAATACTACATTGGAGGAAGTCTTCCAGTGTAGATGGCTTCAGCCTTTAGTGGTGGGGGAATGGGTCTTTGCCCCACGTCTGCAATTAGGGGGCTGTTTGATATTGTCGCCATTCCCTCTCTCAATAAACATAGTTTCTTTAAACATCCCACTAACCATTTTATTTCCATAGGTAGTTGGAATGTGAGGACACTGCACAGAGCTTATTCTCTTGAGGTCCTCATATAAGAATTCCCCCCACTATAATTTAGATATTCTTTGCTTCCATCAGACAAGATAGATAAAGGTCAGATTCTTAAAAACAATCTTAAATTTCTCTTTTCAGTGAGGGAACATAATAAACATCTCCAGGGCGTGGGTCTGCTTCTCAGCAGACATGTCAGTAATGCTCTTCTAGGATATGAGTGCATTAATAAAAGGTTTCTTACACAAAAATTTCAGACAAGCGTTACAGATTTGAATGTTATCTGCTGTTATGCCCCCACTGAGGATGCCAATGAGGATGAGAAGGATTAGGTTTTACGGACAACTTCAGGATATTTTGAATTCTGTCAAGAAAGGAGATATTACCCTTGTGCTAGGTGACTTCAGTGCCAAAGTTGGTACTGACTCTGACCTTTGGGGACGGGTGATAGGCCATTTTGGTATTGATAGCTGCAATGGCAATGGGCAACGTCTCCTACAGGTAAGTAAACTCAATGGTTTCAGAATAATTAACACTTATTACAAACACCGTGATATGCATAAGTACACGTGGGTTTCACCAGATTGGCTGCATAAGAATATGATTGATTATACAGGGTGAATCTGAAAAAGTGGGCAAAACTTTACGGGGTGGTAGAACGCAGCTATACGAACAATATTCGTCATAGAAAGTATGGGCGGAACGCAAATGGCGAGCCGCTAGGTGGCGTTGGAAATGGTATAAAAGGGTCGGTCCTCGCACCCAATGGCATTTCTACCGTGGATTGTCGAGAGGATGGCTGGTTATATTAACCACGAAATGGCGGATATGCACTTTGTGTACAGTGCGGCGGACGGGAATGCAAGTGAGGCACAGAGACGTTACCGCGACCAGTTTCCGATGAGATGCACTCCATATCGGAAAACCTTCGAGCGTTTGCATCGGCGGCTGTGTGAAACGGGATCCTTCACCGCAGCCAAGCAAGACGCAGGGCGTGAAAGGAGTGTCAGGACGCCGCAACTTGCAGAGGACATTCTGCGTAGGGTGGAAGAGTGACCGGGATGTAGCACGCGAGTGGTTTCCCATGCAGTACACATGTCCCAAATGTCAGTTTGCCTTGTGCTACAGGAGGAAGGAATGCACCCCTTTCGTAAGCAGAAGGTACAAGCATTGTCACCGGCGGACTATCAGCCACGTGTCGATTTCGCACGTTGGTACCTCCAGCAGAATGCAGCGCAGCCGGATTTTGGTGCACATGTTCTGTTTACGGACGAGTGCACTTTCACCCGTGAGGGCGTTTTGAATACCCACAATTCACACATGTGGGCATCTACAAACCCGCATGCCACACGTCCTCATTCGTTCCAGCAGCGGTTCTCCGTAAATGTTTGGGCAGGGATCCTCCATGACCATTTGGTTGGCCCATACCTCCTGCCACACCGTCTGGACGGCAAATCGTATAACACATTCCTATGAGAGGTGTTGCCGGAGCTGCTGCATCCGATTCCAACCACCAGCAGGTCGAGAATGTGGTTCCAGCACGACGGTGCGCCTGCACACTTCAGCTTAGATGTGCGGAACACTTTACATGTAATGTTCCCAGGACGATGGATTGGTCGAGGTGGTCCCATAGCTTGGCCACCAAGGTCGCCGGATCTCTTGTGTTTGGACTTTTTCCTGTGGGGCCATATGAAAAGCCTAATCTACGAGTGCCCCATTGAAACCGATATGGATATAGTCACCAGGATAGCCGTTGTTGCCGGCGATATTCGGGAAATGCCTGGTATATTCACAAATGTGCGTCGGTCCCTATCCCGCAGGTGTGAAGCCTGCATTACAGCTGGTGGCAGCTCTTTTGAGCAATTTCTTTGATCCTGTTAATAAAATGTTTTCTGAAGTATCTCCTCTCCTTCTTGTGTTCATTCTTTAAATGTGACAGTGGAAAACTACCTTTTAACTTCTCACCGCTTGCATTCCGACCATACATTCTATGACGAATATTGCTCGTATAGCTGCGTTCTACCACCCCGTAAAGTTTGGCCCACTTTTTCAGATTCACCCTGTATATTAATTAACAGCAAATGGGCCAGTTCTGTTAGCAATACCAGGTCATATAGTGGAGCTGAAATTGGATCTGACCATTACCTTGTTTAAAAGTGTCTGCAAACCAAACTGGCCTCACAAAGAAAGAATAACTACAAAAGGAAAATAAGTTTTGAGGAAACTAGCAAATCTATACCTGGACGTGGGCAAGGTTACTCACCACTCTGCATAGTTGACCCCAGCAGGACCAGCCCATCAGCTAATTGCTCCTGGTGGGTAACCACCCCAGGAGCTCTTGTTTACCAGAAGCAGAGGCCAAAGCTGTGTGTAGCAGAGGCCCTGGAATCTGCTGCCCAGCCCCACAATGACAGGCTCCCAAATGGCAAGGCAGCCAAAGGGGACCCTGCCAGTCATGAGCTGAGGAGAGTAGACAGGGACTTCCGAGCAACTAGGATCCTCCTTTCCCAGGACACAGGTCTTCGCACACAGCAAACATGCAAGCGAGCATTCAGGACTCTGTGAATGTATCCAAGCCAGCGGAACCTTCACAGGGTGGTCCCTTCACCACGGACAGGAACTTACACCAAGGGGTTACATCATAGGGAATAATTTTTAAAGTCTGCAACTTGCATTTTAAAATTACTCAATGAAATCTTACTGCATAAGTGTGTGACCTATAAAATGTCAATAATGCAGAGTTAATGTTTCTAAATTTAAATTTCATTTTTTATTCAGTCTGCATTTATAAATGCACTTTTACAAGAAATTACATCTTTTATGTGTTCTATGACATTTGCAGATGTTGTTTGCAATTGGCACTAAAAATAAATAAAATAACATAGAAATGTGTACAACTGCACTTAATCTCTTTGGTATAGATTGTAGTCAATACAGAATTCTGGATAAACATCTGTAAAACTGTGTGTGCAAAAAAGTGTTAAAAATTTTTCCATACTTTTAATATTTCCTGTAATAATATTTAAATGCTTTTGTAATGCTCCCTCATTATGATAGGTAACCTATATGTACTTAATCGTAACAACGCCTTTCAGGACAAGTCACCTTGGTGTTGTGGATTAAGAGCTGGGGAGCCTCATCTCGGCATATGTTCTCCTCTCTGAGTGGAGCTATGTCTGATTTAGCTAATAAGCAGTTGTGTTTGCAAATTCGATGGATTTCTCTCCTACTTCTAGTGTTTATTAAAAATTAATGAGTTGAATTCAGATGTTGGTTCCCTGCTCTATCTAGATGGCAACATGAATTAAGGTGATAAAGAGGGGGGAGGGAAGCGGATTATTAAAGCAGGCTGATAGATGGCAGCAGAAGTAAAATTGGCTCACCATGAAGATGAGGTTGGCAGTCATAAGCATGTGACCTGAATGAAAAGTAGTTGAGTTGCAGTCTTCTGATGGCTCCCTTCCACTTCACAGTTATATAGTATGACCTTGTCCATAATTTGAAGTACCCTGAGATTGAGGTCTACAAAATTAAAGATGTTTGGCCAGGAGAGCCTAATATGCATAGTATATAGAGGATTTATAGGATGTGAGCCAGATACAATGATGAAGGAAACAAGGAAGGATTGGGTGAGTGAGTCACACTTTCTCCAATTATATGTTTTACTATACACATTTTCCCCTCAATATCTCATTTGCTTTAAAATGATTTTTAACAATTTTAAATTAAATTGTTCTCCTGGTTCAAATTTAATTTGTTTTATAAGCAGTTTATATTATGAAGTAAAAATTATCCTAGCTGCAAACTCAAACTGTAAATTTAACAATATTATCATTTTTTTTATTCTAAAAACTTTACTTTTTCCCCTCTTTTCTGACGAAGATTTTTGCATTGTTTACCACTACAAATCTGAAGTTATATTTTCTTTGCAGTTTTTTTGGCTTTACACAGGGAACTGGAAAGTTATGTCATAAATCAGAGAATGATATCAGGGTGCAAACCTGAATCAAAAAGGTCCAGTAAACATTTTTTTTTTGTGCTTAAAATGTGACATTATGGAGATATTGCTCTTCAAACTATCCATCCTGTGAGGAGGGCTTCCCACATTGCCATGTGTAATGACATGGAACCCAGTGCAAATCACATAGGTAGGGAGGACCAATATGATGTCTGTCACAAGCAAATGCCATGGAAAACACACTCATGTGTATCAGCAGTCAGTCACCTTACTGGTCCGTGCATGACAAAATTTGCATACTGTGATGAAACTGCTGTAACTGCCTAATAAACAGCATTGGTTACCCACAATCACAAGTTTAGTCATCTGTGATACCATAAATTGCTGGTATGCTGAGAACTCTGGTATGCATCTAGCATGGGGGAATGTGCAGGGAATGGTGTGGTAGCTGCTCATCAATAGAGAGTGTTATCCACATTGACATGTGCCTAATCATCATACAATCTTTCAGGTTGATCACTGGTTACAAGAACGTGGATGTCTTGTACCAATGACCCCTGACTGTGGCAGCAATCATGTGGTGCAAATGGAAGATGCTATGGAGAGTGTGGAGAAATAGGCGTATACACCTAAAGACTAAAATTAGACTGTATAATAGTTTGGTTCTTTCTAGGGTTAGTTATGGTAGTGAAACTTGGACGCTGTGTAAACAAGATAACAGGAAACTAGATGCTTACGCAGTATCTTGGGTATTAGGTGGTTTAACTTTGTAACTAATGATGAGGTTAGGCAAAGGAGTCTGCAACCTCCTTTAAGCACCATATTGTGCAGAGAGAGACTCCGCTGGTTTGGCCATGTTGCCCGTATGGATAATTATAGATTGGCGAATAGGGTTATGAACAGTGTGCCTAGAGGCCTCAGAAGGAGAGGGAGACCTAGGATGCGGTGGGCAGACAATGTCAAACAGGACCTTGTTAGAATTGGTGTACAGTGGCCGGATGCAGCAGATGTAGCTCAGGACAGATATGCTTGGAGAATTAAACTGCGTGGTCTGGTTGGACCTCCGTAGCCCATGGCTGCTTGAGGATGATGATGATCCTAAACACCATGCACAATGATTGAACAGTGAGCACCAGAAATGTAGTAGCATTATTCGGAACATCGCAAAAACTAGTTTGGGAAATGCTACATGAGAAACAACAATACCCATATTTTCTCCAGCAAGTGCAGGCATTGTCACCAGCAGACAAACATCCACAGCATGCTTTCTGCGAGTAGTTCTTACGTAGATGCGCCCACAATCCCATGTTTGCCCAAAACATAATTGGTTTGTTGTCAGAGGTCGACCTTGGGTTGAAACTGAGGGTGTCTCAATGGGATCCCCTCTGTCTGGACTTATGTCCGACATTGTGATGCATCATGTCGAAGAAACCACTTTGAAAAAAGCCTAATATAAACCACTACTATATCTTTTTTACGTCGATGATACACTAAGTTTTTGGATCATTCTATATCTGAACTTAATAAATTAATTGACACATTTAATAGTATTATGCCTACTATAAAATTCACCCATGAATCTGAAAAGAATGGAGAATTACCATTTCTTAACATATTAATAAAAAGTAATCAATTAAAATGTAGTACAGCCATATACTGAAAACCTACATTCACACCTAACCTAATTCTGTATAATTCGGCACATCCAATTGGATACAAAAAGTCAGCCATCAAAACATACTTTCTGCACACTTATAGATATTCATCCAATACAACTATATTACATAAAGAATTAAATACAATATACAACATAACGAGACTAGCTGGATATCCTGAAAAATTTATTAGTAAAATTCAGAAAACAGCTAAATTTAACACACAACAAACATCT
This sequence comes from Ryuthela nishihirai, assembly GCA_038380435.1. NCBI lineage: Eukaryota > Metazoa > Arthropoda > Arachnida > Araneae > Heptathelidae > Ryuthela > Ryuthela nishihirai. The sequence continues at coordinate 11,479,005 of JAWZYU010000017.1, forward strand.
CAACCTAACCTTGCACAAATAATTTTTTTAATTTCCAACAAGATATGCACTGATACTTTCAGTTATGAGACCAAACTACCCACTTATCATTTTACATTACTAGTAGGAACCCAGTGAGCAGCCTGGATATCCATACCATTTGGATCTACCTGCAGTACATTAGATAATTTTAAAACAATCTTCGGTAGATTTTCATTTACTGTGTAAGGCATACTAGCAAATTTGCAAGTTCATATTTCTCTTCCCTTGTTCAAGCTAATTTATCTCATCATCATCATCAAAATGAAAAAAATTTGAAATCTATTTTGGCACTGTTTCAGGTTTCTCAGCTCTCTCAACCTGTTTATCTCACTAGTTTCAAATAAGAAACTTGTTTCATTTAAAACCTATATCATTTATATTAAATCTAAGTCTTTAAAAATTTCAACAAAACAGATTTTCCTTTTATGAGATTTGCTTAGTCCAATAAATTTTCTAATGTATAATCAACACTTTTTTTCTCATTTTAGATTTTTAAATTAATATTATCTTTGCACTAGATATTTATTAGAATTTAATAAAACAGGCATAATCTCCTTACCACAAAGTTCACATGCATATAGCTCTATTTTACCCTTTCTACATAAAGAATCTCAAAAGCTCTTAGAAAAGCTAATGGGGTAGGACAATTCTTTTTCTCTATTAATTTCAGATGACTAAATTTTCCCTGTTAAGTTTACATCGAAATGAAGTTGAAAATTATTGCTTAATACATTTTCATATTTAAAAATATCTTCATAATAAAAATAACTGCATAATAACTTTTATATGCTATACTTTTTAAGTTTTAATGAACATTTTGGTGCAGTGTTGGTTTCTATAATGTCTGTATGTTCTGCTACCAACTGAATTATTATTTGTTTACTCCAAACAGTTATATCATGAATTGAACTCTTTATATAAAGTAAAACCTCAGTCCTAAGGATACTGATTTTACAGACAGTGCTCATCTGCGTTATATCAAATCGGTTTCATCTGCCATTGTTCAGCAAAGATACATAAAAAGGGACAAAAAAACAAAAAGTAAATATAAAATGATTACATAACCTACAATAACAGATGAGTATATTCTGAAAATATTATCCAGAAAATTAAGGTAATTCCAAGGTTTTGACCAGAGTGCAAGGGTTGGCTCAGTGAGTAGTATACATACATACAATACATACATAATCATTATGAAGCCATGGGCTATGGAGGTCCAACCAGACTGTGCAATTTTCTTCTCCAGACGGTCTCTTCTGAGCTACAGCTGATGCATTTGGCCACTCTAGGCCAATTCTAGCAAGGTCCTGTTTGACATTGTCTGCCCATTGCATCCTAGGTCTTCCCCTTTTTCTGAAACCCTTAAGCACACTGTTCATAATCCTGTTGTCAATCTGCAGCAATGCATACGGGCAACATGGCCAAACCAAAGCAGTCTCTCTCTGCACAATATGCTGCTCAAAAGAGGTTGATGACTCATTCTTCTAACCTCATCATTACTTACAAAGTCAAACCACCCAATGTCCAAGATACTGCATAAATATCTAGAATCAAAGGCATCAAGTTTCTTGTTATCCTGCTTACAAAGGATCCATGTTTCGCTACCATAACTAACCTTAGAAAGAACCAAACTATTATACAACCTAATTTTAGTCTTTAGGTGTATATGCTATTTTTCCACACTCTCCGCAGATTGGGGCGGGGGTTGCTCAGTTGGTAGCGTGCCAGGCTCGTAATCTGTAGTTTCCAGGTTCGAGTCCCAGCTGGCTCAGCGTTGAGATTTATCTCCGCAAAACTCCCCGCCCTGTCCACAGTCAGTAGGGGACACCGATGGGCTTGAAAAGGCCACAGTCCATCGGATGGGACATTAAGCCATGGCCCTGTGTGTGGGAGAGCCATACCCTGTGCACATAAAGGAACACACTGGATGGCCTTTACGGAAGGCTACCATCTGTCTCCCAACAGCTGTTCCAGTGGGTCCCCTCCCCAAACCTTCTCTGAGCCTTCGGGTCCTTGTGACCTGGCCATTTAGACCATGATGTGCAAAAAAGTGCCGCTCCGAAGTAAAACAACCCAACCCAATTCCACAGATTCTTAGGAGTCCCAGCGGCAATCCCTTTTGTCTATTTATATCATGCCGCACATCACCAGTATCTGTTACATAATATCCAAGATAATTAAACTGAGACACTTGCTCAAGAGTACAGCCATTTAAAGCAACTGAAGCACTATCTGCCTGACCCATTTTCATCACTTTACTTTTTCTCTGTTTATCACCAAACTTACCCTATTAACAGTCTCATCAACAGCCCTAATGAATGAATTCATGTCATCAACATCATTACCCAACAAGGCCAAATCATCTGCATAATCTAAATCAGAAATTTTGAAATCTCTAGACCACTTAAGGCCAAAATCTTTCCCTTGCAAAGAATTTCACATAACATAATCAATAACCAAACAAAAGAGAAAAGGAGACAATATGCACCGTTGTCTAACTCCACTAATAATGCTAAACCAATCACTGCAAAACGTACCAACTCTCACAAGACTCAGTGTAATTATAGAGAGCTCTCATTACACTAACTTAACAGGTATTCCATACTGTGATGGTCCACCCATTGACTTTTACTTTTCCTTAATCAGTTTTGCCTTATTTACATTATATTAATCATTTTGGGGATTAATATTTGTTTTGGACATCGCAATTCTCGTTTCCAAGCTGAAGGAGTTGCACATGCACAACTCTGACTTTTTGATTGTCAGCCACTAATGCCCGTATATAGGACAAGGCCCCTTTGCATCATAGCTAACATAATCATCAGATTATTCAAATGTTTTCCTGGCATGCAACAGCCATGTGCCAGATTTGCACGCAGCATGTATACTAAGTGATGTTAGGTCACAGAGTCAGAGTAAGAAGTGTAGTCATAGTTCGAACGAGTATTGTCAGTGGAGATGTAGTATTGTTGGGGAGAGAGATGTAGTAGAGATTTAGATAGATGTGAGTTGTTATCACTCGAACTTTTGTATTCTTCCACTCATAGTGAGTCTTTGAATTTTTTGGAAAAAAAATTTGTTTTTAGAAACTTTTGAATTTTTGCTATTTTTTTCCTCAGCAACTTAAATTGATTTTTTGATTAGATTTAAACTTTAATTAAACTTGATAATACTGTTTTTGAATTTTTACTTGATAAATAACACTATATACATAATGAACCCTATTTTAACTTTATTTGGCAAAGTTAAATTGACTGGTGCCAGACAAAGCTATCCAGAATTTTGAATAAATTTCAACCAAGCAAAAGGTCCAACTTGAAAAGTTAATAATCTTTGGAGGGTTACAGAACTACAGTACTGTGCAAATTAGTTGGGACAATAGGAAAATGCAGTATCAAAGACACAACTAAAATATTTATATTCATAATAGTGTACATAGTTAATAGTGAATGTGACCCTCCTTAGCTTTAATTACTTCTTTCACCCTCTCAACCATTGATGCCACTAGCTTTCCACACATCTCCTTCACTTCAGGGTTGTGGTACCACACTTTCATGACACTTTCTATCATTTTGGTTTTCGTCGTGCAACCCATCTTAGATATGCGCGCTTTAAAAATGGCCCACAAATTTTCAATGGGGTTTAGATCGGGTGAATTTCCTGGCCACTCCAATACCTTCAAATGTTGCTGGGTAAAGAAGCTCTTAGCAAGCTTAGAATTGTGGCATGGAGCCAGATCCTGTTGAAATACCCCATCGCCGTTAGGAAACGGCTTCTGCAGTGTTGGGACCATTTTCGCCTCCAGAACGCCTATGTATTTTTTGCTGTCCATCATTCCTACAATGGGGTGAAGCGTCTGTGGCCCGGAAGCTGTGAAACATCCCCAAAACATGACCTTGGGTAGGTGTTTGGGGGATTGCTGGATGTGGCCGGATTGAAGAGGTTCTCCAGGTGAGTGGCAAATGAAATTTGATCTGTAGACATGCACCTCAAAGTGGTTTCGTCGGAAAATATCACTTTTTTCCAATTCTCCACAGTCCAATCTCGATGTTTCTTTGCCCAGGATAGCCTTTTTTTACTTCATAGCGGGTGTCAAAAGCTGCTTTTTGGAGGGGTGTCGAGTCCGGCGGCCACACTCCAGAAGACGACACATACGGTGGAAGCATCTATATTAACCCCATGAACCAAAGCTCATTCTAATAGCTGACTTAACAGAAAGTCAGGCAAATATTCTGAAGTTTTATACTGAATAATAATTTTAATAAAACAGGTTAAATTTAAAACCACCATCCAGCAATGGCCATATCTACATCAGATTTTAACATTTTGAGGAAAACTCTTCAAACGGAATATGCAAAACATATTTTGAGTGCATATTCTCCCAACATTTGATTTAAATAGACTAAATTTCAATAACATTCCCTATGCAAGCTTTTCATCTATTACAAAAATACAACAGTAAAAGTAATTAATACTATAAAAAAAAGTGTCCAAATGATTCCTATTTGGAGTGTGATTGCATCCCAGCTTATAGTATCATAACTACAGCTTTCAATGGCCTCTCCTACTTATGTAAAATTTTCATATGACCACCAACTGCTTGGAATATTTTCAAAATTTTTGTCCATACCATAATGCTTTTTATTCCTTCCCTCAAAACTGTTTATGCTGCAGTATTCTGGTTCAACTTCTTACTAGCATTTTTCCTTTGAAATTTTATGTTTACAGAAATTCAAATAGGATTAAAAAATAAGATATATCCTTACCAGAAAGCTATAGAGGGATGTTCTTTTAGAACAGAAGTAGATAAAACTGGAAGTCTTTTCAAATGGCTTTTAGAAATCTGATCACTGTTATTAAAAAATGAAAACAATAAAATATTAATTGTAAATTCTCAACTCAATCAACAAAACATATTTATATTGCCATGTTAAGAAATGTTTTAGGTGTGTTTAATGTCACAGTTTAAAACTTTAAAACTAAAATAAATTTAAAAAATACATATTTTCTGATAAGCACCCTAAAAGGTAGAAAATAAACCTAAAACATATTCCTGGTGCAATCAGTCACTAAATTCGCATTCACCTCAAAGGAAGTTAGGGTATTGATTTGGCTACTCAACAAGTTTGCCAGTGCCCTATCTTCCTTTGAAGTGAATATGAATTCAGTGGCTGATTCCACCATGAATGTGTTTTAGGTTTATTTTCTACTTTTTAGGATGTATATTAGAAAGACAGGTATTTTTTAAAATTTTTCATTTATTTACTTTTTCTCTTTGTCACTAAAAACACCTAACTTCAGAAACTTTTATTTGATATATGACTCATAAATATCGATCACATTTTCCTCTCCCTCCTTTTTTAAAGTTGTGTACGCATTAGTCCATATCATTGCAGATGTCATGAGTGAGATATAACTTGTTAAGGTTGAACCCCATGAAATTTCTGTTTAATCTTGGGGAGAAGGGAAATGGTGGGGGGTATAATTTGAAATAGACTGAGATGGTCCACATATAACCTTTCATTTGAAACCTAATTCATAACTGTTTCTTTAAACATCCCACTAACCATTTTCTCTCTATAGGTAGTTGGAATGTGAGGACTCTGCACAGAGCTTTTTCACTTGATGTCCTCACACAAGAATTCCACCATTATAATTTAGATATTCTCGGCTTGCAAGAGACCAGATGGACAGATGGACAGATAAAGGTCAGATTCTTAAAAATAATCTTAAATTTCTCTTTTCAGGGAGGGACGACAATAAGCATCACCAAGGCATGGGTCTGCTTCTCAGCAGACACGCTAGTGATGCTCTTCTAGGATATGAGTGCATTAATGAAAGGTTTCTTACAGCAAAATTTCAGACAAGCATTAAAGACTTGAATGTTATCTGCTGTTATGCCCCCACTGAGGATGCCGATGAGGATGAGAAGGATAGGTTTTATGGACAACTTCAGGATATTTTGAATTCTGTCAAGAAAGAAGTTATTACCCTTTTTCTTTGTGACTTCAATGCCATAGTTGGTACTGCCTCTGATCTTTGAGGACAGGTGATAGGCCCTTTTGGTATTCGTAACAGCAATGGGCAATGTCTCCTACAGGTAAGTAAACTCAATGGTTTCAGAATAACTAACACTTATTACAAACACCATGATATGGTTTTCGTACACATGGTTTTCACCAGATGGGCTGCATAAAAATATGATTGGTCCATAGAAAAGAAAGTGACATTTTTGAGCATTATAATGCAGATTTCAGCATTATTACTTTTCATTTGCTGGCACAATACAAAAACACACAAAAAACTATAACAAAAGAGATGGTACATTGAGTTTAAAGTGGGTGATAAGGTCTTATTAAAGACACATTACAAAAGTTACAGAGAACGTTTCATAAAAAAAAGTTTGTTCCCTTATATGCTGGTCCATATATTATAAAATGAAATGTAAACTCTCTTTGACATAAATTCGGCAACAATGGGATGAATTCATTGATAGATACTTTAATAGAGTAAATATAAAGCCATTCAAAAAAAAGTTCTTTAGAATTTTCTATCTCTTGAAACTGAAGATTTTTCTTCCTCAAAAGTACCACCAGAGCACTGACAAGTGAGAAATCGCATTGATTTTTTTCCACTTTCATACAACAGGAGAAAGAATTGTCAAACCATCATCAACTGTCCTTCAATTTCAAGAATCTGAATTATTACTGCCATCCACAAAGTGGCAGCCACCAATGCTCAATAGTAATGGAAAAGACTTTGTGATGGTCCACCCATTCACTTTTACTTTTCTTTAACCAGTTTTACTTTATTTACGTTATGTTTTTCATTTTGGGGATTATTTTTAGTTGGCCATCATTTTTCCTCATTCCGAGCTGCTAAAGGAGTTGCACATGCCCAACTCTGACTTTTGATTACACTAACACAGCCACTAATGTGCACATTAAGGACACATCCCCTCTTGCATCATAGCTAGCACGTGACAGTAAGATTATGCAAATTTTTTTCCCAGTGTGCAACACATGCCTCGTGTATACTAAGTGATGTTAGGACACAGAGTCAGTAGATGTCAGTAGGAAGGTAGTGATGATAGTAGAGTAATAATAATGGAAATAGAGAATGATGTTAGCTGAGAAGTTTGTCAGTTTTGGAGATGTTTAAATGAGCTTTTATTTGCTCACACTATTTTGTATTCATCAGTTTACATGGTAAGTGGGCAATTTTTTGGAAATAAATTTTGTTACATGAATATTTTGACTGTTATTTTTTCTCTTGAGCAACGATAATTGATTTTGATTAAAATTTAACTTTTAAAAAATTGACAATCTTTTGATTTCTTATTCAATAAGTAATGCCCATATACTGAACGAACCCTCATTTAACTTTATTTGGCAAGTTAATATTGTCTGGTGCCCGATAAGCTATTCGAAGTTTTAATTTGCATCAGTCAAAAAGCCCAAAAGAAATTTAATAATCTTTTGGAGTGTTACAACACAAGACATCATCTCAGTGGCTCTTCAGTAATAACTCTCCAATGAAACATCAACTGCAGCTGGAGGGAAATTCGGCTTTGACTACCTCAACAGAGTGCCAACATAAAATATACACAGTCTTATAAGAATAATATGACCACCTACCATAGTATATGTATGGTAGGTGGTCATATTATTCTAATACAACTGTGTAGGTCTGTAAATGGTAGCTAGGTAGTCACTGGAAGGAGAGCTATGCACCAATCCCCTGTGATGATGCATAGAACCGGCCAGGCCTAGCACTAATGTCCGACATCGCCTTCTCATGATGCAGACCGTTAGTACCTTTCAAAAGACATACTCTCTTGTGGAAGTGAACGGAATGGAGGGCTGCCAGATTAGTGTGGCCTACTGATCTGGACAACTATGGCTACTTTTCTTTTTTTTTTTCTACCCTGCTGAGGAGTGGTCAACCACACAGGGTCCTGGTGCTGACTATATAAACCCACTGGACTGAACAAATATATGGCTCTGAGCTTGATTATGGATCCTGATTTTGCTGCACTGGTGGGCTTCTGTGGAGAGAAAATCTTCCGCTGTGTTTTCTGTTTCTTTGTGGGTTGACAGCCCCAAGTGAATAGATTCACAGGATATGTTTATCAGCTGGTGGATAATCCTGAGCAGAGGTCATCACAGGCACCTGAACTCTTTGCTTCTATTGGCATCATCAAATTCTACATTGGAGGAAGTCTTCCAGTGTAGATGGCTTCAGCCTTTAGTGGTGGGGGAATGGGTCTTTGCCCCATGTCTGCGATTAGGAAGCTGTTTGATATTGTCGGCATTCCCTCTCTCAATAAACATAGTTTCTTTAAACATCCCACTAACCATTTTCTCTCTATAGGTAGTTGGAATATGAGGACTCTGCACAGAGCTTCTTCTCTTGATGTCCTCACACAAGAATTCCACCATTATAATTTAGATATTCTCGGCTTGCAAGAGACCGATAGATGGACAGATAAAGGTCAGATTCTTAAAAATAATCTTAAATTTCTCTTTTCAGGGAGGAACAATAATAAACATCATCAAGGCATGGGTCTGCTTCTCAGCAGACACACTAGTGATGCTCTTCTAGGATATGAGTGCATTATTGAAAGGTTTCTTACAGCAAAATTTCAGACAAGCGTTAAAGACTTGAATGTTAACTGCTGTTATGTCCCCACTGAGGATGCCGATGAGAAGGATTAGGTTTTACAGACAACTTCAGGATATTTTGAATTCTGTCAAGAAAGGAGATATTACCCTTGTTCTAGGTGACTTCAATGCCAAAGTTGGTACTGACTCTGACCTTTGGGGAGGGGTGATAGGCCCTTTTGGTATTGGTAGCTGCAATGGCAATGGGCAACGTCTCCTACAGGTAAGTAAACTCAATGGTTTCAGAATAACTAACACATATTACAAACACCGTGACATACATAAATACACATGGGTTTCACCTGATGGGCTGCATAGGAATATGATTGATTATATATTAATTAACAGCAAATGGGCTAGTTCTGTTAGAAATACCAGGGCATATAGGGGAGCTGAAATTGGATCTGACCATTACCTTGTTAAAAGTGTCTTGCAACTTAAACTTAAAAAGTGTTGTGCTAAAGTTAAAAAATTTACCTTTAATACTGAAGCTCTGAAAGACCCAGTTATAGCTAAAGCTTACCATAATAGGTTACTTAGTCATTATGACAGTCAAGGTTTGCTTAATACTGAAGTTGAGGAAAAATGGGGCCATTTTTAACAGGCTTTTTTGGAAACTAACAGTACTCTTCTAGGGAAAAAGGAGCAGAGGAGGCAGAATTATTTAAGTGATAAGGCACTTGAGCTTATTTCAGAAAGAAAGAACTGCAGGAATGCCCTTAATCAATACCCTACTAGTCCTAATTGAAAGCATTACAGAGAACTTAATAAACGTGTAAAAGATCAGTTAGCTGCTGATAAGAATCTTTGGCTTGATAGTTTGGCTGACAAAGCTGAAGAAGCAGTTAGACAGCACAACAGCAGAGAGCTGTACCAGATAGTTAATGTTTTATGTGGTAGAAAACGAACAGGTATACAGGGATTGAAGGATAAACAAGGTAAGGTTATAGAAGGTGAGGATTCTGTCATAGCTAGGTGGGCTGAGCATTTCAGTGATATTCTAAACAATGCGGTTAGTTCTATTCCCATTGTTTGCAATGATGATAGTTGCATTGATGGCTTTAGTGTTGGCCCTATAACACAATCTGAAGTTATTTTGGCTGTTTCTAAACTTAAACTTCATAAATCCCCAGGGGTAGATGAAATTACTACGGAAATGCTTAGAGCTGGGAATGTTTCGGTTACTACTTGGATGACTGAAATTCTGAATATCTTTTATGATAAAGGCATGGTTCCTAAGGATTTTACCAGAGCTATTGTTATCCTATTTTCAAAAAATGTGATTACAGTTCTTGTGATAACTATAGGGGTATCAGCCTACTCTCTGTTCCAGGTAAAGTTCTTTCCATGATTGTGCTTAATAGAATTAAGAATCTGGTTGACAGTCAATTGCGTGATGAGCAATGTGGATTCAGAAGTGGTAGGGGATGTGTGGATCAGATATTTTCACTTAGGCAGATTCTTGAGAAATGTTTAGAGTTTCAGAAACCTTTGGTTGCTAGCTGTGTTGATTTCAAAAAGGCTTTCGACTCTGTTGATTGTCATAATTTGTGATTGATTGTGAGATCATATGGTACATCTGACAAGTTAGTTAACATAATGAAAGCTCTCTATAATAACACTGAGTCGGGTGTGAGAGTTGGTAAGGCTTGTAGCAATTGGTTTAGCATTACTTCTGGTGTTCGACAAGGGTGCATTCTGTCTCCTTTTCTCTTTAGCTTGGTTATTGATTATGTTATGCAAAATTCACTTCAAGGGAAAGATTTTGGCCTTAAATGGGCTGGAGATACGAAAATTTCTGATTTAGATTATGCCGATGATTTAGCCCTTTTGGCAAATGATGTTGATGAGATGAACTCTTTCATTCGAACTGTTGATGAAACTGGTAGTAGAGTTGGTTTGGTTATAAACAGAGAGAAAACTAAAGTGATGAAAATTGGTCAGGCAGGCTGTGATTCAGTTACTCTGAATGGCTGCAGTCTTGAGCAGGTGTCACAGTTTAATTATCTTGGGATAGATAATGGTGATGTGTGGCATGAGATTAACAGACGAATAGGGATTGCTGCCGGGAGTTTTAAGAATCTATGGAGAGTGTGGAGAAATAGGCGTATACACCTAAAGACTAAAATTAGACTGTATAATAGTTTGGTTCTTTCTAGGGTTAGTTATGGTAGTGAAACTTGGACACTTTGTAAACAAGGTAACAGGAAACTTGATGCTTTTGATTCCAGATGCTTACGCAGTATCTTGGGCATTAGGTGGTTCAACTTTGTAACTAATGATGAGGTTAGGCAAAGGAGTTTGCAACCTCCTTTAAGCAGCATATTGTGCAGAGAGAGACTCCATTGGTTTGGCCATGTTGCCCGTATGAATAATTATAGATTGGTAAATAGGGTTATGAACAGTGTGCCTAAAGGCCTCAGAAAGAAGGGGAGACCTAGGATGCGATGGGCAGACAATATCAAACAGGACCTTGTTAGAATTGGTGTGCAGTGGCCAGATGCAGTAGATGTAGCTCAGGATAGACTTGCTTGGAGAACTAAATTGCACTGTCTGGTTGGACCTCCGTAGCCCATGGCTGCTTGATGATGATGACGACAACTGTGTAAATAACCATTAGTAAAGAATCACAGGGGGTGTCCTGTAAACATGGAACTCATGAAATAATAAGCTGGGGAAAAAAAAGCTTATTATTTCATAATTAACCATTTTCATTAATCTATCTATTGATAAGCATTAATGGAAATTTGTCTTCTTTCATAAAAAAAAACAAGATTGAGGATGATGAAAACTATTTAATAGCACTTCATGTTTTTTATTGCAGCTGAAGGTTAATAATGAACCTACCTTACAGTTGATTTCTTAAGGTATCATCATCATCCTCGAGGAGCAATGGGCTACGGAGGTTCAACCAGCTTGTGCAAATTAGTTCTCCAAACACATCTGTCCTGAGCTACATCTGCTGTACTGGCTAATGTAGCCCAATTCTAACAGGTCTTGTTTGACATTGTCTTCCCACAGCATCCTAGGTATCCCCCTCTTTTTCAGGCCTTTAGGCACACTTTTCATAACTCTATTTGCTAATCTATAGTATTGCATTGGGGCAACATGAACAAATCAACAAAGTCTCTCTCTGCCCAATATACTTCTCAAAGGAGGTAGTCGACTCATTTCCCTAACCTCATCATTCAAGTCTTTTCATTTATCTGAGGCTTAATAATTAACGTCAAGTTTCTCATAATGGAAGACATTTGCATTGGAGTTACTTTGGGGACTTTTTTTTTTCCCAAGAGAAAACTGAATTGCTTATCCTAAACTAAGAAATAGAAATACCAAATGAAAGATCATTGAATCTGCACAATAAAATACATTATGTGAAAAAAGTGTCCAGACACTTCCACGTTATGTAAATGGAAAGCCACTTTCAAAGCTCCCTAACATTGAAAATAAACATTTTATGCAAAAACTGTTATTGGCGATAAATTGTAGATGTCACTCAAACTCTCTAAACATATTTTCCACAATATTCGTTTAATATTTAAAGAATGAATGGAAGCTGAAGCATTTAGCTTCAACTTTTGACACTCGTGAAAAAAATACCTCAATAGGTAAAGCACAACTCTTTAACAATTTGTTCACTAACATAAATTAAATATTGAAAGACTGATGAAATCTTAAAAAATCGATGTGCAATTTGGCACAACGAGAGGTGTGCAGAGCAAGTCAAAGCGCTTCCACTGTGAATGGTCTGTTGTGAGGTTCCAGGCCATTCGGGTGGAAAGACAGCGGAGAACGTTCTGCCCTGCTCTTCTGGGCCAGAAACTCAGGGGAGTAAGAAGATGAAGAAGAGATGGAGGAGAATGACTCCCCCAGAATGTCAGTGGTTGCTTTGGGATCAGCAACTGCCTGTCCATTGTGCTCCAGGATCGATAACGAGTGGGATGAGTAGTTACCACCCATTTTCCGAACTTTATCCCATACGACCTTAGAACTGGTCGTGCTGGTGATAGAAGATGTATATTTGATCCAAGATTCCTTCTGGTTCTGGTGCCAGACAAAACGAGCTTTCGCCCTGGTGCATTTGAACGTTTCAAAGTCGGGGGACGTCGGATATCTCCAAAACACCCCTCAAGCCTTGTTCTAAGCCTTATGAGCTGCAGTGCAATCTGGATTCCACCATGGTTTCAGAAAACAATGAAACCATGTCGAAGTTTGAGGAATTGCTGATGCAGCTGCATCTACGATACAGTCCATTATCTCCGCTACTGCCACATTGATGGGCTCCTTGCTGACAGAGTGGTCATTGAGCTCAAAGATAAGCTCAAAACCACTCCATCAGCCCAATCAAGCCTCCACCATGAGATGCATGAAGGGATGCAAGGCCCCCCACAGGAGATGGTGCACACCAAGGGGAGGTGATTGCTTCCATAAGGGTTGTCCTCGACCTCCCATGTAAAGAGTGGAAGGATTGAGGAGGAGCAAATGGTGAGGTCAATGGCAGTGAAAGTGCGGGTTGGGGAGTGAAAGTACGTACTGACATTGGTGTTCAACAGGGAGAGAGAAGGATCCAGGAGCCACTGTTCCAGGACCCCATCCCTCCAGTTGGTGACAGCACTGCCCCAAAGTGAACTGTGTCCATTGAAATCCCCCAATATGAGGAATAGAGATGGCAGCTGTGAAATAAGATCATCAAGGTCTTCCTGGAAGATGATGGTCCCAGGTGGAAGGTATACAGAGCAGAGTCGATCCCACGAAGAGGTGGATTGCTATCACCTCTAAGTTGGTGGTGAGAGGTATGACCTGGAATGGAGAATGGTTGCTCACAAGGATGGTGATACCCCTGCAAGCTGGACCATCTCCATCCCGGTTCTGGCGAACTAGTAAAAGTGCTGGATCGTGGGATCTGTGACTGGCTGCAAGTATGTCTCCTGCAGACACACACAGATGGGCTAGTGTGCCTCAAGGAGGACCTTGATGTCATCAATATTCTTTTGGAATCCACGACAATTCCATTGTAGGAGTGTGGCCATCTCAGGACTTAGAAGAGTGGGCAGATGACGAATTCCTATTCAATTTAACTGCTGCAGAGGACGGTTTAGTGAATAGGAAGAGGGTGGTATCCATGTCCTCAGAATTGTCCAAGGGACATGGATCTGTGACTGCTCTTTGTGGAGGTATGATGGTTTTCTTTTTGGGCCCTGGTGGGGCCCCATGGGGTTTGGAAGGTCTAGCTGTCTGAAGATGGAACAGAGGAGGCCTTCCAGTGGAGGTGGAAGGCTGAGTTGCAGGAATGGAAACGGGTTGATGTTGAAGTCGACACCAACCTCAGTTTCGCCTGCATCAGGATTATCTTGCTGCAGGTGAGAAAGATTCAGTAGGTGGTACACTGATGCCAGTTTACACCGCCACTGAAGTCATTGGAATGATGCGCTTTCCAATGACTGCAGTGGCATGGGATACCTTGCCAGGTGGGACAGGCGGTGTAGCAAGCTTTCTCACTTCAGCATAAGAGATGATCATTTGGAGGCGTTGAACCTCCTTTTCCTCCTTCCACTTGGGACAGTCGTGAGAATATGCCAGATCTCGCCACTACAGTTCACACAGCTTGCCTTTTCTGCTGTGAAGTTGGGATCAAGGTGATATTTACTGCCACAGCGAGCACAGGTGGGTTTGCACCGGCAAGCTGTGCGGGCATGACCATATATCTGGCACTGAAAGCAGTGCAGAGGGTTCGGAATATACGGTTGTACCTCACAATGCAAATAACCTGCCTTGATGGAAAAAAAGCAGGCGTGGCAAATGTCACAATCAGTACTAGGGTGGGACCAATTTCCCATCACGGTGTCGAAACCCAATGGATCGCTGTTACTCCTTGAGGCATGAGCTCTGAGAGGATTTCCTCCTCAGTGACTTTGAGGAGGCCCCACTCAATGATCATACCCTGAGAGGAATTCAGTTTTGTGGGGAGTGACTTCGACAAAGAGTAGCTCGAAATCACTCCAATCAACCCAATCAAGCCTCCACCATGAGATGCATGAAGGGATGCAAGGCCCCCCCCCCCCCCCCCACAGGAGATGGTGCACACCAAGGGGAGGTGATTGCTTCCATAAGGGTTGTCCTCGACCTCCCATGTCTCTGACCTTCAGGAGCCGTTCCGAGTGTTTGGAACAAGCAGTCTCAACCTCCAAGTCACCAGATTATAAGCGCTTGACAGATTTCAGCTCTCCCGCAAGACCTTTCAAACCTGTATTTACAAAAAATGGGGACATGATCACCATGGTATGGACGATCAGAAATCTTGGGAATGAAGACACAGACAAAGACAACGATGGCAGAGATAACAGAGATGAGGAAGATGGGGGCTCATGTCGAGCAATCTTGTTGGCATTGATCGTATAAATTTCTTCATTAACTCTCATGTTTGTTTTCATGTGGTTCAGTGCCCGCTATCCTCACACTCCATGGAGCCCAACAAGGGGATGCCCAGTCGGGCACCAGGGCTATGCGAGCACTATATCCATACAGACAGTGAGCCAAGCCCTCATAAATAAATAAAAGGAAAATGAAAAGAGAAATGTGCAGAAATAAACTTTCTACACAAAAGAATTTAAGCGAAAAATAATCATATTGTGATCGATCAAACTGGCCACACAAAGAAAGAATAACTTCAAAAGGAAAATAAGTTGCGAGGAAACTCACAAACCTGTACCCGGATGTGGGCAAGGTTACTCACCATTCTGCATAGTTGACCCTAGCAGGACCTGCCCACCAGCCGATTGTTCCTGGGGGGGGGGCACACCAGGAGCTCCCATTTACCGGAAGCAGATGCCCCGGAATCTGCTGCCCAGCCCCACAAAGACAGGCTCTCCAATGGCAAGGCAGTCAAAGGGGATCCTGCCAATCATGAACTGAGGAGAGAAGACGGGGACCTCCGAGCAACTACCAGGATCCTCCTTTTCTCGGGACACAGGTCTCTGCACACAGCAAACATGTGGGCGAGAGTTCAGAAACCTGTGAAGGCACCCGAGCCAGCGGAACCTTTACAGGGTGGTCCCCTCACCCCATACAGGAGCTTGCACTTAGGGGGGATTCATGGCTTCATGAGGTTGGCACCATACCCCAGTCTTCCATTGGTATGATGAAGTTTAAATCAAGATTCATCACTCCAGGCTATCCATTGCCAATTTTCGATGGTCCGAGTTTGACATTCTTTAGCCCTGGCAAGGCGTTGATCCTTGTGTCATGTCGGTAGAAGTGGGACTCTCGTAGGTCAGCGGAAGTCAAAGCAATGAAGTGAGCATTGCAAGGTCCATGCACTGACTTCCCAGCTGGAACCGGCATTCAGATGGGAGGTGATTCCAGATAACATCTGGCCTCTTTCAGTCTGTACAATGTGGGTCAGACAGTGAAGCCCACAATCATTCAAGGCTGGTTGTCCTCTGCAGTTTGTCCAAATGCTTGTTTTTTGCTGAATTTTCATATTCCTGGAACACTCTTGAAACTGTCATACGAGAAAATTCAAGTTGGTTGAGAATTTCAGAGATTGAGTGTCCCATCCGTCGGGCATCTACAATCTGCCCTCTGTCAAATGCATCTAAATCTTGCGCCTTTACCATTACACTTCTCACGATGAATGCTTGGAGAAGCCAAAGCTGACAGCTATATATGACCAGAATTTCAGCCACACATGCATGGGACTTGCGGTACTGAATTTGGATAACATCTCCTATACCTGGGAATTCAATGGCACTTCAGTTTAGTATTTAGTGACAGAGTTTTAAAAGTTTAAAACTAGTACACTGCATTATTATTAAATTTAGAATGGACTGTTTTACACTAACTGATTTATTGAATGCAGAGCTCAAAACGAGGTTAGTAGAGTGAAAAACAATTTACATTTATACCATTACAAAGTGCCCCTTGCAGTTTGTGGATGGCTTAAAAATTTCCATTACACTTCTGGTCTGATTATAATTATTACAGTGTGCCCAAGAAATTTTAACCACCCAGGTAACAAACTATAATCAAAAAGTTTACAAATACTGTTACAGAACATTTGAAAATTTTACTACATAAGTGTAAAAGCTAGTACTTACTCAACATAATCTCCACATGTAGCTTGAAGAACAAGAGCAGCCAATTGGAACAATGTTTCACTATCCACTTCTAATTCTCCCTGAATAACAAAAAACAAAACACTTTCTAGAGATTCCTCATTCAAACTAAATTCATTGCTATAAAGTAAAAATTTACTAACCAATTTCATTACTATGCATAATTTTATAGCTCATTTGATAGAGCAGTGTTTTGATACAACTGTACATAGAATTTTTATAAAATGAATACTGCTAACTCTTAAATACATTCAACTGAAAAACAAAACATCCAAATTATCAGCACCTACTATAATGTTGCAGGAATTATTACGAACCAGCCATATTTTGTAAATCATTTTTGTCAGAGAAATACTGTCTGAAAGGATAATTTATATAAAAATAAATAATACAGTCAAACTTGTTTATAATGAAGTTAGTAATAATGAAATTATGGATATAACAAAGACAAAGCCCATTCCTCTTCAATTTGAGTTTTAAAATTATGCTATACATATAGCGATGGCTCATGACTAAAAGTTTTGGTTGGGCAGTTTCACTACTTTAGGCAGGGCCCAAATGTAAGAAGGAAAATCAATCCATGGTAAATACACAGATCACCTGTAAATATATATATATAATTCAATAAATAAATATTTGGAAAAAATGAGTGCCAATGGAGAATTGCAGGATTTGAACTTCCAACTATCCAGATACATGCCAGAGCAGACTCATAAGTTGCCTTCACTGATTATAAATGGCACAAGGTCTGCCACATTAAGTGAAAGATATAAAGATCACATTTTGGAAACTAATTATCATCCAATGGTTGGCTGGTAGAGCACTCTGGTTATCTGGACAGCCATGAGTTCGAATAAAATAAGTAAAGGAGGATGGCAACAGACTGGATTTCTATTGCGGTATATGGAGTAGGGGTGGCTCAGTCGGTAGTACACCAGGCTCATAACCTGTAGTTCCCAGGTTCGAGTCCCAGCTGGGTCAGCATTGAGATTTATCTCAACAAAATTCCCCACCCTGCCCACAGTCAGCAGAGGACACGAAAAGCCACCATCCATTGGATGGGATGTCAAGCCACTGCCCCATGTGTGGGAGAGCCATACCCTGTGCATGTTAAAGAACATGCTGGATTACCTTGATGGGAGGATACCATCTGTTCCCAACAGCTGTTCCAGTGGGTCCCCTCCCCCAACCTTCTCTGAGCCTTCGGGGTCCTTGTAAACTGGCCCATGGTGTGCAAAAAAGTGCTGCTCAGAGGTAAAACAACCCAACCTACTGCAGTATAACATTTCCTTCCTCCTTTTTTTCATATCTTTAAAACATTTCTTGAAAACTGCATGAAAATACACACATTACATAATTTTTTGCCTCTACTGACTTTAACAGCATTCTTGGGGGGGGGGGGGGGCATGGCTTCCTTGGTTCCCCCCTATATTCAAGCCCTGACTATATATAACGGCAGAAATGCCAATGGCAGTACCAAGCTGAAAACACCGGTTCTCGTTGGCAACTCAACATGCTCAACAACTCTGCCATTGGCAGAAATGCCAATGGCAGTTACCAAGCTGAAAACACCGGATCACTGAAGTTAAGCAGCTTTGGATGCGGTCCATACCTGGGAGGGTGATCACCTAAGAATCACCACGTGCAGTTGGCAAAAAATCTTCTGAGGACCTGCCATCCTCACAGATCCCTCTACTATGGCATATTAAACTGACAGGCTCTTGTCAGACCTCTGTGGCAAGCAGCTGCTTAAGGAGGAATTTATTTTTTTTTAATGGCGGAAATTGAAAAAAGACCACCATTAACAATTGAAGCGTAATCTATGAGATTTATTTAGTAAAAACAACTTGTTGAGAAAGGGTAGTGATCACACATGTGAAACGATTCAATGTTTATTTTACCTTTTAATGAGTATTACATTTTACAGAAGGCACGTTTTAATAAGGTGTTGAACCTCCTCAAACAGCAATACGAGCTTTCAATCTGGCATGCAATCGGTCATACAAATGCTGGATATCACGCTGGGGGGATACTATTCCATGCCCTTTCAATTTGGACGTGTAATTCAGTGATGGTCGTTGCCTGCCGCAGTCCATGGAAGTCTTTGTAAGATCCAGTCCCACATCCATTTGTAAGATCCAGTCCCAGACATGCTTGATTGGAGACAAATCCGGAGAGCGTGCTGGCCAAGGGAGTTGGTGCACTGACTGAAGAGCATGTTGAGTTGCCCAGGCAGGGTGTAGACTGGCGTTATCCTGCTAGAATATTGCATTTGGGATTACACTCAAATATGGCAGGATGACTGGCTGTATGATGTCGCTGACATACATACTGTTATTCAGTGCACCCTGTACAAACACCAGACACGTACGAGAGTGATAGCTAATCGCTCCATCACCATGATGCCTGGCGTAGGCCCTGTGTGTCGCTGGTGGATGCACAATGGAAGAAGCCACTCAGACACATAAATGACTGAGCCCATAGTCCTGCTTCCAAAAGATGATTGCATATCATTCTTGCAGACACCCTTGGTACAACAGAGGATCGAATTTGTGATTGAATTGCCCTCTGCCACCACTGCCCTCCTGATAAGCCGATCCTTTCGTGCGTCCATAACTCTGTGTTGCCCGGAAACATGTCTGCAAGTGTTGGAATGCTCTTCTTATCATCGACGCCACTGTCGATACCTCTTGTCCAACGTAGTGTGCAATTTAACGAAAAGACCAACCTGCTTCCCAAAGACCCACTATATGACCTCACTCAAACTCTACTAACTGAACAAATATTGCATGTCTGCATCGTCCAGGCACGGTAGCTTCTTCAAAGAGCACTGAACAACAACACCATGACACAACCTGTGACACAAGACAAATAAATTCTTTCTTCATGCCCTAGTCCTTAAATACTCAATGCATATTTTTGCACACTGTTGTCCTCAGTGACGTCATTATTTCACCCAGTGGCTTTTAATCTTGGATAGTGGGAAAACCAATTTGATTTTTTGAGAGCCTTCTCTCTCCAAATATTTAGTCCTTAAATACTCAATGCATATAATTGCACGCTGTTGTCCTCAGTAACATCATTATTTCAACCAATGGCTTTCAATCTTGGATAGCGGTTTCTGCTGCCCTTAACTATTAAAATACTATAACGTTCCTAAAGGAATTCCTTCTGGGTGTTCTTTCTTCAATTTCCACCAGTGTATTTTCCTCTCCGTTCTGATGGAATTTAAAAACCTATTAGTAAAAATATATGTTACGCATAATTTTCACAATCTTTTTTTACTCTGATATAAATCTATATTTCTTATTTTAAACTGAATTACTTGACACAAATTATCACTCAAAAAGTTGTCTATTTTTGGTTATATTTAATTTATATTTATTGCATATATATTATTACGTATATTAATTTATTTTACAATGAATTGTAAAACAGTGATATTGTAATAAAGCGAATTATAAAAAAAAAACTACAATGACTTTAGTTTTGATCAATTTTTAGCCCATCATTTTTTACATTTCCTTATTTAAAATTTTATCTAATTTGATTTTTTAAGAGACTTTCTCTCTCCAAGTTCATCACCATTAGAAATTCTACATTAAATTTAATCAACATATAAACAACTCTAAAGCTTGACTAGGTTGTTATAGTACATATTACATTGAGAGAATAAAAAGTATATTTAAAACCAATTTTAATAATGGAAAAAAAATAAATAATAATTAGCAGACAATAAATTAGTTCCTGCCATCCTCACAGACCTTCTACTATGGCATATAAACTGGCAGGCTCTTGTCAGACTTCTGTGGCAAGCAGCTGCTTGAAGGGATTTTTTTTTTCAATTTAATGATAACTAACAGATAATAAAAAATAATTAACAGATAATAAATCAGTTAACAGTGACAATCTAATTTATATGGAACATCACAATATAAGCAATATGCACGGGTAGTCAAAAGTCATCCAACAGTTGCATTTAATGAGTTTATCCATCCGTAAATCTTGAAAATTGCATCAAATTTATCAAACAAAAATTTTATTGAACATTTACATCAAATTTGTTGATCATTTATTAAACAAAACCTTCGGATTAAAATTGAACATGAAATTGATAGCCTACAGAAGATGTTCAAAATGTAAGCCTTCTAAGCTCAACAAAATTTTCCACTCTCTTTATTACTGAATAGCATATTCTGTAACACAGTTCTTTGTTTGCATTGATTTTGTCAAATTCAGACTGGATTGCTGTTCTGAATTCTAAAAGTGTCCTAGTGTTTTTTGGTATTCCCCAGACACAGAAATCCATGGGGTCAAGGCACAAGAGTGAGGTACCCACTCAATTGAGCCCTGTCTACCATTCAAACTTCCTGGAAAAGTGTCAAGCAAGTTGTGTACTTTGGCAACTTAGTGAGGTGGTGTTCTGCTATTCATAAAGACAAATGAGGTATACTCTTGTTGACTTTTCAGTATTGGGAAAAGGTAAGAGTCCAACATGTGATAGTAATTTTCTCCCATAACTGTGTCCTAAAAAGAGAATGGTGCAAGCAACCTTTCAATGGATATCGCACCCCAGACAGTTACTCCTGGCTGGTTTACTTGTTCCCATGTAATATTGGGATTGTCTAAGGAGTAATACATGCAATTGTACTGGTTGACTTTGCCATTTAATTTAAAGGAAACTTCATCTGATCATATGATATTTTTCATTAATTCTGGATCTTCTTTATGCTGATTAATAGAATTCACACATTTGGAGTCTTCTGTAATGTGGAGTACATCTTTAAGAGGCGTGTTGGGGCAACATAACCTCACTTTACCCCAACACGTCTCTTAATGATGTACTCCACATTATTGAAGAGGTGCTTCAGAAAAATGGCGAGCTCACTACTATGGAAGTTTGTGGACCCTATGTGTGCTCGAGTTCATCACACAGAATACATACTTTCAAAGCAATGGAGCTACTTATGGGATCACCACTTTCTGGACTACTCAGCGACATAGAGGTTATGGAAGTTTGTGGTACCCTATGTGCGCTCGAGTTCATCACACAGAATATATACTTTCAATGCAATGGAACTACTGATGGGATCACCACTTTCTGGACTACTCAGTGACATAGTGGTTCGGCATATTGAAGATAAAGTGCTTAATAAATATAGTGCTCCACCTCTACTTTGGATGAGATATGTTGACAACATACTTGTCATAACAAAACAAACAGAGGAATACATAAAGGGCCTGCAAAATGAGCTCAACCACATCCTCCCTACTCTGAAATTCACAATTGAAACTGAAATTGAATACCAGCTACCATTCTTGGACTTAATCACTAGAACAGAAAAAAAGTTCCTATTCTCAGTATACTAAACCTACTGCACCAACAATGATGATCCCCTTCAACTCTAAACAACCCATGACACATAAGAAAGCTGCTATGCATAGTACATTTTTGCAGAATCACAGATATGCAACAACTGCCTTTGAAACAGAAAGAAAAAGGCTCTATGATGTCGCCACCAAAGCAGTTTACCCAAAAAATTGATCAGAGCTGTCGAGTGGAGGTGCGACTTCAAAGTCCAACAAGGCACCCAAATACCTCTGGTGCAGAATAGGGCATGTAAATATATATCTTCTACACCAAATATTCCATCGTTGCCCATAAACATAAAAATACCATCCACTAATAAATGCTCAAACCTAGCGAAAGTAAAAAAATGATCATGACTATATACCCCCCACAAGTGGCGACTACAAAAATACCTCTCAAAGACGCCTTTTCTTGCCTCCTTTTCTCTTTAGTTTGGTTATTGATTATGTTATACAAAATTCACTGCAATTGAAAGATTTTGGCCTTAAATGGTCCGGAGATAAGAAATATTTCTGATTTAGTTTTTGCTGATGATTTAGCGCTTTTGGCAAATGATGTTGATGAGATGAACTCTTTCATTTGAGCTGTTGATGAGACTGGTAGTAGAGTATATTTGATTATAAACAGAGAGAAAATTAAAGTGATAAAAATTGTTCAAGCAGGCTGTGATTCAGTTAATTTGAATGGTTGCAGTCTTGAGCAGGTGCAACAGTTTAATTATCTTGGGAGACATGTCACAGATACTAGTGATGTGTGGGATGAGATTAGCAGACGAATAGGGATTGCTGCCAGGACTTTTAAGAATCTATGGAGAGTGTGGAAAAATAGGTGTATACACCTAAAAACTAAAATTTAAAAAAAAAATAAATACCTCCTCAAGCAGCTGCTTGCCACAGAGGTCTGACAGGAGCCTGTCAGTTCATATGCCAAAGTAGAAGATCTGAGAAGATGGCAGGACCTCAGCAGAAAAACGACACATACATCCATGCCTTACCCTGGGCTCGAACCCAGGTCCTTTAGATCAGTAGCCAAGTGCGCTAACCACTCAGGCATGGGACAGCTATATATTTAGACTGTATAATAGTTTGGTTCTTTCTAGGGTTAGCTATGTTAGTGAAACTTGGACACTTGTAAACAAGATAACAGGAAACTAGATGCTTTTTATTCTAGATGCTTACGCAGTATCTTGGGCATTAGGTGGTTCAGCTTTGTAACTAATAATGAGGTTAGGCAAAGGAGTAGGCAATCTCCTTTAAGCAGCATATTGTGCAGAGAGAGACTCCATTGATTTGGCCATGTTGCCCATAAGGATTATAGATTGGTGAATAGGGTTATGAACAGTCTGCCTAAAGACCTCAGAAAGAGGGAAAGACCTAGGACATGGTGAGCAGACAATATCAAACAGGACTTTGTTAGAATTGGTGTGGTCAGATACAGCAGATGTAGCTCAGGAAAGATATGCTTGGAAAACTAAATTGCACGGTCTGGTTGGACCTCTGTAGCCCATGACTGCTTGAGGATCATGATGAATGAAAACATTTATATAAACTAAATTCAACCAACACAAGCCTTCATCAGTATAAAAATAAACTTCAGAAGAACATATCACCTTATTACTATTCCTACAAAGAGTTGTTTCCTCTATAATTCTTACTATTTCTACCCAAAGCATAAAAGAAGGCTTTTTACAACACTTGATAAGTGGTGCAATCATATTTATGAACAAACCTGCAATCTATCAAGAATAACCTTACCAATTCCTACACAAACCAAAAACTATACACCAAATGACTTCCTTCTAAGGTTTTAGTCATCAAGTTCTCCAAAACTGTGGCTAAGTATACTGGTTTTTCAGAACAAATTCTTTTCAGACATTGATAACCATGCACAAGACGATGAATTCATATTTTTCTTACTTGTTTACTAACAAGATTCACACTAATAAACTTATTTAACCTCCTATGCATTCACCAAATAAAAACATATCTTCTTTATACTATAGTGTACAGATTAAGACAAATTATGTTTTCCTTCACACAAATTCTTCCTAATTACAACTCTCTTATTCTTTATTTCTAAGAAGTTCATTCGAAGTGATTAGTGACATAATTCTCACGCTGAAGTAAACACGAGCATCAAAATGATACATCAGATCACGGTTTCATTATTGCTCGTTCATCTGTCGTAACAGTATAATACTAATTTCCAATAATATTTGATTTAAAAAGTATAGTATAGAACTATTTTTACTCAAGTATTAAGAAACATCAAGTATCGAATCGTCGATCCCGTTCAATGATCCAGAAACATTCAGTGCTGTAATAGCGTTCCGGGTAAGTGATTTGGAAACATCATTGATTAACATTGATTACTGGAACTGTGTTCCAATTCAGTTGTAGCCTCCTTCTACTAATTGCTTCCCCCCTACTCAAAAAGTCACTCTTCGCCACTGACATACATAGAAGCTCTATTTTGCCAACAAGATAAATGACATAAAAAAATTAAAAGGTTCAAAAAAATTCTTAAAAGGCACCAAAAGTTAAAGACTTTTAATGGCCCGATTCGAATTTCTTGACCTCAATTGTCACTTTTTCAAGGGCATGTCACAGAGTGGCAGGCATGCGGCAGCATGTATTGCATCCCATGTGCACTATGGGATCATTCGCTACGAGGAGGAGGGGTTCGTTCTGTGGGCTGTCTGGCTATCATCCTTTTCATGCTGTGTTATGTTTTATCCAGCAGTAAGTGCCATGGTAGCGGTAGGTGGCAAATTTCTTCATTGCTACATTTGTCTCTGTTGTATACAACAATTTGCCCAAGAATGTCCAATTCCAAAAATTTTAGTAGAGGTACACAGTGCAATAATTAAAATTAAAGCTATTTAATTCTCTATGACACTGTTAAATATTTTTAAGCACTTCAACAACATGGACTATGCTATCAGGTATCAACAATTATTATAGAGAGATTTACCTACCATACTGTACAGGATGGGTAATAACAGGAACTTCCGGAATGCTTTTGGTGACAAATTTAATAATCGACATTCTTGCCGGCAAATGACATCTTAGTGGAGATTAAAAGAAGGATAACGACTGCCAATGGTCTATCCATCTTGGCGAAGGAAATAATCATATATACCTTTGATAGCATAGAGTGCTTAAAAAAGTTTTTGATCCACGACGCACATTTCGCACCCTTTCAGCGTATCGTCAGGTGGGATTTGAGGAGCTTAAGCTAATGCAGAAGAGGCAGTTGGTTGTTGAGCGAGGGGGAAGGGGTGGTGTGTCATAAATTGACTTGTCAGTGGCTCAGCTCCGAGGATCGGAGGGTCGGCGGATATGCGGGTGGCCATAACGAGATCTGCATGTGATGGAGGTTGGGAGGTGTGGGATTGTTGGAAATCGCCTAGGTCAGCAAGTGTCTTTACTATTTGTGACTAGTAATTCATAATTATAAAGGGTGGGGTACTTTTAGTGAATTAATAAATTTCGTAAACTGAATTTTGAGGTTAAGATAATTATGTTATTGAGGGTCTGAATAATGGTTTTCTTATGGGTATTGCTATTGGGATTTGTGTGTGTCGGGGGGGGGGGGGGGGGGGGGGGGGCATTAATCATCGATTTTGGGAGGCATTATGGAAGCGTTCTGAAGAGTTTCGTGGGTGTGCATTAGTGCAGGTAGCAGATGGGGATACATATCATTGTTGAAAAACGTGTCCTTGCAGCGAAAAATAACCACCTTCACCCTTATACACACAGTTTACTTACGCAGTTATTCAAACGTAGCAGGGAACTGTAGAAATACACACAGAACCCTGAAAAGAGCATGAGAACAGTCCGAAAATATAGACATCCTTAGTGCAAATCTACCGTTTTAACACACGTTTATACTTTACATATTCATATATGAAAATATTTCACACACTCCTAATTTCAACCATGTCATGACTTTTTAGTTCAAATCTTAATTACACACTGTCTATGGGAAATGTATCGTTCATTGACCAGGTTTGTTTTTTACCAAAGCGCATGGTCATATTGCTACTGTGTGAAAAATCATCTGCTGCACCATTTTCGCATCCAAGTCACCATTGGAACTGTCCCTCAGAAACTGTACGTTATCGCAGAAACTGTACATTATCGGGGTTATTGGTTGGAAAAATAAAAGAAATTGAAACTTAAGTGATGGAAATGATACAACCTTGAATGTAATTTGAAAATTCATGGATGTTAGTCTATATTAACGCTATCATCATCATCATCCTAAAGCAGCCATGGGCTACGGAAGTCCAACCAGACCGTGCAATTTAGTTCTCGAAGCAAGTCTATCCTGAGCTACATCTACTGCATCTGGCCACTGCACACCAATTCTAACAAGGTCCTGTTTGACATTGTCTGCCCACCGCATCCTAGGTCTCCCCTTCTTTCTGAGGCCTTTAGGCACACTGTTCATAACCCTATTCGCCAATCTATAATTATTCATACGGGCAACATGGCCAAACCAACGGAGTCTCTCTCTGCACAATATGCTGCATAAAGGAGGATGCAAACTCCTTTGCCTAACCTCATCATTAGTTACAAAGTTGAACCACCTAATGCCCAAGATACTGTGTAAGCATCTGGAATTAAAAGCATCTAGTTTCCTGTTTACAAAGTGTCCAAGTTTCACTACCATAACTAACCCTAGAAAGAACCAAACTATTATACAGCCTAATTTTAGTCTTTAGGTGTATACGCCTATTTCTCCACACTCTCCATAGATTCTTAAAAGTCCCAGCAGCAATCCCTATTCGTCTGTTAATCTCATGCCGCACATCACCAGTATCAGTTACATAGCTCCCAAGATAATTAAACTGTGACACCTGCTCAAGACTGCAACCATTCAGATTAACTGAATCATAGCCTGCCTGACCAATTTTCATCACTTTAGTTTTCTCTCTGTTTATAACCAAACCTACTCTACTACCAGTCTCATCAACAGCTCGAATGAAAAAGTTCATCTCATCAACATCATTTGCCAAAAGGGCTAAATCATCAGCATAATCTAAATCAGAAATTTTCGTATCTCCAGGCCATTTAAGGCCAAAATCTTTCCCTTCAACTGAATTTCGCATAACATAATCAATAACCAAACTAAAGAGAAAAGAAGACAAAATGCACCCTTGTCGAACACCAGAAGTAATGCTAAACCAATTGCTACAAGCCTTACCAACTCTCACACACGACTCAGTGTTATTATAGAGAGCTTTCATTATGTTAACTAACTTGTCTGGTATACCATATGATTTCACAATCAACCACAAATTATGACGATCAACAGAGTCAAAAGCAACGAAAGGTTTCTGAAACTCTAAACATTTCTCAAGAATCTGCCTAAGTGAAAATATCTGATCCACACATCCCCTACCACTTCTGAATCCACATTGCTCATCACGCAATTGACTGTCAACCAGATTCTTAATTCTATTAAGCACAATCATGGAAAGAACTTTACCTGGAACAGAGAGTAGGCTAATACCCCTATAGTTATCACAAGAACTGCGATCACCTTTTTTGAAAATAGGATAACAATAGCTCTGGTAAAATCCTTAGGAACCATGCCTTTATCATATAAGATATTCAGAATTTCAGTCATCCAAGTGGTAACCGAAACATTTCCAGCTCTAAGCATTTCTGTAGTAATTTCATCTACCCCTGGGGATTTATGAAGTTTAAGTTTAGAAATAGCCAAACTAACTTCACATTGTGTTATAGGGCCAACATTAAAGCCACCAATGCATCTATCATTATTGCAAACAATGGGAGTAGAATTAAAAACATTGTTTAGAACATCACTGAAATGCTCAGCCCACCTAGCCATGACAGAATCCTCACCTTCTATAACCTTACCTTGTTTATCCTTCAATCCCTGTATACCTGTTCGTTTTCTACCACACAAAACATTAACTATCTGGTACAGCTCTCTGCTGTTGTGCTGTCTAACTGCTTCCTCGGCTTTGTCAGCCAAACCATCAAGCCAAAGATTCTTATCAGCAGCTAACTGATCTTTTACACGTTTATTAAGTTCTCTGTAATGCTTTCTATTAGTACTAGTAGGGTATTGATTAAGGACATTCCTGTAGTTCTTTCTTTCCGAAATATGCTCAAGTGCCTTATCACTCAGATAATTCTGTCTCTTCTGCTCCTTTTTCCCTAAAAGAGTACTGTTAGTGTCCAAAAAAGCCTGTTTAAAATGATCCCATTCCTCCTCAACTTCAGCAGTAAGCATACCATGACTGTCATAATGACTAAGTAACCTATCATGGTAAGCTTTGGCTATAACTGGGTCTTTCAGAGCTTCAGTATTAAAAGTAAAATTTTTAACCCTAGCACAACACTTTTTAAGTTCAAGTTGCAAGACATTTTTAATAAGGTAATAGTCAGATCCAATTTCAGCTCCCCTATACGACCTGGTAATCCTAACAGAACTACCCCATTTGCTGTTATTTAATATGTAATCAATCATATTCTTATGCAGCCCATCGGGTGAAACTCATGTGTATTTATGTATGTCGCGATGTTTGTAGTAAGTGTTAGTTATTCTGAATCCATTGATTACTTACCTGTAGGAGACATTGCCCATTGCAGCTACCAATACCAAAAGGGCCTTATTACTCCTCCCCAAAGGTCAGAGTCAGTACCAACTTTGGCATTGAAGTCACCAAAAACAAGGGTAATATCTCCTTTCTTGACATAATTCAAAATATCCTGAAGTTGTCCATAAAACCTATCCTTCTCATCCTCATCGGCATCCTCAGTGGGGGCATAACAGCAGATAACATCCAAGTCTTTAACACTTGTCTGAAATTTTGCTGTAAGAAACCTTTCATTAATGCACTCATATCCTAGAAGAGCATCACTAGCGTGTCTGCTGAGAAGCAGACCCACACCTTGGTGATGTTTATTATCTTCCCTCCCTGAAAAGATAAATTTAAGATTATTTTTAAGAATCTGACCTTTATCTGTGCATTTGGTCTCTTGAAAGCCGAGAATACCTGAATTATAATAGTGGAATTCTTGTTTGAGGACATCAAGAGAAAAAGCTCTGTGCAGAGTCCTCACATTCCATCTACCTATGGAGAGAAAATGGTTAGTAGGATGTTTATTGAGAGAGGGAATGCCGACAATATCAAACAGCCCCCTAATCGCAGACATGGGGCAAAGACCCGTTCCCCCACCACTAAAGGCTGAAGCCATCTACACTGGAAGACTTCCTCCAATGTAGAATGTGACGATGCCAATAGAAGCAATGAGTTCAGGTGCCTGCGATGACCTCTGCTCAGGATTATCCACCAGCTGATAAACATATCCTGCGAATCTATTCACTTGGGGCTGTCAACCCACAAACAAACAGAAAACACAGCGGAAGATTTTCCCTCCTCAGAAGCCCACCAGTGCAGCAAAATCAGGATCCATAATCAAGCTCAGAGCCATATATCTGTCCAGTCCAGTGGGTTTATATGGTCAGCACCAGGACCCTGTGTGGTTGACCACTCCTCAGCAGGGTAGAAAAAAAAAAGAAAAGTAGCCATAGTTGTCCAGATCAGTAGGCCACACTAGTCTAGCAGCCCTCCCCTTCCGTTCACTTCCACAAGAGAGTATCTCTTTCGAAAGGTACTAACGGTCTGCACCACAAGAAGGCGGGGTCGGACATTAGGTGCTAGGCCTGGCCGGTTCTATGCATCATCACAGGGGATTGGTGCATAGCTCTCCTTCCAGTGACTACCTAGCTACCATTTACATCACCATCTAACAAATGATGTGGGGATTAATGCTACAGATTTCTTTTCGCATTACTTGTACTTCATATCACACATGGATTGAAACTTTCGCACATTCTATTACTCTGCGAAAACTCTTATTAAATGATACTTTTTTGTTTGTTTTTCCATTTTTAACTGAATTTTTTTTGGTTGTTGTTGTTGTTGGTTGTTACATCGGTACCGTTTTGTAAAACATGTCACACATTTCTTATGACATTGACAATTTTCTGCATGGGTTCTTTCTAACAGTGATTTTCCCTTTCTAATATACTATAATTCCTTTGTGGTGAGATAAAACCATATTCTCCCGGTAACCGTTACATACTTTTTTTAATTGCGATGAACAGTATAAGAGGACATTTTAAAATTAGCTGACCGCATGGAGCTTTTTGCACGTGGTAAACTGTTGAAATGTGCCGTTAAATCAAAAAGATCCCCCCGAAGATAAGACGGCAGCATACGGGAGCTCCCATTGCCCTCTCTGGCCAGTGCTGCATTTCATTATGAAACGAATAATTATTTCATAATGTCATAATTTGTAAGATGTTCTAATTTGTAATGTTGTAATTTGTTAAACATTTGTTGTTAAACATTTGTAATGTTGAAAAGATCCTTTAAGAAGATAAAACTCACAGAGTGGGCAGCTCTTCCCATAAGTAGAGGATTTAGATAAACAGTAGCATATCTGTTTTCACATCGAAGGGCTGTTCCATATGTTAGTGCATAAGTGCCGCATGACCTTGAGTCATCACCTGCGCGGCTGCCGGTTCGTGCGCGCACGCATCTCCCTGCTATTTCTTCAGATCACAAGGCAAGGTAGTGTTAAATTTTAAGAAGTGTGAGAGTGTATGGAGGGAATTTTCCTGTTTTTTTTAAAAAGGGCATTTCTGGACTTGGGATGTTTCACACAGAGTGACTCTTAGTTTGTAAAGACATTATTTTTTGTCTGTCACTTATATCCAATGTACGTTTTATGTGAGAACATCGATTTTTGTGACATAAGGGCAGAATTCTTCTACTGAGGCCCAATCACAACATATAGGTCATAGCAAACAAAACAGTCTCTCCCCAGTGCGAGCCACTGGATTGTCATTGGGGTTGTGAAAAGACATTATTGGGGGCGACTATGATAATTAAGTGCAAAAATCACCGGTGTGCGATGAAGTTGACCTGCTGCACGTCAGAGCATGTGGGTGCAGCAATCCTTTGCTGATTCAGCCATAGGAAAAAAAATCATCAACCTCCATTAACATACACTTAAATTGTGTTTGCATGTAGAATGAAAGATAGATGTTTTACCCAATTCACGGGTACCCACAACGTATGAATCGTTTTCTACTTTTACCATTCTTAAATTTCTATAAAATGCAACCACGTACAAAAACTCTTTACAGAATTATTTTTTATCCGATGAAAGACAACTAACCTTGTAAACAAGTGTAACGAACACACGTGTACTAACAAGGGCTTGCAACATGAAATAAAATTTCACCAGTGTGAATGTTAGGTTGGTTAGGTTGTTTTACCTCTGAGCGGCACTTTTTTGCACACCATGGGCTAAATGGCCAGGTTACAAGGACCCCGAAGGCTCAGAGAAGGTTGGGGGAGGGGACACACTAGAATGGCTGTTGCGAGACAGATGGTAGCCTCCCATCAAAGCCATCCAGTGTGTTCTTTAATGTGCACAAAGTGTAATATTTTGCATAAGTGAATCATGTACTGAGGATACAGCAGTAATAAGTATTAGGAATATAAAGTACTTGTGACGAAGTCACATAACGGATGTACAGGAATTAAAATAGCTAGTTTTATTGGTTATTCTTTTGCAATCACGATGTCTTTGAAGTGACTTAATAAAGGAAAATAAGTTAATAAATTGAGAGGTGATTGAAGTTTGTAAGGAATTTTTTTACCTCTGATTCGTGTGGTTTTTGAAATCGTTTAGTACAACATGAAAATACGGAGAGTAATAAATTGAGAGGCTGCAGAAATAAGAATTTAACGTAAAAACCACTTCATCATTCCAAAACAAGGCCTGACGTGGAAAGTGCAATACAGAATACGTCTCACACAAATATCTGATGATATCATCATTCAACCAGATGGCGACTGATTTTAATAAGAGAGGTGCAACACTTGGAGGTTTAGGGATGCCAAGGGAAATTTCAAAATGGTTTGTCTTCTTCCTATGGGATACATTGTTTATTTACAAAATAGCTGACCTATCGTAAAGGGGAGATGGGATGTTTTGATAAGAGGATGGAAATTTATTTCCAAAACATTGTTTTCATACCGTATCTCCTGTGATGATCTGAAACAAAAGGAGATTGAAGTGTGGGGAGACAATGTGGGTTTAGTCAGAAGGGCTGTCTACTGTCAATGAGTGATGCCTCTGGACTTAGAAAAATTTCATGATGGGTCCGAAAACAGTGGTCAAGGGTGAGAATGACTTTTCCAAAACATGTTGTAACACATCATGTCTGATGCGGAAACAAAGGGGGTCGACAGCTCAGGGGGTGAGGTGATCCAAGATGACCACTCGGGGTGTGCGGGGGGCGGAACTTTTACTAAGAGTTTTAATTAATGAGGGCTTTTTAATAAAGGGGTTTGGGAGGACTTTTTAATGAATAATGCATTTATTGAAGATGACCGCCAAAAGGATGAGAGGGATACCCTGAACTTTGCCATAAACATTCGCAAAGGTTGAGCAAAACAGTGATCATTACCACTATCTGATAAGCACCAAGTTCTCGGGAAATTGCAAGATACATTCGAAGTAAACACATGATAAAGGCTGAAAACGGGGTGAAAGTGGTGCCGCGATTATTTACTTTTGCATTTTTTAATGAAGGAAATAATTTATCAGGTTTTATCAGCAACAGCAAATATTGCAGCTAGCGCTCATCCAGAGTCCAATCTGTGAACCCGTCAGCCACCCCTTGACAACGTTTCGATAAGAACCGGCCTCGACTCACATCACGTGCATGACGATGCAAAGTTGACGTGTTAAAACTTGTAGATATTAAAATACGAATTATTCAGAGACGTGTGATTCTGCGCTTGGAATAATATTATTTTTAATTTCGCAGCACTTTTCAAGATTGTAACCATTCGTCAGTAAAAATGGTCCCCAGTAGGGGTGAGATACCAGGTTGGAGCACGCTTGTTGTGAAATGCATGTTGCAGGACTTAGAATTATATGAAGGTCGATGTCACAAAATATGGGACTTTGGCTGATACAATCCTCAAAATAATTACATTCTGAGAGGGGATGCCATTGCAAGTTTAGTTGGAGTTCGCAATTATTTTGAGGATTGCATCAGCCATTCTGAGAGGGAGTGGAATTATTCTGGGGTTTACAAGTCTCAACATGGTAATTGCATCATACTTTCCAGAACTGCGCCATTTCTGTGACTTGGTTAGAATGTGCAACATCCAAGGGAGGTGGAACCTTTGATAAACGTTTAATAAAAGGGGGGCAGAACTTTCGATAAAGGTTTTTTTAATGAATAAGGTAATTATAGGTTGGCCATTGAAGTTGTCCTCCAAAGGGCGAGGAGGGACGGGATGGAACTTTTAGATAACGGGTTAATTAACAAGGGGGTGGCAGTTTTGATAGAGGTTTTTTTTAATAAAGGGGTAGGGATTTTTGATAAGGGTGTTTTTTAATGAGGATGTTGACCTTTTGACAAACCTTTTAATTAAGGGGAGATGCATATTAATAAAGGGGACATCAGTTTTAATAAGTGTTTGATTAATAGAAAAAAAATAATAAATACATGAAATAAAAATTTGCAAATTAATAAAAAATAAATACATGCAATGTAATAATTGTGAAGGAAATATAACCATCCTAGATTATTTTATAAAGAGCACTTATCCCCACTTGAGACACATCTAAGCATTCTGTACAACTACCTGTAACATAGTGCTTTAGCGCACAGATAAGCTCTAGAATCAGAAGATAGAGAGTTCAAATCCCCATATGGGAAGTTTTTTTTAAATATAGTATGTCGGTTAAACACTAGATGGCGCCACAGAATTATTTGGTATAGTATTAGAGATTTTTCAGGAGTTTGTGGTGACTTCAGGATTAAAGATGGCGGACTCGGGCTTGGAAAAATTTGGGAGTTTGTGATCGGTGGTGATTTTTTAATAAAGGTGGCGGGACTAATTAAATATGAATTATGAAATTTGAGTTGTGAATTATTAATAAGAGGGCATAGTGGTGGGGTTGCATATGGGGCGCGGTCAGTGATGTCATAGGGGGGGGAAAACACAGTGTGTGGGGTTAACAGGGAGTCATGTCACTACTAACATCCAATATGGATTTCATTTGTATTAAAACTGTGGAATTTGGTTGGGTTATTTTAGCTCTGAGCGACACGTTTTGCACACCATGGGCTAAATGGCCAGGTCACATGGACCCCGAAGGCTCAGAGAAGGTTGGGGGAGAGGACCCACTGGAACAGCTGTTGGGAGACAGATGGTAGCCTCCCGTCAAGGCCATCCAGCATGTTCTTTAATGTGCACAGGGTATGGCTCTCCCGCACATGGGGCCACGGCTTAACGTCCCATCTGACGGACGGCGGCCTTTCCAAGCCCCGTCGGTGTCCCCTACTGACCGTGAGCAGGGCGGGGAATTTCGCGGAGATAAATCTCAACGCTGACCCAGCTGGGACTCGAACCTGGGAACTACAGATTACCAGCCTGGTGCGCTACCGACTGAGCACCCCCGCCCCCTTGGAATCTGGCCTTTAGTGGTAATCTGTAATCAGCCTTTAGTGGTGGGGGAATGGGTCTTTGCCCCATGTCTGCGATTAGGGAGATGTTTCATATTGTCGGCATTCCCTCTCTCAATAAACATCCCACTAACCATTTTCTCTCCATAGGTAGATGGAATGTGAGGACTCTGCACAGAGCTTTTTCTCTTGATGTCCTCACACAAGAATTCCACCATTATAATTTAGATATTCTCGGCTTGCAAGAGACCAGATGAACAGATAAAGGACAGATTCTTAAAAATAATCTTAAATTTCTCTTTTCAGGGAGGAACGACAATAAGCATCACCAAGGCGTGGGTCTGCTTCTCAGCAGACACGCTAGTGATGCTCTTCTAGGATATGAGTGCATTAATGAAAGGTTTCTTACAGCAAAATTTCAGACAAGTGTTAAAGACTTGAATGTTATCTGCTGTTATGCCCCCACTGAGGATGAGGATGAGAAGGATAGGTTTTATGAACAACTTCAGGATATTTTGAATTCTGTCAAGAAAGGAGATATTACCCTTGTTCTTGGTGACTTCAATGCCAAAGTTGGTACTGACTCTGACCTTTCAGGAGGGGTGATTGGCCCTTTTGGTATTGGTAGCTGCAATGACAATGGGCAACGTCTCCTACAGGTAAGTAAACTCAATGGTTTCAGAATAACTAACACATATTACAAACACTGCGACATACATAAGTACACATGGGTTTCACCTGATGGGCTGCATAGGAATATGATTGATTATATATTAATTAACAGCAAATGGGCTAGTTCTGTTAGAAATACCACGGCATATAGGGGAGCTGAAATTGGATCCGAACATTACCTAGTTAAAAGTGTCTTGCAACTTAAACTTAAAAAGTGTTGTGCTAGGGTTAAAAAATTTGCTTTTAATACTGAAGTTCTGAAAGACCCAGTTATAGTCAAAGCTTACCATGATAGGTTACTTAGTCATTATGATAGTCATGGTATGCTTACTACTGAAGTTGAGGAAGAATGGGATCATTTTAAACAAGCTTTTTTGGACACTAACAGTACTCTTTTAGGAAAAAAGGAGCAGAAGAGGCAGAATTATCTGAGTGATAAGGCACTTGAGCTTATTTCGGAAAGAAAGAACTGCAGGAATGTCCTTAATCAATACCCTACTAGTCCTAATAGAAAGCATTACAGAACTTAATAAACGTGTAAAAGATCAGTTAGCTGCTGCTAAGAATCTTTGGCTTGATGGTTTGGCTGACAAAGCCGAGGAAGCAGTTAGACAGCACAACAGCAGAGAGCTGTACCAGATAGTTAATGTTTTGTGTGGTAGAAAACGGACAGGTATACAGGGATTGAAGGATAAACAAGGTAAGGTTATAAAAGGTGAGGATTCTGTGCTGGCTAGGTGGGCTGAGCATTTCAGTGATGTTCTAAACAATGCGGTTAGTTCTACTCCCATTGTTTGTAATGCTGATAGATGTATTATTGGATTTAATGTTGTACAACACAGTCTGAAGTTATTTTGGCTATTTCCAACCTTAACCTATATAAATCCCCAGGGGTAGATGAAATTACTACAGAAATGCTTAGAGCTGGAAATGTTTCGGTTACCACTTGGATGACTGAAATTCTGAATATCTTTTATGATAAAGGCATGGTTCCTAAGGATTTTACCAGAGCTATTGTTATCCCTATTTTCAAAAAAGGTGATCGCAGTTCTTGTGATAACTATAGGGGTATTAGCCTACTCTCTGTTCCAGGTAAAGTTCTTTCCATGATTGTGCTTAATAGAATTAAGAATCTGGTTGACAGTCATTTGCGTGATGAGCAATGTGGATTCAGAAGTGGTAGGGGATGTGTGGATCAGATATTTTCACTTAGGCAGATTCTTGAGAAATGTTTAGAGTTTCAGAAACCTTTGGTTGCTAGCTTTGTTGATTTCAAAAAGGCTTTCGACTCTGTTGATCGTTATAATTTGTGGTTCATTGTGATATCATATGGTACACCTGACAAGTTAGTTAACATAATGAAAGCTCTCTATAATAACACTGAGTCATGTGTGAGAGTTGGTAAGTCTTGTAGCAATTGGTTTAGCATTACGTCTGGTGTTCGACAAGGGTGCATTCTGTCTCCTTTTCTCTTTAGCTTGGTTATTGATTATGTTATGCAAAATTCACTTCAAGGGGAAGATTTTGGCCTTAAATGGGCTGGAGATACGAAAATTTCTGATTTAGATTATGCCGATGATTTAGCCCTTTTGGCAAATGATGTTGATGAGATGAACTCTTTCATTCGAGCTGTTGATGAGACTGGTAGTAGAGTAGGGTTGGTTATAAACAGAGAGAAAACTAAAGTGATGAAAATTGGTCAGGCAGGCTGTGATTCAGTTAAACTGAATGGTTGCAGTCTTGAGCAGGTGTCACAGTTTAATTATCTAGGGAGCTATGTAACAGATAATGGTGATGTGCGGCATGAGATTAACAGACGAATAGGGATTGCTGCCGGGACTTTTAAGAATCTATGGAGAGTGTGGAGAAATAGGCGTATACACCTAAAGACTAAAATTAGACTGTATAATAGTTTGGTTCTTTCTAGGGTTAGTTATGGTAGTGAAACTTGGACACATTGTAAACAAGATAACAGGAAACTAGATGTTTTTGATTCCAGATGCTTACGCAGTATCTTGGGCATTAGGTGGTTCAACTTTGTAACTAATGATGAGGTTAGACAAAGTAGTTTGCAACCTCCTTTAAGCAGCATATTGTGCAGAGAGAGACTCCGTTGGTTTGGCCATGTTGCCCGTATGAATAATTATAGATTGGCGAATAGGGTTATGAACAGTGTGCCTAAAGGCCTCAGAAAGAAGGGGAGACCTAGGATGCGGTGGGCAGACAATGTCAAACAGGACCTTGTTAGAATTGGTGTGCGGTGGCCAGATGCAGTAGATGTAGCTCAGGATAGACTTGCTTGGAGAACTAAATTGCACGGTCTGGTTGGACCTCCATAGCCCATGGCTGCTTGAGGATGATGATGATGAATACACAAGTTGTCTAATATGGTATATATATTATATACTCATAAAATATTAATAGAACTCTTGTGATTATTTAAACAGTACTATACAGTTGAAATGAATCAAAATTTTTATATTCGAAAGATTAAGTTTCAATATTTTAGATAATAGCTACTAATAAAACTGACATGCCAGTTGTTTTGTGGCATGAGACATGAGAAGAATATGGCACTAGTATCACTTTTGTTTTGACTGCAAAGTTTGCTTTCACTAGAGCATACAAACAAATTATTAAAATTGATATGATTGTGATAGGAATTTTTAAAGTAATTTTGCTAATAAAATAAACGCTGGCTACTAGATGAGTAAAATATTTCAATATCAAATGCTAATGATAAAATGAGCCCTTCGCAATCTTCTCATGAGTTTACATTTGATTTTTCATTACGACCTCGGAAATATTCATAATAGACTTTATTTTCTCTCTTCAAACTAACTGATAGGAAAAATTCCTTCATATTTTAATATTCTAGTAATGCACAGAACTTTCGAAGAGTTTATTGTTATTTTTGCTTTAAAATCACTCTTTATTTTGCTGTAGAAATTATTTTTGTGGGTTGGGTTGTTTTACCTCTGAGTGGCACTTTTTGCACACAATGGGCTAAATGGCCAAGTTACAAGGACCCCGAAGGCTCAGAGAATGTTGGGGGAGGAGGATCCACTGAAACAGCTGTTTGGAGACAGATGGTAGTCTCCCGTCAAGGCCATCCAGCATGTTCTTTAATGTGCACAGGGTATGGCTCTCCCACACACGGGGCCATGGCTTAACATCCCATCCGAACACTACCAGTTACAGTACTGTGGTGAATGGATGGCGGCCTTTCCAAGCCCATCGATGTCCCCCTACTGACCGTGGGCAGGGCGGGGAATTT
Organism: Ryuthela nishihirai; assembly: GCA_038380435.1. Lineage (NCBI taxonomy): Eukaryota > Metazoa > Arthropoda > Arachnida > Araneae > Heptathelidae > Ryuthela > Ryuthela nishihirai. The sequence goes on from JAWZYU010000017.1 coordinate 11,517,669, forward strand.
TGTGGAGATAAATCTGAATGCTGACCCAGCTGGGATGTTTAAAGTGCACAGGTTATGTCCCGCACATGGAGTCACGTCTTAATAACGTCCCATTCGACAGATGGCAGCTTTTCCAAACCCAAAGGTGTCCCCTAATGGCCAAGGGCAGGGTGGGGAGTTTTAGGAGATAAATCTCTAAGCTGGCCCAGCTGGGACTGGAACAAGATAAGTAGTATTTGCTCTAGTTTTAGTACAAGCAATTTTGAATATTTCATTTAAAGGTTACAATGATACAAGATGGTGTTCAAAAGCAAATGCTTTAAGTGCTCTCTTTATACAAGTGAAAGAAGTGTCAGACATTTCAAAAAAATATCGGAAGATTCTTCTTATGGAGACAATGTTGCCACCCCATTATCGCATAATCAAATAGAAACTATAATTTTATATTCATACTAATAATGTGATACTTAAAAAAATTCCTTCAAGTATCTGCTTGCCACAGATGTCTGTCAGTTTATAGCCATAGTTGAATGCCTGTGAGGACAGCGTGACGTCAGTAGAAAGACAACACAAACATCCATACCTTACCTGGGGCTTAGAACACAGGTCCCTTTCATCAGTAGCCAAGCACACTGACCAACCGGCTATGAGATGGTACAGTTAACAAAGCATTACAAAATAAATCGGAAGTTGTTGCAAGATCTTCAAAAAAGTTGAAAGGATCATTAAGTGATTTTAAACATCTTAGAAATGATACTGATTTGTCAGATCAGATTATAACTGAAACAGTAAAAATATAAAAAGAAAACCAAATAAATCCAGTTCCCAAAATCAGAATCCTTGGGAACTTGTGACTTGGTCATTTTGCCCACGGTGTGCAAAAAAGTGCCTCTCAAAGGTAAAACAACTCAACAACCTTCAACTTTCTTATTTATCATGAGTAAATGGCCGAATTGGGCATATCCTAATTGAATATGATGGGATTAGAATAAGCTACAATTTAAAATTTCTCAACCAGGTACTTAAGATAATTTCCTATAATTATCAAAAAAATAGCTTCAAAAACATTAAGATATAATGATATTTTGTTACCATTTTTAACTATATTGAACGTTTTCCTACAAAATAAATGGTGCATCGAGTTGTTTTAAACGAGGAAAGAAACGTAGCTTCAACATATGCTCATGAAAACTGCTATTGTTTCTACACAGCAGAAATTCTGGCAGAAAGCTTAATAATAACATGTTCATGATTGAGCATAGTGAGTATTTCAAGCAAATATTCTATTTTTATTAATTATTCACTCCACAAAAGAGAACAAGTGCACAATATTCTTTACGTTAAATTTAAAACTAGGATTATCGAAAGCTTTGTGTTTATTTTATTAATAAATCATGTTAAAATCAATTCAGCAATTGCTTTTTCCTAACTACTTATTTACCAGAGTATCTTTGTATGATATACGAATTACATTTTAAAAAGTGACATAATGTGACATCCAGTGATAAAAGAAAAAGAATAAGAAAAATGCTGCCTGGTTAAAATGCTAATGATGAGTCAAAAACATTTAGAGGTGATGATGAACTAAGATGTTGATTTTACGAAGTTTTGGATGTGGTAATAAATCAATTAACCTACAAATTTGAATCCATGATCCAAATATCAATACGATTTGACTTCCTCGCAGGAAAACATTTTGCATCTACATCTGTAAAAGAATTTAAAAAGGCTGTAATGGATTTGTGCACCAAGTATCCAGAATTAGACTGTTTGCAGATGCATAATGAAATACAGTGTTTTAAATATCAAAGCGAATAACTTTTTGAAAATTTTAACAACTTGCATCTCTTTGAAATTTTGGAATTCATTGTAAAATTAGAACTGTGGGAATCATACAAATGTATTTATAGCATTTAAGAATACTCTTAACACTACCAGTTTACAGTACCGTGATGAAAGGAGTTTTACTAAACTCAAAATAGTAAAAATTATTTACAGTCTAACATGCATTAAGAGAGACTAAGCGGATTAGCAATTTTACTACTGAAAGTGATTTATTTGAAGAAACAAATTTTGATGACGTCATTAATGATTCTGCCAACATAAAAGCAAGAAAAATTAAATATATATATCCTCTCTTTAGTGCAATGATTTTTTTCATAGATGTAAGAATAATCATTATAAATCTACATGCAATTTTTTCATTGTTATATGCAATACCTAGATTTTCTTAAAAAATTAAAAAACATTTTTTTTATAGAAGTCAATACTTCAAAAAGGCGCTTTTCTGACTTTTGCCACAGGCACCATGAACCCCTGGATACGGCTCTGGTTGGGACCACATAACGAAACAACGGTTTTCACAAACCGAAAAAGTAACAAGAAACTAACAAATGTCAGGAGAAAAGCGATAGGAAGTAAAAAACGGAATCTGACAAGAACAAATGTAACAAATTCAACACTTTTTAACTAATCCTTCATGATATTTTTTTTTTCCTTACCAAAATGCATTACCTACACATTTTCGAATGGAAACAGGACTAATCTAAATTAAATGAAAAACAAATATAATACCTTTTCTTACAATCCGGGCTAAAAGAAAAACATTTATCCTACAATCAAATTACTAAAATACTTTATATCGCTGCTAATTATCGATTTCTATAGCTTAATTAAGTCATACAAGTTTCGCAAGAATTTGTTTTCAATTTTTCAAAAGTAATTTTTATAAAATTACAAATTTACTTTTTGCTTCTAAGTATGGATAATACTTTTAAAATTTGTATATTTTATTTTGATTTTTGAAGATGCATATTAAAAGGTGTTAAAGCGTTTTTCAAGGTGTTAAAGCTTGAACACAAACACTGATGCTATTCAGTCTAATCAGGTAGTGTCTGAGAGCAATTTGCAGTCGAGATCAAAAATAGCGCACCAGAATTTTCATTCTCTCCCCCCTTACCAAAGTAGTCGTTTAATATTATTTTGTTTAATATTACATCATGGCCATATAAATAGGATTCTATAGCTCAAATACTATATTATCGGTTTGAACCACGAAAAGCATTACCTTCTCCATGGAGTCTTTATTGCCTAAGAGCATAACATAGTCTTCAACTGAATTTGCGGAAAGCAAAAAAAATATGTACGAACCTGACGACGTGCAGAGTCCCGTCTAGCTGAATTTCTATGTCTATGCTCTTCAAATTAAGAGTCAGGCGGATACCCAGACCGCTAAAAACCACAGGCTAAGGCCTCAGCTGAGACGGGACACCAAAACACTTGCTCCCCAATCGTTAGACAATGCATAGCGGCCACGATGTGGGGGCAAAGCAAAAGGGCAGGTCACGGAGACCACTTTTTTACATCCCTCCCCGGAGGCGGAGCGAGCGGGCGATCGAGAACCAGTTCTGAAGTGGTGTGGGTCGTGTACCTGTACCACGTGAGCCTGCGTCTCGCTGCACACAGGCTCTTCTCTTCCGTATCCATGCATCGATATTTACCGAACATTCTCCTGTACCGAGAGTGGCACCTTTGATAGCTTGCTACAGCAACCCGTTAATCCACCATTCACTGACATACGACGACACACGACCAGAATAAATTATTCGTGCGACAAAAGAATAAAAAAGTTAATGCCTTACACTCAGCGCTGGGCCAAAATATTTAATCTTGTTGTTCCAAGTGAATCCCTTTTTCAGGGACGGTTTCATCGGAATTTATTTTTTGATTCCCTCTTCCCGACAGCTTATTAAACTGACAGGCGCCTGTCAGAATCTCTGAGGAAAGCAGCAGCTTGAAGGGTGATTGATTTTTTTTAAAAAACCGAATTCACTTTTTGCCGTCCAAAGCCCAGTTATTCTTTCGGCCCTCATATATTCAGAATAAAATTCCGGTTAATCAATCACATAATACTTGCAATGCATTTCTTTACCATGCATGAGGAGAATAACCAAATTTCAAATAAATTTAAATCATTACAACACACTGATACGAAATTTTACTGCAAACAAAGTTGAAAGTAACGATAAATACAACGTATATAATACAGTAAGCGAAGCATCCATAGGGGCAAGAAAAGCAATACTTTCCTCAAAATTCTTACGAATCAAAAGGAAAAGATGTATTAAATATTTGTGTAAGAGTTTTAACATAAAAATACAGTGGCGGATTTAAGGTATCTGAAGGTCTCAGGCGCAATACTTTTCGAGAGGACCCAACTGTCAGGGAAGGGGGAGGGGATGACTCAACCTACAATGAGTTTTAAGCTTACGAATGGAAAAAATGTATGCAGCAGAAATACAGAAATGCATAAATGCAAAATTTAATAAGTATTATATAACCTTGCTCATAAAGAAAACGAATTATAAACCAAAATATCCGCTTGTAGTGTATTTAACAAGAAAAAAAATCATATTACATTTGTTAATAACCAGGATCGATGGGGCGGCAAAAGGGTTATGTCCCCATCCTTTTGAGAATGCTACTAAAGAAAAGAAATTAAATGCATCTAATACTGCACTAGTAAAGTATCACAAGGATACTACCCATTTTCATCACGAAATTTATAAAAGACCACTAAAACGGAGGGAAAAAATGTAACGGAACGGCGTTTCGATTCATTCTTTCTCATTCTTGGCCTTCAGTTTTAATCGGATCAATAAGCCACCCCTGAGGCGTATTTACCTCTACGTCCCGGTCTGGTATTAACCTAAGTAAAAGCATGGATATACACTTAAGTACTAGATTATACTAGAATAATTAGCTGAAAAAAAAATTGGCTTTGCCCTGAGTTGGATTTGAACCCATCTCCCCCAGAAGCATTCCGGGTATGGCAACAGGGCAGAAATCATACCCGGCATGTTTCTGGGAGACGTTGGGTCCGCATCACACGCAGGGCAAAACTAAATTTTATTTCATCCAATTATTTCAAGTGCCGTCCCGTGGCCGAGTGGTTAGCACGCATGGCTACTGATCCAAGGGACCTGGGTTCGAGCCCCGGATTTAGGCATGGATGTGTGTGTCGTTTTTCTGCTGAGGTCCTGCCATCCTCTCAGATCTCCTACTGTGGCATATAAACTGGCAGGCTCCTGTCAGACCTCTGTGGCAAGCAGCTGCTTGAGGGGGTATTTATTTATTTTTTTATTATTTCAAGTGTTTCTTGTTTACAGGATATTTTCCTGTGATCCTTTATTACTGAACTAGATTATACAGACTGCAAAATACTGGGACCTGTAAATGGTAGTTAGGCATAAACTGGGAGGAGAGTGGTGTACCAAGTTCAGTGATGATGCACAGAACCTGTCAGGTCCAACACCTAATGTCCGACCCCGCCTTCTCGTGGTGCACGCCGTTAGTACCTTTCAAAAGAGATATTCTCTTTTGAAAGGGAACGGAAGGGGAGGGCTGCCAGTTCAGTATGGCCTACTGATCTCGTCATCTATGGCCACTTTTTTTTTCCAACCCTGCTGAGGAGTGGTCAACTTCACAGGGTCCTGGTGCTGACCATTTATACCTACTAGACTGGACTTGTTTATGGATTTGAGCTTGATTATGGATCCTGGATTTGCTGCACTGGAGGGCCTCTGTTGACGGAGAATCTGCTGCTGTGTTTTCTGTTTGCTTCTGGGTTGCCAGCCCTAAGTGAACAGAGGCATGGGATACCTTATATCAGCTGGTGGATAATCCTAATCAGAGACCATCACAGGTACCTGAACCTTACTTAGCTAGTTGGGCATCGTCAAGCCTAAACTGGAGTAATGTGTATCAGACAGGCCATATGGCTCTTGAAAAAATCCACTTTGAAAAGGTGGTGCCTGGTCATCGGTAACTTCAGCCTTTAGCGGAGGAGGAACAGGTCTTTTTCCCATGCCTGCGATCAGGGTGGGATAACAAACCTATTGTTGGCCTTACCTATCTCAATAAACCTAGTTTCTTTAAAAATCCTACTAATCATTTTCTCTCTGCAGGAACGTGAGGACACTGTATACAGTTTATTCTCTTGATGTCCTCACACAGCAATTCCAGCGCTATAACCTAGATATTCTATGCTTGCAAGAAACCAGATGGACAGGTAAAGGTGAGATACTTAAAAATAACTTTAAATTTATCTTTACATGGAGGGAGGATGGAAAGCATCACTAAGGCGTGGGTCTGCTTCTCAGCACACATGCTACTGATAATAAATAATGCACACAGGAAATCAAACTGTACACGTCTATCAGTAGTCTTATTAATCTGACTTTCAATCAAACGAATGTATTGTTTGCTGCAGAACGAAAGAAGAAAAAAACAAGCATACACATTACAAGAAAGCAACACAAAATTTATTATCTCTAAATCATTAAGTGCTTTTCATTTATATCTATGCTTCAGAAATCAAAGTTCAAATGCTAAAAAATGCGCTTATTGCACATATGGTTACAGAGAAAAACATAAATGTCAGATCTGCCGGTTTTCTTAAATTATCTTCGTTATCCTTTTGATTTCGAATTCTGTAGTTCAGAAAGATTGGAATTATAAAACAATCAATTTCGATGAATTGTTGGATTACTGAGGTTACCATAGTCATAACTCATCGTTAGCGAGAACTGCTTTGCTAGCAAAGCTAGTAAACGTTTCTGCTGATGAATTAAATTTTACTGTTTGCAAGAACAGTAAAAAAGTAAAAAAAGTCCCGGAAAGTGTTGGGTTGTTTTACCTCTGAGCGACACTTTTTTGCACACCATGGGCTAAATGGCCAGGTCACATGGACCCCGAAGGCTCAGAGAAGGTTGGGGGAGGGGACCCACTGGAATAGCTGTTGGGAGACAGATGGTAGCCTCCCGTCAAGGCCATCTAGCGTGTTCTTTAACATGCACAAGGTGTATGTATGGCTCTCCCGCACACGGGGCCACGGCTTAACGTCCCATCCGACGGACGGCGACATTTCCAAGCCCATCGGTGTCCCCTACTGACCGTGGACAGAGCAGAGAATTTTTGCGGAGATAAATATCAACGCTGACCCAGCTGGGACTCGAACCTAGGAACAACAGATTACGATCCTGGCGCGCTACCGTCTGATCACCCCCCTCCCCCCCCCGGAAACAGTAAAAAAGTCGCAAGAACAGAAAACAAAAAAATGTTCATAGCTGAACTTTTTTCAGTCTTACCGAAAATGCTATATTTGGTGCTAAAACACCAAAGAATTACCAGCAATCAACATTGATGTAAAAACATTTGTTACATGTCATTTATTAATACAACGTAGTGAATGTTCCACAACTGTAGAGCCATTGGAATAATAAGTTAAAATTAAATAAATTTTAACTTTATCCTACAATTATAATTGTAAACAATAACTTACAATTTTTATTAGGATGAGGGGTAGTAAAAACATTTGGTGCTCACCAAGTTTGTCTTTGTACAGCTTATTAGTTCTCCTCTCAAACGAATTGCAGAATCCTGACCTTTGCAATTGGGTTTCCTTAATTCATTTTCATTTCAGTTGTTTTGTTTAAAAGTAGTAGAAATTAAAAATATTATACAAACCAGTTTTATCGGAGTGAACAAGTGTAAACATCTGCTGTCTTTATATCTTGTGTTCGATTTCTGAGTGTTCCATTCAGAAAATATGCTTTAAAAATATCGAAAACACTGATATATTGGATTACAAAGAATAGATTCAAAGAGTTATTAAAATTCGAGTAAGAAAAAAATAAGTCTATGTTGGCAGTTTACAATTTCCCGTGCGTTTCTGTTTCATTCCAAAGGAAAAAACTGAAAATTTTTTAATTGAATAGTATTTTAATTGAATAGTACTAGTGAGAATACTTACAGTTCTAGTCTGTAAGTATTCCTCTGTACATTATTCTTCTGGTGCTATATTTTGATATCACTGTTCTTTTTTGTTCAGAAAATTGTCTATAGAAAATAAAATTCATTTCAACCAAATTCAGTTCAAAGCAAACAAAATATTATCGTTCATGTAGTGTAGTGCATAAAGTTTTATTTCAGATAATTTCATTCAAAGGCGTTTGCAAAAAAATTCGATGTATTGAAATATCAGATTAGAGAGAGTAGATATTGTTACGACAGAAGGAATCTGGCATCCGAAAGCAAAAAGTATCAGCCAATGAATAAGAACTTTGGGAGAATTTGAAGAACAGTGGAGGGTGTAACGGTCGTGTGTAACGGTCGAGAGTTCGAAAATGGACGGTTAGCTGTTCTGAGACAGTGCGCGTTAAGTATAAAGAATTATCTTTATGTGATGTGTACGCGGGAAGTATAAAAGTAGTATCTTTTATGTGATGTGTACGCGGACGACCGTATGGTTCTGCTAGTGTGAGTTAGCGAACTAGCACAGGGCGATTTTGTTTGTGTATGAAGATGTTCAAGCGACATGGTAATCAAGTAAAAAAAGGTAATATTTAGTGGAATAGACAGAGCTAATGTTGTGTGCTCTGCGCAGGAAGGTTGATGACTTGTGTATGGATAATAGTTCATTTGTTTATAAGATACTTCATCCATATTTTCTTTGTAACAATTTACCTTGTATTGAATTTGGTTTTAAAATATAGTTTTTAATACTCACGCTCAGTGGCTATCCATTTTTGTAATACGCAACAATATAATGTTTTCATGAGTAAAAGATCAGATGGAATAAATGTTGATGTTTGTCCTGCAGTTTTCTTTCCTGGGTTCCTTCGATTACAAATAACACTGGGCAACAAATTTTCATAAAAGTCATGCCTCCGAGATAAAAGTAGCCATTTCTTAAAGATTTCAAGGTGCTGAACACGAATATGACAATGAAAATGCAAAATTGGCTATGATTTCTGGGAAATCTGCAATAGTTTCTTATTTAATAGAGTAATACGTACTTATGACATGTATCGGTAAAACTCCGCTTCTACTTCTAACGTCACTTCTCACAAGCTTTTCTTCCCGTCGCTTGTACAGATGCCCAGGATCATCTCTGGTGAACGTTCAACAGTAGTCAGCCAACAATGAAGTGGATCAGTTTCCCTGCTATCGTTTCTCCATCGTTGCAATGTCCTGGTGAAAACGTTCACCGTGCTATTCACTAACCATGCCACAGTTGTCGGGGAAGAAATCAAGTGGGAATGGAGAAAGTGGATCTTTAAGGACATATTGCAGCCAAGTTTGTGATACAGAGACAACATGTCCTTAACCAATTTCTTGTAGTTGTCTGCCCTGACATTCCCGAGGAATTTAGTTAACACCAGACGAGACCAGACATTCCAGAGAATTTTAGTTAACAGCATCCCAAGTCTTTTTCTCGTCACCCTGAAGCAATTTGTCGAACATCTGGTCTCTGAACAGCTGGCAAATCTAAGGACCCACAAAAATTCCCTCTTTAATTTTCACTTCACTGAGTCGAGGGAATTTATCGGACAAGTACTTGAAAGCTGATACAGTCTGGTCCATAGCTTTTACAAAGTTTTTCATCACAACGAGTTTGATGTGTAGGGACAGTAGCAGGATTTTGTCCATTTCTGCCAGTGCTGGGTGTTCCACATTCTTCTCTCCGACCTTCAGAGGTTTCCTCTGAGGCCAGTTTCTCTTCACATAGCGCAAAGTCTTTGCTCGGCTGCCCCATTCACATAAGAAACAGTAGGGATATACTTCGTATATATATATTACATAAAACTTGCATTTTAAAGATCTTTACTTCTAAAAGAAACAGTCGGAAATCAGTCAAATATATTACAGGAAATCAAAATGACTTGATATTGAGAATTATTCTCTAATCCGACTTTCAATACAATTAATTTTTACATTTATGTTCCATTCTGTTTGTTCCAAGTCAATATTTGGAATAAAAATAACGGACCATAGAAAATCAAATTAATCAGGCTTTGCACAAAACGGAATTTGATATCTATTTCATTATGTGATGTTGGGATATACTTCGTATATCCCAGCTGCAGACTCATCAACAGAGCCACTCACTATCTTTAAGTCACAACAGAGATGCCAGCCATACTTGCTGCATTGAAGACAGTTCAACAGCTGTTTTAGGTTGTCGTAGGTTTCTTTCATGTAGACAGTGTGTCTGTCTGGAATGGATGGAAGTTGATTTCCATTATGAGCAACACCGCCTTGAGACTCAATTTCGAGAAGTCTATGAACAGTCGCCACTCTTGAGGGTCATGTTTGATTCTGAGGGCATTCATCAGGCCATGTACATTGGAGCAAAACACAAGGTCATCTTCCTTTCTGTAGGTGCAAATTGCTCATGACCAGTTTGAAACGAAGTCACTCAGACATTTTCCTTGAGAAGATTCCATTAAGTCTTGATCCAAGTAACTCTGCTGTGGCCTTGGACAGTTCCAGACTGCGAACAAGATCGTTAATTTCTTCTTTGGTGAGAATGTGTGGCACAGATGACAACACACCATGGCAGATGTATGGATCATCATTAGACACCAAAGGCTGTGTAGAACCCAACGTCAGTTCACCTCCCTCCTCATCGTCTGAATCGATGGAAAATTCTTTTGGAGGTTCAGGAAAGGGAAGGTCTTCACCGTGTAAAACTGGTCAGAGAGCAGATTGTATATTCGGGTATGCTATTGTCCACTTCTTTTTCCTTGTGATGCCTCCAGAAACAGGTGGAACCATGCAGAAGTAGCAGTCATTTACGTGATTGCTTGGCTCTCTCCAAACCATAGGAACATCAAACGGCATCACCACTTTTTCGCCTTTCAGGCACTTTGTAAGATTTGTTGCACACATACTGCAGAATATGTGTGGGGCCCAGGCCTTATCCTGGTCCCCGATCTTGCATCCAAAATAAAACTCATAAGCTACTTTCACTATTGGAGTGATGGCTCTTTTCTGGCTTGCAAACTTTCCCTGCAAAAATGTATCTGCACTATTAACACAGTTACCAGGCATTACTACTGCTGAATTAAAACTGCAAGGATCACTTGTGTTGTACTTATGACTCAGGGGTAAATGGGAGTCACTGAAAAGACAAAGGCGAGATGTTGCTTACAACTAATGATTGCATCATCTTTTGTCTGATATCGTAAAGCCGCGATGTCATGACTCAACTACATTGCATCAGACAATGATTGAATACCTCCGGGGTTGTGTGCATGGCAGGCTAATGCAATACGTCCAGGAGTTGTGTGTATGGCGAGCTGATGCAATACAATGCAATACATTGCAATTTCGAGTTTAAAATACAGCATTGCAAAATGGTTACCTGTGTACTCAATATGGACTGAGTTGTTTATACATGACCATCTCTGTTTCTTCTAAACAGGAGCCAATCGACAAATTTTATCGTCATTTTCATGTTCAGCACCTCGAAATTAGTAAAGATGGTTATTAGTCAGCTGGTTTAGTTTCCCAAAGACATTTCTTTGACAATCAATTGGTTAGTTTAGAAAGGATCTTTCGTTTTATTCAATGTAGGATTACTGAGAATACAAACATTGCTATGCAGATTACATTCCTGCAGTTATTTTCCTTTGACTAAAGATTGTTCCATTTAGAAGAAACACAATGAAACAGATATCAAATTCCGTTTTGAGCAAAGCCTGATTAGTGAAAATAAATGTCAATATTAGGGGGATGTTATTATTCTTGTATATTTTTCAATTTACAACTGTATCTATAGGAAGAAATGAACCTTCAAAATATATTTTTATTTAATGCTGGTTTAATGGGAATATCAATTTTTGTCTTACAGTTTGATTTTCTATGATCCGTTATTTTTATTCCAAATCTTGACTTGGGGCAAATAGAATGGAACATAAATGTAAAAATTCATTGTACATTATGTTCAATACACTTATGATAGAAATAGTTATCGAAATTGTATTGAAAGTCGGATTATGAGAATAATTCTCAATATCAGTAATTTTGATTTCCTGTAATACATTTGACTGATTTACGACTGTTTCTTTTAGAAGTAAAGATCTTTAAAATACAAGTTTTATTGAATATTGGATTATTGAAAACATCGGCAGTCTTATGCATATTCATTTCCTGTAGTCATTCCCTTTATTTGAGATTGTTCAACTTAGGATAACCATATCGAATAAAATAGAAGTATCAGAATCCGTCATTTAAAAGTCAGATAAGCAAGAAGGATGATTTGATTTTCTTTAATGCATTTGATTGGTCCAATTGTTCCTTTTAGAAGAAAATGATTGTTGAAAATTTCGTTTTATTGAGGGTCATATTAGTGAGAAAGCCGATTGATTATCCTGTGAAGTTCTGTTTTGGAGTAGTTTATTTCTTTCATTTTCTGTTGCAATGTTTAGAAGGAACAGAATTCGTAAAAAAATCCACCGTAGTATGTTTTCTGATTAAAGAGGGTAAATGCATATCCTTTATTGAAAAACGAATTAAAGAGAACAGATACAAATACTGCAGTGTGTTTGAGTAATTTCGAATTATTTTGGTCAGAAGGAATAGTTTTGTTTTAAAAAAAAGTTTCGCTGTATTCAAAGTCAGATTAAAGGGGATAGAAATAGTTATCGACTATGTGGATATGTAAGCAAATTCGTTTTATTAAGTGGCTGGTCAAGAGATCTAAGGAATGTTGAATTTGTTTGCTGTCAGCAGAAATTTTAGAATTAGTGATAGTAATCCAAATTATTTCTCATCATTTTCTTATTTCCAACCAATTGTCATCCCTCTCAATATTTTTCCACCAGTTATCATCCACCCACATGTATCCTCCCAATTGTTGCATTCACCCAATTGTCACCCACCCAGTTGTCGTAATGGTGTAATGTAATTGTTATATCCTCCCAGTTGTCATACCCATCCAATTGTCACCCTCACAGTTGTCGTCCATCCAGATGACTTCCTCCAATAGCTACCAACTGTCCTTCTCCCATCCAAACAGATGAAGGAATTCGGTAGTTATATTTTATTTATTTGGTCTGCAAATGGTAGCTATGAAATAACTGGAAAGAAAGCTATGCACCAATCCCATGTGATAATGCAGAGATTTTGCTGTCCTAGCACCTTAAGTCCAACACCACCTTCTAGTAGCGCAGAGTACCTTTCAAAACAGATAAGCTCTTCTGGAAAGGAAAGGACGGGATGGGTTGCCAGATCAGTGTGGCCTACTGATCTGGGCTACTATTGCTATTTTTCTTACCTACTGAGCAGTGGTCAATCACACAGTGTCCTGGTGCTGACCATACACCAACTGGAATTGAAAAATGAATCTGAGCTTGATGTCGCATCCTGAATTTGTTGCATTGTGGGCTTTTGTTGAGTAAATCTTCTGCTGTGTTTTCTGTTTGTTTGTAGTTTGACAGCCCCAAGTGAATAGATTCAGAGGACATGTTTTAACAGCTGGTGGATAATCCTGAGCAGAGGTCATCACAGGCACCTCAACTCTTGCTTCAATGGGCCTCGTCAAATTCTACATTGGAGGAAGTCTTCCAGTAGATTCAGAGGACATATTTTAACAGCTGGTGGATAATCCTGAGCAGAAGTCATCACAGGCACCTCAACTCTGGCTTCAATGGGCCTCGTCAAATTCTACATTGGAGGAAGTCTTCCAGTGTAGATGGCTTCAGCCTTTAGAGGTGGGGGATTGGGTCTTTGCCCCATGCCTGCGACTGATGCCCTCACACAAGAATTCCACCATTATAATTCAGGTATTCTCGGCTTTCAAGAGACCAAATGCACAGATAAAGGTCAGATTCTTAAAAATAATCTTAAATTTATCTTTTCAGGGAGGGAAGATAATAAACATCACCAAGGCGTGGGTGTCCTTCTCAGCAGACACGCTAGTGATGCTCTTCTAAGATATGAGTGCATTAATGAAAGGTTTCTTACAGCAAAATTTCAGGCAAGCATTAAAGACTTGAATGTTATCTGCTGTTATGCCCCCACTGAGGATGCCGATGAGGATGAGAAGGATAGGTTTTACAGACAACTTCAGGATATTTTAAATTCTGTCAAGAAAGGACATATTACCCTTGTTCTAGGTGACTTCAATGCCAAAGTTGGTATTGACTCTGATCTTTGGGGAGGGGTGATAGGTCCTTTTGGTATTGGTAGCTGCAATGGCCACTGTCTCCTACAGGTAAATAAACTTAATGGTTTCAGAAAAACTAACACCAGAACATACATAAGAACATATGGATTACACCAAATAATCTGCATAAGAATATCATAGATTATATATTACTAAACAGCTAATGGGTTAGTTCTGTTAGGAACACCAGATCATATAGGGGAGCTTAAATTGAATCTGACCTATTCATCCTCCTCCTCCTCCTCAAGCAGCCATGGGTTACAGAGGTTCAACAAGACCATGCAATTTAGTTCTCCAAGCATATCTGTCCTGAGCTACATCTGTTGCATCTGGCCACTACACACCAATTTTAACAAGGTCCTGTTTGACATTGTCTGCCCACTGCATCCTAGGTCTCCACCTCTTTCTGAGGCCTTTAGGCACACTGTTCATAACCCTATTCGCCAATCTATAATTATCCATATGGGCAACATGGCCAAACCAACGAAGTCTCTCTCTGCACAATATGCTGCTTAAAGGAGGTTGCAAACTCCTTCGCCTAATCTCATCATTAGTTACAAAGTTGAACTACCTAATGCCCAAAATACTGCGCAAGCATCTGGAATCAAAAGCATCTAGTTTCCTGTTATCTTGTTTACAAAGTGTCCAAGTTTCACTACCATAACTAACCCAAGAAAGAACCAAACTATTATACAGTCCAATTTTAGTCTAAAGGTGAATACGCCTATTTCTCCACAGTCTCCATAGATTCTTAAAAGTCCCGGCAGCAATCCCTATTCATCTGTTAATCTCATGCCGCACATAACCAGTATCTGTTACATAGCTCCCAAGATAATTAAACTGTGACACCTGCCCAAGACTGCAACCATTCAGATGAACAAAATTATCATCAGGATATATCATCATCATCCTCAAGCAGCCATGGGCTACAGAGGTCCAACCAGACCATGAAATTTAGTTCTCAAAGCATATCTCTCCTGAGCAACATCTGCTACATCTGGCCACTGAACACCAATTCTAACAAGGACTATTTCACATTCTCTGCCCATCACATCCAAGATCTCCCACTCTTCCTGAGGCCTTTAGGGACAATGTTCATAACCCTTTTCACGAATCTATAATTATCCATACAGGCAACATGACCAAACCAACTGAGTCTCTCTCTACACAATATGCTACTTAAAGTAGGTTCGTGATTCCTTAACCTAACCTCTTCATGCATCTAGTTTCCTATTATCTTGTTTAGAAAGCGTCCAAGTTTCACTACCATAACTTACCCCAGAAAGAACCAAACTATCATACAATCTCATTTTAGTCTTTAGGTGTATACACCTATATCTCCACACACTCCATTGATTCTTAAAAGTCCCAGAGGAAATCCCTATTCGTCTGTTAATCTCATGCAACACATCACCAGTACCTATTATTACACAGTTCCCAAGATATTTAAGCCCGTGACATCTGCTTAGGACTGCAACCATTCAGATTAACTGAATCACAGCCTGCCTGACCAAGTTTAATCACTTTAGTTTTCTCTCTGTTTATAACCAAACCTACTCTACTACCAGTCTCATCAACAGTTTGAATGAATGAGTTCACCTCACAAACATCATTAGCCAAAAGGGTTAAATCATCAGCATAATCTAAATCAAAAATTTTAGTATCTCCAGACCATTTAAGGCAGAAATCTTTCTCTTGAAGTGAATTTTGCATAACATAATCAATAACCAAACTAAAGAGAAAAGGTGACAAAATGTAACCCTTGTTGGGCACCAGAAGCAATGCTAAACCAACTGCTACAAGCATTACCAACTCTCACACATGACTCAGTGTAACTACAGAGAGCTTTCATTATGTTAATTAACTTGTCTGGAATGCCATACGATCTCAGAAAAAAACACAAATTATGACGATCAACAAAGCTAGTAATGAACGGTTTCTGAAACTCTAAACATTTCTCAAATATCTGCTGAGTGAAAATATCTGATCTACACATCCCTACCATTTCTGAATCCACACTGCACATCACACAATTGCATGTCAACCATATTCTTAATTCTATTAAGCACAATCATGCAAAGAACTTGACCTGGAACAGAAAGTAGGTGTCGGATGCCCCTATAGTTATGACAGGAACTACAACCTCATTTTTTAAAAACAGGAATAATAATAGTTCTGGAAAAATCCTTAGAAAACATGCCTTTATCAAAAAGATTTTTCAAATTTTCAGTCATCCATGTGGTAACCAAAACATTTCCAGCTCTAAGCATTTCAGTAGTAATTTCATCTACCCCTGGGGATTTCTGAAGTTTAAGTTTAGAAACACCTAAAATAACTTCAGACTGTGTTATAGGGCCAACATTAAAGTCTAGAATGCATCTATCATCATTGCAAACAATGGGAATAGAACTAACCGCATTGTTTAGAACATCACTGAAATGCTCAGCCCACCTAGCCATGACAGAATCCTCACCTTCTATAACCTTATTTTGTTTATCCTTCAATCCCTGTATACCTGTCCATTTTCTACCACAAAAAATATTAACTATGTGGTACAGCTCGCTGCTGTTGTGCTGTCTTAACTGCTTCCTCGACTTTGTCAGCCATGACATCAAGCCAAAGATTCTTATCAGCAGCTAACTGATCCTTTACACATTTATTAAGCTCTCTATAATGCTTTTTATTAGGACAAGTAGGGTATTAATTAAGGACATTCCTACAGTTTTCTTTCTGAAATAAGCTCAACTGCCTTATCATTCAAATAATTCTGCATCATCTGCTCCCTTTTTCCTAAATGAGTACTGTTAGTTTCCAAAAAAGTCTGTTTAAAATGGTCACATTTTTCCTCAACTTCAGTAGTATGCAAACCACGACTGTAATGATGACTAAGTAACCTATTGTGGTAAAGCTTTGGCTATAACTAGATCTTTCAGAGCTGCAGTATTAAAAGTAAAATTTTTAACCCTAGCACAACACTTTTTAAGTTCAAGTTGCAAGACATTTTTAACAAGGTAATGGTCAGATCCAATTTCAGCTCCCCTATACGACCTGGTAATCCTAACAGAACTACCCCATTTGCTGTTATTTAATATGTAATCAATCATATTCTTATGCAGCCCATCAGGTGAAACCCATGTGTACTTATGTATGTTGTGGTGTTTGTAATAAGTGTTAGTTATTCTGAAACCATTGAGTTTACTTACCTGTAGGAGACGTTGCCCATTGCAGCTACCAATACCAAAAGGGCCATATACCAATATCACCCTTCCCTAAAGGAAAAGACTGCAACCATTCAGAAAAAAATCAATACCAATATCCCCCTTCCCTAAAGGTCAGAGTCAGTACCAACTTTGGCATTGAAGTCACCTAGAACAAGGGTAATATCTCCGTTTTGACAGAATTCAAAATATCCTGAAGTTGTCCTTAAAACCTATCCTTCTCATCCTCATTGGCTTCCTCAGTGGGGGCATAACAGCAAATAACATTCAAGTCTTTAAGGCTTGTCTGAAAATTTGCTATAAGAAACCTTTCATTAATGCACTCATATCCTAAAAGAGCATCACTAGCGTGTCTGCCTGCTGAGAAGCAGACCCACGCCTTGGTGATGTTTGTTATCATCCCTCCCAGAAAAGAGATGTTTAAGATTATTTTTAAGAATCTGAACTTTATCTGTCCATCTGGTCTCTTGCAAGCTGAGAATATCTAAATTATAATGGTGGAATTCTTGTGTGAGACATCAAGAGAATAATCTCTCCAACTACACATGGAGAGAAAATGGTTAGTGGGATGTTTAAATAAACTATGTTTATTTAGAGAGGAAATGCCAACAATATTAAACAGTCCCCTAATTGCAGGCATGGGGCAAAGACCCATTCCCCCACCTCTAAAGGCTGAAGCCATCTACACTGGAAGACTTACTCCAATGTAGAATTTGACGATGCCAATAGAAGCAAAGAGTTCAGGTGCCTGCGATGACCTCTGCTCAGGATTATCCACCAGCTGATAAACATATCCTGTGAATCTATTCACTTGGGGCTGTCAACCCACAAACAAACAGAAAACACAGTGGAAGATTTTTTTTTTCTACAGAAGCCCATCAGTGCAGCAAATTCAGGATTCATAATCAAGTTCAGAGCCTTATTTCAGTCCAGTAGGTTTATAAGGTCAGCACCAGGACTCTGTGTGGTCCTCAGTACAGTAGCAAAAAAAAAGTAGGGCTACACTATAAAAAAAATAAATACCCCCTCAAGCAGCTGCTTGCCACAGAGGTCTGACAGGAGCCTGTCAGTTTATATGCCACAGTAGGAGATCCGAGAGGATGGCAGGACCTCAGCAGAAAAACGACACACATCCATGCCTAAATCCGGGGCTCGAACCCAGGTCCCTTAGATCAGTAGCCAAGCATGCTGACCACTCGGCCATGGGATGGCAGGGCCACACTATAACATAATAATAATACATTTATTTCTTAACACATAATACAACTGATTACATTGATCTACCCCAGTGTGCCTAAATATTTCAATTGAAATTTACAGAAATCCACAAGTGTATATAACTTGCCTGTGGAATTTATTAAAACTTAATATCTAATTTATAATTATTGGCAACAATAGTCTAAACATTTTTAGCATATTAAAAAAAAACTAAAAAATTAAACTAGCTTGTTAAAATATTACCCTATTACCTTATTAAAATTCTGAAGCTCTGAAAGACCCAGTTATAGTTAAAGTTTACCATGTTAGGTTAACTTAGTCATTATGATAGTCATGGTTTGCTTACAATTTAAGTGGAGGAAGAATGGGACTGTTTTAAACAGGCTTTTTTGGAAACTAACAGTACTCTTTTAGGATAAAAAGGAGCAGAGGAGGCAGAATTATTTGAGTGAAAAGGCACTTGAGCTTATTTCAGAAAGAAAGAACTGCAGGAATATCCTTAATCAATACCCTACTTGTCCTAATAGAAAGCATTACATAGCTTATAAATGCGTAAAGGATCAGTTAGTGTTTTAAAGAACAAATTAATGATGCTAAGTGGGTACCTATTATTTTGCACTACATTCATATATGTTTAATTACAAGTGTTAAAAAAGTTTGAAAATGTAAGAGAAATATACGAAAATTCAGAAAATTTGAAATTGGAGTTATGCAAATATATTAAAATATTAAAATATTTAAAAATGAAATACAAGCAGTGATCTGGTTCAATTTTTTTTTAATAATCTGCAAAGCTCTTTCCGAAAAGAGCCAAATAAAATTGCGAAATCTAGGATATCTGATACTGGTATAGATTTTTATTTACATACTTAAATTATGGTAATATGATACTTTAATGTTTCTCATCGATCAGAATGTTCCAATGAGTTCGTCCTCTAATATGTATAACAGTGAAAATGAAGCTAATAAGTTAATGATTATTTATTCATTTAAAAAGTTTTAATTTTGGTATCTAATTAGCAGATAGCCCATCATGGTTTAGAAGGGATGGAAGTGGTAAAAAAAAATGTGCTCTAAAATTCTATTCTGGTTCTATTCAAGATGGAGACTTGATTTTCGAACACAATATAGTATTACCCAAGGAAAATCTGTACAGATAATTTGGGACCAATCAGACAATTTTATAAAAAAAATTTGAATTACTCAAAATTTGCTAAAAGATTGTGAATTAAACTGTAATATCACTGGTGCTGATAGCAAATGAGTGTGTTCACTGTTGACGCTGACAATGAGGAAAACACGCTCAACGTCTTACTAAATATGGCTATATGTTATAGCAAGTTTTACAAAAAAAGTTATTATTTCCCCTTTTCCAACTGTTCATATGCAGGCACTTTGTTTATTTTGTTTCAAGAAATAAAACTTTTTTATGGTTTATAGATAAAAATAATATATTGCGATTTGCATTATCTGATTCACCCATTAATTGAAATTACTGTTATTAGTGAGTATTCAAGTCGCAAAACTATAAACTTCATTCTCTTTGAAAGCATTTGATATCACTCAAGTATTTAGTGTTCTTAATAGTTATTATGTAGATGGCATTACAAAGTAAAAAATAGACTAGAATTCATACATTCAGGGAATAGGATTCAAGTAATGCAGGTCAGAATGCAGGTTGAGAAATTAATCTCCCATTTGTAAGTTTTACAGGAAGTTATTTTAAAATGAAGTTTATTCTCTTGTGTCGAAATAAACATTTCATTGATTAACTGTTTTCAATTAATGTTCGTTCGGTTTACCTGCATGCTGTAAATATCTGAGATATTTTAATTTATAAAATTCTCATAAGTTAAGAATTACATATTAATTTATAAGGTACATTTTTTGTTTGATATATAACATATAACTAACTGGGCTTGCCTTAATTTTCATTTATTGATTTCTTATTTTCATCGACGCACAAACTATGACAATAACAAAAAAGCCAAATAAATATTTGTGTGAATGAAAAAATAAACAGCAATATTCATAAAATTATATGCATTTCAAGTTTTACAATTTTCACCCATTTCCTTTTCATAGTTTGTTTGTAAATTTCAGAATTTTTCAAGAGCCGCAGAATATATTTCTTACCCCATAGCCAAGTGGTTAGCATGCTTGGCTATTGATCAAAGGACCTGATTCGAGCCCCAGGTAAGGTATGGATGTTTGTTATTTTTCTGCTGAGGTTCTGCAATCCTCCTGTCTGACCTCTGTGGTAAGCAGCTGCTTGAGGGGGGAGGGGGGATATTTATTTTTATTTTTTTAGACAGGGCCAAATTTACATCTCATGTGGGCACACCTAATATTATTAATTTTATCACAAATCATTAGTAAACTATATAATTTTACTCTCCCTAATTGACAGTGAAACACAACAATTCATCAAGGCTCACTCTTCCTAGAACTATCACACAGAAGATACCAGCTAACTTGCATGCCGACCTGTTCAGTCCTGAAACTTTCCATTAGACCTGAAGGCAAAACTGACGTTTCTAGGGCCTTTAACAAATCCATAAAGCAGAAATGTACATTGCTTAGCTTTCTTCAGTATTCATGAATTTATATGTTGAGTAAACATATTGTAGGTCACGACAGGAATTTGCATACAATATTCTTAAAACATATATAAATATGTAATGGGGGGGGGGGGTTGGATTATCCCACATTTCCTATTCAAAAAAGGCTTGCTTACACCAATGTTTTCCAGCAATGCATCCTTAAACATAAGCCACATCATATTGCCTTAAAAATTCAACTCTTTACCCACAATAGAATACAGGTTCAAACTCAAAATTAATTTAATTTATGATGTAAATTCTAAATACAAACCGAGAAGTAAAGAATGGAAATATTGATATGGAGAAAAAAATTTTAAAAGTTCATATGAAAAATTCCGGAATGTTTGGAAATGAATGTTTAGAATAAAATTATATAATTTTATTAATGTTTGTCAGAATTTTCAAAAGCTATTCAACTAGTATGTTTCAAATTTCAAAAAAATAATGAACAAAAAAATTAAATCTAGAATAGAGGGCCTCATTGGCCATTGCAATGATAAATAAAGTATTGTGCACTCTCATGTCTCAAACATAGGGAACAAGAATGCGTAATACACAGGAGGAAATTGGAAAAAGAACACCATTAACAATTGAAGTGTATTCTATAAGATTTATTTAGTAGAAACAACTTGTTGAGAAAGGGCAGTGATCACGTGTGTGAAGTGATTCAATGTTCATTTTACCTTTTAAAGAGTATTACATTTTACAGAAGGTACATTTTAATAAGGCGTTGAACCTCCTCGAGCAGCAATACAAGCTTCCAATCTGGCATGCAATCAATCATACAAATGCTGGATATCATGCTGAGGGATACTATTCCATGCACTTGCAACTTGGATGCATAATTCAGCGATAGTCGTTGCCTGTCGAGGTCCATGGAAGAGTCTTTGTCTGATTCAGTCCCAGATATGCTCAATTGGTGACAAGTCCAGAGAGCATGCTGGCCAAGGGAGTTGGTGCAATGCCTGAAGAGCATGTTGAGTTGCCTGGGCAGAGTGTAGGCGGGCGTTATCCTGCTGGAATATCGCATTTGGGATTACACTCAAATATGGCAGGATGACTGGCTGTATGATGTCGTTGACATACGTACTGCTATTCAGGGTACCCTGTACAAACACCAGATACGTATGAGAGTGATAGCTAATCGCTCCACACACCATGATGTCCGACAGGGGTCCTGTGTGTCACTGGCAGATGAACAATTGAAGAAGTTGCTCACCTCATCGCCTTCAAATGCATAAATGACCATCAGATGCTCCTAAACAGAATCAGCTCTCATCACTGAAGACCACAGACTGCCATTCTTCCCTCCAAATGAACTTGTTCTAGACACCACTGCAAATACGCTCAACAGTGACGAGGTGACAGTAGTAACTGTGCCAGCGACATGCATGCCAATAATCCTGCTTCCAAAAGACGATTGTGCATTGTCTTGAAGACAACGTTGGTACGACAGAAGATCAAATTTGTGATGCCATAACTGTCCGCTCTGCCACTGCCGCACTCCTGATACGCTGATTCTCTCGTGCTTCCGTAACTCTGTGTTGCCTGGAACCATGTCTGCAAGTGTGCAAATTCTCTTCTACCATTGATGCCACCATCGTACCACTGCTGATACCTCTCATCCAACAGTGTGCAATTTGATGAAAAGACCAACCTGCTTCCCAAAGACCCACTACATGACCTCACTCAAAGTCTGCTAACTGAACAAAAGTTGCATTCCTGCGTCGTCCAGGAATGGTAGCTTCTTCAAAGAGTACTGAACAACACGGCACAAGACGAATAACTTCATTCTTCATGATCAAGCCCTTAAATATGTGCTGTGTACATTTGCATGTTGTCATACTCAGTGATGTCATTATTTCATCCAATGACTGTCAATCATGGATCATGGTTGACAGTGGTTGACATATGATATTCCTAAAGGAATTCCTTCTGAGAGTTCTTTTTTCAATTTCTGCCAGTGTATATTAATCTTCAAACTAGTTTATGTCAAGACTACTAAAATAGCTGACTGCAGCCTTGCTCGGATTTCCCATTATGCACATTAGACACTAGGAGAGGGGTGCCAACATAACCAGGGAACCATTTTTTAAATGACACAATTTGTTTCAATAACAATAAAATTGTTTTTTTCAATTTTAACTACCTGCAAGTAAGTATCCATGGAGAGCACATAATCTCTTTTCAAAATACTCTTTCTCACCTAATAATGGAAAATTCTTAAAAGAATTCGGATTGTGAGGCTATACATATTGGGATACTTCTATGTTACATGAAAACTAAACCATATTCAATGCTCCATAACTTTAAAAATACATATTTTTACAGAAAAATGTTGCAGAAAGTAAACTGTAAATCTCAAATTTATGAAAATTTAGATTTTATAAAATATTAATTTATTATTTAAAAGAGTTGATGAAGCTGAAATATTTGACAGCCAATACTGCTGTTATGTTCTGTAAATGGTAGCTAGGTAGTGACTGGAAGGAGAGCTATGCACCAATCCCCTGTGATGATGCATAGAACCGGCCAGGCCTAGCACTTAATGTCCGACCATGCCTTCTTGTGGTGCAGACCGTTAGTACCTTTCAAAAGAGATACTCTCTTGTGGAAGTGAACGGAAGGGGAGGGCTGCCAGATTAGTGTGGCCTACTGATCTGGACAACTATGGCTACTTTTCTTTTTTTTTTTCTACCCTGCTGAGGAGTGGTCAACCACACAGGGTCCTGGTGCTGACCATATAAACCCACTGGACTGGACATATATATGGCTCTGAGCTTGATTATGGATCCTGATTTTGCTGCACTGGTGGGCTTCTGTGGAGGGAAAATATTCCGCTGTGTTTTCTGTTTGTTTGTGGGTTGACAGCCCCAAGTGAATAGATTCACAGGATATGTTTATCAGCTGGTGGATAATCCTGAGCAGAGGTCATCGCAGGCACCTGAACTCTTTGCTTCTATTGGCATCGTCAAATTCTACATTGGAGGAAGTCTTCCAGTGTAGATGGCTTCAGCCTTTAGTGGTGGGGGAACGGGTCTTTGCCCCATGTCTGCGATTAGGGGGCTGTTTGATACTGTAGGCATTCCCTCTCTCAATAAACATAGTTTATTTAAACATCCCACTAACCATTTTCTCTCCATAGGTAGTTGGAATGTGAGGACTCTGCACAGATCTTTTTCTCTTGATGTCCTCACACAAGAATTCCACCATTATAATTTAGATATTCTCGGCTTGCAAGAGACCAGATGGACAGATAAAAGTAAGATTCTTAAAAATAATCTTAAATTTCTCTTTTCAGGGAGGGACGACAAAAAGCATCACCAAGGCATGGGTCTGCTTCTCAGCAGACACGCTAGTGATGCTCTTCTAGGATATGAGTGCATTAATGAAAGGTTTCTTACAGCAAAATTTCAGACAAGCGTTAAAGACCTGAATGTTATCTGCTGTTATGCCCCCACTGAGGATGCCGATGAGGATGAGAAGGATAGGTTTTATGAACAACTTCAGGATATTTTGAATTCTGTCAAGAAAGGAGATATTACCCTTGTTCTTGGTGACTTCAATGCCAAAGTTGGTACTGACTCTGACCTTTGGAGAGGGGTGATTGGCCCTTTTCGTATTGGTAGCTGCAATGGCAATGGGCAACGTCTCCTACAGGTAAGTAAACTCATTGGTTTCAGAATAACTAACACATATTACAAACACCGCGACATACATAAGTACACACGGGTTTCACCTGATGGGCTGCATAGGAATATGATTGATTATATATTAATTAACAGCAAATGGGCTAGTTCTGTTAGAAATACCAGGGCATATAGGGGAGCTGAAATTGGATCCGAACATTACCTAGTTAAAAGTGTCTTGCAACTTAAACTTAAAAAGTGTTGTGCTAGGGTTAAAAATTTGCTTTTAATACTGAAGTTCTGAAAGACCCAGTTATAGTCAAAGCTTACCATGATAGGTTACTTAGTCATTATGACAGTCATGGTATGCTTACTACTGAAGTTGAGGAAGAATGGGATCATTTTAAACAGGCTTTTTTGGACACTAACAGTACTCTTTTAGGAAAAAAAGAGCAGAAGAGGCAGAATTATCTGAGTGATAAGGCACTTGAGCTGATTGCAGAAAGAAAGAACTGCAGGAATGTCCTTAATCAATACCCTACTAGTCCTAATAGAAAGCATTACAG
Source organism: Ryuthela nishihirai (assembly GCA_038380435.1). Lineage (NCBI taxonomy): Eukaryota > Metazoa > Arthropoda > Arachnida > Araneae > Heptathelidae > Ryuthela > Ryuthela nishihirai. Next base: position 11,542,896 of record JAWZYU010000017.1, read on the forward strand.
AGAACTTAATAAACGTGTAAAAGATCAGTTAGCTGCTGATAAGAATCTTTGGCTTGATGGTTTGGCTGACAAAGCTGAGGAAGCAGTTAGACAGCACAACAGCAGAGAGCTGTACCAGATAGTTAATGTTTTGTGTGGTAGAAAACGGACAGGTATACAGGGATTGAAGGATAAACAAGGTAAGGTTATAGAAGGTGAGGATTCTGTCATGGTTAGGTGGGCTGAGCATTTCAGTGATATTCTAAACAATGCGGTTAGTTCTATTCCCATTGTTTGCAATGATGACAGATGCACTGGTGGCTTTAATGTTGGCCCTATAACACAATCTGAAGTTATTTTGGCTATTTCTGAACTTAAACTTCATAAATCCCCAGGGGTAGATGAAATTACTACCGAAATGCATAGAGCTGGGAATGTTTCGGTTACCACTTGGATGACTGAAATTCTGAATATCTTTTATGATAAAGGCATGGTTCCTAAGGATTTTACCAGAGCTACTGTTATCCCTATTTTCAAAAAAGGTGATCACAGTTCTTGTGATAACGATAGGGGTATCAGCCTACTCTCTGTTCCAGGTAAAGTTCTTTCCATGATTGTGCTTAATAGAATTAAGAATCTGGTTGACAGTCAATTGCGTGATGAGAAATGTGGATTCAGAAGTGGTAGGGGATGTATGGATCAGATATTTTCACTTAGGCAGATTCTTGAGAAATGTTTAGAGTTTCAGAAACCTTTGGTTGCTAGCTTTGTTGATTTCAAAAAGGCTTTCGACTCTATTGATCGTCATAATTTGTGGTTGATTGTGAAATCATATGGTATACCTGACAAGTTAGTTAACATAATGAAAGCTCTCTATAATAACACTGAGTCGTGTGTGAGAGTTGGTAAGGCTTGTAGCAATTGGTTTAGCATTACTTCTGGTGTTCGACAAGGGTGCATTTTGTCCCCTTTTCTCTTCAGCTTGGTTATTGATTATGTTATGCGAAATACACTTCAAGGGAAGATTTTGGCCTTAAATGGACTGGAGATACGAAAATTTCTGATTACGAAACTCTTTCATTCGAGCCGTTGATGAGACTGGCATTAGAGTAGGTTTGGTTATAAACAGAGAGAAAACTAAAGTGATGAAAATTGGTCAGGCAGGCTGTGATTCAGTTAATCTGAATGGTTGCAGTCTTGAGCAGGTGTCACAGTTTAATTATCTTGGGAGCTATGTAACTGATAATGGTGATGTGCGGCATGAGATTAACAGACGAATAGGGATTGCTGCCGGGACTTTTAAGAATCTATGGAGAGTATGGAGAAATAGGCGTATACACCTAAAGACTAAAATTAGACTGTATAATAGTTTGGTTCTTTCTAGGGTTAGTTATGGTAGTGAAACTTGGACGCTGTGTAAACAAGATAACAGGAAACTAGATGCTTTTGATTTCAGATGCTTACGCAGTATCTTGGGTATTAGGTGGTTCAACTTTGTAACTAATGATGAGGTTAGGCAAAGGAGTTTGAAACCTCCTTTAAGCAGCATATTATGCAGAGAGAGACTGTTGGTGTGGCCATGTTGCCCGTATGAGTAATTATAGATTGGCGAATAGGGTTATGAACAGTGTGCCTGGAGGCCTCAGAAGGAGGGGGAGACCTAGGATGCGGTGGGCAGACAATGTCACACAGGACTTTGTTAGAATTGGTGTGCAGTGGCCGGATGCAGCAGATGTAGCTCAGGATAGACTTGCTTGGATAAATAAATTGAACGGTCTGGTTGGACCTCCGTAGCCCATGGCTGCTTGAGGAGGATGATGACTGCTGTTATATTTGTCCTAAACACTGTTTCAAAACTGATGCAAAGTGAATAACCTTACCCAAACTTTTAAGATTACATTTATTTCAGTAAATGATTTGTTATTATTTTAAAGTAAATTCTTATGAATAGATATTCTTTTAGATTTACTTTTCGATTTTTCCATTTCTTGTAATATTTTGCTGCAAAAGCTTAATCCAAAGTTAGGGAGTTTCGAATACAGTTTTCGCATAATATCAAAATGTCTTAATATTTTGATAATTAAGTGTAAGTTAATCATTGTCAGAGTACTAAACCGACAAAGTATTTTTTTAATCTAAATTCATAATTTGATTGTGTAATATTAGCAACATAAACATTCATGCCTTAACCAAGCCTCGAACCCAGATCCCTATCAACAATAGTGAAGCACACTATCCACTTGGCTACGGGGCAAAAAAGCAAATAGGTGAAAATTGTAAAATATTAAATATATATAATTTTATGAATAATGCTGGTTTTTCAATCACACAAAAATTGCTTTTTTTCTTATTATTTACATAATACAAGTTTATTCAACATTATCAACATAATAGTGCTTTTGCACAGTAGTTCAATGTATTAAATTTATGAGATTTAATTTAGGCTAAATTAAATAAGAATAAAATTCATTCACTGTCAGTTCTACTTTATGAAAGTACAGGGTTCTTAAAAATTTGTATTAACATTTTTATTAATAAATATTTAGCGGAAAAAATTTTCGCCGACATACGGGAATCGAACCCGCATCTCTCCAGAAACATGCCAGTGTTCTTACCAGTTGAACTAATGCCAGCTCGTCTTTTTCCCGCTTATTTAAGACTATACTCTATCACCGAGAAATGCGGCCAACCATTGGCGCCATCTGTGGTTTCAGGTGATAACTATTACCTTTATATTGCACAGAGTGAGATGGAAATAAATAATAGTCTCTTCACACTATTCAGCGTTATTAATGATTTAAACATATATGATAATCGCAGCATGACCTGATGCTCTTTTGGCATTGATAAATCAAAAAATATTTAGCGAAAAAAATTCCATCTCACTCTATGCAATATAAAGGTAATAGTTGCCACCCGAGACCACAGATAGCACCAATGGTTGGCCCGCATTCCTCGGTAATAGAGTATAGTCTTAAATAAGCAGAAAAAAGACAAGCTGGCATTAGTTCAATTGGCAAAAACACTCTGGCATGTTTCTGGAGAGATGCGGGTTCGATTCCCGTATGTTGGCGAAAATTTTTTCCGCTAAATATTTATTGATTTATCAATGCCAAAAGAGAATCAGGTCATGCTGCGATTATCATCTATGTTTAAATCATTAATAACGCTAAATAGCATGAAGAGATTATTATTTATTTTCATCTCACTCTGTGCAATATAAAGGTAATAGTTGCCACCCAAGAACACAGATGGCGCCAATGGTTGGCCCGCATTTCTCGGTGATAGAGTATAGTCTTAAATAAGGGGAAAAAAGACGAGCTGGCATTAGTTCAATGATAAGAAGACTCTGGCATATTTCTGGAGAGATGCAAGTTCGATTCCCATATGTCGTAGGAAAAAAAAAATTTCCGCTAAATATTTATTTATTTATCAATGCCAAAAGAGCATCAGGTCATGCTGCGATTATCATCTATGTTTAAAACATTTTTATTAACACCAGTTAATGAACAAACAAATTTCCCCTGAAACAGCTGCTTGCTCCCAGAATCTGACAGGAGTTTGTCAGTACAATATGCCATAGAGAAAGTTTGTGAGAAAAGTGAGTCCTCAGCAGAAAGAGAACATTTATGCATTATAGCTGGGGCTTGAACCCAGGTTCCTTGGGTTAGTAGCCAAGTATCGTAACCACCCAGCCATTGGAACACCGATGAACAGTTTGTTAAAAATAACTTTCCTCAATGACAGGGAGATTGCACTCTCAACCCCACGCCTACTTCACTTCTAAACTGTACATATATATTACTAACATTTGATTTAAAAAGTATAGAACTACTTTCACTCAATGATTGGGAAACATCAAGTACTGGAATGCCATTCTGGTTCAATGATTCAAAAATATCTAGTAGCAGAATAGTATTGTTTCAGTGATTCAGAAACATCAAATAGTGGAACGGTATTCTGTTTAAATGATTCAGAAGCAGAGAGTAATAGAACCAAGTTCGCTGCCCTATCTTCCGAATTTGTATAATTTTTGGTTACTTACTATTAGTTGGGGCTAGTTATGTTAGAAATACCAGGGCATATAGGGGAGCTGATATTGGATCTGACCATTACCTTGTTAAAAGTGTCTTGCAACTTAAACTTAAAAAGTGTTGTGCTAAGGTTAAAAAATTTACTTTTAATACTGAAGCTCTGAAAGACCCAGTTATAGCTAAAGCTTACCATGATAGGTTACTTAGTCATTATGACAGTCATGGTTTGCTTAATACTGAAGTTGAGGAAGAATGGGGCCATTTTAAACAGGCTTTTTTTGGAAACTAATAGTACTCTTTTAGGGAAAAAGGAGCAGAGGAGGCAGAATTATTTAAGTGATAAGGCACTTGAGCTTATTTCAGAAAGAAGGAACTGCAGGAATGTCCTTAATCAGTACCCTACTAGTCCTAATAGAAAGCATTACAAAGAACTTAATAAACATGTAAGGATCAGTTGGCTACTGATAAGAATCTTTGGCTTGATGTCTTGGCTGACAAAGCTGAGGAAGCAGTTAGGCAGCACAACAGCAGAGAGCTGTACCAGATAGTTAATGTTTTATGTGGTAGAAAACGGACAGGCATACAAGGATTGCAGGATAAACAAGGTATGGTTATAGAAGGTGAGGATTCTGTCATGGCTAGGTGGGCTGAGCATTTCAGCGATATTCTAAACAATGTGGTTAGTTCTACTCCCATTGTTTGTAATGCTGATAGATGTATTATTGGATTTAATGTTGTATAACACAGTCTGAAGTTATTTTGGCTATTTCCAACCTTAACCTATATAAATCCCCAGGGGTAGATGAAATTACTATAGAAATGATTAGAACTGGGAATGTTTCTGTTACCACTTGGATGACTGAAATTTTGAATATCTTTTATGATAAAAGCATGGTTCCCAAAGATTTTACCAGAACTATTATTATTCCTATTTTCAAAACAGGTGATCGCAGTTCTTGTGATAAATATAGGGGTATCAGCCTACTCTCTGTTCCAGGGAAAGTTCTTTCCATGATTGTGCTTAATAGAATTAAGAATCTGGTTGACAGTCAATTGCGTGATGAGCAATGTGGATTCAGAAGTGGTAGGGGATGTATGGATCAGATATTTTCACTTAGGCAGATTCTTGAGAAATGTTTAGAGTTTCAGAAACCTTTGGTTGCTAGCTTTGTTGATGTCAAAAATGCTTTTGACTCTGTTGATCATCATAATTTGTGGTTGATTGTGAAATCATATGGTATACCAGACAAGTTAGTTAACATAATGAAAGCTCTCTATAATAACATTGAGTTGTGTGAGAGAGTTGGTAAGGCTTGTAGCAACTGGTTTACCATTACTTCTGATGTTCAACAAGGATGCATTTTGTCTCCTTTTCTCTTTAGTTTGGTTATTATGTTATGCGAAATTCATTGCAAAAGAAAGATTTTGGCCTTAAATGGTCTGGAGATACTAAAATTTCTGATTTAGATTATGCTGATGATTTAGCCATTTTGGCAAATGATGTTGATGAGATGAACTCTTTCATTCGAGCTGTTCATGAGACTGTTAGTACAGTAGGTTTGGTTATAAACAGAGAGAAATCTAAAGTGATGAAAATTGGTCAGGCAGGCTCTGTGATTCAGTTAATCTGAAGGGTTGCAATCTTGAACAGGTGTCACAGTTTAATTATCTTGGAAGCTATGTAACAGATACTGGTGATGTGCGGCATGAGATTAACAGACGGATAGGGATTGCTGCCAGGACTTTTAAGAATCTATGGAGATTGTGGAGAAATAGGCGTATACACCTAAAGACTAAAATTAGACTGTATAATAGTTTGGTTCTTTCTAGGGTTAGTTATGGTAGTGAAACTTGGACGCTGTGTAAACAAGATAACAGGAAACTAGATGCCTCTAATTCTAGATCCTTACGCAGTATCTTGGGTATTAGGTGGTTTAACTTTGTAACTAATGACAAGGTTAGGCAAAGGAGTCTGCAACCTCCTTTAAACAGTATATTGTGCAGAGAGAGACTCCACTGGTTTGGCCATGTTGCCCGTATGGATAATTATAGATTGCCAAATAGGGTTATGAACAGTGTGCCTAAAGGCCTCAGAAAGAGGGGGAGACCTAGGATGCGGTGGGCTGACAATGTCAAACAGGACCTTGTTAGAATTGGTATGTAGTGGTCGGATGCAGCAAATGTAGCTCAGAGCAGATATGCTTGGAGAACTAAATTGCACAGTCTTGTTGGACCTCCATAGCCCACGGCTGCTTGAGGAGGAGGAGGATGATGATTAGGACCTGTGATGAAGGCCTTGGGCCCACTTCCATGAATACTTGGTTTTACAGATTGGTCAATTCATAAAAACAGAACTAATTTATATTTTTTTAAATCTTTGACAAAACAATAATTCATCAAATGGGCCAATATAAGCAAAGACTATTTTGTCATTTAGCTTCTTTCTCTGTAATATATATATATATCAATTATATATATATATTGTAAAGACATATATAAAATATATACACAGTCATATCAGAATAATATGACTACCTACCTAATAATGGGAATAACCACCCTTGGCCATGATGACAACAGCGAGACGGCATGGCATGTATGCAATGAGGCCCTGGAAGGTTGCCAGAGGCGCACGTGCCCATTCGGGCTCCAGCAGAGCACGGAGGTTCTGGATATGGCGTGGTTGTGGGTCCGCATACTGAACCTGTCGATCCAAATGGTGCCACAAGTGCTATATGGGATCAAGGTATGGCGATTTCGCTAGCCAAGGGAGAACAGAGACATCGCTGTTGTGTTCCTGGAACTAGTCACGCACCACCTTAGCGACATGGCAGGGTGCATTGTCCTGTTGGTAGACACCATTACCACCAGGATAAACGTCCAACATGAAGGGATGCATGTGGTCAGCGAGGATGGATAACGAAGTAATCGTGACAACCCCAGTGCACCGCAGTACACTGACTGCATATCACCATATGGGAGAGGTCACAGAAACCACTACCGACAAAAAGGTACCCAACATTTAATCTTGTCTTGCATTGTACCTGCCTACAGTGGGAGAAGACCTTTGTGAAGAGAAAAGCACTGCTTGGGTTTTAATAGCCTGCTTGAAGATATAATCATTGAGGTGCAGTGAGAGTGAGATCTTTTGAAATTTTGTGAAGTGCCTAGGAATTGCCCAACACTCACTGAATTTTGTCCAGAAACTTGCCAACATATAAAATAAAAGATCTTGTCTTTTGAATTTAGAGCCAGAAAAATAACAGAAGTCCTAACTTTTAGAGTCCTCTGCAGCAGGGGCTCCTAGGTACTTCCGTCGATAAGCCACACCTAATCGGGACCCCCCAATCCCTTTCGGCATGACCTCCAACTTCGTCCTCTCCATTGAGCCGGGCAACCACAACCCCGCTCGCCGTCTTAGCTTAGACCGTGCCAGAGCCGCGACGGGGAACGCTGGACCAGAGACCATCAATCCGGTCCGCGACCCTCCAATGACCCCGACAAAGCCATCGGCCTACCGGGGCTTACAAGACCGCAGCAACACAGACCACACTTCGCAGAGGAACCCAAGTTCTTCCACTGCAAAAGCTATAGAGTCCAAATCTCATTCTGTGGGACTCTTAATTTGGCTGTTCCATCGATAAGCCCGCTGGCCATGGTGGCCAACCTAGGCCGCAAGCCTCCAATTTCTACCTCTCCATTGTGAACGGGCCGAAGCCCCAGTGAACATCCGTCCACCTCGATATCACAGAGACCGCATCAGAGAGCACATGGACGAGTGTATGAAGAGGTGCACAACTCAATCCGCAGTACTCCCTGATGGGTCTGCAGAAGACAGGGTTCTCTCAGGCCCTATCCGAGGCCCTTAGAACAGCCCCTCAACCAAGGCTGCAACCCCCAGCCAGGTAGCCATTGGCATTCAGAGACCCATCCAGTGGTACCAGAGGTCCCAGATCATACCAGGAAAACATTCCCCAGAAATGCACACTGCCACCGCTGGCCTGTACTTGACCGACAAGTGTGGTGTTGGTTCCCATGTGGCTGATGACGTATCTGCCACCACCCATCACTTCTGTGGAGTAGAAACCTTGATTAGTCAGAGAAGGCAACTTTTTCCCACTCTTCCATTGTCGAATGACGATAGTCCCTTGCAAACTGCAGGCATCGTTGCCAATGGACCTTGGTGCCTTTATGCAGTGTCGACTCCAGAGACCCATGAGTAACAAGGTTCGCTCTACTGTTATCAGAGACACGTACCTGGGTACCCCAGCATTCATTTGAGTGGTCAATTGCTGCACTGTTGCGCATTGATTATCCTTTACCAGTCAAGGGAGGCGACATTCTCCTCTGGGGTCGATGGCGTTTGGGGCTCCACAGTTATGACTTCTGGAGGTACTCGGTGTGTCAGCAGTCCATTCTTGGTACACCCTTACTACAGCACCTAATGAACAGCCCACAAAGTCTGCTGTTTTTGAGATGATTCTACCCTTGGCATGGTAACCAATGATCATTCCTTTTTGAACGTCCCTCAAATCACTACCTCTGCCAATTGTGCTGATGTTATGCACTATGGCTCATATGTCCTGGCCAGTCGTTTATATCACTGTGTGGTCGACCTTGTCATGTGCACTCTGTGACATGACTGGGTGGGTACATTGTAATTCCGGCGGTGGTCATATTATTTTGATACGACTGTGTATACATCTTTACTGATCACAATATGAAACAGCAGATTTTGTATTTTAGGGTCACTCTTATTTTCGGCCCCTAGCATTTGCCTAATTTTCCTAGAGCAAACATGGTCTGCCTGGAGCAAGGAATAAGGAGTGGCTTTGTCGGCAGTTATTTAACTATTTGGCTACGTAGAAATCAGGTAAGAGATCGATGATTGGCTAAAACAGCCTTTTATACTTATGCCACTCAAACTTGGATTAAAAGGGTTTTGTTGGTTGTGTTGGGTTTTGCTGTGGAAGAGCAAGTAAAATTATATTGAACCAAACAATACAAAAACAGCTAGATGAAAGTATAATTACCTCTGGTTATTACGGGAATCTCATTTACAGAGAATGCCCTCACAAACGACTCTGATGAGAATGAGAAATAAAGGTCTTATGGACAATTTTAGGATATTTTGAATTCTGTCAAGAAAGGAGATATTATTCTTGTGCTGGGTGACTTCAATACTAAAGTTGGCATTGACTCTCACACTGTAAACATTATTAAGGGGTGATAGGTGCATTTGTCATTGGTAGTTGCAATGGGGGTTGGGTTGGGTTGTTTTACCTCTGAGCAGCACTTTTTTGCACACCATGGGCTAAATGGCCAGGTCACATGGACCCCGAAGGCTCAGAGAAGGTTGGGGGAGGGGACCCACTGGAACAGCTGTTGGGAGACAGATGGTAGCCTCCCGTCAAGGCCATCCAGTGTGTTCTTTAACGTGCACAGGGCATGGCTCTCCCGCACACGGGGCCACGGCTTAACGTCCCATCCAACAGACAGCGGCCTTTCCAAGCCCATCGGTGTCCCCTACTGACCGTGGGCAGGGCGGGGAATTTTGCGGAGATAAATCTCGACGCTGACCCAGTTGGGACTCGAACCTGGGAACTACAGATTACGAGCCTGGCGCGCTACCGACTGAGCCACCCCCGCCCCAGTTGCAATGGGGGAAACATCTCCTACAGGTAAGTAAATTTAATAGTTTGAGAATAAATAGCATAGTGCATAAACACCTGGACATTTAAAAATACACTTGTGTTGCGTCTGATGGGTTGCATAGGAATATGATCGATTATATATTAAATAAGAACAAATGGGCTAGTTCAGTTAGCAATAAAATATCATATCAGAGAGTTGAAATTGGATCTGATTATTAACTGGTCAAAAGTGTCTTACAACTGCACTTAAGAAATGTTGTGCTAAAGAGCATTACCTCTAACACTGAAGCTTGGAAAGATCCAGATATAATGAAAGGGTGCCATGATATGCTACTTGCTCTTTGTGATAACATGGTTTCCTTATTACTACAGTTGAGAAAGAACATATCAGTTTAAACAGGCTTTTCTTGAAACTAATACTACACTTTTGGGTAAAAAAGACAAAGGAGACAAAGTTATAGGAGTGATAAAGCTATGACGCTTATTTCTGAAAGTAGAAATTGCAGGGATAATTTGAATAAACATCCTACAAATCCTAACAGAGAACATTATGAAGATATCAATAAAAACTAATTAAACATTAACAGTTAACAACTAATAAGGATTCTTGTCTTGATAGTTTAACTTGTAATAGTACTTTTTACTACAATGTAGAGAAAGTAGCTAGACAAAACAGTGGCAGACATTTGTGCCATATAGTTAATGTTTTTTGTCGGAAGAAACAAGCTGGCAAAAAGGGAATGAGGGATAAACATGGTAAAGTTATTAAAAGTGAGGATTATGTCATGGATAGGTGGGTCAAGCATATCAGAGATGTTTTAAACAATATAGCTAGTTCTACTCCCATTGTTCGTAATGAGGATAGATGCATTACTGGCTTAACCCTTCCAGTGTCCATATCGTCTATATACATTCGCAGAATCTGTAATGAGAGACCAAGGATATACGCATAGGTTTTCAATACAACAAAAAAATTTTTTTTTAAATTGCTGTTGTAAAATTTTCTTATATATAACGTTTCCAGAATTATTTTTTATCATTTATTGCATATAACAATCCCAGAATTATTTTTCATCATCTATGCATCTTTTCTGCTCTTAAAATTGAAACTGAAAGCAAAAACAACTTTCTTAGGCTTTTCAACACTGGCTGCAGCTGCAACTACAGGGGTTTATTAAAATAATGGAAACATGTACTGTTTGTGGAAAAGTTTATTAATAAGCTGTAGGCCTACCTCAGGCATTCAGAACAGATGCAATTTGACATGGAATAGACTTATACAAGTCATGCACATACGGTAATGGAATGTGAGATCATTCTTCCTTTAAAATATGGTGCCAGTCAGCATTGTCAACAATTACACCACAATAGCTGTTTCATCTGCGCCTGTGGCATTGCTACCTGATAGCTGACATCGTACTTCTCCCCTTTACATATCTCATATCGTGAGTGACGTCGTCCCTAGGATACACATATGGTGCATTGCGTGTACTCCAGTCACCGTTGGTGTTTCCATTATTTTGATAAACCTCTGTAGATACAGCTCACTGCCTACAGACGAGGAGGCAGTTGGCCACACATGCTATCTCCATTCCATGTATTATAAGTGGCTTCATAATAGATTCTTTACAGTGTTTTTCCAATATAAATGGATAACCTTTGCAAAGTTAGTATTTACCTTTTTTAGATTTAAACCTTAGTTTTTGTTTCTGTAGATTTATTTCTGTAAATTACTGATCTATCAATCTTTTTTTGGAGTCATGCTATAACAGCTGGCCGGCTTACAACTTGCTGCTATGGATATTTTATTTAATATTGTATTAGTTGTATATTAATCTTTATTTTATTATTTCTTCATTTTTTAGTAAAAAACTTTGATTTTGTATCATTTCCAGAAAATGAATGAGGTCTTGGACACGGAGGCAAAAAAACTTTCTTGGCGCCGGAAATCAGCCCTTCTATAGGAGAATAATTTCAGCATTTTACCCCCCCCCCCCCTCACTACACTCACTATGGACTTTTTACCCTCCCTACCAGCAAAGTTTCATTAAAAAATGAAGAGTTTTTAAGTTTATATTTAATAGTTTTAAAAGATTTTTACCCCCACCCCCTCACTTACTTGGCTGTGCCACTCTGACAATGTTTTTTTTTTTTGCTTCAATGCACTAACTTTTTGGCACTTAGCCAAGACTCCAAAAATTCAACACCCAAAGAAAAAAAAAATCAGCCTAAGAAAGTGTTCCTCAATTTCATATGCAGGACAGAAAATCCCATTAACGTGAGCAATCCAAGTCACCTTATATAATGCTGACCCGTGCTTTAAAATATATCACACTGAAAAGAATCATTAAAAGAAATAAAAATTATGTTTCTGGTAAATATTACTAAGGATGAATATTACTTTCAACTAATACATAATTTAACTATTTCTATTCAACACATTTTCCAATGTTAAGCCTTAATTGCATAGTCCGATCTATTTTTTGACTATATCAACATGAAAATATCTTATTAAAATTAATATGCTTGTAATTTTTTTTTCACAAAATTTGGAGTTAAATTCTGTTTATTTTGGTATATGACATGACCTATCTCTGTGAATTGCTTATTTTAAAAATAAATTCTAAAGTTGACTTGTTTATCTGACTCAGCAGAATTGGCTAACCATAATTCCTTTAATTAGTTATTTAGTAAAAAAATTCTAAAGTTAAAATTTTTTGGTTGAGCATAGGGAGAAATCAGCTTGGCCTGTGGATGTAAACCAGTTTTTCAGGCTGGACAATGGAAGGGTTAAATGTTGGCCCTATATCACTTTTGAAGCCACTTTGGCTATCTCTAAATTAAAACTACATAAATCCCCAGAGGCAGATGAAATCACCATTGAAATGCTTAAAGCTAGGAACACTTGTGTTGTCGCATGGCTGACTAAAATTCTGAATTTTTTTTATGATCAAGGTGTTGTTCCTAAGGATTTCATTAGAGTTATTATTATCCCTATTTTTAAAAAAGGTGATCACAGTTCTTGTGATAATTATAGGGATATCAGCCTATTTTCTGTTCTAGGTAAAGTTCTTTGCATGATTATGCTTAATAGAATAAAGACTATGGTTGATGGAAAACTTTGTGATGAACAGTGTGGATCAGAAGTGGTAGGGGATGTATAAATCAAATAATTTTGCTTAGGCAGATACTTAACCCTTCCCAGGTCAAGAACATCTATAGACGTTTTTTTGTACAACAAATGAAATTCGATTTTTTTAATTGCCATTTGAAAATTTTCTTACATATATCTTTCAAAAATAGGTAATTCAAGATTGAAATATAATATTTGCTTTTTTTTATTTGATGCATATTTTATTAAACTAAAATATAAATAATTCGATAAAGCCATCTGATTGCCGTATTTTAGAAGAGCTATACATTATTACCAATTTGTTTGTTAACATTACTCTGTATTAAAGTAATCACCTGATTCAAGCTCACAAACTTGATTTGAACTACTATCAACATATTTTTCCTTAAATTTTCGAAAATCTCATAAAAATTAACATTAAAAACTGCTATTTTTAAAAACAGAAGATTTTGAAAGTAATTATGAAATATATACCTTTTTTCAGTATACCACGGTAAAAAGTGTTATTGAAATTAATATGTTACTATAATCCCGAGTAGTTAGTGCACTTGGCTACTGATCAATGGGACCTGGGTTCAAGCCCCAGGTAAGGTATGGATGTTTGTGTTGTCTTTCTGCTGAGGTCCCACCACCCTCACAGACCTTCTACTGTGGCATATTAAACTAACAGGCTCCTGTTAGACATCTGTGGCAAGCAGCTACTTGAGGGGATATTTTATTTATTACAATGTTCACATATTTTTACTTTATTAATAAAATTCAGAATCAAATTATCTTTAATTTGTATATAACATGAATTATTTCTGTTGATTAATTATTTATTAAAAATATTCTAAAGTTGATTTGTTTATTGAACTCTGCAACAAGCCTGGACTTTTCTCAAAGTATGGTCTGAGAAATAAATTATGAAACAGAAGAAATATTTACTTTAAACAATAATATTTTTTGTTATTCAGAAATAAATAGCCTTTCTATTTATGTGCATTATAATCATTTCTGTCTATTAGCATTTTTTAAATAAATTTTTATTGATGTTGCCAGATGCATTTTTTTACTATATGACTCTAAAAAAACCTGTGAAAATAAAACTAGTTGTCTTTTTTGTTAAATATTTCATTTTCAGAAAATCCAGAATTAAACGCTGATTAATTTGGCATGTAACATGTCGTAATTCCTTTCATTAGTTATTTGGCAAAAAAAAGTTCTAAAGTTAAATTATTTTTTTTTTGCCTGATCAGAACAAAAAAATAGCTGGACCTAGGAACGGTTAAAAAATGTTTTAGAGTTTCAGAAACCTGTGGTTACTAGTTCTATAGATTTCAAATAGACTTTTGAGTCTGTTGATCATCATAATTTGTAGTTGATTGTTAGATCATATGAAATACCTACCAAGTTGATTAGCATAATGAAAGCTCTCTATAATAAGTCTATGTGAGAGTAGGTAAGCTTATAGCAATTAGTTTAGCATTGCTAGTGGAGTTAGATGAAGGTGCATTTTGTCTCCTTTCCTCTTTAATTTGGTTATGATTATGTTATGCAGAAATACTTTGAAAGGGGAAAATTTTGGCCTCAAATGTCTAGAGATTTCAAAATTCCTGACTTAAATTATGTGGGTGATTTGATTCTGTTGGCTAATGATACTGATTAGATCAATTCTTTCATCAGTGCTGTTTATGAGACTGTTAATAGAGTAGGTTTGGAGATAAAGAGAGAGAAAACTAAAGTGATGAAAATTTCTCAGGCAAATGGTACTTCAGTTGCTTTGAACAACTGCACTCTTGAGTATTGTTTCATTTCAATAATCAACAGATGTTTAACAGATACTGGCAATGTGCTGCACGAGAAAACAGCAGAATAAGGATTGCTGCTGTAACTTTTACGAATCTATGGAGAATCTGAAAAGACAAGCATGTACACCTAATACCCAAATTAGGCTGCATAATCATTTGGTTCTTTCTAGGGTTAGTCATGATAGAGAAACAGAAACCATTGTACACAAGATAACAGGAAAGTTGTTTCTTTTATTCCAGATGCTTATGCAGTATATTGGACATCAGTTTGCTAATTACATTACTTGAAATATTATTTTAAAATTTTGCAATTCTCCACTTTTTCAGCTATTGTGAGATTTGGAAAGTGTGAATAGTAATATTTCATCAATATCTGTCCAACCAACTTCTTTAGAAACAAGAAGTTGAATTTCTATGGACAGACAGGCAGGTGGAAAGCAGATAGACAGACAGACAGACAAAGTGAAAACACCGACTCATTTTTTCTGAAAATGAGCTAAAAACAATTAAAATCATAGAATATTTGTGAAATTGTTTTATAATTCATATAAAGATAAAACCAACCTTGAACAATAGAGACTTGGCTTGGAGATAGAATGCCTCTACAGTGGCACCATCTTGAAGCTGAACAATGCTCTCCACAAAATATCTACAAAAACAAACAAAAGTTTTAATAAACTTTAGAGGAAGACAAAAAATAATTACTAACATCCAACATATGACATTTTCTAAGATTTAAAAAAACTCAAGAAATCTATTACTGAAACAAAGGCAGTATGATTTTTCCCTGTCGTCATCATCATCATCATCCTCAAGCAGCCATGGGCTACGGAGGTCCAACCAGACCGTGCAATTTAGTTCTCCAAGCAAGTCTTTCCTGAGCTACATCTGCTGCATCTGGCCACTGCACACCAATTCTAATAAGGTCCTGTTTGACATTGTCTGCCCACCTCATCCTTGGTCTCCCCCTCTTTCTGAAGCCTTTAGGCACACTGTTCATAACCCTATTCGCCAATCTATAATTATCCATACGGGCAACATGGCCAAATCAAAGGAATCTCTCTCTGCACAATATGCTGCTTAAAGGAGGTTGCAGACTCCTTTGCCTAATCTCATCATTAGTTACTAAGTTGAGCCACCTAATGCCCAAGATACTGCATAAGCATCTAGAATCAAAAGCATCTAGTTTCCTGTTATCTTGTTTACAAAGTGTCCAAGTTTCACTACCATAACTAACCCTAGAAAGAACCAAACTTTTATACAGTCTAATTTTAGTCTTTAGGTGTATATGCCTATTTCTCCATACTCTCCATAGATTCTTAAAAGTCCCAGCAGCAATCCCTATCTGTCTGTTAATCTCATGCTGCACATCACCAGTATCTGTTACATAACTCCCAAGATAATTAAACTGTGACACCTGTTCAAGATTGCAACCCTTCAGATTAACTGAATCACAGAGCCTGCCTGACCAATTTTCATCACTTTAGTTTTCTCTCTGTTTATAACCAACCCTACTCTAGTACCAGATCCTTGAAAAAATGAGACCACTTTCAAACATTCATTAACATTGTTTAAACAAACAATGTGTTTAAGCAGAAATGAAGAACTACCATGAACTCCAACAGTAAATGTTAATCTAAAAACTTAAAACAATAGTAATATAAAAAAACTGCTGATACTTCAAAAACTGCACGGTGTATAACAAAACATTGTAGTTTTCGGATATTTAATAGCAAATAATAAAAAACAGAAGCACCATTCATGCAACCGTACTATTTGTGAAAAGTGAATTTATAATACACATGAATCAAAGAACTAAAAAGTGCTGCGATAAATCTGGAAAAAGCAACCGAAAACAGCAACCACCAGCTCTACATTTGGAAACAACTCTGCTCTGAAGAACTGTATTTTGGCAATATCCCAAAACAGTGTCTAAAGATATTTATAATCTTGTATCTAACCAATGCAGGTGTATACCTTTAAACTGCCTTACAGCTTTAATAGTGCATTAGTGCAAAACTTGCCTAAATATTCATTAATATTGTTAGATTCTCTGCCTATTTTAACCCTTCCAGGGTCCCAATCAATTATACATACTGACAGGATCCAAAATGAGAAACCCAAGATGTCTATGTCTCTTTTTAGTACAACACATGAAAGCTGATGTGTCCAGGATAGTGTCCAGTGACAACTCATGACAAAATTTTTTGCTGGGGCACTTTGCCTAGCACAGGCACGATATGGATATAGGAAAATTTTGGGGGAGATGTCTAGTATTCAATTGAACAGAATCAGACTGAAAAGATGTTTTATAATGCATTATATACTTCTATATATCATTATATAACATTCTTTTTTTCCCAGCTATTTTCAAAATACATTATTTAACAAAAAATTTTAAAAATAAACTGAAAGGCATTCTTGTCTTTTCTACTTCTATTTGGTATTTTGCCCCTCTTCTGTAATTGCCACCTATATAAATATGCATCTTTTTCCTCTCCATTTTAGTGGTATTTTAAAAAACTGTTCATGAAAAATATGTCTAATATATGGGTACACTTTTTTTTTACTCAATTCTGATTACAAATTTTGTTTATAAATACCTCCTCAAGCAACTGTTTGCCACAGAGGTCTGACAAGTGCCTGTCAGTTTATACATGCCACAGCAGAAGGTCTGATAATAAATATTGAGATAAACTCAGATAAACTCGACAGTTCAACATCCAGTAATAAATACGCACTTTTTGACATCAATTGCAATTTTAGAGGAAAAATTGTCTGAGTCAGGTGGGATATGAACCCACAATCTCCTGATAACATATCAGGTGCTCTGGACCACTGAGCTACCGGCCGCCGATCAAGATCTCCTCTAATTAACGCTATGAACATTCCCTTTATGTCATATGGAGGCGTTATTTTAGGCAATTTTTAGCCCTAGCAGCTTTTTATTTGCCAATAGATGGAAAGCATGTCTTACAAGTATGCTAATGATAATAAATATTGAAATAAACTCAGATAAACTCGACAGTTCAACATCCAGTAATAAATAGGCACTTTTTGACGTCGATTTCAATTTTAGAGGAAAAATTGTCTGAGCCTAAAAATTGCCAAAAATAACGCTTCCATGTGACATAAAGGGAATGTTCATAGCGTTAATTAGAGGAGATCTTGATCGGCAGCCGGTAGCTCAGTGGACCAGAGCACCTGACATGTTATTGGAAGGTCATGGGTTCATATTCCACCCAGCTCAGACAATTTTTCCTCTAAAATTGAAATCGACATCAAAAAGTGCCTATTTATTACTAGAAGGTCTGAGAGGATGGCAGGACCTCAGCAGAAAAACAATACACACATCCATGCCTTACCCGGGGCTCCAACCCAGCCTTAGATCAGTAGCCAAGCGTGCTAACCACTCGACCACGGAAATTGATTTATTTTCACAGTATCACTTATTAAGACATTAACATATGTGTTGCAGCTTCAGATGTTAAAGTAATTCAGTATTATTATACATTGTTATGGGTGATGGTAATAGGTTTGATTTTAAATATCTTGAAGTTATTTATAAAGACAGCTGTTATATTTATCACTTTTGAGAAAGCTGATTGTCTGGTACACTCAATGTAGCTGTTAGCAATGCTGATGCTCGTTTGCTGCTATATTCTAGCTGCCAGGGTTCACCAGAACAATATTATTGACCTGTGACACTTTTCAATGTCTGCTGATGCACAGAATGTCCATTTGCTTAACACATGGAATCTGTTGTATATCTCCATGTGCTTCAAGATGTCTTGATATGGGACTCTGCCATAGTGGAATTTTTCTTCAAGCTTTAAATTGGTTGATAACAGATGGTAAAAGTTAGCCTTCTGTGGAATACACATTTGACATTTATTTTTGAGCATTATGCATCTTATCTGTCTGCTTTGCTGACATCTTCATATGTCATCAATTCCTTGGAAGATGGGGTTCATATAACATTGAACATATACACCAAAGAGCCAAAACATTATAACCAGCGCATCTCTATGCAAATCAAAGCAACTGCAGGTAAACGACGGCATGTGTGAAGGTCATGAAACGTTATAAATAACACATGATACTGAGCGCTGTTAATCAGTGTTATTCTTGTTCTTCAGATGAAAAAGGCACCAGACTTAAGTTAGTTTGATGAAGGCCAAATTGTAATGGCCAGATGACTGGGTCAGAGCATTTTCAAGACGGTAAGGCTTTTGGGGCCTCACGGTCAGTCATGGTTAGTACCTTAAAAATATGGTCTGAGGAGGAAAAAACCATGAATTGCCAGCAAGTGTGGTCCAACTATGGTTCATCAATGCTAGAGGTGACTGAAGGCTATCCCATATGGTGCGAGTCAACAGAAGGGATACTATGGTGCAACTTGCACGTAATTTGAATGCTGGTGACGGGAGTAAACTCACACTTAGGTTCGTTGTCCGTCCGAAGAAGAAACGAATGAGTAATAAACGAATGACCTAAGTAGAGCCGAACAAGTACAACTTCCTTCTTGTGATTCCTGCAGTGACATGACTGCAATGGTTTGATGATAGGCCTGATCTCAAAGAGCTTGTTCGTAAGCTTCTGACCAAGATCTCTGCCACTGTACCTGGAGCTTGATAGTAAAACGCTGCCAGAAATCCAGAAATGGAACCGGCAATGGAGAGCTGGACAGGGGCGTGGCCGAGTTTGCAGCAGCATCTGCCAAGTAATTGACCCTGATACCGCCGTGACTGGGCACCCAACAGAAATGGATGGTGGTTGTGGCTGCCAGACAATGTAGCTGCTGGTGAATCTCAGAAAGAACTTGGTGAGACCAATGCCTCACCGAGATCAAAGCCTGTAGCGAGCTCAGCAAGTCGGTGTAAAGCACACACCGATGATGATGCTTAGCCACCACATGGTCCAAGGTGAGACTGATAGCATGCAACTCTGCAGTGAAGATGGCACTGTGCAGAAGGATCTGGTCTGCAATAATTACATCACAGCAAACCATGGCTGATTCCATTGATGTGACAGACTTCGAGCCATCTGTGAAGAAAGGCAAGAAGTCCGGGTACTCAGCATGATGGCTGGCAAACAGTTGCCAGTACACACAGTCGGGTGTAAAGGCCTTCCTCGTCCTGCACAGGGAAAAATCACAGGAAGGGGTAACAGCGAGACATGGTAGAAGTGGCTCAGTTGTCGACTGTGCGAACTATCGAGTCTGGTGTTGATGTCTCTGAGTAGCCTTGGACTCGCAAACCAAAGGACAAATGGCAGTTGGCAAATTAGTGTAAAGCATTACCCACTTTGGACTGAAAACGCAGTCCCAAAGTGGGATGGCCAGGCAGGGATCGCAATTTAGATGCATATTGTAGGAACAACTGCTGACAGCAAAGAGATAGAAAGATGGTTCGTCAGTCTCAATGTAAAGACTCTGGACTGGTGAGGTGTAGAAAGCTCCCGTGCAAACATGGAGGGCCTGATGATGGAGGGGGTCCAGCACCTTCACCACCGAATCCTGGGCAGAGTCGTACACCTGGGATCCGTAGTCCAGTTTCGACCGGACAAGTGCACGGTACAGGCGGAGCAGAGAACATTGGTCAGCTCCCCACGAGAGAGAGGAGAGGACCTCGACAATGTTCAATACCTGCGTGCACTTGGACCTGAGATGACGTATGTGTGGTAAAAAGGTCAATTTCCGATCGAAGATGAAAACGAGAAACTTGGTCTCCACCACAACTGGAATGATGTTATCCCCAAGCCGTAGCTCGGGATCCAGGTGAAGATTACACTTGCGGCAAAAGTGCACATAAGCGGTCTCATGTGGGGAGGATTGAAACCCGTTTGCTGTCGCCCAAACTGAAAGATTGTTCAGAGCAATTTGAAGTTGTCTTTTAATAACCCTCAGCTGGACGAAGAGCAAAAAATGCTAAAATCATCAACATAGAGGGCATTACCTACATAAGGAGGAAGTTGTCTAGTAATAGAATTAATCTTGACAGTGAAAAGCATAACACTCAGAAAGCAGTCTTGTGGCACCCACTGTTCTTGGGGGTATGGCCGCGACAGAGTGTTGCCGATAGGGACATGAAAAGAACGTGTTGATAAGAAGTTGGAGATAAAGATCGACATGTGACCTCTCAAGCCAAAGGTATGGAAGTCACGAAGAATGCTGAATCTCTGTGTTGTAAGCTTTTTCGATGTTGAAGAAAATTGCCACCAGGTGTTCTCTATGTAAAAATGAATTTCTGATAGACAATTCGAGGCACATCAGATAGTCAAGAGTTGACTGTTGCCTGTGAAAGCCACACTGGGTGCTGGAAAGAAGGTTATGGTGTTCTAAACAACAGACGAGTCTGGTATTTACCATTCTTTTCAACATCTTGCACACGCAGCTTGTCAACGCAATGGGATGATAATTAGAAGGAATCTTGGAATCCTTTCCTGGTTTTGGGGAGGCCAAGACGATGGCCTCCCGCCAGGAGTCCAGAAACTACTCCTCAAGCAAAATGCAATTGAAAAGATGGAGCTGTCGATCCCTACTCAATGGTGAGAGATGTTGGAGCATGGCATAATGGACATTGTCCGGCCCGACAGCAGATGCACGAGAGGTGTGCAGAGCAAGGCGAAGCTCCTTTGCTGTGAATGGCCTATTGTAAGGCTCCAGGTCATTTGAGTGAAAGGACAGCAGAGAGCATACCACCCTGCTCTTCTGGGCCAAAAACTTGAGGGAGTAGGAAGACAATGAAGAGATGGAGGTAATCGAGTGTCGCCAATTGCTTTGCTATCAGCAATTGCCTGTCCATTGTGCTTAAGGATCAATAATGAGTGGGACATGTAGTACCCACTCATCTTCCAGACTTTATCCCACACGACTTTAGAACTGGTCATGAGGATGATAGAAGATGTATATTTGATTCAAGATTCCTTCTGGCTCTGGCACCTGATGAAACGAGCTTTCACCCTGGTGCGTTTGAATGTTTCAAGGTTGGGGGATGTTGGATATCTCTGAAACACCCCCCAAGCTTTGTTCTGAGTGCAATCTGGATTCCACCACAGTTTCGGAAAACGAGGAAACCATGTTGAAGTTTGAGGAATTGTCGATGCAGCTGCATTTACCATACAGTTCGTTATCTCTGCTACTGCCACATTGATGGGCTCCTGGCTGACAGAGTGGTCACTGAGCTCAGAGAGAAGGTCGAAACCACTCCAGTCAGCCCGATCAAGCCTCCACCATGAGACGCGTGAAGGGCTGCAAGGCCCCTCACGAGATGGTGCACACCACGGGAAGGTGATTGCTTTTGTAAGGGAAGTCCTCGACCTCCCATGTAAAGAGTGGAAGGATCGAGGAGGAGCAGATGGTGAGGTCAATGGTAGTGAATGTGCAGGTTGGGGAGTGAAAGTAAGTAGTGACACCGGTGTTCAACAGGAAGAGAGAAGGATCCAGAAGCCACTGCTCCAAAACCCCACCACTACCATTGGTGTCAGCACTGCCACAAAGTGGACTGTGTCCATTGAAGTCACTCCATGATGAGGAAGGTGGAAGGCAGCTGTGAGACAAGGTCATCAAGGTGTTCCTGGAACACGATGCTCTCAAGTGGAAGATATACTGAGCAGACAATCAGCGAGAACCCCACAAAGAGGCCGATGGCTACCTCCTCCAAGTTGGTGGTAAAGGGGTACAACATGGAATGGAGAATGGTTACTCACGAGGATGGTGACACCCCCACGAGCTGGACCATCGCCATTTCAGTCCCAGCAAACTAGTGAAAAGTGCCAGATCGTGGGATCTGTGACTGGCTGCAAGTATGTCTCCTGCAGGCACACACAGATGGGCTCGTGTGCCTGAAAGAGGCCTTTGATGTCGTCATTATTCCTCTAGAATCCATGACAATTCAATTGTAGGAGTGTGGCCATCTCAGAACTTAGAAGAGTGGGCAGATAACAAATTCCTATTCAGCTTAACCGCCGCAGAGGACGGTTTAGTGAATAGGGGGCGGGCGGTGTCCATGTGCCCAGAATCATCCGAGGGACATGGATCTGTGACTGCTCTTTGTGGAGGTGTGATGATTTTCTTTTTGGGCCCCGGTGGGGGCCCCTTTCATTTGGAAGGTCTAGCTGTCTGAAGACAGGAAGGAGGAGGCTTTCCAGTGGAGGTGGAAGGCTGAGTTGCAGGAATGGAAACCGGGGTTGATGTTGAAGCGAACACCACACTTGGTTTCGTCTGCTTCAGGAAGTATCTTGCTGCAGGTAAAAAAGATTCAGTAGGTGGTACACTGATGTCAGTCTGCACTGCCACCGAAGTCATTGGAACAATGGGCTTTCCAATGATTGCACTGGCATAGGATGTCTTGCCAGGTGGGGCGGGTGGTGTAGTGAGCTTTCTCGCCTCAGTGTAAGAAATGTTGATCATTTGGAGGCGTTGAACCTCCTTTTCCTTCTTCCACTTTGGACAGTTGTGGGAATATGCCGGATGTTCACCACTACAGTTCACACAGCTTGCCTTTTCTGCTGTGCAGTCGGAATCAAGATGATCCTTACTGCCAGAGCGAGCACAGATGGGTTTGCCCCAGCAAGCTGTGTGGGCATGACCGTATATCTGGCACTGAAAACAGCGCAGAAGGTTCGGAATATATGGTTTTACCTCACAATGCAAATAACCTGCCTCGATGGAATAAAGCAGGCATGGTGTGTTAAATGTCACAATCAGTATACGAGTGGGTACCAATTTCCCATCACAGTGTGTCGAAACCCAATGGACCACTGTTACTCCTTGAGGCATGAGCTCTGAGAGGATTTCCTTCACGGTGACTTTGAGGAGGCCCCACTCAATGATCACACCCTGAGAAGAATTCAAAGTTTTGTGGGGAGTGACTTCAACAGCCACCCCACCAATCTCTCTGACTTTCAGGAGCAATTCCGAGTGTTCGGAACAAGCAGTCTCAACCTCCAAGTCACCAGATTATAAGCACTTGACAGATTTCAGCTCTCCCGCAAGACCTTTCAAACCTGTATTTACAAAAAATGGGGACATGTCCCCAAGTACCTGATCACCCGTGGAGTGGATGATCAGAAAACTTGGGAATGAAGACACAGACAAAGACAACGATGGCAGAGATAACAGAGACGAGGAAGATGGGGGCTCATGTCGAGCCCTCTTGTTGGCATTGATTGTATCAATTTCTTCATTAACTCTCATATTTGTTTTTGTGTGGTTCAGTGCCTGCTGTCCCCACCCTCCATGGAGCCCGAAGTGGCACCCAGTTGAGCACCAGGGCTACGCGAGCACTATATCCACACAGACAGTGAACCAAGCCCTCATAAAAAAATAAAAGGAAAATGAAAAGATAAATGTGTAGAAATAAACTTTCTACACAAAAGGAACTAAGTGAAAAATAATCAAATTGTGATCGACCAAACTGGCCTCACAAAGAAAGAATAACTTCAAAAGGAAATAAGTTATGAGGAAACTCACAAACCTGTACCTGAACCTACTACAGGGTTATTCACCGCTCTGCATAGTTGACCCTAGCAGGACCTGCCCATCAGCTGATTGCTCCTGGGGGTTTACAGCTCCAGTCGTTTACCAGAAGCAGAGGCCAAAGCAGTGTATAGCAGAGGCCCCAGAATCCGCTGCCCAGTCCCGCGACGACAAACTCCCCAATGGCAAGGCGGCCAAAGGGGACCTTACCAGTCATGAGCTGAGGAGAGAAAATGCGGACCTCTGAGCAACTAGCAGGGTACTCCTTTCCCAGGACACGGGTTGCCATGCACGGCAAACACACGGGCAAGTGTTCAAGACCCTGTGAAGGTAACTGAGCCAGAGGAGCCTTCAGAGGGTGGGTCCCTCACCACGGACAGGAGCTCGCACAAGAGGGATGTGAGGCGGCTCAACCATGTAACTCATAAGAGTTAAAGGATCTGCTGGTAATGTGTTGGTACCAGATTCCACAAGACATCTTTAGAAATCTTATAGCATCCATGCCTCCCCAGATAAGAGCTGTTTTGGTGGCATGTGGAAGACCAACATCATATTAGGAAGGAAGTCATAATGTTTTGGCTCTTCAGTGTATATATGAATTATAACAACCCATCTACTAATGAGTTGTTGCCTTTTGAAGATGTAGGCAAAGCAGACCAGTGAAATGCATATTGTTTGCAGATAAATGTCAAATGTGTACAACAGAAATAGATGCTCTTTTACCAACTAACATCAACTGGTTTTAAAGCTTCATAAAAAAAACTCCACTAAACCAGAGCCCCATAACAAGTCATAACAACTACTTCTTTCCCATAACAACTACTTCTTTGTAGCCCTAAAAACAGTAGCTGGTGCCAGTCCATGTGAAGATAACTTTCTAAGAGATTTTCTGGGTAAGTGAGTTAAACGCTGAGACACATCATCTAGAACTTTGGCAGTTAACAGTGATGGCCAGCCTGGGCTTTTACGATGCTGTACAGACCCAGTGTCACAAAATTTATCAATCAAACGAGATGTTGTCGATTTGTTGGGAACTGTAAACTGACAGGTTCCTGTCAGACCTCTGTGGCAAGCAGCTGCTTGAGGGGGTATTTATTTTTTTTTTACTATTGGTACAGCAATGTATAATAATACTGAATCGTTTTAACATCTGAAGCTGTAACACAGGAGACATTAATTGCCTTAACAGTGGTATTGTGGAAATAAATCAATTTTATAATTCTTATTCACTGTGCTCACTCATAAGGTATTAAATTCATATTTATTATTTTAAACTAAATTACTCAGAGTAAATTATCAGTTGAACAGTTGACTATTTTGGTTTTATTCAATTTACACTATTTTTTATATATATTATTACATATATTATTTTACAATGAAATGTCAAAAAGTGATATGGTAATAAAACAAATCATAAAAAAGACACTTTAAAAGAGAGAGTGCACTTAGTCAACTAGGCTAGGCGTTGCTGATGAAATGTTGTGTTAAAATACACTGATGTACAAAATTAAAGGATAATTCATATAATTAGCACATAACTCGAAGTATTTTTAACAAAATGTAATGAAATTTGATAAAGATGTTTATTATTATATTACAAATGTAAATCATCATGATCATCCTCAAGCAGCCATGGGCTACAGAGGTTCAACCAGACCGTGCAATTTAGTTCTCCAAGCATATCTGTCCTGAGCTACATCTGGTCACTGCAAACCAATCCTAACAAGTCCTGTTTGACATTGTTCGCCCACTGCATCCTAGGTCTCCCCCTCTTTCTAAGACCTTTAGGCACACTGTTCATAATCCTATTTGCTAATCTATAATTATCCATACAGGTAACATGACCAACAGTCTCTCTTTCTGCACAATATGTTGTTTAAAGGAGTTTACAGACTCCTTTGTCTAACCTCATTATTACTTACAAAGTTGAACCACCTAATACCCTAGATACTTTGTAATGGCATTAAGACTTACATAGTGATCATCTGCAGCAGTTGTGGCTCTGGGATGCCTTGTTCTGGTCAATGACGAACATCTGTGTGTCGAAACTGTCTCCAGAGTCTTGACAAGACATTTTGTGGAACATTCAATGCTCTGGAAACTTCTATCTGGGACTGACTTGCTTCCATCCATCCAATTGCTCTCCACCACTGAAAATCATCCATATGATGTCTTCAGGACATAATCAGCTTAACATGCCATTGAAGTGAAAGCAAGAGTTGCATAGAACAGCTACAAGCTGCAAGCAGACTCGTGTCTTTTTAACACATTCCTAATTTGCATATTCTGGCTAATATACATGTGGCAACTGTAAATGCAGGATAGTTTTCTGTATAATTTCCATGTTCGCCCATTTTCAGTGCATTCTTTTACATGTATCAGCAGCTACATATGTTTTTATCAATTATCCTTTAATTTGGAGCATCAGTGTATATAATTACTATTTGGTTGTAGACCAAATGTTCAACACACTTTATTTATATTTCCATGTCTAATTTTCTTTTTAAACTTTCATACATAAATATCTTTCCTTGTCAAAATAAAAAGTTGGCAACCCGATTCAAGTTCAGTTCAAACAAATCTTTCCAGGCAAGTTTAGGCCTACTGAGCCTGGGTCAGTCAAATGAAGATTTTCACTAAATAACAAGATCTTCAACTCTTGATTGCCTTGCTAGAATCAGACAATTAAGTGTCATAGGCCATTTCCAAAATGTGACCCACCTCCTGCAGTTCATTGCTATTTTATTCCAGTACATGTACATTTATGTCATCACTTTGGGTTGTTTTACCTCTGAGCGGCACTTTTTTGCACACCGCGGGCTAAATGGCCAGGTCTCATGGACCCCAAAGGTTCAGAGAATGTTGGGGGAGGGGACCCATTGGAACAGCTGTTGGGAGACAGATGGTAGCCTCCTGTCAAGGCTATCCAGCATGTTCTTTAACGTGCACAAGGTATGGCTCTCCCGCACACGGGG
Organism: Ryuthela nishihirai; assembly: GCA_038380435.1. Classification (NCBI taxonomy): domain Eukaryota; kingdom Metazoa; phylum Arthropoda; class Arachnida; order Araneae; family Heptathelidae; genus Ryuthela; species Ryuthela nishihirai. Next base: position 11,569,942 of record JAWZYU010000017.1, read on the forward strand.
CCACGGCTTAACGTCCCATCCGACGGACAGCAACCTTTCCAAGCCCATCAATGTCCCCTACTGACCGTGGACAGGACGGGGAAATTTGCGGAGATAAATCTCAATGCTGACTCAGCTGGGACTTGAACCTGGAAATTGCAGATTACAAGCCTATCGCACTACCAACTGAGCCACCCCCACCCCATTGTGTCATCACTATAACAGATAATGTTAAGATTCTATATGTTGGACATAATGGAAAAATTTGTATTGTATAAACTGAAGAAGTGGATTCACAAAATAAATGTTGTGATTGTCTACATAGCATGGCAAATAATGATTATAAAACGAATATAAAAATGATATGATGTTGATTTAGATATGACAAATAAAGAATAATAAATTTAAAATTCGTTTATTTCTTGTGATTATTTTTAGTGGGACAGTGTCCAAGGTGGCATAATGGATAAAGTAACCCCGATAGCATCAATAATACATTAAGGCAAGAAAATGCTCCTACTGGCTGAAGAGTGAGACTGGTGTCAAGAAAGATTTTAGGCAATGTGCTACTAAAAAGGGTTCTAACACTAGGAGTAGAAGTTTCATTCTTAGTTGTTCTAACACTAAGAATGAAAAGATGATGAAATATATGGTCGTAGTCCCTTTTGAAACTTTGCCACAGTTGCCATGGGTCCATTCACCAGGATTAAAGGAGTATGTGCACAATCCCAAGAAACTTTAACATTGGTGTACACCATTTAGAATGAGGAAAGCTTTTACAGCCTCAATTTTTGACTCCTGTAGGTGTAATAGCATTTCAAGCAAATTGATCAGTCAGTTTGAGGTCCCCCTTGCAGCTCCACTTAAACAAGGGAAGAGTTTCGAATGAAGGATGTTCCAAAAAATATACTAGCTATTACAAGAATCCCCAGTTGGATGGTATGATTGAGTGGTTTTATGAACAATAACCCAAAACCTGGCTCTTTTCATCAGAGACCACCAGTTTGATTGAAATCATCAAATACTACTCCTTCTCCTTGAATATTGAACAACAATGCACAGATGTCTTCTATGATGCTACAAGGGAGAGAAATAAGACTTCCCTGTAATCTCCATTATGGATGACCTGAGGATTTTGCCTGGCTACACCCTCCAATAAATGAAAGATCTACAATAGCAACTACAGGACATCATCCATCATGCAATTAGGCAGAGAATCAGCCTAGCAAAAATGATGGAGCAAAGACTAGGTATAAGATGAAAGCTGATAGAGGAAGATTTAAAGAGGGAGGATGCTCTGCCTGGTTGTATAACCCTCAACTAATAAGAAGACTGTCACAAAAATTCAAGAAATCCTGAGAAGGTTTCTATATGGTAGTTACTAGGGTGAACAGTGTGTATTATCATATACATCACCAACCAATTTCAAAGTACAAGAAAGTCCATGTGTAAATAGTCTTTAGCTCCCTTCTGTGGGAAGAACCAGAGCCTTCAAATCATTAACCTTTTTGAGACCAACAGGAGATAAAAATTTATTTTCAGTGCTGTGATTCAAACAGCAAATGTGTAGAAACTAAAGTTCAAAAATTTAGTAGACTTTTATCAAAGTGACTAATTTATTTAACTGTTGATAAAATTGTACCTATATGTAATACTGTGGATTAACGAATGAAAACATAAAGATAAATTACTCCTCGAGTAGCTGCTTGCCACAGAGATTGGTTAACTGGGTTGTTTTATCTTTCAGCAGCATGTTTTGCACACAACAGGCTAAATGGCCTGATCCAAAAGGACTGCAAGGGTCAGAGAAGGTTGGGAAATGGGACCGTGGATAGCTGTTAAGAGACAGATGGAAGCCTCCCGTCAAAGCCATACAGTGTGTTCTTTTATGTACACAGGGTATGATTCTCCTAAACACAGAGCCACATCTTAACATACCATCTAACGAATGGTGGCCTTTCCAAGCCCATCGGTGCCCTTTTCGAACTGACAGTAGGGTAGGAGTTTAGTGGAAATAAATCTCAATGCTGGCTAAGGTGAGACTGGAGCCTGGGAATAACAGATTACAAGTCTGGTATTCTACCAACTGAGCCACCATAGAGAGAGGTCCTATGATGAGAGGCACTTATCAGAATAATATATCATATAAAAGATGTGTTAATTAGGGGAAACCTCAACAGAAAGACAAAACAAGAAAGAAAACATTCATGTCTTATCCGGGGCTTGAAACAAGATCCCTTTTATCAATAGATAAGGCACACTTACCACTTGGCAGCTGGGATAGACGTGGGATTAAATCAGTTAACATGAATTATTAATTTGTATGGGTCAATTCTTTGTTTGATAATATTTGCTAAGTCATACAGTTAAATTTTATGTGATAAGTTTCACTTGTTATAATGTATGGTGCATCTATAATTTATGTAATGTGATCATGTAATATTTGCCTAAATAGACTTCCACTGTATTGTACTTGTGTAATCTACTTGTTGCTGGCATTAACCCATTGGCCTATGAATATTTTTACAGTAAACATGTCCAGAATCACTAATTTATGAAGTGGAATTTCACTTAATATGCAAAAGATGCAATTTCATCTAATTTTCATAACAATTTTCAAAATACTGTAAAAATCAAAAAATTATTTTTCTGTTATCCAGAAAGAAATTTACTTTCACTTCATATGTATTGCACTTATTTGGTATATAACATGTGTTATTTCCTTTCATTAGTTATTTGCCAAAAAAAGTTCTAAGGTTCACTTTTTTTGGACTGAGCACAATTTGAAAAATGCCTGACCACATGGTACAATTCAATTTTACAGACATAGCAATGTAATGCTAAAAAAAAATTAATATTATAAAATGAATTAAAGATAAAAAAACTTACTTGACTAGAAAATATAAAATTAATGTAGTTGCCCGAGATGAACACCTCTTTGAAAAATCATGATCTAAGACTTTTCGATCCAACTGCAGCCAGGAGTATTGACCTCTGAAGAAACAATAAAAAAAATATCAAATTTATATATATATGAGGGTGTTCAAAAAGTTCTTGACATGCATCTGCAAAACAAAAACCATTACACTTATCTGAACAAAACTTTTACTATTCTTCAAAGTACTCCTCTCCAGCATCTATGCAAAGTTGCAGACATCTATACCAATTCTGGAATGCTCGGTGGTACTCCTCTTGTGGAATATTCTGCAACTCTGAATGAACATCTTTAGCAATGTCTTGCACTGTTGAAAAAGGCTTTCCAGCAAGTTACTTTTTAATTTTTGAAAACAAAAATGGGGTAACTGTTTGATTTTTTCCTACTCTGGATAGGCCATAACATGCTGAGGTTTGTGAGCACTGCCATTGTCATGAAAACAAAAACTCTTGGCACGCATGTTGTTGGGCGCTGCTGATTCATCTTCATCATTTTACTCAAAAAATGTTGGTGCAGTATTGGCTATTTATAGTCCTTTCATCATGTAGGGTGTACTCAGCTACCATTCTTTGGGAATTGAAAAAAAATTGCTAACATCCTCTTCCTTGAGCAAAAGTCTTGTCAGAGGATTTGAGGTTCATCTTCCATAACCCAAACATAATTGTTGATCTTTCTGGGAATTATATAGTAATAAAACCACATCTCATCAATTATGACAATGTCTGTAAACCATTTGGGGCCACTAGGTTCAAATATTGTTAGCATCTCCTTACACGAGAAGCTCTAGTCATTCTTTGCTATTCTGTCAGTTTGTGGAGGGTGCCATTTGGCACAAATCTTTTGGAAATTTAAATGCTAATGAATAATTATTTCCACACTGCCAACTGATACACTTACATCTAAACTTATCACCTGAATGGGATGTGTAGGTTTCCCTTCCTGAGTTCACGAATAGCAGCAATGGTTCCCTCATTCACGACCTTCATTGGTCTTCCTGCATGAGAAGGGTCTTTGAACTGCTGCCATCCTTATCTGAATTTATGTATTCATCCTGTAGCAGTGCCATATGAAAATGCCTTCTAGAAAAGCAAAAGTGGTGGCAACAGTTGAAGGAGTATGACGTGTCTGTGAGTACTGCTAAAGGAGATCAAGATGAATTGGATTGGATTGTTTTACCTCTGAGCGGCACTTTTTGCACACCATGGGCTAAATGGCCAGGCCACAAGGACCCCGAAGGCTCAGAGAAGGTTGGGGGTGGGGATCCACTGGAACAGCTGTTGGGAGACAGATGGTAGCCTCCCGTCAAGGCCATCCAGCGTGTTCTTTAACGTGCACAGGGTATGGCTCTCCCGCACACGGGGCCACGGCTTAACGTCCCATCCGACGGACGGCGGCCTTTTCAAGCCCATCGGTGTCCCCTACTGACCATGGGCAGGGCGGGGAAATTTTGCGGAGATAAATCTCAACGCTAACCCAGCTGGGACTCGAACCTGGGAACTACAGATTACGAGCCTGGCGCGCTACCGACTGAGCCACCCCCGCCCCTAGATCAAGATGAAAGAATGTGGGTTGTGTAAAGTAGTAATTGCAGCTACAAACAACTTTTTGAAATGCAATAGTTGCAATGAGTAATATCATGTTACACATGCTGCTATAAATGATAGCAATTACAAACAAAAATCTCAGGAGAGAAGAATGCAGTGGATCTGTGCCACGTGCAAGGCTGTTCCTACTGGCAAATAATTATTAACATTAACAGCTAAGGATAATTGCAAGATGTCGGAGTCTCATGTGAATGCCATGGGAACTTATTCTAAAGAATTGCGGGGTGAAGAGTTACCTTTCTCACCAAAAGAATCTCAGGTAGGCCTTATGCCAAATCACGATGTATATGCTTTATTTTCTGAATTGAAATTGAAATTAGATAAGATTAAGACTAATGGAGAACATTTAAATAGGGAAATTTCAGATATCAGAAGTGGTATACACTACAAGAACGATACCTTCAAGATATGAGCAAGTGTTTTAATGATATGCCGAATGAATTCACACAACTAATTAAGGAGAATAGCTATCTAAGAGAAGCAAATAAAAAATTAAATAGTGATGTCAATTAATTGCAAAATGAAATGGTTGAGTTACAACAGTACTCAAGAATTAATATTTGGAAATTAAAGGGGTACCAGAAACAATGGGTGAAGATTGTTTGAAAATCATGAATGATATTACGATGCTTTTCAGTGTTGTTTTGTCAGAGACTGGTTTGATGCTAAAGTTCCATAGAGTTCCAGCAATAAATGACCAGACAAGAACTAAAGCTTTTATTGTTAAGTGTGTGCACAGGGAGAGTAAAACTAAATTATTGTGAAGGGCAAAAAAGCAAAAACATTTTGCAAAGGACTTAGGTTTCTCAAATTCAGATGCTCAAGTTTTCATTAATGAATCTTATGTCCAGCAAGAAAAAAGTTTTCCATTGGGGCCTTAGTACTGAAACGAGCAAGCAACTGGATGATTCTATGGACTGTAAATGGTAGAATTAAAATTAAAATTTTAATTCTCTCTACGGCATTGTTAAATGTTTTAAAGCACTTTAACAAACGTTTTATGCTATCAAGTATCAAAAGTTATTAAAGTGATTTTATGTACTGTACCATAAAGGTTGAATAGTGAGAGGAGCTTCCGGGATGCTAGCGAGTGACAAATTTATTTATCGACATTCTTGCTAGCAAGTGATGACTTAGTAGAATTTTAAAAGGTGATGTGGTATGCTGATAGTTTATTTGATCAAAGTTTAGTGACTACAGTAGTGTCGAAAGTAACTAATAATACTTTTGATAAAGTACTTTAAAACTTTGAGGTTCATGATGCACGTTTCATGCCCTTACTTTGAGTGCATTGCCAGGTGACAAGTGAGCAGCTCTAAGCATTGCGTGAGAGGCAGTTGGTTGTTGAGTGTGGGGGAGGGGTGGGGTGTCATAAATTGCAATGTCAGTAGCTCAGCTTTGAGGTTCGGAGTGGCTCGCATATGTGGGGATGGCCATAATGTGATCTGTATGTAAACAAGGTTGGTAAAAGGGTGTGGTGTTATGGGAGTTCTCCAAGATTAGAGAGTTTCAAGGGAAGCTTCCTTTTCTGAATAGATTAAAAATTCCTTTGCTTTTTTCATGCACTGCATTAGGATTACAATGAGTGGGGTAATTTTATAAACTTTGTAAACTAAAGCGTGGGGTCAACAATAAATGTAAGCGAGAATATTAATAATCCTTTTCATATCAGTAGGAATAGGGGTTACTGGGAAGTGTATACGGGGAGGGAGTATTCTAATCACCGATTCTTAGTATGCATTACAGTAGATTTTTAAAAGGGTCTGGGAATATCTGCATTAATGCAGGTGGGAACAGGGATCAGATATGAGTATAGGGAGTGTGTTTAGGGGGGGGGGATATTTCTGAGGGGTACATTACATCCCCTAAGGATGAGATGCCAGACTGAGGGAAGGGGGACAATGTGTGCAGAGTTGAGTTAATTTTACATTAAAAAGGAGGTTTTCTGTGACAGCTAATTTTTTGGAATTTTTGTGAAATTTTTTGGAATTTTGGAATTTGACAGGTGGGGATATTAAAATTTTAGCTGAGTGAAAATCGGTGGGCAGATTGTTTCCGGTGATTACTGAGATAGTATGGTTCTTTTGTAGTTTATTTCATATGTCGTATTTATAGTCTTTAAGTTGGGTGTTAAATGGGCGCAACGTTTTCCTTGGATTTGTCTTCGGGGAAAATTTTACCTGTGGGAGATATAATAAACTCCTCCAGGGCTGGGTATATGGTTTCAAACAAGTTGGGATATATCATCATCATCATCATCCTCAAGCTACCATGGGTTACAGAGGTCTAACTAGACCATAATACTCCAAGCATGTCTGTCCTGAACTAAATCTTGCTGCATCTGGCCACTGCACACCAATTCTAACAAAGTCCTGTTTGACATTATCTGCCAACCGCATCCTAGGTCTCCACCTCTTTCTGAGGCCTTTAGGCACACTGTCATAATCCTATTCGCCAATCTATAATTATCCACACGGGCAACATGGCCAAACCAATGGAGTCTCTCTCTGCACAATATACTGCATAAAGGAGGATGCCGACTCCTTTGCTAAACCTCATCATTAGTTACAAAGTTGAACCACCTAACGTCCAAGATACTGCGTAAGCATCTAGAATTAAAAGAATCTAGTTTCCTATCTTCTTGTTTATAAAGTGTCCAAGTTTCACTACAATAACTAACCCTAGAAAGGACGAAACTATTATACAGTCTAATTTTAGTCTAAAGGTGAATACGCCTATTTCTCCACAGTCTCCATAGATTCTTAAAAATTCCGGCAGCAATCCCTATTCGTCTGTTAATCTCATGCCACACATAACCAGTATCTGTTACATAGCTCCCAAGATAATTAAACTGTGACACCTGCTCAAGACTGCAACATTCAGATGAACAGAATTATCATCAGGATATATCATCATCATCCTCAAGCAGCCATGGGCTACGGAGGTCCAACCAGACCATGAAATTTAGTTCTCAAAGCATATCTCTCCTGAGCAACATCTGCTACATCTGGCCACTGAACACCAATTCTAACAAGGACTATTTCACATTGTCTGCCCATCACATCCAAGATCTCCCACTCTTCCTGAGGCCTTTAGGGACAATGTTCATAACCCTTTTCGTGAATCTATAATTATCCATACAGGCAACATGACCAAACCAACTGAGTCTCTCTCTACACAATATGCTACTTAAAGTAGGTTCGTGATTCCTTAACCTAACCTCTTCATGCATCTAGTTTCCTATTATCTTGTTTAGAAAGCATCCAAGTTTCACTACCATAACTTACCCCAGACGGACATCTACCTTTCTTAGACATCAGCTTACACCATACCTCCACTAAAATATACACATCTGCATACAGAAAACCTATATTCATACATAACATAATGGGGTGGGGGTGACTCAGTCGGTAGTGCGTCAGGCTCGTAATCTGTAGTTCCCAGGTTCGAGTCCCAGCTGGGTCAGAGTTGAGATTTATCTCTGCAAAATTCCCCGCCTTGCCCATGTTCAGTAGGGGACACCGATGGGCTTGGAAAGGCCGCAGGTGAAGGAGAGCCATACCCTGTGCATGTTAAAGAACACGCTGGATGGCCTTGATAGGAGGCTACCATCTGTCTCCCAACAGCTGTTCCAGTGGGTCCTACCCCAACCTTCTCTGAGCCTTCGGGGTCCATGTGACCTGGCCATTTAGCCCATTGTGTGCAAAAAAGTGCCGTTCAGAGGTAAAACAACCCAACCTAACATAATAACTAGCACCTCCGCTCATCCAAACAACTACAAATTATCAACCTTCTACTCATACTTTATCAGAGCCCTACCATACATCAATAATAATTTCACATACTTTGTTAAAAATAACCTGAAACCTTTCCATTATAAAGTCCCAATTAAAATGTCACACACTATATCCAAACTCATTCGAAACTATCGTGACCATATACCCAGCTCTGGAGGAGTTTACTATATCCAAATCAAAGATCCCACAGGTAAAATTTTTCCCAAAGACAAATACATAGGTAAAACGTCACGCCCATTTAACACCCGACTTAAAGAGCATAAATATGACATCTTAAATAAACTACAAAAAACTGCACTATCTCAAGCAATCACCGAAAACAATCTACCCACTGATTTTCACTCCACTAAAATTATAGTATCCTCACCTACCAAATTCCAACCAGCCATCACAGAAAATATCCTCATTAACGTAAAACTGACCGAACTCTGCAACACAGACATTGTCCCCCTCCCCTCAGCATGGCGTCTGATCCTTAGGGAATATAACATACACCTCGGAAATTCCACACCCACCTAAATACTCTCCTGTCTCATCATCGATCCCCATCTGCCACCTGCACTAATGCACACCCATCGATCCCCATCTGCCACCTGCACTAATGCACACCCATCAAACCCTTTAGGACACTTCAATAATGCCTACTAAAATCGACAATTAATGGACCCCCCCCCCCCCCCAACTCCCAATAGCAATACCAATAAGAAAACTATTATTCAGACCCTCAATAACATAATTATCTTAACCTCAAAATTCAGTTTACGATAATTATGAATTCACTAAAAGTACCCCACTCATTATAATTATTAATTACTAGCCACAAATAGTGAAGCTTCCCTCGACACTTGCTTATCTTGGCGATTTACCATAATCCCACACCCTCACCCAACCTCCATCACACATGCATATTGTATTACGGCCACCCGCACATCTGCCGACCCTCCGATCCTCGGAGCTGAGCCACTGACATGTCAATTTATGGCACCCCACCCCTCCCCCATGCTCAATGGCCAACTGCCTCTCATGCATTGACTTAGGCTTGTCACTTCCCACCTGATGATGTGCCGAAAGGAAGGGTGTGAAATGCGCATTGTGGATCTAAAACTTTTTTTAGGCACTATGCTATCAAAGGCATAAATAATTATTTCCTTCGCCAGGGCAGGTGGACCATTGGCAGCTGTCGTCCTTCTTTCAATCTCCACTGTGACATCACTTGCTGGTGGGAGTGTCAATTATTGAATTTGTCACCGAGAGTATCCCAGGGGTTCCTGTTGCTGCCGTCCTCTACAGCATGGTACATGAATCTCTCCTTGATAATTGTTGATACTTGATGGCATAGTTCATTAGTTGAAGTGCTTAAAAACATTTAACGGTGTCACGGAGAATTAAATATATTTAATCTTTTAGGGGAGGGAACATAATAAGCATCTCCAAGGCATAGATCTGCTTCTCAGCAGACACACTAGTGATGCTCTTCTGGGATATTAGTACAATGATGAAAGGTTTCTTAGAGCAAAAATTCGGACAAGCATTAAAGACTTGAATGTTATCTACTGTTGTGCCTCCACTGAACATGCTGGTGAGGATGAGAAGGATAGGTTTTACAGACAATTTCAGGATATTTTGAATTCTGTCAAGAAAGGAGATATTATCCTTGTTCTACGTGACTTCAATGACAAAATTGGTACTGACTCTGATCTTTGGGGAGGGGTGATTGGCCCTTTTAGGATTGGTTGCTGCAATGGCAACATCTCCTGCAGGTAAGTAAACTTAATTGTCTCAGAATAACTAACACATATTACAAACACTGTGACATACATAAGTACAAACGAGTTTCACCAGATGGGCTGCATAAGAATATGATTGATTATATATTAATTAACAGCAAATGGGAAGTTAAGAATACCAGGTCATAATAGAGGAGCTGAAATTGGCTCAATACTTTGTTAAAAGTGTATTGCAACATAAACTTAAAAAGTGTTGTGCTAATAATAAAAAATTATCTTTAATTATGAAGCTCTGAAAGACCCAGTTATAGCTAAAGCTTGCCATGATAGGTTACTTAGTCATTATGACAGTCATGGTTTGCTTACTACTGAAATTGAGAAAGAATGGGGCCGTTTTAAACAGGTTTTCTTGGAAGCTAGCAGTACTCTTTTAGGAAAATAAAGAGCAGAGGAGGCCAAATTAATTGAATGGTAAGGTCCTTGATCTTATTTCAGAAAGAAAGAACTGCAGGAACTTCCTTAACCAATACCCTACTAGCACTGATAGAAAGCATTATAAGCATGTAAGGGTGCAGTAAGCTGCTGATAAGAATCTTTGTTTTGTGTGGTAGAAAACGAACAGGTATATAGGGACTGAAGGATAAATAAGGCAAAGTTATAGAAGGTGAGGATTCTATCATGGCTAGGGGGGGCTGAGCATTTCAGCTATGTTCTAAACGATGTAGTTAGTTCTACTCTCATTGTTTGTAATAATGATAGATGCATTACTGGCTTTAATGTTGGCCTTATGACACAGTCTGAAGTATTTTCGATATTTCTAAATTTAAACTATGTAAAATCCCTAGGGGGTAGAATAAATTACTACAGAAATGTTTAGAGCTGGAAATGTTTCGGCTACCACATAGATGATTGAAATTTTGAGTATCTTTTATGATAAGGCATGGATTTTACCACAGCTATTATTATCCTTATTTTTAAAAATATAATAGATATAAAATTGGTGATGTACATCATGAGATTAACAGATGAGTAGGGATTGCTACTGGGACTTTTAAGAATCTATGGAGAGTGTGGAGAAATAGGCGCATACACCTAAAGACTAAAATTAGACTGTATAATAGTTTGGTTCTTTCTAGGGTTAGTTATGGTCGTGAAACTTGGATACTTTGTAAACATGATAATAGGAAACTAGATGCTTTTGATTCTAGATGCTTACGCAGTATCTTGGGCATTAGGTGGTTCAACTTTGTAAGTAATGATGATGTTAGGCAAAGGAGTCAGCAACCTCCTTTGAGCAGCATATTGTGCAGAGAGTGAGACTCCATTGGTTTGGCCATGTTGCCTTTATGGATAATTATAGTTTAGCAAATAGGATTAGGAACAGTGTGACTAAAGGCCTCAGAAAGAAGGGGAGATCTAGGATGCCGTGGGTAGACAATGTCAAACAGGACCTTATTAGAATTGGTGTGCAGTGGACAGATGCAACAAATATAGCTCAGGATAGATATGCTTGGAGATCTAAATTGCATGGTCTGGTTGGACCTCCATAGCTCATGGCTGCTTGAGGAGGAGGATGGTTGATAAAATTAATTATGACAGTAAATACATTACATTTTTAAATGTAATGGTAAATATATTTAACAAGTATTTTACAGAACTTATGAAAAAGCCATTATCACAGATTCCACCTGCTCAGGAGCAATATTCTGATTTCCTTATTGATTCCTCTATTTTACATTCCATATATTTTGCTCCTTTATCAGAAGACAAAATCTTAAAGACTTTGCACTATTTAGGATCCTAATAAATGACTGGGACACGACGACTTTCATCCTAGAGCTATTAAATATGTTGATGAAATACTTACGAAGCCTTTGGTAAGAATTTTTAACTTATGTATTTCAATAGTAAATTTCCTGATCTCTTAGATCTCTAGATTAGCAAAGTAACAGCTATTCATAAATCTGAAGAATTAAAGAAAATTTCTAATTATAGACCCATATCCATATTATCAGTTTTCAGCAAAGTGTTTGAGAAATTAATAATATTTGCTTAATAATTTTTTTTTATACAAATAAATGTCTTTACATAATAATCAGTATGGTTTTTGCAAAAACAAATCTACTGAAACAGTTATACATGCTTGACATGTTCTTAACACATTGCATACCAATTTCAACAAGAATTTAAGAACTGTTGGCATATTTTTTTACTTATCCAAGGCTTTTAACACAATATCTCATGCTATTCTGCTAGGCAAATTATATCACATAGAAATAAGGGATCCTATTGAAAACTTGTTGAAATGTTATCTTACTAATAGAATGAATTGTATATATAATACACAATGATGTAAATTCAGGCTTATTAATTAATGAGCATGGTGTGCCACAGGGTTCTATTGTGGGTGCAATTTTGCTTTTAATTTATGTTAACATTTTTAATATTAGCAGGAATTCTAGCCCCATACTATATACAGATGACATTAGTTTATTTTTTTCTCATAATAATGTTAATAATGCAATAGAAATAAAAAAATTATAAAAACAAAAACAAATACATACACTGGTTGCAGTGTAATCTTTCGACACTCAATCATACAAAAACTAAGGGAATCATTTTTCAATTGCATCGAAAATCTTTGAATATAAACCAATATTATGGAAGATATCACTCTAAAGTTAACGTTGATCAATTTTAGAAGAAAAATTGTCTTGAGCCAGGTGGGATACAAACCCACAACCTCCTAATAACATGTCAGGTGCTCTGGACCACTGAGCTACCAGCTGCCGATCAAGATCTCTAATTGATGCTATGAACTTTCTACCAATAGTACACAATTCTCAGTTTCTCCTGAAGGTATTGTCCCAGCTGCTCTCTGCCTCAAAAAACAATGGCAAGCATGTCATGAAGATGGTAAGTTCATTCTGAGTATACAATTGTCTAAATTGAAGAGATATTTTTCGAGGTATTTAATGAATATTAAGGAAGATATCACTCTGAAGTTAATGTCAATCAATTTTAGAGGAAAAATTGTCTTGAGTTGGGTGGGATATGAACCCATGACCTCCTGATAACATGTCAGGTGCTCCAGACCACTGAGCTACCGGCTGCTGATCAAGATCTACTATCCTCTAATTGATGCCATGAACTTTCTACCAACAGTACACAATTTTCAGTGTCTCATGAAGGTATTGTTCCAGCTGCTCTCATCCTCACGAAACAATGACAAGCATGTCAAGAAGATGGTAAGTACATTCTGAGTGTACAATTGTTTAAATTGAAGAGATATTTTTCGTAAACAGAAATGAAATATGTAATGACATAACCCCACTACCTTCAGCATGGAAACTATTCTTCAATAATTATGCAAACATGCACACAAAAACATAACAGCACCAAAATTATGTATAAAGCCCCAATAATAAAACAAAACTCTAAAATTCTATATCCCCAACCTTAAAATTCTACTCCCCCAATCCTTCAATAGAGGGCATCACATGTACTACCACCCACCCCTCCACACAATGTGCTCCGAGCCTAATGTAAACAAATACTGACAGCAGTACACTAACATTTGTGCCTGTCACAAAATAACTATTTCGCCTAACGGTGCATTGGAGCAACAATGTGAAACGTGTAATGAGTATGAAATAGAATATAATATTCACACTCCTGGTAAAATGAGACATAAGCTGTGAATCTGAAAATACAATGGTTGAGGTGTGCACCAAATTGATGTCAACCTGACACCAACATTCCCTCGGAGAACAAAAAATATAAAGAATATAAGTGAATGCATATATGGACTATACTACCCACCACAGGTCAATAGACTCATCTACCCATCGGACATCAGCGCAAAGAAAAAAAAAAGAGGGTAAATATCCAGATAATAATTCCATCTAATTGTCTCAACTTTTCCACTAATTACAATGATAAAGAGAAATTTTAATAACTTTATATTTATACACACTAAAGAGCTAAAACATTATGATCACGTGCCTAATATGATGTTGGTCCTCCACATGCCGCCTAAAAAGCTATTATCCGGTGAGGCATGGACACTACAAGATTTCTAAAGATGTCTTTTGGTATCTGGTACCAACACGTTACCAGCAGATCCTTTAACTCTTGTAAGTTACGTGGTTAAGCCACCACAGATCGGATATGCTGTTCCAACGCAAACCATAGATGCTCGATTGGATTGATGTCTGGAGAATTTGGAGACCAGGGCAATACCTGGAAGTCTTCCTCGTGTTCCACAAACCATTCTTGAACAATCCCAGCAGTGGCATGGTGAATTATCCTATCCTGCTGAAAGAAGGCACTACTAGAGGGATATACTATTGCCATGAAAGGATGTACCTGGTCTGCTATGATGTTTAGGTAGGTGGTATATGTCATAGTTTCCTGCACGTGAATGAATGGGACCCCGAGTTTCCCAGCAGAACATTTCCCAAAACACTACACTTCCTCCACCGGCTTGCTTTTGTCCCATGGAGCATCCTGGTGAAAACACTTCCCCAGGCTCCAAATGGCTTCTTTTTCCCTGCATTATGTCATATGAGAGATTATTCTGAACCCAGGAAGAATAAGAATATATACTTCAGGGTGTCCAAAATATCAAAACAAATGTTGAAATAGAATAGTATCCAGCTGGGTCAAAGAAGGATGTATTAATTTGGGTTGTTTTACCTCTGAGCGGCACTTTTTTGCACACAATGGGCTAAATGGCCAGGTCACATGGACCCCAAAGGCTCAGAGAAGGTTGGGGGAGGGGACCCACTAGAACAGCTGTTGGGAGACAGATGGTAGCCTCCCGTCAAGGCCATCCAGCGTGTTCTTTAACGTGCCACGACTTAACGTCCCATCCAACAGATGGCGGCCTTTCCAAACCCATCGGTGTCCCCTACTGACCGTGGGCAGGGCGGGGAATTTTGCGGAGATAAATCTCAACGCTGACCCAGCTGGGACTCGAACCTGGGAACTACAGATTACGAGCCTGGCGCGCTACCGACTGAGCCACCCCCGCCCCAAAGGATGTATTAAAGTTTCGATCAGTTAGTAATATAGTAATAGCACCTGCTAATACAGGGAGAGAGAGAGAAGAAGGAGGACTACTGTGATTAAAACAGATCAGATAAATAAAGGTATTCATTCTATTAGTATACCTCTTGACCATATTTTTTTTGCGAGGACTCTTCTCAGTCCTCACAAAAGAAATAGAAGAGGAAAAATATAAGTGAAGAAACCTGTAAACCTGTACCCAGAAGTGGGCAAGGCAATGAGCATACTACATGTTTGGCCCTAGCAGGTCAGTCCACCAACTGATTGATCCTGAGGGGCCCCCTCAGGGCCTTTCACTTACCTGAAGCAGAGGCCAAAGTAATGTGAGCAGTGGCCCTCAAAAGCACTGCCCAGTCCCCTACAAACAGGCCTCCCAATGTCAACAGAAACCAAAGGGGGCCTCCACCAGTCGTGAGCTGAGGAGAGCAGATTGAGGACCCCTAAGCAACTACCAAGATCCTCCTTTTCAGGGATTCAGGTCACAGCACATGGCAAAAACATGCAGGCACATTCAGGACCTTGTAAAGCTACCTGAACCAGCAGAACCTTCACAGGGTGGTCCCTTCACAACAGATGGGAGCTTCTACTGAGGGGGAAAAAATAGAGAAGATATTGATCAGTGGCCAATGGTGGTATGATGGTTCTTATGTAGTATGATGTATTCTAGGTATGTTACAAACATTCAATGTTCAGAGCACCTAACATGTCATCAGGAGGTGGTGCGTTCAGATCCCACTCAGCTCAAGACAATTTTTCCTCTATACTCATTTTCATTGTGATAACTGAAATAACCTAATAGTAATTAAATGTTTAGTAAATTAATTATATGCTGTGAATTAATTTTTGTCCCTGCTATTAAATTTTGAAATGTTTAATTCCTCAAGATCTGTTTTAAAGGGTTAAAGTGACATACTTGGAGTGGTGGTTCAGATATATATAAATGTGTCAAGAAATATTTTTACTTCATTTTGCCTTAATTAGATTTGAGCAAAAAAAAACTTACGTATCATCCACAAGTGCAAGCCCAAAGTATTCTTTCTCTTTGAGATTAAAATGAGAGGCCACAATATCCAACAATTCACCAGCATACAATTTAGGCTATTGAGATAAAAAGGAAACGTTGTAAACACTTAATAACACATATAACTTTATCATTATAGTTAATGTTTAATCAGTCAACATATAAAGCTCAGTCAGATAAAAATCTATAAAAATTCCAGATCAAAGGAACATATATACAAACCGCAAACAAGACATGGATGTTTCTTTGCATTATTCTTCTGCCAAGGTCATATCCTCTTCAAAGATATTCTCTATAGAATATTACACTGATAAGTTTTTGCCATACTTCTGTATCAAACAGTAGCTTAAGAATTTTTTATTATTATATTTTTCGTTAGATACTAGTTAGCCAGATTCATTATATTCAAGAAATATGAAATAGCATGAGGGTTCTGGAAACTAATATCTAAGTATTAGGAAGTCATTAAATTAGCATTCAATGGATCATATTGAAGTATGATGGTATTTATTCATAGAAATTGTTACTTTTCTTGATCTTGTTATTTTTTAAAAGCATTTAAACATTTAAAATACTGGGTTTGGTTGTTTTACTTCTGAGCGGCCCTTTTTTTTGCACACAATGGGCTAAATAGCCAGGTCACAAGAACCTCAAGGATTCAGAGAAAGTTGGGGAAGGGGACCCACTGAACAGCTGTTAGGAGATAGATGGTAATGTCCCAGTGAGGCCATCCAGAGTTCTTTATTGTGCACAGAGTATGGCTCTCCCACACATGGGACAACTTAATGTCCTATCTGATGGACGTCGCCTTTCCAAGCCCATAGGTGTCTCCTACTGACCATGGGCAAAGCAGGGAGTTTTTTGGAGATAAATATCAACACTGGCAAAGTTGAGTCTCAAACCTGGGTACTGCAGATTATGAGCCTGGCACACTACCAACTGAGCTACCCCTACCCATTTTAAAATACTGGAGTTTCAACTCGGTACATAAGAAAAAAAGTTTCATGTCAAAAGTGAAAATTCTCATTACTATTTGTTTCTACATCTTTATTAGATGTCATTAGATAATCATCATTTATTAGATGTACCATAAATATGGAAGTTTGCTCATCGTGTTTGTGGTACTGTAACACTCCAAAAGTATATTAAACTTCGTCTTTGGGCCTTTTGACCAATTCAAATTTAACTAAACTTCTGGATAGCATCGGCACCAGGCAATATTAATGTATCAAATAAAGGTAAATGAGGGTTTGCTAAGTATATTGGCATCACTTATTATGTAAGAAATCAAAAGATTGTCGAATTATTAAAGTTAAATCTTAATAAAAATCAGTATCATTGTTCAAAATAGAGAAAAGAGAAAAAATAGCAAAGTCAAAATATTTCATACAACAAAGTTTATTTCCAAAAAATTCAAGACTCACCATATATACTGATAAATATAAAAGTCTGAGCAACTAAAAGCTCCATCTCTAATAACAATTCCAAAAAAAACTGACTTCCTCTTACTGACTCGCTACTATCTCATTACTGACTTGCTACTATCTGACAACTCTTACTGACTTGCTACTATTTCGTTACTGACTTGCTACTATCTGACAATTCTTACTGACTTCCTTCCTCTTACTGACTCCGTGACCTAACATCACAGTATATATGCGGCATGCAACTGGCATGTGTGTGTGTTGCATGTTGAGAAAAACATTTGCATAAACTTGAGTTCGCGCTAGCTATGACACAAGAGGGAGCGTGTCCTTAATGCGCACAAATAGTGGCTGCCAATCAAAAGTCAGAGTTGCACATGCACACACAACTCCTTTAGCGGCTCGGAAGAGGGAAAAGTGATTCAACTGAAGAATAAACCCATCATCATCATCAAAATGAAGAATTGATTGGCCCTGTTGAAAGTCCACCCAAAAATGGGGGACTAGCATGCAGGCCATGTCACTGGATTACAATTAATTTCAAAGTAAGAAACTTTAAGTTTAGAAGAAAATAAAATAAAAAGGCTCCTAAAGTTGCAAAAATTCCAAGAGAGAGAGGAAATAAAAAAGCCAAAAAACGTAGAAAAGTCAGAATATGCCTAATCGAAGAAACAGTAAAATTTTGACAGGATTCAAACAGAATCGCTCTCAGCCAATGAGAAGAGAGGAATTTTGGTATTGGCTGAGAGCCTCCAAAAGCGATTAACATAGTATTTATGTTAAAAATTAACTAAATAGGTTACAATTACAATAATAAACAAGAAAAAAACTCTAAAATAACTAAATTTAGAGAAAATTTCAAAAATATAAAAGAATTACTTGTGAGATGGTCAAAGCTGCTTAACTTTAGACAGAAAGTCCCAAACTGAGAAAATATCACGTTGAGAACATCTCAACAAGGCGGCGATGTACATTTTTTTTTTAATTTTGGAAGCACTGTACCATTCTTGGAGACAGTCTTTCTTAAAAATTTGTAGGAGCTGGGTACTTCCCACTCAGCATTTGCAAGAACAGGGTTGGTAATAAACTTCAAGATGTCAACAATGTCTTCCAAAGTTTCCCTTTCCTCTTCGGAATCGAAACTCAGGTCTGAAACAATCACAGGTTCAGAAGAAGACAGGAATTGATGAACATTTGCTATAAGACTTGATTTGTTACGATTGACATTTGAAATTTTTTTGCTGACTAACAACATCACAATCTTCCATCTGGGAAGTAGGAGAAATATATTTCCTTTTTTGAGGTATGTGAGTCAGTTAAATCTGAATCTATTGCAGTATCAGAACATGGTTGGTTTGACAAAGGCACAAAGTCTTTGCGATTGTCAGGCACTGGAACTGAAAGTGGGGCCTCCAGGCCAACATCATGCAAAGTTTTAAGTTCGGGTATGTAAAGTTCTTGAACACGAGTGGCGAATAAAGGGCAGTCTTTGATGTGGTGGGAGGAAGCTTTGCATCATCTACATACTTTTGTTATTCCTGAGTAACTGATGACTGCTGTAAAATTTCAAATTTTTATAAAGTTTGGTATGTCTTCCCTCATCTCCATTTTTGCTACTCTAGTACCAGATTTGATGGACTCTAAGCCCAGTTCTTTCAGGAATTCATCACTTAAGCATTTCACTGAACCAAATTGGGCTAGGGCAGCTTCAACATCAGCATTTGGTATGAAGAAGGGGAGTTTAGACATGAAGACTGTTTTAATAGGCAATGCAAGCCTTGTAACTGAAACTGTGGATCCTTCAAAGGCCCTGAAGGGGTCTGCGGCAAATAATTCAGTGCTACTTTCCGAAATGAAAGTGACCACAGTTGTGCGATTGTTAAGTTTTTGAACCACATTTAAATTCGCAGAACCAAAGGAATCTGCCAGGCGTCTGACTACAGAAACATAGTTGAGACCATCATGTCATATCTTGAATGATAGGCGAAGTCGATCATCTTTAAGGTAATCCATGTTAGCGTATTAACTCACTTTTCACAGAGCAAAAACAAACATGTCTTGTCTCTTCAAGAACCTAAAGAGCCCGAAGAATAAACCCCAAAATGATAAATATAACGTAAATCAAATAAAACTGGTTAAGGAAAAGTAAAAGTGAATGGGTGGACCATCACAGTACAGGACTTGGATACTCTTTACCTGTAGAAGTATAGTGACTGTGCAACACTGGCATTCTATGGGGCATTCATAGTGGGTGGTGGAAAACTGTCGATTCTGATTATGAATTCTCCACAAGTGACCTGCTCAATGTTTGGAGGAGACTTTCCTTTAAATATTGTTTGTAGTATTTAAATTATGAATTTTTTTGTAATGAATTATGTTTTTAATATATCCCCCAAGCAGACATCCAATGATGTCAGTTTGGGACTTCTTGGGGGGCACAAGATCAGTCAATGAATCTAGTGATTTGAAAATTTTTTATTTAAGACATTACATATAATAATAACTCATCATCATAACAAGGAAACTTTGAGAGTTTCTTGACATTTTGGACACACAAATTGCATTTGTTACTTAACTACTTAATAAAATATAACACTTTAAAATGTGGGTATTCCTTTATAATGGATTCTGAATATAATTTCAAAAATGATTTTTAATTAAGGATTGAACTGAGTCATAAGAATTTGGTTCTGAATCATCCATTTCTTGTAAAATGCCACCATCCTGCATGCTGTCATGAAAGTGCAGGGTGTAGTGCACTTCGATGAATGGATCATCAATGCCTACCTATACTCAGTACAATTGAAGTGTGTGCACTCTGTGATGCTTCAATGCTACACCTTATTGGTAAACAGACAGGTATTCCTCCAACAAGGCAACACAAAACTGCACACCCCACTTCAGACCAAAAAAGAACTTTGAGAATTTGCATTTGAGCTTCTTTCTTCACCCAACTTATAGTCCATAACTTGTTCCTTCTGACTACCACCTCTTTTACTGCATGGCTCATTTTCTTTGAGGTAGGTGGTTGCAAACATCACAAGGAGTCAAAAACGTTACATGGAGTTAAAGACCAAGCAGGGTATTGAAGAGGAATCAAACAACTTGCTGACAGATGGCTACAAACTATTGAAAATAATGGTTTATATTTTGCTGAGTAAGGTTCCTTATTTATATTGTAATAACATTTCTCAAATAGAAAATAAAATATGCTGATTTATGAATCACCCTAGTATCTGCCCCAGAAGTAACTGCAAAGACTGCATCTTGACAGATGCAGTCCATCAAGAACTGGCATATCATGATGGAACATTAGTACTCACAAGGGTACTACTAATTTTATCTTTTGATTTTAACATATCATGCATACCTACTGCCATTAAGGAAAGATACATTGCAAGGTACAGCCATGCATCCCCACCCTCTCTACAGTTTTTGATTCCAGAGATATCCATGCAATTATTTCAGAGGATCATGCTGATCCAGACTGCACAGAAAAGATAGCAACCATCTGGGTTCTCCTGTGACTGTCTCAAATGAAAAAGGGAGAAAGAGGTACAATGCCTCAAAATAATAAATTACATCTCTTATCCTGAGGTAAGCAAACTTGCCTCAAGAGATCACACACTGGACAAGATTTCTTAGCATTGTAATTTCAATGGGCATCTCTCTACTACCACCTTTTAATTGTAACACTCCAAAAGTATGTTACTTTCTTTACTATGGACCTTGTAACTGATCCAAAATATATGTTAAATTACTGGTTAGTTTGGGTGCCAGGCAATTAACTTGCCAATAAAGTTATATGATGGTTTTTGTATAATAAACATTGCTTAGTGGGAAAGAATTCAAATTAAGAGATTGTCAATTATTAAAGTTAATTCTAGTCAAAATTTTAAATTCAGCTCAAGAGAAAAAAATTAGAAAATCAAAAACTATTTCATAAAACAAATAAAGTTTATTTCCAAAAATCTAGACTCACCAAAGTGACTAGCAGATCAAACAAAATCACTTCTCTGAGCTCCAACAAAACTCTCACCAACATTCTAACAACTCACTCTGACTACTACTCACTAACTACTCCACTACTCTGTGACATAATGTCACAATACACGTGGTGTGCAACTGACGTGTGTTGCATACTGGGGAAGTACATTTGAACAAATTGATGATCATATGCCCACAATAGGTATGATGCAAGAGGGGGCATGTCCTTTCATGCATATTAGCAGCTGTCAATTAAAAATCAGAGTTGTGAATACACAGCTCCTTTATTTTAGCAGACTGGGCTGAGAGAAATGATGATCCAACTTAAAGAAAAGCCCCAAAATAATAATTATAACACAAATAAAGTAAAACTGGTTAAGGAAAAGGAAAAGTGAATGGGTGAACTATCATATGGTGGCCGTCATTGCTCCAAATCTATCAAGCACCTAAGAGCCATTAGACTGTTATCAGTGTTCCACGTTTTTTTTAGTATTTCTTGCCTGTGGCTAAGCATGTCTTGGAGCAGGTGAAACCACATTTAGTGTCAGCTTTGACATTGACTCCAGTTTCGATTTCTTTTTTTGGAAACCTTCCAGTTGTGGAAGGCTTCACTTCTGTCCTCAGACAAAACTGAAGAGACTCCAGCTGAGGCAGAAGAAATAAACAGTGCCTCCTGTATGATGACAGTCTTTGATGCATGTTCTGTGGATGGATCCGAGGACATGTCACTGACCACCCTCATGTTTTCAAAAACACCATCGACAATAGTTCTTTTGAATACAAAATCTTTGCCCAATATGAAAGATCTGAGATAGCCTTACTCCTATGATGGAATTTTGGTGGATTCCATAGAAACCCATTTGTATCTTTATGAGATTCTCATTGACTGCTTGCTGTCTAGTTCTCATCTGGAAATGCCATCTTCCAGACATTAGAATCTTCCATCAGCGTTAGAATAGACCAACGCTGATGGTCTATTCTAACAGTTGTCTTCCTCCATTTCATGGACTTGAGTGGACAAAATCCTCTGTGAGGCAATACTATTACCTTAGCACTGTCTTGGGGAGCATTAATTCTCCCTGTTGAACATCAATTTCAATATGTATTTTCACTTAACAAACTGCAAATTCACTACCATTGATCTTACCATGGGCTACTCCTCAATGCTTCCACTCTGTACATGGAAGATCAAGACAACCTATACAAATCTGCAAATCTCATGGAGGGTTTGCAACCCTTCACATATCTTCACATATATCACATTCAGATTGATGGTACTAAGTGGAGTTGTATGAAACTTTTGTCACTTTGACCTTCATTCAGTCAGCCAGGAGTCCATCAGTGTTAGAGTGACAGAGAACCTAAACCGTATCAGCCAGGTAATACTTATACCATCCCACAAGCTTTGACATGATTTCCTCATTTGAGGAAAACATGATGTTATTCTGACCACACCAGAGCTCATCATTCCAAAGAATCCAATCTTGAAGCATGTAAATGTTAAATGGCTAAAGCCTGGTATGTCCAGCACCCAAACTAGAAGGAAAATTAGATAAAGTATATATCTTTATCAACCTCACAACCAATCAATTCTAAGGTCATGTGGTATAAATTTCATAAAATGAGTGGAAACTATTTATTCTGTTCATTACTGTTCCTCGAGTACAGGGGTGGAGGTGGCTCAGTTGGTAGCATGCTAAGCTTGAAATTTGCAGTTCCCAGTTTTGAGTCTGTTGGGCCAACATTGAGATTTACTCTGCTTACTGTCGGTAGAGAACAAGATGTACCGCAACTCATCGGACCACATGACTTTTTTTCCAATCTTCCAGTGTCCAGTCATGGTATTACTGACACCACTATAGACAAACTTTCCAGTTCTTCGCAAAAATCATTGGTTTATGTATAGATATGCAACTGTTAATACTGATCCTCTTCAATACCCTGCACATAGTTAACTGAGATACTGTTCAGGAACAGCCTTCACTGAATGCTTTGGTCAATTACTGCACACAGGAAGTCCTGTTTCTCCATGCAAGCTTTCTCAGACAACGGTGATCTCGTTCCTGACAGATTGTCATCATGCCACACTTATATTGTAATAATCATTCCTTTATACTTATGAATCACCCTTTTTTAACTTGGTCGTATTTTCTCTTTGACAAGCAATGTGGGTTATTTTTCCACTCATTAAAGACCCGAGATATATCAACTTTTGAGAAACCAGTCAGCTCTGCTGTTTTTAAAATCGTTGCTCTAGCCAGATGGGGACACCCACAATAAGCCCTTTATCGAACCCCGAAAGATCCTTTGTTTTTCCCATTGTGAACAGCATTACTGACAAACAGCAGTCTTAAATAGTTGCCTAGATCACATGGTGATGCACATGACCATGTATTTTGCATATATGCTGTGCAAGTGACATTTACATCATCTGTATAAAGGTTTCTAATTCAGTGGCCAATGTGTGTAGTTTGGTTCTTTCTAGAGTAGTTATGGTAGTGAAACTTGGACCCTTTGTAAACAAGATAACAGGAAATTTGATGCTTTTGATTCTAGATGCTTACACAGTATCTTTGGCAGGCCTCAGAAAGAGAGGGAGACCTAGGATGTGGTAGGCAATTAATGTCAAACAGGATCTTGTTAGAATTGGTGCACAGTGGCCAGATGCAGTATATGCAGCTTAGGATAGATACAGTACTGTGCGAATTAGTTGGGACAAGAGAAGGAATGCTAAGTCCCTTCCACTGCAGAGTCTAAACTTACGAGTGCAGCTTCCAGGCCACAGACCATCCCATTGAAGGAATGATGGACAGCAAAAAGTACATAGGCATTCTGGAGGCGAAAATGATGTCAACACTGCAGAAGCTGTTTCCTAATGGCGATGGGGTATTTCAACAGGATCTGGCTCCATGTCACAATTCTAAGCTTGCTAAGAGCTTCTTTACTCAACAAAGTTTGAAGGTATTGGAGTGGCCAGGAAATTCACCCGATCTAAACCCCATTGAAAATTTGTGGGCCATTATTAAAGCACGCATATCTAAGATGGATTGCACGACGAAAACCAAAATGATAGAAAGTGTCATGAAAGTATGGTACCATGACCCTGAAGTGAAGGAGATGTGTGGAAAGCTAGTGGCATCAATGGTTGAGAGGGTGAAAGAAGTAATTAAAGCTAAGGGGGGTCACATCCACTATTAATTACACCATTAAACAAATAAATATTTTAGTTGTGTCTTTGTTACTGCATTTTCCTATTGTCCTAACTAATCTGCACGGTACTGTATGTTTGGAGAACTGAATTGCACAATATGGTCAGACAGGTCGGTAGCCCATGGCTCCTTGAGGATGATGATGAACAATTGTTTCCACACTGCCAATCGATACACTGACATCTAAACTTATTACCTGAATGGTGATGTGTGGATTTTCCTTAATGAGCTCATTAACAGCAGCAATGGTTCTCTTGTTCATGGCCTTCAGTTTTCCTGCACAAGAGAGGTCTTAGAAACTCTATTGTCCTCTGAATTTGTACACCCATCCCATAACAATGCCATATAAACAGGCATCATCCCCATGCATCATCATCATCATCATCATCATCATCCTCAAGCAGCCATGGGCTACGGAGGTCCAACCAGACCGCGCAGTTTAATTCTCCAAGCACATCTGTCCTGAGCTACATCTGCTGCATCCGGCCACTGTACACCAATTCTAACAAGGTCCTGTTTGACATTGTCTGCCCACCGAATCGTAGGTCTCCCCCTCCTTCTGAGGCCTCTAGGCACACTGTTCATAACCCTATTCGCCAGTCTATAATTATCCATACGGGCAACATGGCCAAACCAGCGGAGTCTCTCTCTGCACAATATGCTGCTTAAAGGAGGTTGCAGACTCCTTTGCCTAACCTCATCATTAGTTACAAAGTTAAACCACCTAATACCCAAGATACTGCGTAAGGATCTAGAATTAGAGGCATCTAGTTTCCTGTTATCTTGTTTACACAGCGTCCAAGTTTCACTACCATAACTAACCCTAGAAAGAACCAAACTATTATACAGTCTAATTTTAGTCTTTAGGTGTATACACCTATTTCTCCACAATCTCCATAGATTCTTAAAAGTCCCGGCAGCAATACCTATTCGTCTGTTAATCTCATGCCGCACATCACCAGTATCAGTTACGTAGCTCCCAAGGTAATTAAAATGTGACATCTGCTCAAGACTGCAACCATTCAGATTAACTGAATCTCAGCCTGCCTGACCAATTTTCATCACTTTAGTTTTCTCTCTGTTTATAACTAAACCTACTCTACTACCAGTCTCATCAACAGCTCGAATGAAAGAGTTCATCTCATCAACATCATTTGCCAAAAGGGCTAAATCATCAGCATAATCTAAATCAGAAATTTTCGTATCTCCAGACCATTTAAGGCCAAAAGCTTTCCCTTGAAGTGAATTTCGCATAACATAATCAACAACCAAACTAAAGAGAAAAGGAGACAAAATGCACCCTTGTCGAACACCAGAAGTAATGCTAAACCAATTGCTACAAGACTTACCAACTCTCACACATGACTCAGTGTTATGATAGAGAGCTTTCATTATATTAACTAACTTGTCTGGTATACCATATGATCTCACAATCAACCACAAATTATGATGATCAACACAGTCGAAAGCCTTTTTGAAATCAACAAAGCTAGCAACCAAAGGTTTCTGAAACTCTAAAACATTTCTCAAGAATCTGCCTAAATGAAAATATCTGATCTACACATCCCCTACCACTTCTGAATCCACATTGCTCATCACACAATTGCCTGTCAACCAGATTCTTAATTCTATTAAGCACAATCATGGAAAGAACTTTACCTGCAACAGAGAGTAGGCTGATACCCCTATAGTTATCACAAGAACTTTTTGCCTTTTTTGAAAATAGGGATAATAATAGCTCTGGTAAAATCTTTAGGAACCATGCCTTTATCATAAAAGTTGTTCAAAATTTCAGTCATCCAAATGGTAATTGAAACATTCCCAGCTCTAAGCATTTCCGTAGTAATTTCATCCACCCCTGGGGATTTATGAAGTTTAAGTTTAGAAATAGCCAAACTAACTTCAGATTGTGTTATAGGGCCAACATTAAAGCCAACAATGCATCTATCATCATTGCAAACAATGGGAGTAGAATTAACCACATTGTTTAGAACATCACTGAAATGCTCAGCCCACCTAGCCATGACAGAATCCTCACCTTCTATAACCTTACCTTGTTTATCCTTCAATCCCTGTATACCTGTTCGTTTTCTACCACACAAAACATTAACTATCTGGTACAATTCTCTGCTGCTGTATTGTCTAACTGCTTCCTCAGCTTTGTCAGCCAGGCCATCAAGCCAAAGATTCTTATCAGTAGCTAACTGATCCTTTACACGTTTATTAAGTTCTTTGTAATGCTTTCTATTAGGACTAGTAGGGTACTGATTAAGGACATTCCTGCAGTTCCTTCTTTCTGAAATAAGCTCAAGTGCCTTATTACTTAAATAATTCTGCCTCCTCTGCTCCTTTTTCCCTAAAAGAGTACTGTTAGTTTCCAAAAAAGCCTGTTTAAAATGGTCCCATTCTTCCTCAACATCAGTATTAAGCAAACCATGACTGTCATAATGACTAAGTAACCTATCATGGTAAGCTTTAGCTATAACTGGGTCATTCAGAGCTTCAGTATTAAAGGTAAATTTTTTAACCCTAGCACAACACTTTTTAAGTTTAAGTTGCAAGACACTTTTAACAAGGTAACGGTCAGATCCAATTTCAGCTCCCCTATATGCCCTTGTATTTCTAACAGAACTAGCCCATTTGCTGTTAATTAATATATAATCAATCATATTCCTATGCAGCCCATTAGGTGAAACCCATGTGTATTTATGTATGTCACGGTGTTTGTAATATGTGTTAGTTATTCTGAAACTATTGAGTTTACTTACCTGTAAGACATTGCCATTGCAGCTACCAATACCAAAAGGGCCTATCACTACTCTCCAAATGTCAGAGTCAGTACCAACTTTGGCACTGAAGTCACCAAGAACAAGAGTATATCTCCTTTCTTGACAGAATTCAAAATATCCTGAAGTTATCCGTAAAACCTATCCTTCTCATCCCCATCGGCATCCTCAGTGGGGGCATAACAGCAGATAACATTCAAGTCTTTAACGCTTGTCTGAAATTTTGCTGTAAGAAACCTTTTATTAATGCACTCATATCCTAGAAGAGCATCACTAGCATGTCTGCTGAGCAGCAGACCCATACCTTGGTGATGCTTTCCATCCTCCCTCCCTGTAAAGAGAAATTTAAAGTTATTTTTAAGTATCTCACCTTTACCTGTCCATCTGGTCTCTTGCAAGCCTAGAATATCTAGGTTATAGCGCTGGAATTCCTGTATGAGGACATCAAGAGAATAATCTCTATGAAATGTCCTCACGTTCCACGTTCCTGCAGAGAGAAAATGATTAGTAGGATTTTTAAAGAAATTAGGTTTATTGAGATTGGTAGGGCCAACAATATCAAACAGCCCCCTGATCGCAGGCATGGGGCAAAGACCCGTTCCTCCTCCGCTAAAGGCTGAAGTCACCGATGCTGGTAGGAACTTCAGGCACCACCTTTTCAAGTGGATTTTTTCAAGAGCCACATGGCCTGCCTGAGACACATTACTCCAGTTTAGGCTTGACGATGCCCAACTAGCTAAGTAAGGTTCAGGTACCTGCGATGGCCTCTGATTAGGATTATCCACCAGCTGATATAAGGTATCCCATGCCTCTGTTCACTTAGAGCTGGCAACCCAGAAGCAAACAGAAAACACAGCGGCAGACTCTCCCTCAACAGAGGCCCACCAGTGCAGCAAGTCCAGGATCCATAATCAAGCTCAAATCCATAAACAAGTCCAGTCTAGTAGGTATAAATGGTCAGCACCAGGACCCTGTGAAGTTGACCACTCCTCAGCAAGGTTGAAAAAAAGAAAAAAGTGGCCATAGATGACCAGATCAGTAGGCCATACTGAACTGGCAGCCCTCCCCTTCCGTTCCCTTCCAAAAGAGAATATCTCTTCTGAAAGGTACTAACGGCCTGCACCACGAGAAGGCGGGGTCGGACATTAGGTGCTAGACCTGGCCGGTTCTGTGCATCATCACTAGGGATTGTTTAGAAAATCTTTCGAACAAGTCAACTCATTATCTTTGGAGGAACGAGTGCAAATTTACAGACATGTGTCAAGAACTTTTAGAATGACCTCCATATATTCTACAATGAGCTATCTCTACTCCATGTTGTATAGTATGATTGAGTTAGTTAGCAAAGCAAACCTTGTATCTATGGCTATGAACTCGATTCATAGATATCTAAAATATTTTAACAGTAAAATTGTTATTAAATTGATTTGTATTATAAAATTACCTGAATAATAATATCTAGTCTACGTTCATCCAACAATACAACCTGACTCCGTCGACCTTCTGTCATCTGAAATAAACAAGAGACATTCTGTTTAGTTTCTAAAATGAAATAGCAATAAAAAGATTCTGCAACAAAAGAGCAACTTAAAAAAAAAACAGTTCTATACTTTCACTTGGTCATCTGTTCATTCATAGATGTTAACATTTCTGGTTTTACAGATAAGTGAAAAATTCTTTTTGGGTGTTGAATAGGTAGGTATTGATGAAATATAAAGTTTGCATGATCAATCATGCAAATCCTACTATTTCATCAGTACTTATTCAACACCCATTACGAATTTTGGATCCACCCACCCACCCATCCATCCACACACACACAAACATCCTCACTCATGCACAGACATACACACTCTATATATGCACACATACATTACATACAAAATCTTCATGCAGCCAAGGACACACAGGTCTTATCAGAATCTGTAATTTAGTTCTCCAGACCTGTCAGTCCTGTGATATAGCTGCTGCATTTGTCCACTGTAGATCAATTCTAAGGTGCTCTTTGACATTGTGCACCCACCTTTGCTTACAAAGTCAAACCACCTAATGCCCAAGATGCTGCATAAGCATCTAAAATCAAAAGCATCAGGTTTCCTGTGATTCTGCTTACAAAGGATCCATGTTTTGCTACCATAACCAAACTATTATACAGCCCAATTTTAGTATTTAGGTGTATACACCTATTTTACCATTCTCTCCATATATTCTTACTAGTTCCAGCAGCAATCTCTATTCTTCTGTTTATCTCATTAAAGTAATTTAATTCTCTATGACACTGTTAAAAGTTTTTAAGCACTTCGACACATGGACTATGCTATCAAGTATCAATAATTATTAGAGATTTACATACCATGCCGTAGAGGATGGGAAGTAACAGGAGCTTCTTGGAATGAGACGTCACTTGCCGGCAAGAACGACGGATTTTAAATTTCTCACCAAAAAGCATTCCAAGAAGCTTCTGTTACTTCCCATCCTCTACGGCATGGTACGTAAATCTCTCTTTAATAATTATTGATACTTGATAGCATAGTCCATGTGTCAAAGTGTTTAAAAACATTTAACAGTGTCATAGAGAATTAAATTACTTTACTTTAATTACTGCACTGTGTACCTCTACTGTAATTTTTGTTTATCTCATGCCACATATTACCATTATCTATTAATAGCTCCAATTTAAACTGAGACATTAACTCAAGGGTGCAACCATACAAAGCAACTGAAGCAGAGCTCGCCAGACCAATTCTATCATTTTAGTTTTCTCACTGTTTATCACCAAACCTACTCTACTAGCAGTCTCATCAACAGCTCTAAAGAAAGAGCTCATCTCATTAACATCGTTTGGCAAAAGGGCCAAATCATCAGCATAATCCAAAATTTTCAATTCTGCAGACCATTAAAACCTAAAATCTTTCCCTTAGAGTGAATTTCACAAATAACATGATCAATAACCAAAGACAAAAGGAGACAAAATGCACCAGAAAGCAATGCTAAACCAATTGCTACAAATCTTAACTAGTATGCTATATGATCTCACAATCAACCACAAATTATGCCAATCTACAGAGTCAAAGGCCATTTTGAAATATACAATACCAGTAACCGCAAGTTTATAAAAATAAAATAAAAAACTCTAAATATTTCTCTGGATATAAATAATGATAAACACAGCTAGATAAGTATAATTTAATAATCCATGAATAGTGCTGTTACATACAAGCTTTTAAAATTTTCAAATCACAAGTCATGAGGAGTGCAAATGTTCAATACAAAAATGAGTGTTACAGAATTGCCTCAAGGTTAATTCTCTGCTAATTTCAACTCGTTAATTACTATCTCATTAATACTCATTAATAGCTATGGACTAATTATCCACTTCAATCAAACATCATAAGATCTACTGGATGCATATACCTGTTCGAAGTGATCACCATCGCAAATGTACCAGCCATCAAGATACTGGTAATTTTCTTATTATCTACTCTAGCTTACCTTTAGGGTAATTAACAAAGGATAAATCTTAGGGCTTTACGATAATTAAGATAGTAATTAATCAGTTGAAATTAGCAGAGAAATTAGCCTTGAGGCAATTCTGTAACACTCATTTTTGCATTAATCATTTGTACTCCTCATGACTTGAGATTTGAAATTTTTAAAAGCTTGTATGCAACAGCACTATTCATGTATTATTAAATTATATTTTCTCTAAGGAGAGATTTACATACCGTACCTCTGTAGTACGGTACGTAAATCTCTCCTTAATAACTTTTGATACTTGATGGCATAATGCATCTGTTGAAGTGCTTAAAAATGTTTGACAGTGTCATAGAGAATTAAAAACTTTAATTTTAATTACCTCACTGTGTACCTCTACTCTAATTTTTGTAATCTCTGAAATGCTCAGCCCACCTAGCCATGACAGAATCCTCACCTTTAATAACCTTACCTTGTTTATCCTTCAATCCCTGTATACCTATACATTTTTTCCCACACAGAACATTAACTATCTGCTACAGCTCTCTGATGTTATACTGTCTAGCTGCTTCCTTGACTTTGACAGCCAAGTCATCAAGACAAAGATTCTTATCAGCTGCTAACTAATCCTTTATACATATATTAAGCTCTTTGTAATGCTTTCTGTTAGAACTAATATGGTGTTGATTAAGGATATTCCTACAGTTCATTGTCTATCATGTTCGAAAGACATGGTGGGACAATTATTTCAACAAATCCACAAAACAATAAATGTTAGGTGAAAAGTTATAGAAAGATATAAATAAAAAAATTAGAGAAATGCATATTTTTTCTTTGTCACTAAAAATACCTACCTTCAAAAACTTTCATTTGATATATGACTTATAAACATCGACTATAATCTTCCCCTCTTTTGGATTCATGTTTGAGGCAGGCTATGATATTGGAGACATTTCAAGCTTTAATTTGACACATGACTCATTTGTCTTACCCCATGAAAATCCCCCCCCCCCCCTTATCATGAGGGGAGCATAGCAAGGGAAAATTTTGAAATAGAGTATGATGGTCATTACATGAGCCTTCATTTTGACATCTAACTTGTAACTATATGCCCTTGCATTTGGACAATATAGCAGAATGACTTTCACATTTCCAGTTTTTTATGGGATAAGAAAGCAGGGGGAAGTTTATTTTTTATAGCCTATGACACTATTCACATCAGAAGCTTTCATTTGAAACATAGCTTGTTACTTCCACACTTGCATTCTGGAGATATAGGGAACAATCATTTTCATATTTCCCCCGTTTTTATGGGAGGAAGAAAGCGTGTGGGGTCAATTTTTTGTAACATATGACACTCCTTGTGTCAGAAGCATTTGACATATAACTTATTACTTTCGCCATTTGCATTCTGGAGATATAGCGAAAGAACAGTTTTCATATTTCCCCCTTCTTAGGGGGAAGCTTGTGGGGTCAGTTATTTATAGCCTATGACTCTCCAATTCATGAACTTTCATTTGACACATAAATCATTAAGTTTCTCCATCACGTTCAAAATATATAATGAAACAATGTTTTGCTTAATCCACAAAATGATCAATGTCAAAGCAAAAAGTAATAGGAAGATAGGTAAAAATACCTATCTTCCTATATGGGCCAAAAAAGCAGAAAATAAACCTAAAGCATATCAATGATGCAGTCACTGAGTTCGTATTCACTACAAAGGAAGATAGGGTGCCCAATTTACCAACACAAGAATGCCGGCACCCTACCTTTGAAGTGAATATGAAGTAGTGACTGATTGCACCATCAGGTTTATATATAACCATATGCTTCAGGTTTATTTTCTACTTTTTTAGGGCCATATAAGAAGATAGGCATTTTTTAATTTTTATAATTTACATTTTTTGTCACTAAAAACACCTACCTTTAAAAAATTTCATTTGATGCATGTCTCGTAAACATCGTCCACATTTTTGCCCTCTTCTGGAATCAAGTTTGAGGTAGCCAATGGCATTGGAGACATCACAGGCTTTGAGATATGATGCATTAAAGTCAAACCTCACGAAAATCCTCCCCCCCCCCTTTTATCAATGGGAGAGGTGGAGATAGTGGAAGCAAAATTCGAAATGGTTTACAATGGTCATTATATGAGCTTTCATTTGACCCCTAACTCATAATTGTAGCCTTGCATTTGTAAGATATAGTAGAACGACTTTCACATTTCACATTTTTTAGGGGGAAAGGAAAGCATGGAGAGTCATTTTTTTTATGGTCTGGTGTAATTTGTTCAACATTTGTTCGACAGAAATTTGTTCAAAACAGAAATTTGTTTGAAACGGAATTTTGTTCGAAACTGAAATTTGTTTGCCTGAAATGTGTTGGAAACGGAAATTTTTTCAACTAACATTTTTTGAGAATTTTGAAATATTGAAAGGCAGCCAGATGGCATACTCTTCATATTCTTTGTATCAACTTTGGCTGTTTTAATGTCTCTTTTTTTCTATTTTTAATTTTTGAATGTTTTCATTTGATATTTTTTCTATTACAACTATACACTGAGTGATCACTGAAATAATGATTACCCCATGTTATGCCAATGGGACTCTAATTTTGAAGTCCTATAACTTTTAAAATAAATGTTTTATGGGCAAATGTCATCATCATCATCCTCAAGCAGCCATGGGCTACGGAGGTCCAACTAGACTGTGCAATTTAGTTCTCCAAGCAATTCTGTACTGAGCTACATCTACTGCATCTGGCCACTACACACCAATTCTAACAAGGTCCTGTTTGACATTGTCTGTCCACCGCATCCTAGGTCTCCCCTCTTTCTGAAGCCTTAGGCACACTGTTCATAACCCTATTCGCCAATCTATAATTATCCATACAGGCAATCTTAGAGCAGATTGCTGCTTTGAAAGGTTTAAACTTCAATACCTTCTTAAAGACTGCGAATATTGTTAACAATCCAGATTTAGAAAGATTTCATTCAGACCTTTAAATTATCCTCTGACACATTTTCTTGCAAAACGCTGATTTTAAAAGTTATAAAATATTCGAAATTAACGCCCCATTGACATAACAGGGAGTGGTCTTGTTATGCAATGTGACACTAATTTCAAACAATTACACTGACTTCAATGATTATCCAGCGTATAGCTTCTCTAATAACCTAGATCTTGTAAATACATGAATAAATATTTTGGGTTTTGGGAGAGGCCCAAGTGGTTAGATCGAGAATATAACTAGAAGAAGGTATATCGCCTCTGGCACATACAAGACTTGTTTACAAAGAGAGTGAAGTTTTTCCTTTACCTACTCTTTCATTCCTTAAAAATTTTAATTTGAGCTAGTGGATAATGGGAAAAATGTAAAAAGTATTTTATTACTAATTATACAACATAAAAGTAGTTGTCTTTTAATTCTTAAATCTAAATAGTTGCATTTCCCACAAATCTCTCAGAAAGGTGGGTACATTATTGCTGTAGTGGAATATTCTCTTAAGAACTACCACTAATTTTTTAAACTTCTATCGTATGCATATTATTTGTAAAACTTGATAACAGTTCTGCTGTTTCATCATTTCAGTAATCTGTTATGATATACTGTATAATTTAAACTACTAAGTATTTGAAATATGAGAATTATATTTCATTAGTACCAATGAAACGAAAAAAAAGTTTTCTAATTATCATTTCCATTGTTCCCAATGGAAACTTCATGACATTCACATTCCACCACCAATATTTCCATCATTAATACATCATTGCAACATTCATTTGAAATTTTGGAATTTTCAATCTTTTTCACTGTTAGAGCGCGCAATTACAATGTTCGAAAGATTCAGAAAGTGCGAATCATAATATTTTATCAATTCCTCTCTAACCCTAAAAAGATTTTTTCATTTATCTCTAAATACAAACAATTATCTGCTCAAACAAAAATTTGTTCTTTCCCACCTACCCTGGATCTCAGAGGTCAAATTCATTGTTGCTAGTGGAAACATCATGATGTTCACATTCCACCACAAAAATTTAAAATTTCTACTTAAATACGTCGTTTTCAATATTTGCTTCAAATTTTCAAATTTGAAAATTTTTCCACCGTTAGAGGACGCAATTATAGTTTACGAAAGATTTAAAAAGTGTAAATCATAATATTTTATCAATTCCTATCTAACCGAAAAAGAATTTTTCATTTCTCTTTAAAAACAATTATCTGCTAAAACTAAAAAGGGGTGTTTTTTGCACCCCTCTGGGTCTAAGGGGTCGACTCATTGTTGGCAATGGAAACTTCATGACTTTTTTGAGATTCCGAAAGTGCATATCGTAATATTTCATCCATACCTATCCAACAGAAAAATAATTTTCAATTTGTCTCTGTAACAAAGAAGTTTGATGTCTTTTATCTCGTTTTCTTTGAAAATGAGATAAAAAAATAAAAACTACCCCACCGCCCGCCAGCCAGCCAGCCACCCACCCAGCCCTCTATTGAAAAACACACTAAAATCTTTCGCACTGGGCAGATACAATAATCCCGACATTTTTCCTAAAATAACTTTGATTCTGTTTCGAAAAAAAAATTCCGTTTCGAACAAATTCCCGCTTCAAACAAATTTCTGTCGAACAAATTTCCGTTGAACAAAATTACGTCGAACAAATTTTGGTTGAACAAGTTTCCGGATACCATTTTTTATAGTCTATGACACTCCCCGCATCACAAGCTTTCATTTGATACATAAATCATTAAGTTTTTCCATAACATTTGAGAGGTAATGGTGGAACAATTGCTTCGACAAATCTACACACCGACAAATGTCAAGCGAAAACCAATAGGAAGATAAGTAAAAATACCTACCTTTATATATTCTTCCTAGATGGGTCTGTATGGAAGATATCTTCCTATAGGGCCCTAAAAGTAGAAAATAAACCTAAAGCATATTGATGGTACCATCAGTCACTGAGTTCGTATTCACTTCAAAAGAAAATAGGGCACTGGCAATCTTGTCAAGTGGTAAATCAGCACCCTATCTTCTTTCGAAGCGAATATGAACTGATTGCACCATCGATATGCTTTAGGTTTATTTTCTACTTTTTAGGGCCCTACAGGAAGATAGGTATTATTTAAATTAATTTAAAATTTTTTTTTATTTTTTTTTTCTTTGTTGTCACTAAAAGCACCTACCTTCCAATATTTTATGTATACGACTCATAATTATCGAGCACATTTACCTCCCTTTTGGAGTCACGTTTGAGGTAGCCCACGACACTGGAGACATCACAAGCTTTGAGATACAACTCAACTCATTAAAGTTGACCCCGCAAAAATCCATCCCCAACCCCATTTTATCAGGGGAAAATAGTGGGGGCCAAATCGTTTATTACCATCATTATATGAGCTTTCATTTGCAACTTAACTTGTAACCATGGGACCTCGCGTTCCAATAATATAGTACAACAAATTTCACATTTCCCGTTTTTTAGGGAGGAAGAAAGCATGGGACAGTAAATTTTTCATAGCCTACGACATTCCAGGATCAGAAGCTTTCATTCGACGTAAAGCTTGTTACTTTCGGCATTTGCATTCTGAAAATATTAGGGAACAAATGTTTTACTTTTCCCTTTTTTTAGTGGGGGAGAAAGCATGGGAGGGTAAATTTTTTTCAGCCTAAGACACTCCCCACGTCACAAGCTTTCAGTTGGCACGTAAATCATTAGGTTTCTTCTTGGTTAGTTGGTTGGTGTTTTATGGTGCAAGAGCAGCTAGGGCTATATTGCACCAAACAAAAGTACATAAACAGATAAAAGACCTTCAATCCACAACCAAAATTAAACACAAAAATGGGAAAGAACGACACAGAAACAAAACAGTACAACCAACATGTGTATAAAATCAACAACAATGGGTGTATAAAAAAAAATAAATAAAAAATAAATACCCCCTCAAGCAGCTGCTTGCCAGAGGTCTGACAGGAGCCTGTCAGTTTATATTCCAGAGTAGAAGGTCTGTGAGGATGGCAGGACCTCAGCAGAAAAAACGACACGAACATCCATGCCTTAACTCTGGGGCTCGAACCCAGGTCCCTTAGATCAGCAGCCAAGTGCGCTAACCACTCGGCCACGGGACGGCTCCAAAAGTGATACACTGGCTTGGAGGTGCTGGGGACCCATTAAAAATCAGAAACAAGAATAAAATTTAGAATACAATGTAAAAATATTATAAACAAGTAAAATAACCAAAAAAAGGTAAAAAATCAAAAATAGGAGTTAAAAGAGAGGCATCAGATAAAAGATGTCTGAGTGTACAGGTCTTGGACGCAAAATCACGTTAAGTTTCTCCATCGCGTTCGAAAGATATGGTGGAACAACGTTTTGTCAAATCCACAAACCGACCAACCGACAAATATCAAAGCAATAGGAAAACAGGTAAAAAGGGTGAGTGATGATGAGATGATATTTATTATATACGATTTTTCTAATCAGCGCAAGTAAATATGTCATAACTATCTATATTAATGCAAAAAAAAATGTGTGGTACAGTATAATCGTTGTAAAAGTGTCCTTCAGACAACACAAAAATATCTTCTCAAAAGAGGATGACGTACACATTTATTACCTATCTTTGGTCGGTTTGTGAATTTGTCAAAATGGTTGTTCCGCCATATTTTCGATCACGACAGACACAAACTTAATGATTTATGTGTCAAATGAAACCTTATGATGGAGGGAAGTATCAAAGGCTATAAAATATTGAACCCCCCCCCCCCCCCCCAGTGCTTTCTTCGCCCCTAAAAAGGGGGAAGTATGAAAATGATTGTCCCATTATATATCTTCAGAACGCATCATCATCATCCTCAAGCACCCATGGGCTACGGGGGTCCAACCAGACCATGCAATTTAGTTCTCCAAGCATATCTGTCCTGAGCTACATCTGCTGCATCTGGCCACTGCACACCAATTCTAACCAGCGAAGTCTCTCTCTGCACAATATGCTGCTTAAAGGAGATTGCAGACTCCTTTGCCTAACCTCATCATTAGTTACAAAGTTGAACCACCGAATGCCAAAGATACTGCGTAAGAATCTAGAATCAAAAACAACTAGTTTCCTATTATCATGTTTAAAAAGTGTCCAATTTTCACGACCATAACTAACCCTAGAAAGAGCCAAACTATTATACAGTCTAATTTTAGTCTTTACGTGTGTACGCCTATTTCTCCACACTCTCCATAGATTCTTAAAAGTCTAGGCAGCAATCCCTATTCATCTGTTAATCTCATGCTGCACATCACCAATAACTGTTACATAGCTCCCAAGATAATTAAACTGCAACCTGCTCAATACTGCAACCATTCAGATTAACTGAATCACAGTCTGTCATACAAATTTTTATCGCTTTAGTTTTCTCTCTGTTTATAACCAAACCTACCCTACTACCATTTTCATCAACAGCTCGAATGAAAGAGTTCATCTCATCAACATCATTTGCCAAAAGGGCTAAATCATCAGCATAATCCTAGCCAGAAATTTTCATATCCCCAGCCCATTTAAGGCCAAAATCTGTCCCTTGAAGTGAATTTCGCATAACATAATCAAAAACCAAGCTAAAAAGAAAAGGAGACAAAATGCACCTTTGTCGAACACCAGAAAAAATGCTAAACCAATTGCTACAAGTCTTACCAACTATCTCACCTGACTGTGCTATTCTGACACCTTTCATTATGTTAACTAACTTGTCTGGTATACCATATGATCTCACAATCAACCACAAATTATGACGATCAACAGAGTCCACAGCCTTTTTGAAATCAACAAAGCTAGCAACCAAAGGTTTCTGAAACTCTAAACATTTCTCAAGAATCTGCCCAAGTGAAAATATCTGATCCACACATCCCCTTACCACTTCTGAATCCACATTGCTCATCACGCAATTGACTGTCAACCAGATTCTTAATTCTATTAAGCACAATCATGGAAAGAACTTTCCCTGGAACAGAGAGTAGGTTGACACCCCTATAGTTATCACAAGAACTGCGATTGCCTTTTTTGAAAATAGGGATAATAATAGCTCTGGTAAAATCCTTAGGAACCATGCCTTTATCATAAAAGTTATTCAAAATTTCAGTCATCCACGTGGTAACCAAAACATTCCCATAGTAATTTCATCTACCCCTGGGGATTTATGAAGTTTAAGTTTAGAAATAGCCAAAATAACTTCAGAATGTGTTATAAGGCCAACATTAAAGCCACCAATGCATCTAATATCATTGCAAACAATGGAAATAGAACTAACCACATTGTTTAGAACATCACTGAAATGCTCAGCCCACCATGACAGAATCCTCACCTTCTATAACCTTACCTTGTTTATCCTTTAATCCCTATATACCTGTCCGTTTTCTATCACACAAAACATTAACTATCTGGTATAGCTCTCTGCTGTTGTGCTGTCTAAATGCTTCCTCGGCTTTGTCAGCAAACCATCAAGCCAAAGATTCTTATCAGCAGCTAACTAATCCTTTACAGGTTTATTAAGCTCTCTATAATGCTTTCTATTAGGACAAGTAGGTTATTGATTAAGGATATTCTTGCAGTTCTTTCTTTCTGAAATAAGCTCAAGTGCCTTATCTCTCAAATAATTCTGCCTTCTCTGCTCCTTTTTTCTTAAAGGAGTATTGTTAGTTTCCATAAAAGCCTGTTTAAAATGGTCCCATTCATCCTCAGCTTCAGTAGTAAGCAAACCATAACTGTCATAATGACTAGGTAACCTATCATGGTAAGCTTTAGCTATAACTGGGTCTTTCAGAGCTTCAGTATTAAAGGTAAATTATTTAACCCTAGCACAACACTTTTTAAGTTTAAGTTGCAAGACACTTTTAACAAGGTAATGGTGAGATCCAATTTCAGCTCCCCTATATGCCCTGGTATCCTAACAGAACTAGCCCATTTGTTGTTAATTAATATATAATCAATCATATTCTTATGCAGCCCATCAGGTGAAACCCATGTGTACTTATGTATGTCGCAGTGTTTGTAATAAGTGTTAGTTATTATGAAACCATTGGGTTTACTTACCTGT
Organism: Ryuthela nishihirai; assembly: GCA_038380435.1. Lineage (NCBI taxonomy): Eukaryota > Metazoa > Arthropoda > Arachnida > Araneae > Heptathelidae > Ryuthela > Ryuthela nishihirai. The sequence goes on from JAWZYU010000017.1 coordinate 11,610,034, forward strand.
AAGAGACATTGCAGCTACCAATACCAAAAGGGCCTATCACTCCTCTCCAAATGTCAGAGTCAGTACCAACTTTGGCACTGAAGTCACCAAGAACAAGAGTAATATCTCCTTTCTTGACAGAATTCAAAATATCCTGAAGTTATCCGTAAAACCTATCCTTCTCATCCTCATCAGAATCCGCAGTGGGGGCATAACAACAGATAACATTCAAGTCTTTAACGCTTGTCTGAAATTTTGCTGTAAGAAACCTTTCATTAATGCCCTCATATCCAAGAAGAGCATCACTAGCGTGTCTGCTGAGAAGCAGACCCAAGCCTTGGTGATGCTTATTGTCGTCCCTCCCTGAAAATTGAAATTTAAGATTATTTTTAAGAATCTGACTTTTATCTGTCCATCTGGTCTCTTGCAAGCCGAGAATATCTAAATTATAATGGTGAAATTCTTGTGTGAGGACATCAAGAGAAAAGCTCTGTGCAGAGTCCTCACATTCCAACTACCTATGGAGAGAAAATGGTTAGTGGGATGTTTAAAGAAACTATGTTTATTGAGAGAGGATATGCCGACAATATCAAACAGCCCCCTAATCGCAGACATGGGGTAAAAACCCATTCCCCCACCACAAAAGGCTGGAGCCATCTACAATGGAAGAATTCCCCCAATGTATAATTTGACGATTCCAATAGAAGCAAAGAGTTCAGGTGTCTGCGATGACCTCTGCTCAGGATTATCCACCAGCTGATAAACATATCCTGTGAATCTATTCACTTGGGACTGTCAACCCACAAACAAGCAGCAAACACAGCGGAAGATTTTCCCTCCACAGAAGCCCACCAGTACAGCAAAATCAGGATGCATAATCAAGCTCAGAGCCATAATTCCATTCAGGTTGGTATATATGGTCATCACCAGGACCCTGTGTGGTTGACCACTCCTGAGCCGGGTAGAAAAAAAAAGAAAAGTAGCCATAGTTGTCCAGATCAGTAGGCCACACTAATCTGGCAGCATTTCCCTTCCGTTCACTTCCACAAGAGAGTATCTCTCTCTATCTCATTCATATTGTTGCGGATCACAAAAATGGATAGCCACTGAGCGTGAGTATTAAAAGCTATATTTCAAAACCAAATTCAATACAAGGTAAATTGTTACAAAGGAAATATGGATGAAGTATCTTATTAACAAATTAACTATTAACATGCACAAGTCATCAATCTTCCTGCGTGAGCACACAACATCAGCTCTGTGTATTTTACTAAATACTACCTTTTACTTGATTTACCAGGTCACCCGAAGATCTTCACTCGTAAACCAATTCTCGTCCTGTGCTAATAACTTTTCACACACTAGCCGAACAAAAAGACAGTCCGTGTAGACATTCGAAGTTAGCCATAAAAGTTCCCACTTTTATACTTCCGCGTATACACAACACATCAAGTTACTTCTTGATACTTAACGATAAAAGATCCCACTTTTATACTTCCGCGTATACACAACACATCAAGTTACTTCTTGATACTTACGCGCACTGTCTCAGAACAGCTCACCGTCCATTTTCGAACTCACGACCGTTACAACACAACGACCGTTAACGCTCCACTGTTCTCAAATTCTCCCAACGTTCTTATTCGTTGGCTGAAACTTTGCTTTCGGTTGCCAGATTCTTCTGTCGTAACACTGCCCCCTTCCTAGGTCTTGTTCGTCCCGAACAATTCTGGATTCCAAAGCTTCTTCAGTTCTTCGATGAAACGGGGTCAAACGATCCACGTGAACCACTTTGCTCTTTGTAGCTGGACGTCGACGAATGCGATATTCCACGTCTGTGTCAAAATGAAAGCGAATCTCATTATGACTTAGATTTCTTTTCTGACTGAAGCCTCGTCCACAAATATAATACGTGTAAGGCCTATAGCCCTTGTGAACACGTTTATGTCTCCGCAGGGAGAAGAATCGACTAAGAGTTTTCGTGCAAAACCTGTAAAAAGTTTTCTTCTTTGTCGAAAGTTTTCTTCTCTGGATTTTTACTTCTATCAACAGTAACAAGGAATGAAAGTCATTAGTGACATAAAATCTAGGGAGGAGTTTCATCCTCCAGTCTGACCCTTTTGTCAGTTGACTTTCACTTAATTCAGAACTGTCGTGATGAACCTTCAGCCATATTTCACCTGATTCAATTTGATCCCCAAGGTGCTTCACAAATATAATATCAGCTCCATAATTCTTTTTAGCGCTTCGGTCCATCTCCTCCTTCCATACTCTTGCTAGAACTGCAGCTTCTAATCCGACAACCTTACCTGTTTCTTCTGTATAAGTGAAATCAGTGATGTGTCGGGCTGCTAGCAATATTTTTTCTGTTTTACCTTCACATAGCCAGCTTGCAACATCTTCAGATACTCCTTGTTCTATTAACATGTTACGAAACTTGTTCAAAGCATTGCCGTTATGCAGAACCTTGCGGACACGTGATGCTTCATCTACCCTATTATCCACAATGTTCACCAAACGCAGAAGTTCTCCTCCTAACTCTTCGACGAGCTCTTGCAGTTCCAAGGATCCGTTACCAAGGAAACACTGAACAGCTTCCATCACTTCCAGAGAGTTGTCAACAGAGTTTTCAAGAGGTGAATCCATGTTGCTGATAACAGCTGAACTCTTCATTCCACGAGTTTGTGATGCTGCAACCATTTTCTTAACTAAATCAACAGCAACATCTTCTGTACTGATGAGATCAATAGCTCCTTTTCCGAATTCAACATCATAAACCAAAGCGCACACTCCTTCAGCCAGCTCCACTGTCTGTCCTACGATGCAGCATCCGACGTCTTCCATCATCTGCTCGATTTTATCTTTAGTGCAGTCGACTGTGAAGCTAGGGATGGATTCCAATTTGTCCAGAGTATCTCCCGTCAATTGGAGAGCACGACCGGAGATCATAGGGACCTTGAGACCTAAAGCAGCAAGTGCAGGAGCCAAGACAAGACTCACTTTGTTGCCGACACCTCCTGTGCTGTTTTTATCTACCATCCGATGGCGCCACTCGGGTCTCCAGCAAAACACATGACCCGAGGAGGTCATATTTGCTGTTTCTTCCGAATTCACTTTCTTGGAGCTCTCATTGTAATTAGCCAGGGAAATATCAGTCATGATTGCCAAATTGTTCATTCTGGAGATCAGCGACGAGTTCTGTAACATGATATTGTCCACTTTAGAGCTCTTGTAGTCGTGATAAAACTTTTCTATATCCTTATAATCTAAATGGTTATAATGTCCAAATCTGCACATTGACTGTTCAGAAAAGAAATTCAGTATGGTTTCGTTGAGATTGTCTGAGGGCTTTACTTCTCTCTGATCGTAACTCTGAGGCTTAGTTTCATCCAGAAAGTTAGTCTTTGAAGTACTGTCTCTGCCTGAAGCTCTTTTACTAGCATCACCTGTTATGCTTCTAAGCCATCCTTCGGAATTCCTCTTCCTTAAATCCCCACTTTCTATAAACGATTCGAGTGTGGCTATATGCTTCGGAAAAATCTCTCCGACTTCCGCGGTAAAGTCGAATGGCACTTTGTATCTATGATGAATGGACGCCTCTTCTTTACTCGGACCACTCTGCGAAACGTAAACTCTGTTTCGTTCCCCTTCATTACCACTCGTTACTCTGCCTTTGCGATAATTGTCCATGACGCATTTTGCTGAGAGCGAGGAATAGAATACCTTTCGTGTGGATCTCTCTTCAGATCGTGCCAGACTTGTATACCTAGGTATTTTGAAGTGCAAAGCGTACTGTATAGTCTCGCAGCTCTCTGATCTGTGTGATTGTTCTTCACAGTTCCTAGACATGTCACCAGCGACATAGACACTCTGCCATGCATCACCAGTAGTTGCGTGGTCAAAGGCATTATCTGCGCTATCTCTACGATTCTTGATTTCCAGTAGCAGATCCACATTTTTATATGCGTTGCCTTTCTCTTTTTCTTTTCCATGTTTACAATCTAACTTAACACTATCAAGATCATCTTTTTCACTGACAAATTCAACATTTAAACTATTGCATTGTCTATTGAGTTCGGTTTTATGATCCTTGAAGTGATCAATAATCTTACCAACTCGAGAAGCCACTTCAGCTCTCAACTCAGTATTTTGTGCGGCCATTTCGGCTTTCAAATCATCTTTTTGAGAAACTATCTCAGTCCTCAACTCATTATTTCGTGCGGCCATTTCGGCTTTCAAATCATCTATTTTATCGCTTAGGGCGGCCAGATCACCTTTAATATCGGCTTTCAAGTCACCTATTTTATCGCTTTGGGCAGCTATATCACCTTTAATCTCAGCTTTTTGTGCGGCCAGGTCACCTATTTTGTTAGCCATATCGGCTTTCAAGTCAGTCATCAGCGTAGTCATATCGGCTTTGAAGCTATTTATCAACTTTACTAATTCATCCATACTTCTAGTTAAAGGCATTCAATTAAATTATTATAATCCCACTTCTGACACCAAATGTTGCGGATCACAAAAATGGATAGCCACTGAGCGTGAGTATTAAAAGCTATATTTCAAAACCAAATTCAATACAAGGTAAATTGTTACAAAGGAAATATGGATGAAGTATCTTATTAACAAATTAACTATTAACATGCACAAGTCATCAATCTTCCTGCGTGAGCACACAACATCAGCTCTGTGTATTTTACTAAATACTACCTTTTACTTGATTTACCAGGTCACCCGAAGATCTTCACTCGTAAACCAATTCTCGTCCTGTGCTAATAACTTTTCACACACTAGCCGAACAAAAAGACAGTCCGTGTAGACATTCGAAGTTAGCCATAAAAGTTCCCACTTTTATACTTCCGCGTATACACAACACATCAAGTTACTTCTTGATACTTAACGATAAAAGATCCCACTTTTATACTTCCGCGTATACACAACACATCAAGTTACTTCTTGATACTTACGCGCACTGTCTCAGAACAGCTCACCGTCCATTTTCGAACTCACGACCGTTACAACACAACGACCGTTAACGCTCCACTGTTCTCAAATTCTCCCAACGTTCTTATTCGTTGGCTGAAACTTTGCTTTCGGTTGCCAGATTCTTCTGTCGTAACAATATTATTTGAAATATTCATATCATTTAGGAACATTTTTGTTGGTGATTTGCCTTTCAAGTTTAGCTTATTAGGTGATTTCTTGTAACTCACTGATATATGCATTAAACTAGATAAATATTTTTTCCCTTATATGTTGTGCGATTGTGGGAATAAAAAAAATTAAATTATATTTTATTTGGTGTCATTGTTATTTTTTAAAGTTAAAACCAAAATCAGTTGATTACGACTATTCTTTCCATGTTATATCAATGGGAAGCTAAATTAGTAGCTCTATAACTTCGAAAATAAACGTTTTAGAAGTAATTTTGACTGAAGATAGACTTGCTGAAAACTTTGTCTAATTCTCCCTGTACAGAAATATTCACTCAATATTTAAAGAGTTATGGAAAATTTGAATGTTTAGTGAAAACAATGCAAATCCTAAGATCATTTTAAAACATTGAAAGAATTATGTACACAAATATACACTTGTATTAAATGGTTTAAAATACTCTTTATTAAAATTGTAATTTTTTTCTGGTAAATTTTTGTTTGTCGTTGTTGTTAATATTTCAAGTCTTCCATAATATCTACTAATCTAATATTCTGGAAAATCGATGATTGCCTTGGTTGAGGACTTTCATTAAAAATGCTTATTTTAGAAGTAGAATGATTTATAGAGCTCCGAATTTAATTTCCCATAGACATAAAAAGGAGGGGTCATAATTCAGTGATTTCTGATTATTGGTGGTAAACGTAAAAGAAATAAAGAGAATTGATATTTCAATTTATTTTAAAGCATGCATTATCTTTAAAGCTTTTTCGATAATATTTGCTTTTCATTACGTATTTTCTATCATCCACGTTCAAATATTGCTAATATAGACATTTCAAAAGAATAAACTTTAAAAAAAACTTATGCAATGGAAATAACGCTAGAAACAATCTTCCACCACGACGGCTCTGATCGGGGCCATCACTCAGACCCAGTTGGTCACATGACTTCAGCAAACGCTGAGCGCGCCGCGGCCTCTCTCTCGCTGGCCACGAAATGAAGCTTGTGACGTCTCCAATATCATGGGTTACCTTAAACACGTCTCCAAAAGCAGGGGAGGAGGATAATGTAGTTGATGAGTCAAATATTAAATGAAAGTTTCTGAAGGTACTGTTTTTAGTGACAAAAAAAATATAAAATTAAATAATTTAAAAAGTGTCTATATTCCCATATACGCCCTAAAAAGCAGAAAATAAAACTAATGCATATTGATGGTGCAAATTAGGCGCTGAATTAGTATTCGCTTCAAAGGAAGAAAGGGCACTATTTATCTACTCAACAAAATTGCCGGCGCCCTATCTTCCTTTGAAGTGAATACGAATTCAGTGGCTGATTGGCGCCATCGATATGATTTAATTTTATTCACTACATTTTACGGCGCATATTTCTTTTCCAGGTTATCCGATATTTGGCAATTTCGGCACTTCACTGACTTGGCTTTTCATTAACACTTAACAGATATCACAAGATAACAAGCAGAACGAACGAAAAAATTCAACAGCAGCGACCCGCAAGTCCTGAAGGCGAGCAAAACCAATAATTTGCAGCACTTGACTAACCAAGCGACCAGTCACGTTAAGGTGCAGGTGCTCAATGTCAAATAGATGCACTTAGTTGATGTGGATTAAATTATGGTCAGACACAATGGTGTTAAATGATTCAAAATGTCTGCTCTCCATGTCTCATACATTTCGATCTCCGACAAGGCTAATGCAATTCTGTAAAAAGCTCACGTAGTGTCATCATTCTCTGCTGAGAAAGACGCGTTAGTTTCAGCTGACTTATAATCTGCTTTATTTGCATGCACTGGCAATTAAGTACAAACACTCTGTATTTCACTGTTACTGGACAGATATATGGCTCTGAGCTTGATTATGGATCCTGATTTTGCTGCACTGGTGGGCTTCTGTGGAGGGAAAATCTTCCGCTGTGTTTTCTGTTTGTTTGTGGGTTGACAGCCCCAAGTGAATAGATTCACAGGATATGTTTATCAGCTGGTGGATATTCCTGAGCAGAGGTCATCGCAGGCACCTGAACTCTTTGCTTCTATTGGCATCGTCAAATTCTACATTGGAGGAAGTCTTCCAGTGTAGATGGCTTCAGCCTTTAGTGGTGGGGGAACGGGTCTTTGCCCCATGTCTGCGATTAGGGGGCTGTTTGATATTGTCGGCATTCCCTCTCTCAATAAACATCCTACTAACCATTTTCTCTCCATAGGTAGATGGAATGTGAGGACTCTGCACAGAGCTTTTTCTCTTGATGTCCTCACACAAGAATTCCACCATTATAATTTAGATATTCTCGGCTTGCAAGAGACCAGATGAACAGATAAAGGACAGATTCTTAAAAATAATCTTAAATTTCTCTTTTCAGGGAGGGACGACAATAAGCATCACCAAGGCGTAGGACTGCTTCTCAGCAGACACGCTAGTGATGCTATTCTAGGCTACGAGTGCATTAATGAAAGGTTTCTCACAGCAAAATTTCAGACAAGCGTTAAAAGACTTGAATGTTATCTGCTGTTATGCCCCCACTGAGGATGCCGATGAGGATGAGAAGGATAGGTTTTACGGAAAATTTCAGGATATTTTGAATTCTGTGAAGAAAGGAGATATTAACCTTGTTCTTGGAGACTTCAATGCCAAAGTTGGTACTGACTCTGACCTTTGGGCAGGAGTAATAGATCCTTTTGGTATTGGTAGCTGCAATGGCAATGGGCAACGTCTCCTACACGTAAGTAAACTCAATGGATTCAGAATAACTAACACTTATTACAAACACCGCGACATACATAAGTACACATGGGTTTCACCCGATGGGCTGCATAAGAATATGATTGATTACATATTAATTAACAGCAAATGGGCTGGTTCTGTTAGGAATACCAGGGCATATAGGGGAGCTGAAATTGGATCTGACCATTACCTTGTTAAAAGTGTGTTGCAACTTAAACTTAAAAAGTGTTGTGCTATGGTTAAAAAATTTAGTTTTAATACTGAAGCACTGAAAGATCCAGTTATAGCCAAATCTTACCATGTTAGGTTACTTAGTCATTATGACAGTCATGGTTTGCTTACTACTGAAGTTGAGGAAGAATGGGATCATTTTAAACAGGCTTTTTTGGACACTAACAATACTCTTTTAGGAAAAAAGGAGCAGAAGAGAAAGAATTATCTGAGTGATAAGGCTCTTGAGCTTATTTCGGAAAGAAAGAACTGCAGGAATGTCCTTAATCAATACCCTACTAGGTCTAATAGAAAGCATTACAGAGAACTTAATAAACGTGTAAAAGATCAGTTAGCTGCTGATAAGAATCTTTGGCTTGATGGTTTGGCTGACAAAGCCGAGGAAGCAGTTAGACAGCACAACAGCAGAGAGCTGTACCAGATAGTTAATGTTTTGTGTGGTAGAAAACGGACAGGTATACAAGGATTGAAGGATAAACAAGGTAAGGTTATAGAAGGGGAGGATTCTGTCATGGCTAGGTGGGCTGAGCATTTCAGTGATGTTCTAAACAATGTAGTTAGTTCTACTCCCATCGTTTGCAATGATGATAGATGCTTTGGTGGCTTTAATGTTGGCCCTATAACACAATGTGAAGTTATTTTGGCTGCTTCTAAACTTAAACTACATAAATCCCCAGGGGTAGATGAAATTACTACCGAAATGCTTAGAGCTGGGAATGTTTCGGTTACCACTTGGATGACTGAAATTCTGAATATCTTTTATGATAAAGGCATGGTTCCTAAGGATTTTACTAGAGCTATTGTTATCCCTATTTTCAAAAAAGGTGATCGCAGTTCTTGTGATAACTATAGGGGTATCAGCCTACTCTCTGTTCCAGGTAAAGTTCTTTCCATGATTGTGCTTAATAGAATTAAGAATCTGGTTGACAGTCAATTGCGTGATGAGCAATGTGGATTCAGAAGTGGTAGGGGATGTGTGGATCAGATATTTTCACTTAGGCAGATTCTTGAGAAATGTTTAGAGTTTCAGAAACCTTTGGTTGCTAGCTTTGTTGATTTCAAAAAGGCTTTCGACTATGTTGATCGTCATAATTTATGGTTGATTGTGAAATCATATGGTATACCTGACAAGTTAGTTAACATAATGAAAGCTCTCTGTAATAATACTGAGTCTTGTGTGAGAGTTGGGAAGGCTTGTAGCAATTGGTTTAGCATTACTTCTGGTGTTCGACAAAGGTGCATTTTATCTCCTTTTCTCTTTAGCTTGGTTATTGATTATGTTATGCAAAATTCACTTCAAGGGAAAATTTTGGCCTTAAATGGTCTGGAGATATGAAAATTTCTGATTTAGATTATGCTGATGATTTAGCCCTTTTGGCAAATGATGTTGATGAGATGAACTCTTTCATTCGAGCTGTTGATGAGACTGGTAGTAGAGTAGGTTTGGTTATAAACAGAGAGAAAACTAAAGTGATGAAAATTGGTCAGGCAGGCTGTGATTCAGTTAATCTGAATGGTTGCAGTCTTGAGCAGATGTCACAGTTTAATTACCTTGGGAGCTATGTAACAGATAATGGTGATGTGCGGCATGAGATTAACAGATGAATAGGGATTGCTGCCGGGACTTTTAAGAACCTATGGAGAGTGTGGAGAAATAGGCGTATACACCTAAAGACTAAAATTAGACTGTATAATAGTTTGGTTCTTTCTAGGGTTAGTTATGGTAGTGAAACTTGGACACTTTGTAAACAAGATAACAGGAAACTAGATGCTTTTGATTCCAGATGCTTACGTAGTATCTTGGTATTAGGTGGTTTAACTTTGTAACTAATGATGAGGTTAGGCAAAGGAGTCTGCAACCTCCTTTAAGCAGCATATTGTGCAGAGAGAGACTCCGTTGGTTTGGCCATGTTGCCCGTATGAATAATTATAGATTGGCGAATAGGGTTATGAACAGTGTACTGGTTGGTTGGTTGGTTGTTTTGGGTTTAATGGCGCATTAGCATCTCAGGCTATAATGCGCCAAACAAATGTCAAAATAAATGCTAAAAGTCATAAGGCCCACAACCAAATTTAAAAATGTACAATACACATACACAAAAAAGGTAAAACAATAAAAGGAAACATTGGTAACAAGAAACAAATGTATAAATATGTAATAAATATAAAAAGAACCCAGGTGTAAGTGAACTGGGATATACATTCGAATAAAACTATAGACGAGTAAAATATCCAGTATATTTTAAAAAGTCGAAAACAGTGTTAAAATAGCAATGATCTGATAAAAGATGTCCGAGTGTAAGGGGCTCGGACGTAAAATCGTGAAAGTTAAAAAACGTACGACTTTCAAGGTTAAAACAAACACAGTCAATTAAAATATGCTTCACAGTTAAAACGGTGTCACAAAACTCGCACTTAGGTACTGCGTCCGCCTTAAGAAGAAAAGAGTGTGTTAAAAACGAGTGACCTAAGCGGAGCCGAGCAAGGACAACTTCCTCCTTACGATTCCTGTGAAAACAAGACTGCCACGGTTTGACAATGGGCTTGATCTCGAAGAGCTTGTTAGCAACCTGTTCAGACCAAGATCTCTGCCACTGTGCCCGGAGCTCGATGGTGAAACGCTGCCGGAAATCCACATATGGAACCGGCAACGGAGAGTCGGACAGGGGCGTGGCTGACCTGGCAGCAGAATCTGCCAAATCATTGCCCCTGATTCCGACATGACTGGGCACCCAACAGAAGAGAATTGTGGTGGTGGCTGTCAGACGATGGAGCTGCTGGCAGATCTTGGAGAGAACAGGGTGAGGCCGATGCCTCACTGAGATCAAAGCCTGTAGCGAGTCGGTGTAAAGCACACACCGACGATGATGCTTAGCTGCTATATGGTCCAAGGCAATGCTGATAGCATGCAACTCAGCAGTGAAGATGGAACACTGCTGTGGGATCTGGTCTGCAATGATTACATCACAGCAGACCATGGCTGATCCCATAGAAGTGCCGGACTTCGAGCCATCTGTGAAGACAGGCAAGAAGTCCGGGTGCGCAGCACGATGGCTGGCAAAGAGTTGCCGGTACACACAGTCGGGTGTAAAGGCCTTCCCCGTCCTGCACAGGGAAAAATCGCAGGAAGGGGAAACAGCGAGCCAAGGTGGAAGTGGCTCAGCTGTCGACTGTGCGATGCTATCGAGACTGGTGTTGATGTCTCGCAGGTAACCTCGGACACGCAAACCGAAAGGACGAATGGCAGTCGGCCGATTCTGGTATAACATTTCCCACCTGGGACTGAAAACGCAGTCCCAAGTGGGATGGCCTGGCAGGGATCGCAATTTTGATGCATACTGTAGGGACAACTGCTGACGGCGAATAGATAAAGATGGTTCATCGGTCTCAACGTAGAGACTCTGGACGGGCGAAGTGCGGAAGGCCCCCGTGCACACACGGAGGGCCTGATGATGGAGTGGGTCCAGCACTTTCACCACCGAATCCCGGGCGGAGTCATACACCTGGGATCCGTAGTCCAGTTTCGACCGGACAAGTGCACGGTAAAGGCGAAGCAAAGAACATCGGTCCGCCCCCCAAGAGAGGGAGGAGAGGACCTTGATGATGTTCAATGCCCGCGTGCACTTGGACCTGAGATGTCGAATATGAGATAAAAAGGTCAATTTCCGGTCGAAGATGAGACCAAGAAACTTGGTCTCCGCCACAACTGGAATGATGTTACCCCCAAGCCGCAGCTCGGGGTCCAGATGAAGATTACGCTTGCGGCAAAAGTGCACACAAGCGGTCTTCTGTGGGGAGAACCGGAACCCATTGGCCGTCACCCAAACCGAGAGATTGTTCAGGGCAGTTTGCAGTTGTCGTTCAATGACCCTCATGCTGGATGATGAGCAAAAGATGCTAAAGTCATTAACATAGAGGGCATTGCCTACAGTCGGAGGAAGTTGCCGTGTAATGGAATTTATCTTGACAGCGAAAAGCGTAACACTCAGGACGCAGCCTTGTGGCACCCCCTGTTCTTGGGGGAAAGGCCGCGATAGAGTGTTGCCGACACGAACTCGAAAAATACGAGAAGATAAAAAGTTTGCAATGAAGATCGGCATGTGACCTTGCAAGCCAAAGCTGTGAAGGTCACGAAGAATGCCGAATCTCCATGCCGTGTCGTACGCTTTTTCGATGTCGAAGAAAATGGACACCAGGTGCTCTCGTCATAAAAAAGAATTCCTGATCGCCGATTCGAGGCGGATCAGGTGGTCTAAAGTAGACCGGTGCCTGCGAAAGCCACACTGGGTGTTGGAAAGAAGGCCGTGATGCTCCAAATACCAGGCCAGCCTGGTATTTACCATCCTTTCCAACACCTTGCAGACGCAGCTCGTCAATGCAATTGGACGATAATTGGAAGGAATCTTGGGATCTTTGCCTGGCTTAGGGAAGGCCAAGACGATGGCCTCCCGCCAGGAGTCCGGAAACTGCTCCTCGATGAAAATACGGTTGAAGAGTCGGAGCAGTCGATCCTTACTCGATGGTGAGAGATGTTGGAGCATGGAATAATGGACATTGTCTGGCCCCACAGCAGATGCATGAGAAGTGTGCAGAGCACGGCGAAGCTCCTCCGCTGTGAATGGCCTGTTGTAAGACTCCAGGCCATTCGAATGGAAAGACAGCGGAGAGCATTCGGCCCTGCTCTTCTGGGCCAGAAACTCAGGGGAGTAGGAGGACAGAGAAGAGATGGTGGAGAATGACTCCCCCAGAATGTCGGCAATTGCTTGAGGCTCAGCAATTGCCTGTCCATTGTGCTCCAGGATCGATGAGTGGGACATGTATTTCCCACCCATCTTCCGGACCTTATCCCACACGACCTTAGAACTGGTCGTGCGGGTGATAGAAGATGTATATTTCATCCAAGATTCCTTCTGGCTCTGGCGCCGGACGAAACGGGCTTTCGCCCTGGCGCGTTTGAATGCTTCGAGGTTGGGGGACGTCGGATATCTCCGAAACACCCCCCAAGCCTTGTTCTGAGCCTTACGAGCTGCGGTGCAGTCGGGATTCCATTACGGTTTTGGGAACCGTGGAAACCGAGTCGAGGTCTGAGGAATAGTAGAGGCAGCTGCATGGACGATGCAGTCCGTCAACTCCGCCACTGCAACAATGATGGGCTCCTGGCTGACAGAGTGCTCATCGAGCTCAGACAAGAGCTCGAAGCCACTCCAATCAGCCCGATCAAGCCTCCACCGGGAGACACGCGAAGGGCTGCAAGGCCCCCCACGAGAGATGGTACACACCATGGGGAGGTGATCGCTACCGTAGGGATTGTCCTCGACCTCCCATGTAAAGAGTGGAAGGATCGAGGAGGAGCAGATGGTGAGGTCAATGGCAGTGAATGTGCGGGTTGGGGTGTGAAAGTAGGTACTGACACCAGTGTTCAACAGGGAGAGCGATGGATCCAGGAGACACTGCTCCAAGACCCGGCCCCTCCCGTTGGTGTCAGCACTGCCCCAGAGCGGACTGTGGCCATTGAAGTCCCCCATGATGAGGAAGGGGGACGGCAGATGCGAGACGAGGTCATGAAGGTCATCCCGGAAAACGATGCTTCCGGGTGGGAGATAGACAGAACAGACAGTCAACGAAAATCCCACAAAGAGGCGGATGGCAACCGCCTCTAAATTTATGGTGAGGGGAATGACCTGGAATGGAGAATGGTTGCTCACGAGGATGGCAACACCCCCGTGAGCTGGACCATCTCCATCCCGGTCCCGGCGAACGAAAGAAAAGTGCCGGATAGTGCGATTGTTGGCTGTCTGCAAGAATATCTCCTGAAGGCACACGCAAAGGGGTTGGTGTGCCCTCAGGAGGACCTTGATGTCGTCAATATTCCTCTGGAATCCACGACAGTTCCATTGAAGGAGTGTGGCCATCTCAGGTCTTGGAAGAAGTGGCGGACGACTTACGATTTATTTTAACCGTCGCCAGCGACGGTTTTGGAAAATTAGGGCGGTCGGTGTCCATGTCCTCGGAGTCGTCCGAGCAACATGGATCAGAGACCGCCGAACGCGAAGGAGGTAAAATTTTCTTTTTGGGACCCGGTGGGGGACCCTTAGGTTTTGTAGGTCTTGCTGTCTGTGGGCGGGGTGGAGGGGGCCTTCCGGAGGTGGAAGTGGAAGGCACAGACACAGGAATAGAAACCGGTGTCGATGTCGAGATGGACACCGACGTCGGCTTCGCCTGTGTCAAGAGGTACCTAGCAGCAGGCGAGAAAGATTCAGCTGGTGGAACGCTGATGTCGGTCTGCACTGCCACGGAAGCCGTCGTAACGACGGGCTTTCCGACGACCGCACCGGCATAGGAGACCTTGCCAGGTGGGGCAGGCGGTGCAGCGAGCTTTCTCGCCTCTGGATAGCTGATGTTGTGGAGGGTCTTCAGGCGCTGTACCTCTTTTTCCTCCAGCCACTTCGGACAGTCGCGGGAGTACGCCAGATGCTCACCACGGCAGTTGACACAGCATGCCTTTTCTGCTGTGCAGTCAGGTTCGAGATGATCCTGACTGCCACAACGAGCACAGGTGGGCTTGCTCCGGCATGCGGTGTGGGCATGGCCAAACCTCTGGCATTGGAAACAACGCAGAGGGTTGGGTATAAATGGCCGCACCTCACACTTTAAGTATCCTGCCTTGATGGAAGTAGGCAGGTGTGGTGAGTTGAAAGTTAGAATGAGTACCCGGCTGGGCTCTAACTTACCATTACGGCGTGACGAAACCCAGTGGACTGCTATCACTCCCTGGGCTGAAAGCTCCGAGAGGATTTCCTCCTCAGAAACCTTGAGGAGGCCCCACTCGGAGATCACGCCCCGGGAGGAATTGAGCGTCTTGTGTGGAGTGACTTCGACTGCCACTCCACCAATCGCTGTAACCTTTAATAGAAGCTCCGAATGTTTGGAGCATGCAGTCTCCACCTGCAAGTCACCGGATCTTAGGCGCTTGACAGATTTCGGTTCTCCCGCAAGACCTTGAATACCCTTGTGTATAAAAAATGGGGACATGTCTACAAGCACCTGATCACCCGTAGAGTGGATGATCAGGAACTTCGGAGACGGAGACACACACGAAGACGAAGGCAAAGACAGAGAAGTTGGGGGTTCATGGCGAGCCCTCTTGGCGGCATTGATCGAATTTTTATGAGTTGGAGAACTCATGGTTGTTTTTAAAAAATTCAGTGCCCGTTGTCCCCACCCACCATGGAGTCCAACAAGGGGACGCCCAGTTGGGCGCCAGGGCTGCCCGGGCACCATACCCACACAGCCAGTGAGCCAAGCCCTCACTACAAAACAAAAAGGAAAAGTAAAAGAGAAATGGTGGGAAACTCGTCGGAGTTCCCACAAAAGAAAAGAAGCAACAAAGCAATAAAGTGTGAGGCAAGAGCTGGCCTCACAAAAGAAAGAAAACTACAAAATTAGTAAATGTGTGGGGAAACTCGCAAACCGTTGTCCGGACGGTGGACAAGGTTACTCACTGATCAGCATAGTTGACCCTAGCAGGACCAGCCCACCAGCCGATTGATCCTGAGGGGGCCGCCCCAGGACCTCCCGTTTACCTGAAGCAGAGGCCAAAGCAGTGTATAGCAGCGGCCCCGGAAGTCGCTGCCCAGCCCCGCGACAGACAGGCTCCCCAATGGCAAAACGGCCAAAGGGGACCCCACCAGTCATGAGCTGGGGAGAGAAGACGGGGACCCCTGAGCAACTGCCAGGATCCTCCTTTCCAGGGACACGGGTCTCCGCGCACGGCAAACACGCGGGCGAGCGTTTAGGACCCTGTGAAGGTAACCGAGCCAGCGAAACCTTCACAGGGTGGTCCCCTCACCACGGACAGGCTCTCGCATCGAGGGGAACAGTGTGCCTAAAGGCCTCAGAAAGAGGGGGAGACCTAGGATGCGGTGGGCAGACAATGTCAAACAGGACCTTGTTAGAATTGGTGTGCAGTGGCCAGATGCAGTAGATGTAGCTCAGGATAGACTTGCTTGAAGAACTAATTGCACGGTCTGGTTGGACCTCCGTAGCCCATGGCTGCTTGAGGATGATGATGATGAATTCTTAAAGTACGAGTGCGGCAATCTTCTGTCATTGCTGCTGGGAGACAGCTTTCCGCACAGCATGAAGAAAGCGGACACTACCAACGGTCCGAACCACAGAATAGTGACAGAAGTACGCTATAATTGGAGAGTCGATTTTAGATTAGTTCGCAAATCATCAGTAGCTACAGGTACAGTTGTGTACTTTATGTTATTAATAACAGTTGTGTACTTTGTTATTATCAAGATTAATAATTTGCTTTTTTTTTCTGTAGCTTTTTTTATTACAAAATCAAATTCCACGAAGCTAAAAAGCTTGTCCACTGGAATCCAAATACAGTACACAATAAACACTCAAAATTTTATAAAAAATAAACTCAATATTTCATTTAAATGATAACATAGTTTTTAAATATTCTACAGAAGCCATGTCTTGAAAAAAATTTTATCGTCTCTAATTTTTTCTAATTAAATAGCTCCTCAAGGAAACTTTTAAACATAGAAAGTAAATCGGAGTTGACAAAATTCGAAGCGACTTTGTAAGCTACAGATGCGTTGTGAAAATTTAGATTTTTTTTGTAAAATTAAGGAGAGTTAGGAAATCTATTCGACTTGGTAAAAACTAGGGTAGTTATCAAAATCAAGAGCAGTTGGCAAACTCGAGATAATTTGGAAAAATTCGAAGTCACATAGTAAAATACAGGTGAGTTAGCAAAATCGAGACAGTTGGCAAAATCGAGATAATTTGGCAAAATTCGAAGCCACATAGTAAAATACAGGTGAGTTAGCAAAATCGAGATAATTTGGCAAAATTCGAAGCCACATGTAAAATACAGGTGAGTTAGCAAAATCGAGACAACTTGGCAAAATCTTGGGAAGTTGGCGAAATCAAGATAACTTGGCGATCAAGGAGAGATGGCAAAATTCAGGTGAGATATAAAAATTGGGATTTTTTTTTCTGTAAAATTATGGAGAGTTGAAAAAATTGAGGCAAACTGGCAAAATCTAGGGTAATTGGAAAAATTCGAATCCACCAGTAAAATACATGCGAGTTGTGCAAATTTGGATTGATTTTGTTAAAGAGAGCTGACAAAATCCAGGCAACTTGCTAAAATCCAAGGAAGTTGGCAAAATTCGAAACCACTGGGTAAAATACAAATGAGTTGTGAAAATTGGAATTGTTTTTGTGATATTAATTAGAGATTGCAAAATCGAGGCAACTTGGCAAAATTCGAAGGAACTTGATAAAATTAACGTGAAATGTTTGTAATTATTCTTAACTAATGTGAGATTCTGATTTTGTAAAATCATGGCAAGGTTGCAAAATCAAGGCACTTAGCAAAATCAAAATCTACTGGAGGATCCCCCCCTCACTGAACGAAAATTAGGGTATGTCCCTGACAGAGACACGATTTAAATTTATGTACTCATTTTCTCATAAGGTGAATGAAGGAAGAGTGGTGCCACTCCGTGAGGAAGAGTTTCTTGACGGTCAGAATACTTTGGTAAAGTATTTAGTATTTAGTTCTTTCTGTTGGCAGAAAACGTGTAAAATTACAATTTCAAATTTTTTTTTAACTGTTTGAGGTCTATTTAGTTATCAGAGAAATATATATTGTTATAGATACACACTCAGCAGCCACTTTATTAGGTACAGTTCCGTGTTATGTCAATAGTAACTGAGATACAGAACTCGAGAACATCTTAAATAATCATTTTTTGAAAAAGTGTACCTGAAGACAATTTAAAGATCCGAAATTTATTTCAACCTAGATCTTTAACAATATTCGTTCTCTATTTAGAGTTAAGGAACTTGGATTATTTAACAGCAATAATTCCAATTTTTAAATAATTGCTCTCAAAAGTTAATAATAAATTTAATAAATAAAAATTAATAAAGAAATTCTAGGACAATTTCTATCGAATTACTATAGAATTTCTATTAGATGATCTGAGAAATTATGATCTTGCTCTTAAAATTAAATTCGATCGAATTAAAAACACCAGATCTTTATTTCAACTTATTGTTTTGCCAACTATGTTAATCATCACAAAGAAAATAATAAAAATATCATTTTTTGTCGCCGTGACTAGTGGTTTAAATTTTATCCCTTCCAAAAAATATTTAATGTGACCTGGCATAAATAGTTTTCAATTTACTAAGAAAATTTTTCTTGGAGTAATTCAAAAGTCTTTTTTCCTTGTTTTGATTAATTCTGAATTTTTATTCTAATGTATCAATTTTTATTTACGTTTATTCCAGTGTGCACTGCTTTGATCGCAATCTTGTTTGCAGAGATTTTCCCCTAGGCTTTATTTAACTTTTAATAACAATTTGAAACTATTGCTGTAATTTTCTAATGTGTAGACTATGACGCACTGACATAAACTTCTATTCCCATGAATCAGTACAGTATAAGTCAAGGTATTTAAATTATCAATTACCTGAGATAATCCTACTTTTTTCGTGGCCAGTACCTTTTTACACTGACGTATTTTTGAGAATGATCGGTTTCTATTCCAACATTCATATCGCTGTTTCCCGTGATAACAATCATCTGGGCAGAGTAGAAGCGGTCATAATAACGAGAATGAATTTTTTGTGACAGGATTTTTTTTTAATCTGGAATGGCATTATCATTTAATTTACGCTTAATGAATAGTCCTAAGATTTCGCTTCATAAATCTTACATGTGATTGATCTTAACAGGCATCTGAAAAATGTTAACCACATATCTTCACGCCGACACTGCAGCACCCACTTCATACTAATTTTTGCTCTAATTTGAATATATATGAAACATTGTTTCTTATTCTTTGAAGGATTACTCACGGTAGTTTGCTACTGCACAGTTCGGCATGATAAAAAAAAATTACCTGAAAGACTTCACAGAGAGCGAAATTCACCAAGCGAAGAGCAAAGAAAGACACGAAGGAACGTAGGATTATTTACGTACATTCTCTGAGCACTCCCCACTGTGACGTCATGGGGCACGCCCTCTCAGCGACACACGAATGACCTTGGTTAAAACATAGCTGTGTGGCGCCACCTTATATATACTCACCTTGATTTCCTCAGTTGGTAGAGACAGGGGTGGCTCAGTCTCCTATATTACTGCACGACATGAGACGTGTACCGAGGTCTACACTGAAGGATCTGTTGAACAGGGAGACTATGTGCTGCTTCTGCGTTTGTCATCCCTGATACTGACATCAATAGAGGTTTCAGTCTTACTTCCTCCACGTGTGCTGAGCTCCATGCTATCCTTGAAGCTGTACTTTTCATCCACAGCCTCGGCAGTGGCAAATTTGTCATCCTTTGCGACTTGAGCACCCTGTGCACGTTTAAGAACACACTGGATGGCCTTGACGGGACACTACTATCTGTCTCCCAACACATGTTCCAGTGAGACCCCTCCCCTAACCATCTCTGAGCCTTCGGGGTCCTTGTGACCTGGCCATTTAGCCTATGGAGTGCAAAAAAGTGCAGCTCAGAGGTAAAACAATCCACAACCCAGAGTCCTCTGTGGAGGCATAACAACAGATGACATTCAAGTCTTCAATTTTTGTTTTAAATTTTGCTATAAAAAATCTTTCATTGATGCAATCATATCCTAGAGGAGCATCATTAGCGTGTCTGCTGAGAAGCAAACGTAAACCTTAAGAGATGCTTTCCATCCTCCCTCCTTGAAAAGAGAAATTTAAGGTTATTTTAAATATCTCACCTTTGCCCGTCCATCTAGTCTCTTACAAGACTAAAATATCCAAGTTATTAACGCTGGAATTCCTGCATGAGGATATCAAGAGAATAATCTCTATGCAGCATTCTCATGTTCCATGTACCTGCAGAGAGAAAATGATTAGTACGATTTTTAAAGAGTGAGGGAGATAAATATCAAATAGCCCCCTGATCACAGGCATGGGGTAAAGACCTGATCCTCCTCCGCTAAAGGCTGAAGTCGCCGTTACTGATAGGTAATTAAGGCACCACCTTTTCAAGAGCCATATGACCTGCCCGAGATATATTACTCCAGTTTAGCCTTGTCTCCAGTAACTCCAGTTAGGGTTGGCGATGCACAATTAGCTAACTGATGGTTAAGGTTATCCCACTGCTAAAGGCTCCAGCCACCCATGCTGGTAGGAACTTCAGGCAGTACCTTTTCAAAAGCCATAGAGCTGCCTGAGACACATTATTCCAGTTGAAGATTCACGATGCCCAACTAGCTAAGTGAGGGTTCATGTATCTGTGATGGCCTCTGATCAGGATTATCTACCAGCTGATATAAAATATCCTGTGCCTATGTTCACTTAGGGCTGGCAATCCACAAGCAATCAGAAAACACAGATGGCAGATTCTCCCTCAACAAAGGCCCAACAGTGCAGCAAGAACAGGATCCATAATCAAGCTCAAATCCATAAACCAGTCCATTCTAGTAGGTTAAAATGATCAGTGCCAGGACCCTGTAAAGTTGACCACTCTTCAGCAGGGTTGAAAAAAAGAAAAACTGTGACCATAGATGACCAGATCATTAGGTCACACTGATCGGGCAGCCATCCCTTGCATTCCCTTCCAAAAGAGAATGTTTTTTGAAAGGTACTAATGGCCTGCACCACAAGAAGGCACGTTCGGACATTAGGTGTTAGACCTGGCTGGTTGTGTGTATAATCACTGGGGATTGGTACACAGCTCTCCTTCCAGTTTATGAATAGCTAATTTTTCAAATACTTCATCATCCTCGAGCAGCCATGGGCTACGGAGGTCCAACCAGACCGTGCAATTTAGTTCTCCAAGCATATCTGTATTGAGCTACATCTCTTGCATCTGGCCACTGCACACCAATTCTAACAAGGTCCTGTTTGATATTGTCTGCCCACCGCATCCTAGGTCTCCCCCTCTTTCTGAGGCCTTTAGGCACACTGTTCATAACCCTATTCGCCAATCTATAATTATCCACACGGGCAACATGGCCAAACCAACGGAGTCTCTCTCTGTGCAACATGCTGCTTAAAGGAGGTTGCCAACTCCTTTTCCTAACCTCATCATTAGTTACAGAGTTGAACCGTCTAATGTCCAAGATACTGTGTAAGCATCTAGAATCAAAAGAATCTAGTTTCCTATCTTCTTGTTTACAAAGCATCCATACTTGTTTACATAGCTCACTACCATAACTAACCCTAGAAAGGACCAAACTATTATACAGTCTAATTTTAGACTTTAGGTGTATACGCTTATTTCTCCACACTCTCCATAGATTCTTAAAAGTATCGGCAGCAATCCCTATTCATCTGTTAATCTCATCCCGCACATCACCAGTATCTGTTACAGGGCTCCCAAGATAATTTAACTGTGACACCTGCTCAAGCCTGCAACCATTCCGATTAAAAGTGGTCAGGCAGGCTATGATTCAGTTAAAGTAGTTTTCTCTGTTTTAAGTAGTTTTCTCTCTGTTTATAATCAAACCTACTCTACTACCAGTCTCATCGATAGCTGGAATGAAAGAGTTCATCTCATCAACATCATTTGCCAAAAGGGCTAAATCATCAGCATAATCTATATCAGAAATTTTCCTATCTCCAGACCATTTAAGGCCAAAATCTTTCCCTTGAAGTGAATTTCGCATAACGTAATCAATAACCAAAGAGAAATGGGGACAAAATGCATCCTTGTCGAACACCAGATTGGATTGTTTTACCTCTGAGCGGCACTTTTTTGCACACCATGGGCTAAATGGCCAGGTCACATGGACCCCAAAGGCTCAGAGAAGGTTGGGGGAGGGGTCGAACACCAGAAGTAATGCTAAACCAATTGCTACAAGCCTTACCAACTCTCACACACGACTCAATGTTATTGTAGAGAGCTTTCATTATTTTAACTAAGTTGTCTGGTATACCATATGATCTCACAATCAACCACAAATTATGACGATCAACAGAGTCGAAAGCCTTTTTGAAATCAACAAAGCTAGCAACCAAAGGTTTCTGAAACTCTAAACATTTCTCAAGAATCTGCCTAAGTGAAAATATCTGATCCACACATCCCCTACCACTTCTGAATCCACACTGCTCATCACGCAATTGACTGTCAACCAGATTCTTAATTCTATTAAGCACAATCACGGAAAGAACTTTACCTGGAACAGAGATTAGGCTGATACCCCTATAGTTATCACAAGAACTGCAATCACCTTTCTTGAAAATAGGGATAATAAGAGCTCTGGTAAAATCTTTAGGAACCATGCCTTTATCATAAAAGATATTCAAAATTTCAGTCATGCAAGTGGTAATCGTAACATTCCCAGCTCTAAGCATTTCTGTAGTAATTTCATCTACCCCTGGGGATTTATGAATTTTAAGTTTAGAAATAGCCAAAATAACTTCAGATTGTGTTATAGGGCCAACATTAAAGCCACCAATGCACATATCATCATTGCAAACAATGGGAGTAGAACCAACCACATTGTTTATTAATAAATTTTTATCTCTTTACAGATCACTAAATACGGAAACGGTAGAGTTGTTATTAACAACTTTTTATTACTATTTTTAAACAAAATTCTATTAACGACTTTTTCAAATAATATTTATAATAGAATTTTTAGTAGTTGCTTTTTAAAGGATATTCCACTGACCAATTTTCAATCCATTTAATTACTAATAATCTATAATCTCCCTGATTTTTCAGAGCGATGGTGTTGAAAATGCAACATTTTAAATTTAAGGATTAAAAGACGAATGCCTTTATGTTGTATAATTAATAACATACCATTTACGTATCCCCATCATCCGCTAGCTAAAATTAAATCTGTGAAATAGTAAGCAAAGGAAAAACTTCACTCTCTTTGAAAACAAGATTTTCATATGCGCCAAAGGATACGAGTTCTAGTTATTTATTACGAGCAGAGTTACCCTGCGTTGCTCGGGTCTGAAACACATTAGAATAGAAAATAGATGGCACTCCCCACATCGCAGATGTCCTTTGGCTTAAATATCATTACGATCAATATTCAATATCTCCGTTTAATTTTTCTCTCTCTTTTAGGGGAGGAAGGAAATGGACATATTTCGAGGTACCGCACGTCATCTCCACGTCAGAACTATCTAAACCAAAAAACAGAATCGCTCAAATAAGCGAACTTTTCAAATCATTTCGTATCCACCAGAGCCCCTCGCATACAGTTTGCCAAGCATATGTAACTTTATAGAAAAAAGAAAATTAAATATGGTCTGAGTTTTCCAAAAAATGTATATATAATATGAAAAAATTATTATTATTGAATAACATTATTACTTAACGTATTAAAACTTTTATTAATTAATATATTACATTTATTAACTTTTGAATATTTTTCAAATTAAGTTAATGATTTTAATTTCCGATACGAATTCTTAGTTTTTGAGGCTCTCAATATTCATGTTTTTGAGGATTTCAATATTCATGGACACCAGTGCTCTTGACCCAACAAACTCAACAATGACAAACTCACACGAAATCAGAAAGAAATTATAGTTTGATGCATTCCTTATTTCAAAATTATTGGTGGCAACAGTTAATTTTGAATAACTTTCAACCGTTAATGTTGTCATTGGAAATTTTGAGAAAAATTCAAACCCTTCCATCCCAATTTTGGTTTATCCCAGCTGGTTCGCACATAGCCTATATTTTCCCCAACGTTCATGCGAAGTTTGGTGCCTCTAGCTCGTCTGGGAGCCAAGTGCATAAGCGGACAGACACACAAACTTTCTTCTTTATATATTAGATTGTTATCTACCTTCTCGGGCGAAGATAGGTATTTTTACCTTTATGAGGTATTTAACCACTATTACGTTGTTGAAGTATAATGATATCAATTGGGTACAAGTCCTCTATTGTGGGGGGGGGGGGGTCCCGAAGGACCCGAAAATCTCGTGCTCCGTCTACACTACAGAAGATCAATTGGGTACTGAAGAAAAATTATCTTGAATCGGGTGGGATCTGAACTCGTGACCTGATAACATGTCAGATGCTCTGACTGCTGAGCTACTGGCCGCCCATCAAACTCTCATCTGTTGTAGATGTTAAGGAGTTAAAAGCGTTCTTGACGTGTCTCTAGTTCTTTACTCTTTCCTCTGAAATTAACGAGCTACGACTAGTTTGAAAGCTTGTCTAAACTTGGCATTGTGGTAAACCAAAGCAGTTAGACAGCACAACAACAGAGATCTGTACCGGATAGCTAATGTTTTGTGTGGTAGAAAATGGACAGGTATACAGGGATTGAAGGATAAACAAGGTGAGGATTCTGTCCTGGCTAGGTGGGTTGAGCATTTCAGTGATGTTCTAAACCAGTGTTGTCCAACCGCAGGCCATTTTTTTTCTTTCGCCAATATTTCGTGGGCCAAAAAAAAGAATAGGACAGGATAGATAATTGAAAAGTCAGTTCATGTCACCTCAAAAAATTATTTTATTTACAGGAAAAATAATAAGTAATAATAAACCAATATAAATTTTTCTAAACCTTATCAAATATTTAATAAATTTAATGGGAGCATTGTGGCAGTAGTTGTTGGGCAATAAGAATAGAATGAGTAAGTTGAAATAATGCAATAATAATTGCAAATAGAATGAGTAAGTTGAAGATTGCATATCAAGTAATATAAGTTGACAAAAAATTATAAAGTGGATTATAGATATTTATTTAAAACTTCAAGTAAAAACTTGATTTTGTTCGCGGGCCACAAAAATCCTTGTGCGGGCCGCTAGTTGAACAGCGCTGTTCTAAACAATGGTTAGTTCTACTACCATTGTTTGTAATGATGATATATACATTACTGGCTTTGATGCTGGCCATATAACACAGTCTGAAGTTAGTTTGGCTGTTTCTAAACTTAATTACATAAATCCCCAGGGCTAAATGAAATCACTATGGTAATGCTTAGAGCTGGGAATGTTTCAGTTACCATTTGGATGACTGAAATTTTGAACAACTTTTATGATAAAGGCATGGTTCCTAAAGATTTTACCAGAGCTATTATTATCCCTATTTTCAAAAAAGCCAAAAAAGTTCTTGTGATCACTATAGGGGTATTAGCCTACTCTCTGTTCCAGGTAAAGTTCTTTCCATGATTGTGCTTAATAGAATTAAGAATCTGGTTGACAGTCAATTGCGTGATGAGCAGTGTGGATTCAGAAGTGGTAGGGGATGTGTGGATCAGATATTTTCACTTAGGCAGATTCTTGAGAAATGTTTAGAGTTTCAGAAACCTTTGGTTGCTAGCTTTGTTGATTTCAAAATGGCTTCTGACTCTGTTGATCGACATAATTTGTGGTTGATTTTGAGATCATATGGTATACCTGACAAGTTAGTTAACATAATGAAAGCTCTCTATAATAACATTGAGTTGTGTGTGAGAGTTGGTAAGGCTTGTAGCAATTGGTTTAGCATTACTTCTGGTGTTCGACAAAGGTGCATTTTGGTAATAAACTGGTCAGACAGGATGTGGTTCAGTTAATCTGAATGGCTGCACTCTTGAACAAGTGTCTGTTTTATTATCTTGGGCACTACGTAACAGATACTGGTGATGTGCAGCATGAGATGAACAGAAAAATAGGGACTGCTGCTGGGACTTTTAAAAATCTATGTAGAGTGTGGGAAAAATACGCATATATACCTAAAGATTAAAACTAGATTATATAATAATTTGGTTCTTCCTAGAATTAGTTATGATAGTGAAACCTGGACGCTTTATAAATACAGGAGACTTGATGCTTTTGATTCTAGATGCTTATGCAGTATCTTGGGCATTACGTGGTTCAACTTCGTAATTATGAGGTTAGGCAAAGGAGTCGGCAACCTCCTTTAAGCAGCATATTGTTCAGAGAGAGACTCCGTTGATTAGGTCATGTTGCCAGTTATAGATTAGCGAATAGGGTTAGGAACAGTGTGCCTAAAGGCCTCAGAAAGAGGGGGAGACCTAGGATGCGGTGGACAGATAATGTCAAACTGGACCTTGTTAGAAATGGTGTGCTGTGGGCAGATACAGCAGATATAGCTTAGGACAGATATGGTTGGAGAACTAAACTGTGCAGTTTTGTTGGACCTCCGTAGTCCATGGCTGCTTGATGATGATGATTACCAATCCAAATAAAATAGCGTTCTAATTATCACTTTGCATTGTGTTTGGTCTATAAATGGTAGCTAGGTAGTCACTGGAAGGAGAGCTATGCACCAATCCCCTGTGATGATGCATAGAACCAGCCAGGCCTAGCACCTAATGTCCGACCCCGCCTTCTCGTGGTGCGGACCGTTAGTAACTTTCAAAAGAGATACTCTCTTGTGGAAGTGAACAGAAGGGGAGGGCTGCCAGATTAGTGTGGCCTACTGATCTGAACAACTATGGCTACTTTTCTTTTTTTCTACCCTGCTGAGGAGTGGTCAACCACACAGGGTCCTGGTGCTGACCATATAAACCTACCGGACTGGACAGATATATGGCTCTGAGCTTGATTATGGATCCTGATTTTGCTGCACTGGTGGGCTTCTGTGGAGGGAAAATCTTCCGATGTGTTTTCTGTTTGTTTGTGGGTTGACAGCCCCAAGTGAATAGATTCACAGGATATGTTTATCAGCTGGTGGATAATCCTGAGCAGAAGTCATCGCAGGCACCTGAACTCTTTGCTTCTACTGGCATCGTCAAATTCTACGTTAGAGGAAATCTTCCAGTGTTGATGGCTTCAGCCTTTAGTAGTGGGGGAACGGGTCTTTGCCCCATGTCTGCGATTAGGGGGCTGTTTGATATTGTCGGCATTCCCTCTCTCAATAAACATAGTTTCTTTAAACATCCCACTAACCATTTTCTCTCCATAGGTAGTTGGAATGTGAGGACTCTGCACAGAGCTTTTTCTCTTGATGTCCTCACACAAGAATTCCACCATTATAATTTAGATATTCTTGGCTTGCAAGAGACCAGATGGACAGATAAAGGTCAGATTCTTAAAAATAATCTCAAAAATCTCTTTTCAGGGAGGGATGACAATAAGCATCACCAAGGCGTGGGTCTGCTTCTCAGCAGACACGCTAGCAATGCTCTTCTAGGATATGTGTGCATTAATGAAAGGTTTCTTACAGCAAAATTTCAGACAAGCGTTAAAGACGAATGTTATCTGCTGTTATGCCCCCACTGAGGATGAGGATGAGAAGGATAGGTTTTATGAACAACTTCAGGATATTTTGAATTCTGTCAAGAAAGGAGATATTACCCTTGTTCTTGGTGACTTCAATGCCAAAGTTGGTACTGACTCTGACCTCTGCGGAGGAGTAATAGGCCCTTTTGGTATTGGTAGCTGCAATGGCAATGGGCAACGTCTCCTACACGTAAGTAAACTCAATGGATTCAGAATAACTAACACTTATTACAAACACCGTGACATACATAAGTACACATGGGTTTCACCTGATGGGCTGCATAAGAATATGATTGATTATATATTAATTAACAGCAAATGGGCTAGTTCTGTTAGGAATACCAGGGCATATAGGGGAGCTGAAATTGGATCTGACCATTACCTTGTTAAAAGTGTGTTGCAACTTAAACTTAAAAAGTGTTGTGCTAGGGTTAAAAAATTTACTTTTAATACTGAAGCTCTGAAAGATCCAGTTATAGCCAAAGATTACCATGATAGGTTACTTAGTCATTATGACAGTCATGGTTTGCTAAATACTGAAGTTGAGGAAGAATGGGATCATTTTAAACAGGCTTTTTTGGACACTAACAGTACTCTTTTAGGAAAAAAGGAGCAGAAGAGGCAGAATTATCTGAGTGATAAGGCACTTGAGCTTATTTCAGAAAGAAAGAACTGCAGGAATGTCTTCAATCAATACCCTACTAGTCCTAATAGAAAGCATTACAGAGAACTTAATAAACGTGTAAAAGATCAGTTAGCTGCTGATAAGAATCTTTGGCTTGATGGTTTGGCTGACAAAGCCAAGGAAGCAGTTAGACAGCACAACAGCAGAGAGCTGTACCAGATAGTTAATGTTTTATGTGGTAGAAAACGGACAGGCATACAAGGATTGAAGGATAAACAAGGTAAGGTTATAGAAGGGGAGGATTCTGTCATGGCTAGGTGGGTTGAGCATTTCAGTGATGTTCTAAACAATGTAGTTGGTTCTGCTCCCATTGTTTGCAGTGATGATGGATGCATTGGTGGCTTTAATGTTGGCCCTATAACACAATCTGAAATTATTTTGGCTGTTTCTAAACAAACTACATAATTCCCCAGGGGTAGATGAAATTACTACCGAAATGCTTAGAGCTGGGAATGTTTCGGTTACCACTTGGATGACTGAAATTCTGAATATCTTTTATGATAAAGGCATGGTTCCTAAGGATTTTACCAGAGCTATTGTTATCCCTATTTTCAAAAGAGGTGATCGCAGTTCTTGTGATAACTATAGGGGTATCAGCCTACTCTCTGTTCCAGGAAAGTTCTTTTCATGATTGTGCTTAATAGAATTAAGAATCTGGTTGACAGTCAATTGCGTGATGAGCAATGTGGATTCAGAAGTGGTAGGGGATGTGTGGATCAGATATTTTCACTTAGGCAGATTCTTCAGAAATGTTTAGAGTTTCAGAAACCTTTGGTTGCTAGCTTTGTTGATTTCAAAAAGGCTTTCGACTCTGCTGATCGTCATAATTTGTGATTGATTGTGAAATCATATGGTATACCAGACAAGTTAGTTAACATAATGAAAGCTCTCTATAATAACACTGAGTCGTGTGTGAGAGTTGGTAATAAGAAAAATAAATAAATACCCCCTCAAGCAGCTGCTTGCCACAGAGGTCTGACAGGAGCCTGTCAGTTTATATGCCATAGTAGAAGGTCTGAGAGGATGGCAGGACCTCAGCAGAAAAACCACACACACATCCATGCCTTACCCGGGGCTCGAACCCAGGTCCTGTAGATCACAAGCCAAGCGTGCTAACCACTCAGCCACGGAGGCTTGTAGCAATTGGTTTAGCATTACTTCTGGTGTTCGACAAGGGGGCATTTTGTCTCCTTTTCTCTTTAGCTTGGTTATTGATTATGTTATGCGAAATTCACTTCAAGGGAAAGATTTTGGCCTTAAATGGGCTGGAGATACGAAAATTTCTGATTTAGATTATGCCGATGATTTAGCCCTTTTGGCAAATGATGTTGATGAGATGAACTCTTTCATTCGAGCCGTTGATGAGACTGGTAGTAGAGTAGGTTCGGTTATAAACAGAGAGAAAACTAAAGTGATGAAAATTGGTCAGGCAGGCTGTGATTCAGTTAATCTGAATGGTTGCAGTCTTGAGCAGGTGTCACAGTTTAATTATCTTGGGAGCTATGTAACAGATAATGGTGATGTGCGGCATGAGATTAACAGACAAATAGGGATTGCTGCCGGGACTTTTAAGAATCTATGGAGAGTGTGGAGAAATAGGCGTATACACCTAAAGACTAAAATTTGACTGTATAATAGTTTGGTTCTTTCTAGGGTTAGTTATGGTAGTGAAACGTGGACACTTTGTAAACAAGATAACAGGAAACTAGATGCTTTTGATTCCAGATGCTTACACAGTATCTTTAGCATTAGGTGATTCAACTTTGTAACTAATGATGAGGTTAGGCAAAGGAGTTTGCAACCTCCTTTAAGCAGCATATTGTGCAGAGAGAGACTCCGTTGGTTTGGCCATGTTGCCCATATGAATAATTATAGATTGGCGAATAGGTTATGAACAGTGTGCCTAAAGGCCTCAGAAAGAAGGGGAGACCTAGGATGCGGTGGACAGACAATGTCAAACAGCACCTTGTTAGAATTGGTGTGCAGTGGCCAGATGCAGTAGATTAGCTCAGGATAGACTTACTTGGAGAACTAAATTGCACGGTCTGGTTGGACCTCCGTAGCCCATGGCTGCTTGATGATGATGATGATTGTGTTTTCAATGAAAACTTCATGACTTTCACATTCCACCACCAAAATTTCAAATTTCTATGATTAATACATCGTTGCAATATTTTTTGAAATTGGAATTTTCAACTTTTTTCACCATTAGAGGCGCAATTATATAGCGTTTGAAAGATTCCAAAAGTGCGAATCCTAATATTTTATCAATTCCTATTTTACCCAAAAAATAAATTTTATGTCTAAATACAAACAATTATCTGCTAAAGCAAATAAAAAATGTTTTCCCACCCACTTGCCATGGGTCTAAGGTGGCAACTCGTTAAATTCCCCGACTTTCTCACCTTCCACCATCAAAATCCTAAATTTCTTGCGCAAATACATCATTTGCAATATTTGTTTAAAGTTCTGGAATTTTTAACTTTTTCACCGTTAGTGGGCGCAATTATAGTTTTAGAAACATTCCAAAAAAATCATAATATATGATTAATTCCTCTAACCCGAAAAAGAATTTTTCATTTATTTCTAAAAACAAAGAAACTTATTTTAGTTAGTTTATTATAGTAGTTAAATTTATCTGAAACAAAAAAGTTGTATTTTTCCATTCCCCTGCGTCCAAAGCGCCAACTTATTGTTGACAGTGGAAATTTCGTGACCTTCCCACATTCCACCATCAAAATTTCGGATTTCTAGCATAAATACATCGTTTACAATATTCGTTGAAAATTTTGGAATTTTCAAAATTTTTCACTGCTAGAGAGCGCAATTATAGCCTTAGAAAGATTCGGAAAGTGCATACCGTAATATTTCATCAATACCTATCCAACACAAAAAGAATTTTTAATTTATCTCTGTAAACAAAAATTTCGGTGTCTACAGATAGACAGACGACAAAGCGTAACTATTATCTCGTTTTCGTTGAAAACGAGATAAAAATAGTAATAAAAAGGTGATAAACAGGATAAACCTTATATAAAAATATAAATTACCTCTCAAGAATCTACTTGCCACAGAGGTCTGACAGAAGCCTATCAATATATCTGGTTTCAAATTATATCAACAAAACAAATAAACAGCTGCAGTCTCCTACTCGTAAACCTTTGGATAAAGTACATCCAATGACAAATTAAAATTGTCCGTACCTAATGAGGTAATATAAATCAAAATGCCTAATTTGGCTGTCTGTGAAATACCGCACAGAGCGTCACTATTACCTCGCATGATGAGCATTATGATTACGAGTAAACTGGTAGATCGGTGAGCTGAACAAATGCGTCAATATGAAGTGTGGCACATAGTATTAACGGAAATGTAACGCATTACTAGTGTGTTGGTAACCTCCTCTCTATATGTTTCCTGTGAGAGCTGAGGTACTGCTCTTAACCTTTCCTATATGGCTGACATTTACAGGTCCTGGAACATCCTGAGGAATTAAGTTATTACAACTTGAAAAGACAGTAGCAAATGCTTCGAAAGAGAAGAGATATCATGCTTAAATATGCCGTTATTCCTCGATTTAAGAACTTTTTTCTCTTTAATGCCACTGCCTCTTTGAAGTACGTGTTTCCGTTTTATGATATATTTTATTTTTCGCTTATAGCAAATTTTAAAAATTTCAAAACACATCACTCATAATTTTAAGAACAGAAATGCAACAGTATCTAAGACTCAGTCACTCTTGACTGTCGAATAACTCACCAGGGTAAAAGTAAAGTTTTTTTGGGAGGAGGGGGGCACAGTTTGTTGGCAAACAGTGAACCTAGATTAACCAACCTTAGATTATTGTTTTAACCTGTTAGTCTGTTGAGCGTCGAATTTTGTACAGCCATCACACAGTTTGAAAGCTACGCTTCCTTGCTTCCCATCCCCCAACTCTTTCAAAATAGTGTTCAAAACTTCCTAGAGAAAAAACGATAAATTATGATCACTAAAGTTTACAATTTTAGCATTCATGAGACACGGAGAATTGTGTACAGTTGGAAGAAAGTTCATAACGTTAATTAGATCTTCATCGGCAGCCGTAGCTCAGCGGTCAGAGCACCTGATATATCAGCTGTTTTTTTTTTAACTATGAACAAAAAATTATCCAGTAAAAGGAATTTTAGAGAGAAGACAGATGAAAGAAGCTCAACATTTTATATTCCTACGCCTGCAAACATGTACTACTGCAAAGTCCACCTGCTGGGGAAGACTACTACTACTTTAAGACCTAATTCCCTTTCACTTTCCTACTAACTTTTTACTCCCAAATCTTTCCAAATTCAGTTTATGATCCCAAAAAAAGTTCCACTGTTTGTTTGCAGAATTGTTCACTTCCATTAAGCCCTCTCACAGGTCCAGAGAGGCCCGAGGAACTTCCAAATTTTCCATAGCCAATGTAAAAACTGATTGTCATTAATACTTACCCAAGGTTTTTATTCTAATTTCAAAAATCTATATAGAAATTTACCCCTTAGATAAACAGAGATCCGATAGTAGCTTGTTAGTTTAATATGCCATAGACAAGGCCGTGAGTAAACGCGAGAGCGCGGCAGAAATACACCACTACAAAAGAACCATACAGATACCTTATGGGATGCTCTCAGTTAAAAATTATATCTTTTACTGTTGAATTCAATAGTACAGAGGCGGGGGTTGGCTCAGTCGGCAGTGCGACAGGCTGGTAATCTGTAGTACTCAGGTTGGAGTCCCACCTGGGCCAGAGTTGAGATTTATCTCCGCTAACGAGCCCCGGGTAAGGCATGTACGTTTGTGTCGTTTTTTCTGCTGAGGTCCTGACATCCTCACAGACCTTCTACTATGGCATATAAACTGACAGGTTCCTTTCAGACCTCTGTGGCAAGCAGCTGCTTGAGGGGGGTATTTATTTTTATTTTATAAACCTCACGCTGCTCTCGGTTGGAAAGGGAACACCGACGGGCTCTGAAAGGCAGCCGTCGGTCGGATGGGACATAAAGCCATGGTCCAGTAAGAAGGAGAGCCATACCCTGTGGACGTTGAAGAACATGCTTGATGGCTTTGCCGAGAGGTATCCATCTCCTTACAGTGTATAGTGGGTCCCTTCCCCAACCTTCTCTGAGCCCTTGGTTCCTTCGACCTGACCATTTTGTCCAATGTGTGCAAAAAAAAATGCCGCTCGGAAGTAAAATAACCCAACCTAAAATTCACAAGTGTCAAAAAATTAACGCTTCCTTTTGAGTCCGAGACCAGACCTACCTTCAGAAATGATGTATGTCTCATGAACATTGGCCACATTTTCCCTCTTCGTTTTTGGAGTTGTGTTTAAAGTAGCCCATGAAATTTGGGGTATCACAAGCTCTAATTTTAAACATAGCTCGTTAAGGTCCAGCCCTCAAAGATTTGCCACATTCTGGGGGAGAATGGGGCAATTCGAAACTGTAAATCGTCTACAACGGTCCTCATATGATCTTTCATTTGACAACTAACTCGAAATTGTAGGCCCTCGAATTCGGAAGATATAGCAGAGCAATCATTTTCCTATTTACCCTTTTTTAGCAGGAAAAAAACGGAGAGCGGTTATTATTAATTTTACCTGTAACATCCCCCATCTCGCAAGCTTTCATTTGATGCAAAACTTGTTACTTTCAGCACTCGTGTTCTGCAGATATAGAAGAACAATCGTTTTCATATTTCTTCTTTTATTGGTGGGAAGAAAGCATGATTGTAAGTTTTTTTTATAGTCTACGACACTCCCCCGTCACAAGTTTTCATTTGGCGTGTAGCTTGTTACTTTCGGTAATTCGAGTTTTGAAAATATAGGGGCACAATAGTTTTGATATTTCCCCTTTTTTTAAGGGGAAGAAAGCGTGCGGTAGTCAATTTTATACAGCATATATCTCGAGATCTTAATCTCAAGCAGTTTCAGCCGTATGTCACATTCCTAAACATCACCGACAACAAATGGTATCCAATTATTCAATTTTGTTTCGGTTTTGATCTAATGGAAAAGCAGTTGCAATTAGATACTGTTTTAGAATCACAATTGGTCAAGCTGTTTGCCATAATTAGTATTATTTTACTTTACTGCAAGAACTGCACAAAACATTCCAAAAACAAAATGCCCCCTCCCCCCAAGGACACAAAAATCACTGTTTCATATCTAAAACCCCCAAATCGAATCTGGCAACACTTAGATAATACCTGAATAACACAATCCCGTGATATTCAGGTTGCTTTTAAACTACTGCACTTTTCTACGTAAAAAAAATTATATGTATTTGCTTTAACAGATTCTTGGGGTGGAGGTGAAGGTGTGCTCGTACCTGCCTACTCCCCTGTAAAATCTCACTCTAAGTGAAACACTTGATATATTCAATTCTGAATATTGAAGCTCCCCTGTTGCTGGGATACGGGACACTTCACACACTCAAATGGTTCTTTTTTAGCTGATTTCGTGGCTCATGCAGTCACAAATAATAGTATGCATTGAGTCAGTAAATCAACAACTGATGTCTATAGAGATTTCGTCACAGCTGACTGAGCAGTTCGTGCTGTCACAATGAACGGTGTGCACTGCTCATGTTACTCAGACTAATTTACACTAGGAATGCAGTCCATCGAACCTGACTTTAAGATCTTATATCTGATCTCCAACCCAGATTGAACTACTTGAATTGAAGAATTGTTACTGACAAACCTACAAGATGACACGTCTTCATGCTTGAGTATGCCATCTCTAGGTTGCGTCGTGAATTCTCCGAATTCTACAGTACAGAAAAGGTTTTACAATGATTCTGTGATCTACAACTACAATTATCCCTAAGAGAAATTTTTTAGAACTCTACGATTTCTGCGTTATAGTTAAGATTCACGTCATCACCCCTCCACCTTCACCACAATCAATAGCCACTTTATTAGGTACACCTACCTAATATCTCACCATTTCGCTGTCAG
This sequence comes from Ryuthela nishihirai, assembly GCA_038380435.1. NCBI lineage: Eukaryota > Metazoa > Arthropoda > Arachnida > Araneae > Heptathelidae > Ryuthela > Ryuthela nishihirai. The sequence goes on from JAWZYU010000017.1 coordinate 11,645,011, forward strand.
AACATCCCGAATTGGTCAGGGCAGGGACTCAATGAGGTGTCAAAAGTGTGCCACAGGAATGCTGGTCCATGTCGACTCCACTGCTTCCCACAGGTGTTACAAATTGGCTGATGGTAGATTTCTATCCCGAATACCTCATTCCACCTAATCCCACAGGTGCTCTATTGGATTGAGATTTGGTGGCTGATGAGGCCCCTGCAGTAAGTTGAAGTCACTGTCATGTTCCTGGACGATCCTAGATTTGTGACATTGAATATTATGCTGCTGAAAGAACTCATTTACAAAAAGATAAACTGCTGCCATGAAGGGATTCACCTAATAACCAAATTAAAAGCCAAATATCACATGACATTCAAACATTTACTCCACTGGTATCAAGAAACATGTCAAAAAACACTCCCTACTCCATTATACTGCCACCACCAGGCTGCAAAAGGGGCAGGGGTGGCTCAGTCGGTAGCAAACCAGGCTTGTAATCTGTAGTTTCCAGGTTCGAGTCCCAGCTGGGTCAGCGTTGAGATTTATCTCCGCAAAATTCCCCACCCTGTCCACAGTCAGTAGGGGAAACCAAAGGGCTTGGAAAGGCCACCATGCATCGGATGGGACGTTAAGCCGTGGCCCCGTATGCGGGAGAGCCATACTCTGTGAACGTTAAAGAACACGCTGGATGGCCTTGTGTGCAAAAAAGCGCCACTCAGAGGTAAAACAACCGAACCCAACTCAGTCCGCAACGTTGATTCCTGGCAGGATGGATCGGTGGACTCATGCAGTTTTCGCCATATCCTGGTCCTCCAATCAGCATGAAACATAAATAACTTGGATTCACCTGACCAAACGAGGTTTTCATAATCCCACAGTGATTGTATTTTGTAGCACACTGCTACAACAGTTTCTTGCTTTTTGCTAACAGCCCATTCTTATGGTAGTGGATAATGTACCAGACTACTAAACCAGCACAAATGTCCCTGGGTATGTGTTTGCATGTTATATGAGAAGCCAGAACTGGTTCTGTGTTATCTGTCCTTTGTGTAAGGGAATATCTCTTTCCCTTTTTATAAAAAAAACAAAAGTGGAACCGGGATGACTTGGGTTAAGTCATCGACTGCTGTATATCATCCATAAGTTGCACATTCTCAAATGCATCTTTCACCACCATTGTTGTACATGTACATAACTGTTATTTTCCTGACTAGCCTGTCTGAAATTCTGAACAAGTCGTGTCAGCTTCTTTGATCATTGAGTTCTTTCTGACCACAGGACTGCTGTCGGCTGATGTTAAGTGTTGGACCATTCTTGAGACAATGCCATGCGTCAGAAACTCTCATTTCATATGACTCAAACATCGACCACATTTTTCCTCCTTTTTGGAGTCGTGTTTGAGGTAGCCCATGACATTGGAGACGTCACAAGGTTTAATTTGAGATGTTACTCGTTAAATCGAACCCCACGAAAATCTGCCCCACCTTTTTATCGGGGGGGGGGGGGTAGAGAACAAGGGGGCACCTTTTTATCAGGGGGGCACTAATTCGAATTAGGTTATGACTATTATTATATGAGCTTTCATTTGACACCTAACCATAACTGTAGGCCTTCGAGTTTCGGTAGACAGTAGACAATGCTCACATTTCCCGTTTCTTAGGGGGGGAGGGGAGAGAAAGGTTACATTTTTGTTATCCACAACACTCCTCACATCACAGGCTTTCATTTGATATACAACTTGTTATTTTCTGCACTCTCGTTCTGGAGATAAAGCGGAAATTTCCGCTTTTTTATAATAAATAAAAATAAATACCCCCTCATAGGAGAAAAGAAAGCAAGGGGTAGTCAATTTTTCAGAGCTTATGGAACTCTCCGCCTCAGAAACTTTCATTTGACATATAGCATGTTACTCACGGAACTCACGTTCTGGAGATATAGCGGAACAATAGTTTTCATATTTCCCCCTTTTTAGGAGAGAAGAAAGCATGGCGGCACTTTTTTTTATATAGCTTATGACACTCCCCGAGTTACAAGCTTTCATTTGACGCATAAATCATTAAGTTTCTCCGCCGAGGTCGAAAGATATGGTGGATCAACCATATCTTTCGAACAATTGACAAACACAAACCTACAAGCTGACAAACAGATTAATGTCAAGCGAAAAGCAATAGGAAAATAGACGAAAAATAAATTACCCCTCAGGCAGCTGCTTGCCACAGAGGTCTAGTGGTGCCATTAGTTGCCATAGTGTCTGACAGAGATGTCCATCAGTTATAATACACCATAAAGATCTGTGAGAAAGACGGAACCTTAGAAGAAGGATAAACAGAAACATCATACCTTATCTGGGGTTCGAACCCAGGTCACAAAGAATTAGAAAAACAATTTCTCCTCCCTTTATACATTTTTACAACTGTAGGGTTAACTTTTTACTGCATCCTTCAGATCTCAAACCTTTCTATTGACAAACACAGTTAAATCTCATCTCCATCCAATATGCCTCAGAATACTAGAAGATGGCACTGTCAGCTGTACAAGTTGCCCAATTTCCATGTCACCGCGTATGTTAAAGGGGATGGATTTTAATCAATATTCTGTATTCGGCAGGCTGTATAGCAGAAAGAAGACAGCAATCACTCACTTGGCATCCGGAACCAGGCATGGCTGATCCTCTGCGAATCAAGGTGGACAATGTGGCCCATGTGCCAGAGAAACGTCTCTTGCTTGTACTCGTACGTGTGACTTCCATTGTTGGTCCACACATGCGCTATAAGCAAACATATCGACACATATCTGCTGCAGCAAGTGGCAACCAAGCTGGCTAGCTTGTCCCAGGGTTCGCAAGATTGGTCTCATCTCCCCCCCTCCGGATTTCCTTCCGTTCTACCGGGAACTTGACGCCGGAGGTGGAGAAACGGCTGACGCATCGATACTCTTGCTTCTACATCATTTACAGCTAAGCAATTACCACTCATCACAACTAACTGCATCACTTACAAAACGTGGCGCCGGACGAAGAAATATTTCTTAACATATTATAAAATGTTATTCCGGTGTTTCGATCAGTAAAAACAACTGATAAGTACCAGCCACTCAACCCTTCTCTTCCTTATTCGTCGACTTTTTTGCTTTATGCAAAAGTATAAGAAATAATAATAAGACCAATCGCGTCAGACGAACAAGGAATGATCATTTTCAAACAAAATGAAGTGTTTCATATTTCAACTCTTATTCTATTATTGTTCTTTTAAAATGAAGATGAAAAATAAATAAAGAATACATATCTTTATTATATTGAGTCCTAAAATGTAGAAAATAAACCGGGCAATCAGTCATTAAGTTCGTATTCACCTCAAAGGAAGATAAGGCGGCAATCTTGTTGTGTACGTAAATCAGCGTCCTATCTTCCATTGAAGTGAATACGAATTCAGTGACTGATTGCACCATCGATATGATTTAGTTTTATTTCCTACTTTCTAGGATACATATAATATGATTTAGTTTTATTTCCTACTTTCTAGGATACATATAAGAAGGTATTTTCAATTTTTTTTTCAACTATATTTTATTCTTTGTCACTAAAAACACCATCTTTCAGAAACTGTGTTACATGACTCATTAAACATCGACCACAATCTACTCGCCCTTTTCTTTTGGAGGGGAGAGGGGTAGTATAACCTTTAAAGTTAAAGGAAATTAAATATGGTCTAAAGTTGTACAAAAAAATGTGCACGTACTACGAAGGTAATATGTAATGAAAAAGAAAAACATTATTTATATCAATAACATATTTTACGAGATATAAGTTTATTAACTTTTACATATTTTTTAATTACTCTAACGTCCGATATGTATTCTTAGTTTTCGAAGCCTTCATTTCAACAAAGAATCTTGTGTCGTGCTTATCGTTTAATAGAACGACTTCAATTTCCACACACAAAAGGGTCGTGCTCTCTGTCCTATGAGTCGCAAATGAAAAAAAAAAAATTCATTTCGGATACTGCTAAGACTTTCCGACAGCTCCTGCGTTGTTGGGTTGTTTACCTCTGAGCGGCACTTTTTTGCACACCATGGGCTAAATGGCCAGGTCACATGGACCCTGAAAGCTCAAGAAAGGTTGGGGGAAGGGACCCACTGGAATAGCTGTTGGGAGACAGATGGTAGCTTCCCGTCAAGGCCATCCAGCGTGTTCTTTAACGTGCACAGGGTATGGCTCTCCCGCACACGGGACCACGGCTTAACGTCCCATCCGACGGACGGCGGACTTTCCAAACCCATCGGTGTCCCCTACTGACCGTGGGCAGGGCGGGGAATTTTGCGGAGATAAATCTCAACGCTGACCCAGCTGGGACTCGAACCTGGGAACTACAGATTACGAGCCTGGCGCGCTACCGACTGAGCCACCCCCACCCCCCGACAGCTCCTGCAATTTGACTTGACTGCATTTGTTAAACATTAGCTCCGGCCCTTCTTCCAAATCCTAAAAATACGCTCCTGCTTTTCTTTTAATTTTATCTCTTCGTGGCACACAAAATATTTCACCCTGGGATTGTTTGAGGCAACCAAGCCGACAAAAGCTTACCACAGATTGACAATTTATCATTACTGCCCTATCTTTACTCTTCCTCTGGGTGAAGGGAAAGTTCATGCAAAATTGGGTGCCTCTAGCTCTTTTGGGAGCCGAGTGCATAAGGGGGCATACAACTTTCTTCTTTATATATTAAATTTTGCAATTTATTATAAATCACTATCAGCCGTCCCATGGCCGTGTGGTTAGCGCGCTTGGCTACTGATCTAAGGGACCTGGGTTCGAGCCCCAGGTAAGGCATGGCTGTATGTGTCGTTTTTCTGCTGAGGTCCTGCCATCCTCTCAGACCTTCTACTATGGCATATAAACTGACAGGCTCCTGTCAGACCTCTGTGGCAAGCAGCTGCTTGAGGGGGGATTTATTTATTTATTTATTTCTAGAAACTCCATACTACACAAATTCAACAGTATACTGTACTTGAATTGGAATTAGAAAAAGTGTTGGAGCAGTCTCAATGATCTTTTTTTCTTGTTTGAAACTAGTCTCAACATATCATCAATATCGAAACAGATGAAGGGTTGGGTTGTTTTACCTCTGAGCTTCACTTTTTTTGCACATAATGGGCTAAATGGCCAGGTCACATATACCCTGATGGCTCAGAGGTTTGGGGAGAGGACTCACTGGAACAGCAATTGGGAGACATGGTAGCCTTCCGTCAAGGCCATCTAGAGATTCTTTAACGTGCACAGGGTATTGCTCTCCAGAGCAAAGGAGCCACGGCTTAACGTCCCATCCGACGGTCCCTTTCCAAACCCATCGGTGTCAACTACTGACCGAGGGCAGAGTAGGGATTCACATGTGACTGCGTAGTATTAAACATTAATCTTCCGGCGACGACTAATTATAATGTATAAAATACACTACTTTTAGGAAAAGTTTTCTTTCATAAGGATTAAATTTAAGTAGCATTCGTTTTTAAAATGCGTTCTGACAAGATTTTTCATTTTGATAAAGAAAAAGGTTATCTTTTTGATTCTAAGAGTAAATGTTCTCTTTTTGTGCCTTTGCTAAAATTTTGCATAGTAAAAAAAAAATATGTATAAGACTTTCTTTGTTCTTTTATTAAAAAATATTTAAAGGTAGAATTTGAAAGTGTTGTTCCATATGGGTGTGGATCAATATTTCAGAATTTCTATTATTTTGTTACATTTCTAAGACACATACAAAATACTTCTGCTCAAACTTTTAACATCCTTCCTTCCACTTCGTTCACTTGCAGAGGGCGTAGCCATGGGGGGATGAGGGGAAGGCTCCCCCTCCCCAAAGTAACTCGGAGTTGGCAAAATTCGTAGCGACTTCGTAAAATCTACGTGAGTTGCGAAAATTTGTAATTTTTTTTGGAAAATTAAGGTGAGTTGGCAAAATTGGGACAACTTGGCAAAATCTTGCGGAGTTAGCAAAATTTGGAGTGACTTGGTAAAATCTTGGGAGTTGGCAAAATTCCGAGTGGCTTGACAAAATCTTGGGGAGTTGACAAAATTCGGAGTGACTTGGCAAAATTCAGGTGAGATGTAAAAATTAGGATTTTTTCTGTAAAATTATGGCCAGTTGGCAAAATCTAGGGACAGTTGGCAAAATTCGGAGTAACTTGACAAAATCGTGGGAGGTTGGCAAAATTCAGGTGAGATGTGAAAATTTGGATTTTTTTCTATAAAATTATGGCGAGTTGGCAAAATCTAGGAGAGTTGGCAAAACTTAGGGAGTTGACAAAATCTAGGGGTAGTTGGAAAGACTAGGGACAGTTGGTAAAATTCGGAGTGACTTGGTAAAATCGTGGAGAGTTGACAAAATTCAGGTAATATGTAAAAATTGCAATCTTTTTTCTGTAAAATTGTGGCGTGTTGGCAAAATCGAGGCAACTTCGCAATATCTAGGAGAGTTGGCAAATCTTGGTGGAGTTGGCAAAATTCAGAGTGACTTTGCAAAAATCAGGTGTGATGTAAAATTGGGATTTTTTTTTCCGTAAAATTGTGGCGAGATGGCAAAATTCGAAGTCACTTGGTAAAATACGGGCGATTTGTGAAAATTGGAATTGTTTTTGTAAAATTAAGGAGCGTTGACAAAATTGATAGAACTTGGCAAAATCTAGGGAAGTTGGCAAAACCGGAAACCACTTGGTAAAATACAGGGGAGTTGTGAAAATCGTGCCTTTCTTGCGCAATTAAGGAGAGTTGATAAAATTCGAAGTGACTTGGCAAATTCATGGAAGATGTAAAAATTGGTTTTTTTTCTGTAAACTTACGGCGAGTTGGCAAAATCTAGAGTACTTGCCAAAATTCGAATGCACTTGGTAAAATATACGCGAGTTGTGAAAATTGAGATTTGTTTTGTGAAATTATGGAGTGTTGGACAAATTGAGAAAACTTAACAAAATATAGGGCAGTTGGCAAAATTCGAATCCACTTGGAAAATACGGGCGAGTTGTAGTGATTGGGTTTGTGAAATTTAGGATAGTTGACTAAAATCGCGAAAACTTGGCAAAATCTTGGAGAGTTTGAAAAGTTTCAAGTGATTTGGCAAATTTAGGAGGGATGTAAAGATTGGGAATAGTTTCGTGAAATTAAGGAGAGTTGGGCAAATCAAGGGAAAATGCACACTGACTTACTACAATTCAGAAGAAATGTAAATAATTGGAATTATTTCCGTAAAATTATGGCTAGTTGGCAAAATTGGAAGTTAAATGGCAAATTACGGTTAGTTGTCAAAATTAGAAGTCAAATGACAAAATGAGAGTTGTGAAAATTGCCTCAAACCCCCACCCATCCACGAAGCGAAATCTAAGTTTGCTCAGTTGGCAAAATTTGAATTTCGAGTTGGAAACATTTTGATTTCTACCCCCCAACCATAGTCCTTCGCTACCGCCCCTGTTCACTTGCTACAACTACTAATTAAAAAGTATCACAAAAATCTACTGGACACTAAACCATGTTGAGTAAAATTTTTGCAGTTTTTAGACAAGCAGTAATTGTTGAAATCAAACAAAAAGAGACATTACTCATATGCGAAAGTTAAGTTATATATCGGTTTTCTTTTATATTTTGAAAAATTATTTACTTATATACCATGTGCTGAATATGCAAATCAGCGATAAAACCTCTTCAGAAACTTCAAAAATGCAAAAGAACAGTCAGTATAAAGGGCATTTTTAACAGGTGTGTGCATTGTTCAACAATTACGAGTCTTCTTTATTGTCCCAGGAATCGCAAATTGGATATTGCCACTTGGTTAAAAATGTCTGAAAGGCATCACTTTTAATTACAGAATAATTTGGATGACTCATTAAGGTTGCGCACTAATTGAAGAATGGAGGCTGGCCAATTTGAAGCCAATGCAGTCAGTCCGATGAATGTGTCTCGAATGGCGCTTTTCAGGACCCGGAGACAGTTTCATGATATATGTGATGTAGCTAGAAGACCAATACAAGGTCGCACAACAGTCACAATTCTCTACATGACAGGTATGAGGCTTTAACAGCCAGATGTCATAAAGCACTGACAGCTCTCCAACTTCATCTATCCATAGGAAGAATTTCAAACTGGACTGCTTCCAGATCTCGCCAAGAGAGAGGACTCTATGTAAAACGGCCAGTTGTATGTGTCCCTTAGCTCCCTCCAAGAGAAGAGTCAGTCTAAATTGGTCTCAGAAATATGTGCAGGTTACCCAAAGAACAGTGACTGTTCTCTTCACAGATGAATAAAAATTCATCTTACAGACTGATTCCTAACAAACTGTCATTTGGAGAGAAAGTGGGGCATGATTGATCCCTCTTTCACCAGAGAAAGGGGCAAATAAGGAGGTGATGGTTTAACGGTCTGGACAGACATCAACAACCACCAAATTCCATGTTTTAGTAAAAGAATCTTGACCACCGAGAGGTATCGCGAGACTCGAACCTCATATTTGCCCAATTGAAGGTGCAAGGGCTCAAGGTTCATTTTAATGGATGGCAATACCTATGGAGTGACATGCAAAATCCCCCGACCTTGTCTAGGATGCCTTGAGGCGACGGTTTGCCAATCCCAGCCCTCCTACCTTTAGACTTGATTGGAAACGTTGGCAATGTGAGTCCTGCCAACGGTAATCACATTCTGTCAGGGGTAATAACATTCCTTATTACAGAAATTTTTAGTCCCTCCTTTCAGCTCACTTTCGTACTTTCATCTAAACATAATTATTCATACAGCTATTAACTTCATTCTTATGCAGAAATGTAATCGTACTGAAAACTTACATTTTTTTTTTCTTAAAATCCATAAAGCAATGAGTTTTTGTATTTATAACTTAACTTTTGCACCTGAGTGTGACATGATAAATACAGAAAACATTCATTCCAGTTGGTTTCTCTGAATCCAATCTAAAACAGTTGGATTAAAAAAAACATCTGTCCTTAGATTTCCATAGGAAAAAAATCGCGATTACATGCTTCCTAAATCGTACATATAAGTATCACCTAAGTCTTTTCACTATCATTCATACTTCTCGTCGATTATTTCTGCTCTACGTCTAAGCTCAAGAGAACAAGGAGTATTCATACCTTTTACAGATGAAACTACCAAGACGAAGTGAAGAGACATTTTCTGCTCCACTGACAACGGATCGTTCTAATCCTTTATTCATTCCTGCTCCTCGGCACTGCCTCCTTCTTGTTGCTCCGGAGGCGAGGAGGTGCACTGTTGCGCCAAAGCTCTTTCTCTCGCTTCCAGCCGCATCTTCACGAACCGCTGACCAGCTAGCCGACTCAGTACTACTGTGTAAGTACGGGGTCGCAGAAGAGAACCCACGTCATCAACAGGTGGCAATTGCTGCTGCACTTCTTGATGTTGGAGATGTTGCTCAGCTGATTCGGGGGCCACTGACTCGCAGGCAGGCGCTGGGCGCCGACAACTCATCGTCACTCCCATCCCATGAGACGCAGACGGCTCGAATGAAGACTGACGATAAATGCGTTTCGAATAACTTCGCCAACGGAAGTGAAAAATACAGTAAGCTGCAGTTTTTACAACTTCGCGGGATGAAGGAGAGTAAATAATATATGTTTAATATTATTCTTGTCCTGTATCTATTACGAAATGAGATGGTCAGGTGCCCAGAGAGCAGAATGAATTTAGATTATGTTCTCCCACAGAAAAGGTTCTTGTAGCAAAAAGCACAAAGATATTTCTGTTTAAAAATAAGGTATAAAAAAAGTGTTTTCTCTCTGGGGGTATACTTAACAGATTCTCGGTTTTGCAATAACCCTTTCGTCAGTATGAAACAGATATCTGAGAGCAAATCATACAAACATTGCAGGAAAAAATGTTAAATCTTACCGAATGATTAATTCATCTTTATAAAATCATCAAATAAATGAAACACAAAGCAATTAAATATATTAATAAATAAGAATACCCCTCAAGCATCTGTTTGTTAGGAAGGTTCTAACAAGAGCTTTTCAGTATAATAAATTATTGAGATTTGGGAGGAAGGCAAGATCCCAGCAGAAGAACAACACAGAAAAGATACTTTACCACTGAAACAGATCTTATCCGGGCCCTTTTGATCAAAAGCCAAGTGGGAAATTAAGCAAAAATTAGAAAAGGATGTTGAAAGTACAACGTTTTAGTATTTTAATATATATACTCACAGTGATGAACTAATAATAACACACTGCCCACTCTTGGAAAAGAAAGGAATATCAGTTGATTAATTATTACTACCTCCTACAGAGCGAAGTGTGTTTGAAAACAAAACTTTCAAGACGTGCGGAAAGTTATTAATTAGTTTCTGTCTTCGAAAAAGGAACTAATAATATAAGCCAGCCGTGTGATGAGGCGATGCCGGTTTTGCAGAGACAAAATGCGGCACATTTCACAGCACTTTAAATTTCAATAAATATATTCTAACAACTGCAATCTCTCACGCAACCAGAAAATCTCTACATTCCGCTTCTCATAAAATTTTGTCGAATTGAAGTTACTAGCATTTACACAAAATGAAACCAAAGCGTATCTTCGGCTTCGAAAATATACTCCACAGAATTTTTTGCCGCGCATTATTCTGATAGATGTAAAAATGCACACTGAATTAGAACGATATAAAGGAATGTTTACTTCATCATCAGCTATAAGAATTTTATATTATTCTAGCAATTCTGCCTATTTGAATATATTGCAATTGCGTTTGAGAAGCACCATTGCTGGTGCCGACCGAGAAACCGTGTGAGAATGTCCTACTCCCGAGGCATCTCTCGTTGCTTAGGGATGTTCCACCGAATGCAGTAGGCAGAACTGAATCCCTAGTCACGTTCTGGCAGTGGCCTTGTGCTATTTAGTATCTAGGCATGAACGCGCGCTCGCACAAATTCATCTCGTCTTCATGTGGTGCGCGTCACACGCCCATGCACGGTTCGTGCTCGCGCTCAGTGAGCCTGTATGTCTGGACTGCTAATGGCGACTCTGCTACCTTTTCTTTGTACCGATGTTCTTCATCATATTGAAGCCTTCCAAAAATTCGCATGTAGACGAAAAAACAAAATCTCTACTGCAGTACGATAAGCCAAACAGCATTATTCACTTTACCATAATGCAATTTATTTCAAAATAGTTCAAAACCAAGAGCAGCGATAAAGACAGAGTAAAAAAAAGCTCCGGAAAAGATTTTTTTATTATTCCGTTCTAGCTCTAAAACAATGCATAAGTCCTATGTCAGGAAACTTTTATTTACAAAAAAAACTAATGTTACATAAATTTGATTATTATTCAAAAAAAATTATTTTCCTAAAAATAATATTTTATAGTTCATAACACGGTAGGAGTCGTCGGATGATTCATATTTAATATTAAACAATCACGGGTGAATGAGAAGAATCATGATTTACAAAGAAAAAGTTGTGAAATACGGATTGGACTTTATCTGAATTTTGAATATATAACAATGCACTTTATTGCTTTTGATTTTTCTCTAAAAATCTCGTACAGGACGATTCACCATCAGTGTTGCATAGAGAGTGGATATTTTTGTTTCTTTTCTTTATGTATTGCGATAATATGGAAATATTCTTTCAACATTTGCAATCTGCACAGCGAATTGGTACCTCGATTCTAAACACTGCACTAATTTGCAGTGGCTTAGTTTTCTGAACTTGATTGGTTAGAATTGATAAATTCAGCACAAATTTTAGTTTTCGGTCAAAGAAAATAACATGAATTTTTCAGCTGTCGGTCTATTTTGTAACTTCTTATTTTCGTACCCAATATAAATTTCATTTGCGAAAATATTTCTGGCGAACAGCTTAACCAAATGCTGGCAAAAAAGCAAATACACTGCTGTTCATTTTAAGCAATAATATCAAGAAGTCCTTTTTAGCATTAACAAAAGTTTCAGGGGATATTTAATATCATATATATTAATATTTACGTTTAAAATAAAAAATATATCGGGAAATCTTTCCAATTATGAAAAATTAGAGATCACCACAGTATTCAAGTTAACGTTATTTATAAGGGGTCTGGTCTGTAAATGGTAGCTAGGTAGTCACTGGAAGGAGAGCTATGCACCAATCCCCTGTGATGATGCATAGAACCGGCCAGGCCTAGCACCTAATGTCCGACCCCGCCTTCTCGTGGTGCAGACCGTTAGTACCTTTCAAAAGAGATACTCTCTTGTGGAAGTGAACGGAAGGGGAGGGCTGCCAGATTAGTGTGGCCTACTTATCTGGACAACTATGGCTACTTTTCTTTTTTTTCTACCCTGCTGAGGAGTGGTCAACCACACAGGGTCCTGATGCTGACCATATAAACCCACTGGACTGGACAGATGATTTTGCTGCACTGGTGGGCTTCTGTGAAGGGAAAATCTTCCGCTGTGTTTTCTGTTTGTTTGTGGGTTGACAGCCCCAAGTGAATAGATTCACAGGATATGTTTATCAGCTGGTGGATAATCCTGAGCAGAAGTCATCGCAGGCACCTGAACTCTTTGCTTCTATTGGCATCGTCAAATTCTACATTGGAGGAAGTCTTCCAGTGTAGATGGCTTCAGCCTTTAGTAGTGGGGGAACGGGTCTTTGCCCCATGTCTGCGATTAGGGGGCTGTTTGATATTGTCAGCATTCCCTCTCTCAATACACATGGTTTCTTTAAACATCCCACTAACCATTTTCTCTCCATAGGTAGTTGGAATGTGAGGACTCTGCACAGAGCTTTTTCTCTTGATGTCCTCACACAAGAATTCCACCATTATAATTTAGATATTCTCGGCTTGCAAGAGAGCAGATGGACAGATAAAGGTCAGATTCTTAAAAATAATCTTAAATTTCTCTTTTCAGGGAGGGACGACAATAAGCATCACCAAGGCGTGGAACTGCTTCTCAGCAGACACGCTAGTGATGCTCTTCTAGGATATGAGTGCATTAATGAAAGGTTTCTTACAGCAAAATTTCAGACAAGCGTTAAAGACCTGAATGTTATCTGCTGTTATGCCCCCACTGAGGATGCCGATGAGGATGAGAAGGATAGGTTTTATGAACAACTTCAGGATATTTTGAATTCTGTCAAGAAAGGAGATATTACCCTTGTTCTTGGTGACTTCAATGCCAAAGTTGGTACTGACTCTGACCTTTGTGGAGGGGTGATTGGCCCTTTTGGTATTGGTAGCTGCAATGGCAATGGGCAACGTCTCCTACAGGTAAGTAAACTCTATGGTTTCAGAATAACTAACACATATTACAAACACCGCGACATACATAAGTACACATGGGTTTCACCTGATGGGCTGCATAGGAATATGATTGATAGTATATTAATAAACAGCAAATGGGCTAGTTCTGTTAGAAATACCAGGGCATATAGCGGAGCTGAAATTGGATCTGACCATTACCTAGTTAAAAGTGTCTTGCAACTTAAACTTAAAAAGTGTTGTGCTAGGGTTAAAAAATTTGCTTTTAATACTGAAGCTCTGAAAGACCCAGTTATAGCCAAAGCTTACCATGATAGATTACTTAGTCTTTATGACAGTCATGGTTTGCTTACTACTGAAGTTGAGGAAGAATGGGATCATTTTAAACAGGCTTTTTTGGACACTAACAGTACTCTTTTAGGAAAAAAGGAGCAGAAGAGACAGAATTATCTGAGTGATAAGGCACTTGAGCTTATTTCGGAAAGAAAGAAGTGCAGGAATGTCCTCAATCAATACCCTACTAGTCCTAATAGAAAGCATTACAGAGAACTTAATAAACGTGTAAAAGATCAGTTAGCTGCTGATAAGAATCTTTGGCTTGATGGTTTGGCTGACAAAGCCGAGGAAGCAGTTAGACAGCACAACAGCAGAGAGCTGTACCAGATAGTTAATGTTTTGTGTAGTAGAAAACGGACAGGTATACAGGGATTGAAGGATAAACAAGGTGAGGTTATAGAAGGGGAGGATTCTGTCATGGCCAGGTGGGCTGAGCATTTCAGTGATGTTCTAAACAATGCAGTTAGTTCTATTCCCATTGTTTGCAATGATGATATATGCATTGGTGGCTTTAATGTTGGCCCTATAACACAATCTGAAGTTATTTTGGCTGTTTCTAAACTTAAACTTCATAAATCCCCAGGGGTAGATGAAATTACTACAGAAATGCTTAGAGCTGGAAATGTTTCGGTTACCACTTGGATGACTGAAATTTTGAATAACTTTTATGATAAAGGCATGGTTCCTAAAGATTTTACCAGAGCTATTATTATCCCTATTTTCAAAAAAGGTGATCGCAGTTCTTGTGATAACTATAGGGGTATTAGCCTACTCTCTGTTCCAGGTAAAGTTCTTTCCATGATTGTGCTTAATAGAATTAAGAATCTGGTTGACAGTCAATTGCGTGATGAGCAGTGTGGATTCAGAAGTGGTAGGGGATGTGTGGATCAGATATTTTCACTTAGGCAGATTCTTGAGAAATGTTTAGAGTTTCAGAAACCTTTGGCTGCTAGCTTTGTTGCTTTCAAAAAGGCTTTCGACTCTGTTGATCGTCATAATTTGTGGTTGATTGTGAGATCATATGGTATACCTGACAAGTTAGTTAACATAATGGAAGCTCTGTATAATAACACTGAGTCGTGTGTGAGAGTTGGTATGGCTTGTAGCAATTGGTTTAGCATTACTTCTGGTGTTCGACAAGGGTGCATTTTGTCTCCTTTTCTCTTTAGTTTGGTTATTGATTGTGTTATGCGAAATTTACTTCAAGGGAAAGATTTTGGCCTTAATTGGGCTGGAGATACAAAAATTTCTGATTTAGATTATGCTGATGATTTAGCCCTTCTGGCAAATGATGTTGATGAGATGAACTCTTTCATTCGAGCTGTTGATGAGACTGGTAGTAGAGTAGATTTGGTTATAAACAGAGAGAAAACTAAAGTGATGAAAATTGGTCAGGAAGGCTGTGATTCAGTTAATCTGGATGGTTGCAGTCTTGAGCAGATGTCACAGTTTAATTATCTTGGGAGCTATGTAACAGATAATGGTGATGTGCGGCATGAGATTAACAGACAAATAGGGATTGCTGCCGGGACTTTTAAGAATCTATGGAGAGTGTGGAGAAATAGGCGTATACACCTAAAGACTAAAATTTGACTGTATAATAGTTTGGTTCTTTCTAGGGTTAGTTATGGTAGTGAAACTTGGACACTTTGTAAACAAGATAACAGGAAACTAGATGCTTTTGATTCCAGATGCTTACGCAGTATCTTGGGCATTAGGTGGTTCAACTTTGTAACTAATGATGAGGTTAGGCAAAGGAGTTTGCAACCTCCTTTAAGCAGCATATTGTGCAGAGAGAGACTCCGTTGGTTTGGCCATGTTGCCCGTATGAGTAATTATAGATTGGCGAATAGGGTTATGAACAGTGTGCCTAAAGGCCTCAGAAAGAAGGGGAGACCTAGGATGCGGTGGGCAGACAATGTCAAACAGGACCTTGTTAGAATTGGTGTGCAGTGGCCAGATGCAGTAGATGTAGCTCAGGATAGACTTGCTTGGAGAACTAAATTGCATGGTCTGGTTGGACCTCTGTAGCCCATGGCTGGATGATGATGATGGTGGTGGTGGTGATGGTGATGATGATGGTGGTGATGATGATGATGATGATGATGATGATGGTGGTGATGATGATGATGATGATGATGATGATGATGATGATGATGATGATGATGATGATGATGATGATGATGATGATGATGATGATGATGATGATGATGATTACTCCTAACAGCAATACAGCTTAATAACGAGCTTTCATGCTTTTAATAAGATTATCCAAGAATGCAGCAAATCACACTCCTCTATAAGAGTTGACAACTTACAACTTGCCTTCCGAAAGCATTCCATGCATGTTAAATGAGATTTAGGTCTGGGAACTTCGCTGGCCAATCCATTCTCTGGATATCTTCACTCTCAAGGTATTCCTCCACTATCCGAGTTCTATGTGAACGAGCATTATCATTGATAAAAACCAATTCTGCCTCAATGGCACCTCTAAGAAGTTTCAGAGAAGGCTCTAGGATCTCACCTCTGTATCTTATGGCAGTTAAGAGTCCTCCTGAGAAGACATACAAGTCAGTGATACTTTCCCAGACCAACAAACTGCTTCCACCAAAACTGTCCCTTTTAACGATATTCAGGGGGTATTAATGGCTAAAAGGGTCAAGCAGGAAATGTAAGGTAGTAGACACAGTATTAGTTTAATAAACGATTTAAGCTGTAATACATTCTAAAGTTCATTAAAATATTCAATCAAAGAATGAGGTGTGGAAGAACAAGATTTGGTACATATGCCATGCTATTAAGCCCAAAGGCCAGAATCACCGCATTTACCATTACCGTTTGTCATGCGTTTGTCATGACAAACGGTAATGGTAAATGCGGGTAGCGTTAAAATATACCAGAATCAGCACAGCGAAATAGTAATTTGCAATAATTGAGAATGGACTGTTAATGCTGTCAACGATCTACAAGATTGCTTGAACATCTACTAACATCAGCTGTTAAATAGCAACAAGGATTTCCTCAAATGTGCTCTACAATTGCTTCAACGCTTAACGTCATGTTGTGTATCTACACGGACTGCTAATGCTTGGAAAATATGTGCTCAACAGTGAACAACATCTTTAACATCCAGCAATGGTTGACATCCAATGCCGTTAACATCCAGCAATGGTTGACATCCAATGCCGTTTTACCAGCTTACTACATCTGGTAACTAACTTTTGTCATTACTCTGTATTCCCTTTGAATAATCTCAAAGGTTTATAAATATGAGTTTAAGATAGTCTGGGTATTTGCTACCTAGGTAATGGTAAATACGGTGATTCTGGCCTTTGGGAATAGCATGGCCTATGTACCAAACCTTGCTCTTGCATACCTCATCCTTCGATTGAATATTTTAATGAACTTTAGAAAGTATTACAGCTTAAATCGTGTATTAAATTAATAATATCTGTAGCTGTGTTAGATTTATTTATAGTAGACACGGGATGATCAGTCTCCTGTAGGCTATCATATACACCAATCAGACAAAACATTAAAACCACCTACCTAATATGATTTAGGTCCTCTTCTTGCCGCCAAAAGAGCTCTCAACCGATGAGGCATAGATTCAATGAGATGTTGGTAGGTGTCACTTGACGTTTGGTACCATTACTGCAATAGTAGATCCCGCAGTTCCTGTAAATTACGTGGTTGAGTGATGCTGCTCATACCAGTTTCTCCAACTTAAACCACAAATGCTCGATAGGATTCATATCCAGCGAATTTGGGGCCCATGGCAATAAACGGAATTTCTCGTCATGTTCTAGGAATCATTCCTGAACCTTCTTCACAGTGTGATATGGGGCATTGTCTTGTTGAAAGACACCATCTCCGCCAAGGAATACAGTAGCCATAAAGGGGTGTACTTGGTCAACCACAATATTCAGGTAGGTGACAGCTGTCAGAGTTTGCTCTACAGGGATAATTGGTCCAAGTGTTCCCCAAGAAAATATTGCACAGACCATCACACTTCATCCAGCCGCCTGGATCCGTCCCACAGTGCATCCAGGTGAGAGGGCTTCTGTGGGTAAACGTCGCACACGAGCTGGTCCATCCACATGGTGTAACAGAAAACAGGATTCGTCTGACCAATGCGACCCTCTTCCAGTCTTCTATGATCCAATGTTGATGATTACATGCCCACTGCAAGCATTCATAACGGTGAATGGCTATGACCATAGGCACACGAATGGATCTGTGGCTACAGAGACCCATATCCAAGAGCTTACAATGAACTGTGTTTTCAGACACATTGGGTCCTTTACCACAATTAAAATTATGGGTAATGTCAACCACAGCAGCCTTCCTGTTGCTGCAGACAAGACGAGACAGCCTGTGCTGACCTCTGGCATCAATGATGCGTGGCCAGCCCATGCCTTGTCGACGGATCAAAGTGTCACCTGTTTCAGACCATCATTGATGGGCACTAACTACTGCATATAGCATTAGCAGCCTACCAGAATCACTGTTTCAGAGATTCTCTTACCAAGGCATCTTGCCATAATGATCAGGCCTATGTCAAAAACAGATAAATCCTTTGCTTTTCCCATGCTGTGATGAAACAAAATACTGCCTGCGAGAGCTCTGACCCAGCTTTATATATATAATTTGCGACCTTGGCACGTGACACTGATTGGCTGCATGCGCGCTTCTTTGCATAACGCAGGTGACTTTAATGTATTGGCTGATCAGTGTATGTCAACAAAGTGCAGTGTATGTAACAACATCTCAGAATCCTTAAGATCAAACCACTTTCCACTACTAGCTGGACGATAATCACACGATGCAGCGAATCATATTCTTCTGTCAGAGGAAACGAGCAAGAACAGTGATTTGTCAGATGTAGGTGCACAGTGTCTGCCTTTTAGGACATGTTCCAATGCCTTGAAAAAAAATCTTGTTTGGAAATTACGCTTTCCAACACATTCATAAATCTGGCAATCTCTCTACATGACTGTCCTTTTTCTGTCTATCCGATCGCTCTCCACCTCTATCATCCCAATTGTCCCTCCTTTGCATTTTAGCAAAATTGTAATCTGAAAGGCTCCATAAAGACTCTAAATTCGAAATCAGAAGCGCCTGTTCCTGATGCTGCTTTCATCACCAGCTTCAGGAACAGGCACTTATCAAGCACCTATCACAGTCTTTCGTGTTGATAAATACAAATTTAACAGCCAATAAATGCGAGTTTTTTTTTTTAATGCTAAATATCCTCAGAAACCTTCATTAAATTCGAGAAACGAATTTATTGGGATATATGCAATTTTGTTCAACTTCTTTAAATTATGAACAGCAGTGTACTATTACAATTGTTTGTTAATTATCAACTACTCTAACAAACATTTCAATTGTTAGTTTTAAAATATTAAAAATTTAACAATATTAATTGTCGTTTAAAAACGTTAATTTATTTATTCTTCTTCTTATTCTAAATAAATTAACATTTAAACAACAATTAATATTGTTAAATTTTTAATATTTTAAAACTAACAATTGAAATGTTTGTTAAAGTAGTTGATAATTAACAAACAATTGTAATAGTACACAGCTGTACATAAGTACACATAGGTTTCACCTGATGGGCTGCATAAGAATATGATTGATTATATATTAATTAAGAGCAAATGGGCTAGTTCTGTTAGGAATACCACGGCATATAGGGGAGCTGAAATTGGATCTGACCATTACCTTGTTAAAAGTGTTTTGCAACCTAAACTTAAAAAGTGTTGTGCTAGGGCTAAAATATTTACCTTTAATACTGAAGCTCTGAAAGACCCAGTTATAGCTAAAGCTTACCATGATAGGTTACTTAGTCATTATGACAGTCATGGTTTGCTTACTACTGAAGTTGACGAAGAATGGGGCCGTTTTAAACAGGCTTTTTTGGAAACTAACAGTACTCTTTTAGGAAAAAAGGAGCAGAGAAGGCAGAATTATTTGAGTGATAAGGTACTTGAGCTTATTTCAGAAAGAAGGAACTGCAGGAATGTCCTTAAATCAGTACCCTACTAGTCCTAATAGAAAGGATTACAGAGAGCTTAATAAACTTGTAAAGGATCAGTTAGCTACTGATAAAAATCTTTGACTTGATGGCTTGGCTGACAAAGCTGAAGAAGCAGTTAGGCAGCACAACAGCAGAGAGCTGTACCAGATAGTTAATGTTTTGTGTGGTAGAAAACATACAGGTATACAGGGATTGAAGGATAAACAAGGTAAGGGGAGGATTCTGTCATGTCTAGGTGGGCTGAGCATTTCAGTGATATTCTAAACAATGCGGTTAGTTCTATTCCCATTGTTTGCAATGATGATAGATGCATTGGTGGCTTTAATGTTGGCCCTATAACACAATCTGAAGTTATTTTGACTATTTCTAAACTTAGACTTCATAAATCCCCAGGAGTAGATGAAATTCTACAGAAATGCTTAGAGCTGGGAATGTTTCGGTTA
Source organism: Ryuthela nishihirai (assembly GCA_038380435.1). Lineage (NCBI taxonomy): Eukaryota > Metazoa > Arthropoda > Arachnida > Araneae > Heptathelidae > Ryuthela > Ryuthela nishihirai. The sequence goes on from JAWZYU010000017.1 coordinate 11,665,055, forward strand.
CCACTTGGATGACTGAAATTCTGAATATCTTTTATGATAAAGGCATGGTTCCTAAGGATTTTATCAGAGCTATTGTTATCTCTGTTTTCAAAAAAGGTGATCGCAGTTCTTGTGATAACTATAGGGGTATCAGTCTACTCTCTGTTCCAGGTAAAGTTCTTTCCGTGATTGTGCTTAATAGAATTAAGAATCTGGTTGACAGTCAATTGCGTAATGAGCAATGTGGATTCAGAAGTGGTAGGGGATGTGTGGATCAGATATTTTCACTTAGGCAGATTCTTGAGAAATGTTTAGAGTTTCAGAAACCTTTGGTTGCTAGCTTTGTTGATTTCAAAAATGCTTTCGACTCTGTTGATCGTCATAATTTGTGGTTGATTGCAAGATCGTATGGCATACCAAACAAGTTAGTAACATAATGAAAGCTCTCTATAATAACACTGAGTCATGAGTGAGAGTTGGTAAGGCTTGTAGCAATTGGTTTAGCATTACTTCTGGTGTTCGACAAGGGTGCATTTTGTCTCCTTTTCTCTTTAGTTTGGTTTTTGATTATGTTATGCAAAATTCATTGCGGGGGAAAGATTTCGGCCTTAAATGGTCTGGAGGTATGAAAATTTCTGATTTTGATTATGCTGATGAATTAACCCTTTTGGCAAATGATGTTGATGGGATGAACTCTTTCATTCGAGCTGCTGACGAGACTGGTAGTAGAGTAGGTTTGGTTATAAACAGAGAGAAAACTAAAGTGATAAATCTTGGTCAGGCAGGTTGTGATTCAGTTAATCTGAATGGTTGCAGTCTTGAACAGGTGTCACAGTTTAAATATCTTGGGAGCTGTGTAATTGATACTGGTGATACCCAGCATCACCAGATGAATAGATGAATGATTAACAGATGAATAGGGATTGCTGCTGGGACTTTTAGGAATCTATGGAGAATGTGGAGAAATAGGCATATACACCTAAAGACTAAAATTAGACTGTATAATAGTTTGGTTCTTTCTAGGGTTACTGTAGTTATGGTAGTGAAACATGGACCCTTTATAAACAAGATACCAGGAAACTTTATGCTTTTGATTCTATACTGAGAAGCCAAAAGTCATGAGAATAGCATTTAAAGTAGAACTAGTGTGCTGTACTCATAACTGACGTGTTGGACATCAACCGCAGAATGGCACTGCAGTAGCCTACAAACCAAATATTCATTTCAGAGTAGTTGTTAATTCAGCATGACTGCATGTTGCAAGTTGTCCGACTTTGAATGTGGCTTGATCGTCGGTACCAGAAGGATGGGTCATGCAATATTGGGAGATTGTGCAGGAATTCAATTTTCCCAGGTCTACGGTGTCAAGAGTTTATCATCAGTATTCTACTGATGGCATTTCCACACATGTAAACCAGCAAATGGGACAGCCACGTGCAGTTGACAAATGGAACTGGCATTGGCTGTCACGAATGCTAACGACCAACAGACAGGATACAGTGCATGAAACTACTGCCAATTTGAATGTGGCCCAAACACAAAATGTTTCTGAAAGAACTGTCTGTCGTCACCTGCACTCCATCGTATTTGGTAGCCAAAGACTCACTCATGTCCCATTGCTTACACATTGTCACAGAGCTCAACGACTGGAATGGGCCCAAAGACATCAAAATTGGACAGTAGAACAGTGGTGTCGGGTAGCATGGTCCGACGAATCTAGGTTCCAATTGTTTCACGCTGACAGGCGCGTTATTGTGGCAGAGGCCCCATGAAGTCATGGACCCTTCTTATAAGGGACTCTATAATAGATTATTTACTATGTTGTTATATTGGATACCCTTTGTAAAGTTAGTATTTACTCTTTTATATTTAAACCTTAGTTTTCATTTCAGTAGATTTATTTCCGTAAATCATCGATCTTTTGGCCAATAGATAATTATTGATTTTTCAGTTATGCTACATCAGATTGACGGCTTACAAATTTTTACAGTGGATATTTTATTTAACATCGCATTAGGTTATATGTTAATATTGCTTTTATTGCTTTTCCAGTAATAAAAACTTTGATCTGGTATCATTTTCTGAAAATAAATGAGGTCTTAGATACGAAAGCAAATTTATTTCTACAGATTTATTTCCATAAATTAGCAATTTTTTGGTTGGTTGATTTATCAATCTTTCTGAGTTATGCTATATAGGATGACTGACTCAAAAGTTGTCATGAATATTTTAATGTCTCATTAGGTTATAAGTAATTATTCTTTCATTATTTGTCGTTTTTTTTTAGAAAAAAAACTTTTGAACTTTTTCCATTTTTTGAAAATGGTCTTGGATACAGACACAAAATGGACTTCCCCAGCATAGAAAGCAGTCCTATGAGGGAGGGTAATTTTGGGAAGGGTTTCTCCCTCTGATAAACTCACTATGAACCCTTTAGGTTACCCCCTTTAGAAAAATTTAAATTTTTTAAAAGGTTACGAGTTTTTATGTTTATATTGAATAATATATTACATTATTATATGATACAGATTACGAGCCTGGTGCACTACCAACTGAGCCACCCCCGCCCCCTAAAATCAGGCTGTACAATAGTTTGGTTCTTTTTAAGGTTAGTTATGGTACCGAAACATGGACTCTTTGTAAGCAGGAGAAAAGGAAACTAGATGCCTTTGGTTCTGTATGCTTGTGCAGTATCTTCTACACATATAGGTGGCATTAGGTGGTTTGATTTTGTAATGATGAGGTTAGAAGAAGGAATCATCAACCACTTTTGAGCAGCATACTGTGCAGAGCGAGACTGCGCTGGTTTGGCCATGTTACCCATATGCACAACTGCAGATTGGCAAACAAAATTATGAATGGAGTGCCTAAAGGCTTCAGGAAAAGAGGGAAACCTAGGATGCGATGGGCAGACAATGCCAAACAGGACCTTGCTAGAACTGGTCTACAGTGGCCAAATGTAGCAGTTGTAGCTCAGAACAGACATATCTGAAGAAGAAAATTACACAGTCTGGTAGAACCTCCATAGCCCGAGGCAGTATGAGGATTTTGTATGTATGTATTAATTTCTGAGCAAGGTCATTTAATTGTCCATCTAATCTCATTCAAGCAAAGAATATCTAGGTAATAATGCTGGAATTCTTGTGTGAGGACATCAAGAGAAATTTGGTATATAACATAACCTATTAATGTTGATTTTTTTTTTCTTAAATATTCTAAAGTTGATTTACCTGTCTCTGCACAATTGGCTAAAAGCCTGGAATTTTCTCAAAGTATGACAACTCCAAGAAAACAATTATAAAACTGCAGAAATATTTACTTGAACAAGAAAATTAATTTTTTCATTATTCAGAAATAGCTTTTCTATTCATGTGCATTATAACCATTTCTGTCTATTAGTTGTTGTTTTTTTTAATAAATTTTTATTTTCATTGCTAGATCTGTAAATGGTAGATAGGTAGAGTCACTGGAAGGAGAGAGATGCACAAATCCCCTGTGATGATACAAAGAACCAGCCAGGCCTAGCACCTAATGCCCAACCCTGCCTTCTCGTGGTGCAGGCCGTTAGTAACTTTCAAAAGATATATTCTCTTGAGGAAGCGAACGGAAAGGGAGAGCTGCCAGATTAGTGTGGCCTACTGATCTGGACAACTATGGCTCATCATCGTCATCATCATCCTCAAGCAGCCATGGGCTACGGAGGACCAACCAGACTGTGCAGTTTAATCCTCCAAGCATCTCTCTCCTGAGCTACATCTGCTGCATCCGGTCACTGCACACCAATACTAACAAGGTCCTGTTTGACATTGTCTCCCCACCGCATCCTAGGTCTCCCCCTCCTTCTGAGGCCTCTAGGCACACTGTTCATAACCCTATTCGCCAAGCTATAATTATCCATACGGGCAACATGGTCAAACCAGCAGAGTCTCTCTCTGCACAATATGCTGCTTAAAGGAGGTTGCAAACTCCTTTGCCTAACCTCATCATTAGTTACAAAGTTGAAGCACCTAATGACCAAGATACTGCGTAAGTATCTAGAATCAAAAGCATCTAGTTTCCTGTTATCATGTTTACACAGTGTCCAAGTTTGACTACCATAACTAACCCTAGAAAGAACCAAATTATTACACAATCTAATTTTAGTCTTTAGGTGCATGCGCCAATTTCTCCACAATCTCCATAGATTTTTAAAAGTTCCGGCAGCAATCATTATTAGTCTGTTAATCTCATGTCGCACATCACCAGTAACTGTTACATAGCTCCCAAGGTAATTAAACTGTCACACCTGCTCAAGACTGCAACCATTCAGATTAACTGAATCGCAACCTGCCTGACCAATTTTCATCATTTTAGTTTTCTCTCTGTTTATAACCAAATCTACTCTACTACCAGTCTCATCAACAGCCCTAATGAAAGAGTTCATCGCATAAACATCATTTGCCAAAAGGGCTAAATCATCAGCATACTCTAAATCAGAAACTTTAGTATCTCCAGACTATTTAAGGCCAAAATCTTTCCTTTGCAGTGAATTTCACATAACATAATCAATAACCAAACTAAAGAGAAAAAGAGATAAATGCACCCTTGTCGAACACCAGAAGTAATGCTAAACCAATTGCTACAAGCCTTACCAACTCTTACACACAACTCAGTGTTATTACAGAGAGCTTTCATTATGTTAACTAAGTTGTCTGGTATACCATATGATCTCACAATCAACCAAAAATTATGACGATCAACAGAGTCAAAAACCTTTTTGAAATCAGCAAAGTTAGCAAACAAAGGTTTCTGAAACTCTAAACATTTCTCAAGAATCTGCCTAAGTGAAAATATCTGATCAACACATCCCCTACCATTTCTGAATCCGCACTGCTCATCACGCAATTGCCTGTCAACCAGATTCTTAATTCTATTAAGCACAATCATGGAAAGAACTTTACCTGGAACAGAGAGTAGGCTGATACCCCTATAGTTATCACAAGAACTGCGATCACCTTTTTTGAAAATAGGGATAATAATAGCTCTGGTAAAATACTTAGGAACCATGCCTTTATCATAAAATAAATTCAAAATTTCAGTCATCCAAGTGGTCACAGAAACATTCCCAGCTCTAAGCATTTCCGTAGTAATTTCATCTACACCTGGAAATTTATGAAGTCTAAATTTAGAAATAGCCAAACTAACTTCAGATTGTGTTATAGGGCCAACATTAAAGCCACCAATGCATCTATCACCATTGCAAATAATGGGAGTAGAACTAACCATATTGTTTAGAACATCACTGAAATGCTCAGCCCACCTACTCATGACAGAATCCTCACCTTCTATAACCTTACCTTGTTTATCCTTCAATCCCTGTATATGTGTCTGTTTTCTACCACACTAAACATTAATTATATGGTACAACTCTCTGCTGTTGCGCTGTCTAACTGCTCCCTCGGCTTTGTCAGCCAAGCCATCAAGCCAAAGATTCTTATCAGCAGCGAACTGATCCTTTATACGTTTATTAAGCTCTCTGTAATGCTTTCTCTTAGGACTAGTAGGATACTGATTAAGGACATTCTTGCAGTTCCTTCTTTCTGAAATAAGATCAAGTGCCTTATCACTCAAATAATTCTGCCTCCTTCTTCCTTAAAAGAGTACTGTTAGTTTCCAAAAAAGTCTGTTTAAAATGACCCCATATTTCCTCAGCAAACCATGACTGTCATAATGACTAAGTAACCTATTATGGTAAGCTTTAGCTATAACTGGGTCTTTCAGAGCATCAGTATTAAAGGTAAACTTTTTAACTTTAGGACAACACTTTTTAAGTTGCAAGACACTTTGAACAAGGTAATGGTCAGGTCCAATTTCAGCTTCCCTATATGCCCTGGTATTCCTAACAGAACTAGCTCATTTGCTGTTAATTAATATATAATCAATCGTATTCTTATGTAGCCCATCAGGTGAAACTCATGTGTACTTATGTATGTCGCAGTGTTTGTAATAAGTGTTAGTTATTCTGAAACCATTGAGTTTACTTACCTAAAGGAGACGTTGCCCATTGCCATTGCAGCTACCAATACCAAAAGGGCCTATTACTCCTCCCCAAAGGTCAGAGTCAGTACCAACTTTGGCATTGAAGTCTCCAAGAACAAGGTTAATATCTCCTTTCTTGACAGAATTCAAAATATCCTGAAGTTGTTCATAAAACCTATCCTTCTCATCCTCATCGGCATCCTCAGTGGGGGTATAACAGCAGATAACATTTAAGTCTAATGTTTGTCTGAAATTTTGCTGTAAGAAACCTTTCACTAATGCACTCATATCCTAGAAGAGCATCACTAGCATGTCTGCTGAGAAGCAGACCCACACCTTGGTGATGCTTTCCATCCTCCCTCCCTGTAAAGAGAAATTTAAAGTTATTTTTAAGCATCTCACCTTTACATGTCCATTTGGTCTCTTACAAGCCTAGAATATCAAGATTATAGCGCTGACATTCCTGCGTGAGGACATCAAGAGAATAATCTCTATGCAATGTCCTCACGTTCCCCGTTCCTGCAGAGAGAAAATGATTAGTAAGATTTTGAAAGAAATTAGGTTTATTGAGATAGGTAGGGCCAACAATATCAAACACCCCCCTGATCGCAGGCATGGGGCAAAGACCTGTTCTTCCTCCGCTAAAGGCTGAAGTCACCGATGCTGGTAGGAACTTCAGGCACCACCTTTTCAAGTTGACTTTTTCAAGAGCCATATGGCCTGCCTGAGACACATTACTCCAGTTTAGGCTTGACGATGCCCAACTAGCTAAGCGAGGATCAGGTACCTGCGATGGCCTCTGATTAGGATTACCCACCAGCTGATATAAGGTATCCCGTGCCTGTGTTCACTTAGGACACTTAGTCCCAGTTCACTTAGGACTAAGTGAACTGGGACTAAGTTCACTTAGGACCCAGAAGCAAACAGAAAACACAATGGCAGATTCTTCCTCAACAGAGGTCCACCAGTGGAGCAAGTCCAGGATCCATAATCAAGCTCAAATCCATAAACAAGTCCAGTCTAGTAAGTATAAATGGTCAGCACCAGGACCCTATGAAGTTCACCACTCCTCAGCAGGGTTGGAAAAAAATAAAAAAGTGGCCATAGATGACCAGATCAGTAGGCCATACTGAACTGGCAGCCCTCCACTTCCATTCACCTTCCAAAAGAGAATATCTCTTTCGAAAGGTACTAATGGCCTGCACCACGAGAAGGCAGGGTCAGACATTAGGTGTTAGACCTGGCCGGTTCTGTGCATCATCACTGGAGGAGGGAAAATTATTTCAGTGATAAAGCACTTGAGCTTATTACAGAAAGAGAGAACTGCAGAAATGTCCTTAATCAATACCCTCCTAGTTCTAATAGAAAGCATTACAGAGAATAACTTCATAAATCTCCAGGGGTAGATGAAATTACTATGGAAATGTTTAGAGCTGGAAATGTTTCTGTTACAACTTGGATGACTGAAATTTTGAATATCTTTTATGATAAAGGCATGGTTTCACCTATTTTCAAAAAAGGTGATCACAGTTCTTGTGATAACTATAGGGGTATCTGCCTACTCTCTGTTCCATGGAAAGTTCTCTGCATGATTCTGCTTAATAAAATTAAGAATCTGGTTGACAGGCAATTGCGTGATGAGCAATGAGGATTCAGAAGTGGTAGGGGATGTGTGGATCAGATATTTTCTCTTAGGCAGATTCTTCAGAAATGTTTAGAGTTTCAGAAACCTTTGGTTGCTTTTGACTCTGTTGATCGTCATCATAATTTGTGGTTGATTGTGAAATCATATGGTATACCAGACAAGTTAGTTAACATAATGAAAGGTGTCAAAATAGCACAGTCGGGTGTGATAGTTGGTAAGACTTGTAGCAATTGGTTTAGCATTATTTCTGGTGTTCGACAAGGGTGCATTTTGTCTCCTTTTCTCTTTAGCTTGGTTTTTGATTATGTTATGCGAAATTCACTTCAAGGGACAGATTTTGGCCTTATATGGGCTGGATATAAGAAAATTTCTGACTTAGATTATACTGGTGATTTAGCCCTTTTGGCAAATGATGTTGATGAGATGAACTCTTTGATTCGAGCTGTTGATGAAACTGGTAGTAGAGTAAGTTTGGTTATAAACAGAGAGAAAACTAAAGTAATGAAAATTGGTCAGGCAGGCTGTGATTCAGTTAATCTGAATGGTTGCAGTCTTGAGCAGGTGTCACAGTTTAATTACCTAGGGAGCTATGTAACAGATACTGGTGATATGTGGCATGAGATTAACAGACGAATAGGGATTGCTGCCGAGACTTTTAAGAATCTATGGAGAATGTGGAGAAATAGGCATAATGGAGACCTAATGACTAAAATTAGACTGTATAATAGTTTTTATAGTTTGGTTTCTAGGTTATAGTTGGTAAAATAAATGGTTTATAGGTTATAGAAACCATTTATTTTACCAACTATAACCTATATTCTATAAACCTTATTTCTAGGTTTGGTTTCTAGGTATAGTTGGTAAATTAGTTGGAACTAGGTTATAGTTTCTAGGTAATAGTTGGTTTATAGTTTGGTTTCTAGGGTTAGTTATGGTAGTGAACTTGGACACTTTGTAAACATGATAACAGGAAACTTGATGCTTACGCAGTATCTTGGGCATTAGGTGGTTCAACTTTGTAACTAACAATGGGATTAGGCAAAGGAGTTGGCAACCTCCTTTAAGCAGTATATTGTGCAGAGAGAGACTCCGGTGGTTTGGCCATATTGCCTGTATGGATAATTATAGATTGCCGAATAGGGTTATGAACAGTGTCCCTAAAGGCCTCAGAAAGAGAGAGAGACCTAGGATGTGGTGGGCAGACAATGTCAAACAGTTCCTTGTTAGAATTGGTGTGCAGTGGCCAGATGTAGCAGATGTAGTTCAGGACAGATATGCTTGGAGAACTAAATTGCACGGTCTGGTTGGACCTCCATAGTCCATGGCTGCTTGAGGATGATGATGATGCATTACTTTACTATAGGACTGTAAAAAAGTCCGGAATTTTTTTCAGAATCTATTATTTAATGTTTGATGTCTATCTTAACAGGGAATACTGTGCATTCACTATGGATTGATTTTTAATCATATATTAATGCTTTAGTGTTAGCGACCTTCTCATTAATATCTGATAATCAATAGCAACGACTGAAAAAGTTGATCCCCTTGAGTATAGATGGCGCTGTGTCAGGCACATCTCAGTGAAGAAGATTTATAAGGTTTTATTCTGAAAAATTACATTGTCCGATGCGTGGTACAATGGTAGCCCACTCTGGCATGAATCTGGAGAGATGCGGGTTCGATTCCCGCCATGTCGGCGATGAATTTTTTTCAGAATCTATTAATTAATGTTGGAAGGTTAAAAATAGGGATAATAATAGCTCTAGTAAAATCCTTAGAACAATACCTTTATCATAAAAAATATTCAAAATATCAGTCAGCCATGTGACAAGTGTTCCCCGCTCTAAGCATTTCAGTGGTGATTTCATCTAACCCTGGGGATTTATGCAACTTGAGAGATAGTCAAAGCGACTTCAGAATGTGATATAGGACCAACATTAAAGTCAGTAATGCATCTATCCTCATTACAAACAATGGGAGTAGAAATAAACTCATTGTTTAGAACATTTCTGAAATCATCCTCACCTTCAATCACCTTACCATGTTTATCTCTTAATATAATTAATATTAAACTCAACACATTAAGTATATACTAATAATTTCCACTCTGTAAATTGATTCAAATATTTAGAGGAAAAATTGTCTTGAGCCGGGTGGGATATGAATTCACGACCTCCTGATAACTTGTCAGGTGCTCTGGACCACTGAGCTACTGACTGCCGATCAAGATCTCCTCTAACTGATGTTATGAACATTCTCAATCTACATTCCTAATATGTACGGAGTGTTCAGGAAATAATTGTTGAGTTTAATAATAATTATTTGTAGATTGTATACTCTTAAGACATGCATTCCATCTAAAAAAAAGGCATTAAAAAAGCCACTTGAGGCGGGATTGCCTGAACACTCCCTACATATTAGGAAAGTAGGTAGAGAAAGTTCATAACATCAGTTAGAGAAGATCTTGATCAGTGGCCAATAGCTCAGTGGTCCAGAGCACCTGACATGTTATCAGGAGGTCATGGGTTCATATACCACTTGGCTCAAGACAATTTTTCCTCTGAATATTTGAATCAATTTACAGAGTGGAAATTATTAGTATATATTATCTCTTAATTCCTCTGTATGTCTGTTTCTTCCCACACAAAATACTATCTAACACAATCCACTACTGTTGTGCTGTCTAACTTTGTCAGCCAAGCTATCAAGCCAAAGATTCTTATCAGCTGTTAACTGATCCTTTACATGTTTATTTAGCTCACTGTAATGCCTTCTATTAGAAGTAGTAGGTTTTATAACATTATAACTCAAATAATTTTGCTTCCTCTGTTGCAAGATACTTTTGACCAGGTAAAGTCAGACCCAATTTCAGCTTCCCTCTATGATCTGGTATTCCTAACCAAACTATTCCATTTGCTGTTAATTAAAATATAATTTATTATATTCCTACATAACCCATCAGGTGAAACCCACGTGTATTTATAAATGTCCTGGTGTTTGTAGCATGTGTTCGTTATAACCAGCAAGAAGGTTAGATTATTTTCTGGTTGGTTTTATATAATACATTATGGTCATAATGAGTTTGTCCACGAGTTAACTGGTGTTGATGATTTTAGTCCACCCCTTTGTGGGAGGGGTTTGAGACATGTGCTTTACCATACTGGATAGCAAACAAATTTTGCAATTTATTTGATTAAATAATATGCTTATCATTTTTTTATGGTTTTACTGAATAAGCTCTGGTATATCTGACATAGATGATAATCACAGCATTACCTGCTGCTCTTTTGGTGTTAAAATTCAATAAATATTTTGCAGAAAATTTTTTTGCCGACATACGGGATTTGAACCCGCATCACTCCAGAAACATGCCAGAGTATTCTTCCAGTTGAACTAATGCCAGCTCTGTCTTTTTTCTGCTAATTTTAAGACTAAACTCCATCACTGAGATTTTCGGGCCAACCATTGGCTCTCTATTTATAATAATTATAATAAAATTCTCTGATTTTCATACTGGCATCTTTATTTTATAAGTTATTATTATAGCAATGCATTTATCTCAATGTTTCGGTGGTTTATTATGCTAAAGTATGAAACATCACACTACACTTAACATTATAAGCATTACTTATTGTATACGTAAAATATTAGAAACTTGCTGGTATATTTTTAACTCTTTCAGTCCGCGTGTGTCATATGAGAACAATAACTTAAAAACAATACAAAACTGCTCAATAAAATACATTACAATAAACTGTTTCCCTTATGAACATGCAATATACTTGCAATTAATCAAGGTTTCTTTTATTCTAATTTTTTGTTTATTTAGCTCCAAATAGCAATACTATTACATTCCAAACAGTTATATGAATCAAAATTAACTTGAGACTGAGAGGATTAATCTTTAGAACTCCATTTTTTTCCTTTAGATAATGAATGATATAGTTTGAAACTTCTAAAGTTAAAAGCTATTTTTCATGTAGAAAAACAAAAGGCCTATTTTTATTAAAATTATATTGAGCAACAGCTAAATGTGCTATATTTTCACTGCATCTCCTGCCTTCATCACAAAACTAACAATCTTACTTGCTCAATATATTATTAACATCTTTTTGCACATTTCCTCACAATACTCAATTAAATATTTTTCTAAATAACATACGACTGACCTAAAGCTTTTAGGAATTATTAAACCATCTCTTAAAGAATATTTTTCCTGAAAATGGATATATTGCTGTCAATAATAAATCTGAATTGATTTTAGTATTAATAATAAATAGCAAATAAGTATTAATAAAGAGCAAATCAGATTAAGACTCTTCAAACATTTCAATGTTTAAATGACATTTTAATGGAAAGGCCAGTATAGTATAACATTTCATCCTCAGTTTTAGAGATCTTTAAGAAAGATTCTTAAAAACACGAAAAAATTTATTTTTTGCCTCCATTGCATTTACCAACATTCTCAAGGGTGGCATGGCCCCCTTGTCCCACCCCCCTCAGATCCGGTCATGCTTAGTGCTATAAAGACTCAGTGACGCGTTTGTCATGAATCGGGAATAGAGGGCTTCACAGGCCCAAATTTTCCTTGTCAAATTGGATGATAGATAGATACTGTCATGAATCCAGCTTACCAATGTCAACGTTGCAACTACCAATCCTAAAGTTTCCTCCCAAGTTTTCCAAATATAAGCATAACGTGTAGTCATCGAAATATTACATATCGCAGTAATAGGATCTATAGAATATGCCTAAGTTAACTGTGGTAAGAGTATTTTAGCATACATTAATGTCAATGCAAAAATATCGTTAAATACTATTACTGCGAACAGCAGCTTGAGAGGTTAACGACTTTTTTTACCTGTGCGAACTTCACGAAGTCACTGTGCCAAATCACAAATGAAATTTACATCGTCTAAACATTATGTATAAAAGTAAAATATTTGTATTACTTACTATGTCATGCCAGATCTCTACGAGGAGTCACATTTTGTTCCAGTGCATGTCATAAAGAAAACGCACAGAACTTTCGCAAAAAGTTTCAAATCCACTAATTCCCGACCGCCATAACTACGGTTCGCTTTCATAGTACGCATGCGCCTGTCTGCCGACAGGTGTGCGAACTCTGGTGTGAAGAAATTTCACACGCACAGAGGCATTGAGGTAGGAAGATAAGAGGAGGAGCACTAAGCACTTGAAAATGATGCTTCGGCGACTGCGCGGCAGCCATATTGTTCTATTCAAAACATTGATCAGTAGTATAGGTGAGTAACGAAGCGTTGCGCTATAAAAATTTAATTTTTTTCGACATTTGTATTATGGCAGCCTGTTCAGCTTACGGCTGCACGAATCGCCCTTCAAAAAAGATACCAGGAATTACCTTTCATCGGTAAGTTTGTCATTTTTATAAAAGTTTAAATAAATATATAATGATGCAAGCAACTTCGTGTTGAAATTACGCCGCTATGAAATCGGTTTTATTTCGAGTTACAAACCTCGATTCTTCACCAGATTTTTTTTATTTTCTTCGGATTTACTCCGTGATAAATGTGAAGATGTACTTCCTATATTGATTGATTGATTGATTGATTGATTTTACGTTACACTTATTTGAGAATCCCTTCTGCAGGCTTTCTCAGTTAAAATATTTTGTTGGCTGTAATTGAATATTAGTGTGTATTCTATTTAATGGATGATGAATTTACATACTTTTAAATAGAGGTGATTAAAATATCAAGGAGTTTCTTTTTGTTTTTTATTTTATTTTAGGTGGAAGTATTAGATATTATTTTGTTTAAATGTTTCAGTGTTTAAATTCCTCTCTCTTCATGATTTAATAAGTTCAGTGTAAGAAGGGAAAAGTAAATTACAATAAAGTATTTTCATAAGGTGAGAAATATTATCTTTCTTTTTTTGAAATTTGGATAGCATTTAAGGGTTTTGTTCAAATGCCCCCTTTTTTTTTTTGGAGTCTTATATTTTGGAATTTCTTTTTAGATTAATTTAATGTATCTGGTGTAAATTGTCATAGGTGAGTGACAGCGATCATTAGTTAGGGAGAAAATTTTTCAAATTGTTTAAATAATTTTAGTTAAAAGAAGAGAGGAGAGTGTAATGCTTTTCTCCTTTTCGTTAATTCTTCTGATATGGTTCTAATTGTCCCTTTTAAGGTGAATACTGAATTTATTTAATTCTGTATGGATTTCAAATAGAGCGAGTTTATTGCTTGTAATTATTTTATTATTACTTTGGTTGAGGGGTAGGTTAGGCGTACATGAAGATAGGTATGAGAGACTGAGGAGTCAGGCACTGAGATGTCGGGTTCAAGCCACTGTCTGGAACGTTGCCTTTTTTTTTTTAAATGGATATTATATTCCCTTCACCCTGTGCATATATTTTTTTTTATTTTTTTTATATTTTTTTAATTTTTTATTATTTTTGCTAAGTATAATTTTTAGTTGCTTTTTTTTTTTCATACAGTTTTTTAGATATTGTTTCGAAATTTTCCCTTGTGGCTGAGGAAGGATGTATTTCAATCCTTACGAGATTTTTTTTTGAGATTGTAATAATTGTGTATTTTGAATTGATTGTTAACTCTGGTTGAGGGAGGAGAATGAGCATGAGATGGGGGAGAGATGTGAAGCTGAGGGTACATAGAGCTGGTGGGTTGAGCCACTTTCTGGGGCGGTTTTTTTTTTTGTATAAATATATATATTTTTTTAGTTTTTTTTTTTACTTCTTATACTATTGGCTTTATTTAGTTTTGTTAAGCAAATTTTTTTTATTTTTGTGGAATGAGAATTTTTTTAACGTAAAACATCTATTTTCTGAATCTTACAAATGTGATTTTTTTTTGCAGTTTAAATGCTGCTATTGCATATAATGTTTAGTGTTTTATCCGTAAAATGTGTTCTACTATTTTCAGTGCAGTATAAATAAACTTTCAAAATCTGGTAATTGTTTGTTATTGTCGTATTCAACGAAATACATAAATAGTTCTGCTATACAGTAATTCTGTATTAAAATATTCATTCCACTGAAAAAAACGATATAAATTCCAAATAGCTTAAATGGGCTTTCTCTTAGTCGTAAAAAAAAATCTTCCCGTATATAACGCACAGTAAAACTGAGTATAACACGTGAAAAGTAGACTTGATTGCGGCGGCAGACGGTTTGTTTTGAATGCAACAATATGGCTACCGCCCTGCTGCCTAATCATCATTTTCTTTGGACAGGGAAAGCGCGTTAGGGCGTCTCCTTATCTTCCTACCTCCATGCACAGAGGTTCTATGTGAGACGGAAACTTCCAAAAGCCAAGAACTAAGTGCAACATGAAGGCACTATTAGCCTTGGCCAAGCCACCAAGCTCTAGCTCTAGCAATAGTTTGGTACGTCACTAACATGGAATGCCTTCCATACAATCGAGTATATATGGTAGTCACTGAAACAGATAAGAGCCACTGAAGTATAGTCTTTTATCGTATTTGATTGTTATCTAAAGTTGTACTAAAGGCAGTAGTGTCACCAGGGGCGTAGCCATGGGGTGGAGGCTGCACCCCCCCCCCCCCCAAAGTAACTCGGAGTGGCAAAATTCGAAGCGACTTCGTAAAATCTAGGTGAGTTGTGAAAATTTGTAATCTTTTTTTTTTGTAAAATTAAGGGGAGTTGTCAAAATCGAGGAACTTGGCAAATCTAGGGCAGTTTGGAAAATGGAAAGACGACAAAATTTAGAGCAGTTGGCAAAATTCGAAGCCACTTAGTGGAATTGGGATAACTTGGCAAAATCTTGGGGAGTTGGCAAAACTTGGAGCAACTTGGCAAAATCTTTGGGAGTTGGCAAAATTTGGAGCAACTTGGCAAAATCGTGAGGAGTTGGCAAAATTCAGGTGAGATGTAAAAATTTGAATTTTTTTCTGTAATATTATGGCGAATTGGCAAAATTAGGAGTGACTTGGCAAAATCACGGAGAGTTGACAAAATTCAGGTGAGATGTAAAAATTGCAATCTTTTTTCTGTAAAATTGTGGCGTGTTGGCAAAATCGAGGCAACTTCGCAATATTTAGGAGAGTTGGCAAATCTTGGGGGAGTTGGGAAAATTCAGAGTGACTTTGCAAAAATCAGGTGAGATGTAAAAATTGATTTTTTTTCCTGTAAAATTGTGGCGAGATGGGCAAAATCTAGGGCAGTTGGCAAAATTCGAATCCACTTGGTAAAATACGGGTGAGTTGTGAAAATTGGCATTGTTTTTGTCAAATTAAGGAGATTTGGAGAAATCGAGAACTCTTGGCAAAATCTAGTGTTTTGTGAAATTAAAGAGAATTGACAAAATCTAGAAAACTTGGCAAAATTTTGGAGAGTTTGAAACATTTGTAGTGACTTGACAAATTCAGGAGAGATGTAAAAATTGGGATTGTTTTGCGAAATTAAGGAGAGGCGGTAAAATCGAGGCAACTTGGCAAAATCTCGGGAAGGTGGCAAAACTGGAAACCACTTGGTAAAGTACAGATTAGTTGTAAAAATCGGGATTGGTTTTGTGAAATTAAGGAGAGTTGGAAAAATCGAGAACTCTTGGCAAAATCTAGGGGGTTGGCATAATTCAAATCCACTTGGTAAACTATAGGCGATTTGCGAATATTGGGATTTATTTTGTGAAATTAAGGAGTATTGGACAAATCGAGGAAACAATGTAATGTAGGGTAGTTGGCAAAATTCAAAGCCACTTGGTAAAATACTGGGAAGTTGTGAAAATTCTGCCTTTCTCGTGCAATTAAGGAGAGTTGATAAAATTCGAAGAGACTTGGCAAATTCAGGGAAGATGTAAAAATTACGATTTTTTCTGTAAAATTATGGCTAGTTGGCAAAATCTAGGGGAGTTGTGAAAATTCGAATAAATGCACTTAGTATAATACAGGCGAGTTGGCAAAACTAGGGTAGGTGGCAAAATTCGAATCCACTTGCTGAAATGTAGGCTAGTTGTGATAATTGGGATTGGGTTTGTGAAATTAAGGACAGCTGGCCAAATCAAGGGAAAATTCAAACTTCAAACACTTACTTGTTACAATTCAGACGAGATGTAAATATTGGGATAATTCCGGCGAAAATATGGCTGGCTAGTTGTCAAAATTGGAAGTGAAATGTGCAAAATGCGAAATGCAGGAGAGTTGTGAAAAATTGCCCCCACCCCACCCCCCACGGAGTGAAAGTACAGACATTATTTACTCAGTTGGAAAAATTTGATTTTCGAGTTGAAAAACTTTTGGTTTCTAACCCCCCCCCCCCCCCCAAAAAAAAAAAAAACCAATAGTCCTTTGCTAAGCCCCTGAGTGTCACCCCAATTTATTAACACCGGTTTCCATACCGAGGGAGGGAGGGATTCTGGACAAATCGGCAATTTAGTTTGTTAGACACTGGTGCCACTTTCTGAGGGGATGAATCCTCCCCTTGGAAAAACGTTTGAAAAATATTACATTTGAGATTCCATGATAAGTAAGTATCAATATACTATAATAAACTTTAACTACAAAAGCTGTATCTCAATTAAAGCGTCACACAGAATGCAGATCCTATCTAAAAATATTAAAAACTAACCCTACCGGGATAAACCTGCAATTAGTGACAGTGATCCTGTAAATAAAAAATATAACTATAAATAAGAGCAACGTATTTTATTTTTCATGCAGCTGTAGGATGCAAATGAAAAACAACATACATAAATGATTAAAGCAAACTCCAAATTCTAATAAAATAAAATCATCACACCATATCATTGAGGTAATATTACTAGAGACAGGACTGGCAACGGACGCCATGAACGTGTACAAAATCTTAAGCCTACTCCTCAGTGAGGCTGAGAGAGAGGCGTGTTTGATGAACGTAAACAAACATTTCACCACGCTCTTATATTTACATGAATTGTGTACTAACTACTAAAAAGTACTATAGAAGCAGCAATTCGACATTTCATAGGTTAGTAATTTGAGAATATTGTGAAATGCTTTTAAATTTAAATTGTTAAAGCAGAGAGGCCTAAAAATAAATAAAGCATTTTAAAATACCGTTCTGTCCTAGTATAATATCAGATGTAGTTCACGATTTTTTTTCATAAATGAAACTAATATTTACATATGAAAAGAAGGTGATTTATAGATTCAAACAGCATGGAATTTATAGAATATTTTCGTGAATTTTGTTTCTAAAAGAAATATTGAACTTAAACATCAATTTTATGAGATTTCTGCTTTACATTTTTATTTTGCCAAAATAACACATTGTTTTTTTTTCTCAAACGAAACGCCTGAAATAGGGATTTTATAATCCTGTATGTCAAAAATGAAGCCTAAAAATATGCTCTTCATATTTGATAAAAAGTTTTATGAGTTGAAATGCTAAGGCTTGTCAATTGTGGTTGAAGCTCCACTGCCGCTCTTTAAACAGTAGCTAATATGTGCAGTGGCCAGATGCAGTAGATGTAACTGAGGATAGACTTGCTTGGAGAACTAAATTGTACTGTCTGGTTGGACCTCCGTAGCCCATGGCTGCTTGATGATGATGATGAATACTATCTGTTCCCAGCATTTTACTCTTTTAAAAATAAAGCTGCAGAAAATGGCACAGTAGGATTAATTAATGATGCTGTGCCAACTTCATTCACATTTGCAACAAATGCCTGTATTGAGAGAAACTTGTAGAGATATGATAGAAATTGCAATGAGAACAGATATTGCCTATAAAAATGATCACTCATGCTATGAAAGAGGGAAGAGTCCTAGAAAATTTAAGAGAGAGTTAATGTCAGTGCAGAATGAAATCCAGAGCTTAAAGAAACTGCTGTGGTGAAATTACTGCCAAGCAATCAGACTCTTCTATTTTAAAAGATATATTATATTTGTTTAAGACTCAAAAGCACATCAAGATGACATTGAGACACTAAAGCCTGTGTTTCTAGATATAACTTTAAACCTGTTCAGAAATTCACAGCAAAATGCTGAAAGAAGTAAAGGCATATTTTATTGTCAAGAGGTAAATAGGTTTACCATGATAATTTCATTCTCCAAAGGCTTATTAAAAACTGAGGTTCTATTCTTTTAAAAAAGGCTTATGAATTTCTAAGAGAAAATCTTCCTTCCCAAAAGCTTAACAATTTTAACTTGTGCAGATCTCTAGATGGCCTTCCTGGATTTATTAAAGTTTTCTGCGTGGAAAATTTTACTGATATTAAGCAGAAGCATATGATATTCACTTTATTATTTGAGGAGAAGTCAATTAGTAACAAATACTGTTCAATGGCAAATGATATTGGGGATATGTAGATTACGGTAATAATGCTAATGATAAAAATTCAGATATAGCTTCTGAAACTCTAATATTTATGTTTGTTTCATAGCTGGAAAATCCCCATAGGTTATTTTTTTAACAGTTGGTTTATATGGCTCAAAATATATTTTTATTTACAAATTCCGCCAGGACCATATTTAATTTTTTTTTAACCTATAAGAGCAAAAGAGGGAAACTATAATAACCTAATGAACTTTAGTTCCAAAGTGCACACATGCAGTTAATAATTAACCGGCTGATAATTAATAAGAAAAATGGCAATTGTTTAACTTTCAATGAAATTAAAATCATTGGCAGCAATAATGAAATGTCCAGTGACATTTTAGGTGTTTTTCACATATGGATAATATCAAGCAATCACAGTAAAGCAATGATGGTCATTCTGTCTCTTTTCTCTGAAATTCAAAAATGTTATTATAAGCTGTCTTTATGGCAAAAAAAAATATGAAAAATTTCTTGCATAGAATGTAAATTAGCATTAATTGACTCTCACCTAATGCAGTCTTCTGTGTGTGCACTTATTTAACACTTACAAAGACTATTTTTTTCTTTAAGAAACAACTTTTGAGCCCTATTACGAAAAACTAATGAATGAAATAGTCCATATTACATATCAAACGAAAAATCATTTAATTCTGGAAAAAAAATGGTAGGGAAGCATAAAAAGCATGTTGCAGGTTCTTTCGTAGGGATTTTTGGAAACTGATTAATCAGCTTCCGTCACTTTAAAGGTTAATATTAAAAATTGAGGTTTTTTCGCCTTTCTCACAGTATATGTGTGCAATTGCAAAAATTACTGAACAATGTCTTCCAGGAGAAAACTTTATATTCTCAACAACAACCATTTCATACCTAATTAAAAAATTCAGGTTAATGTCCTACATAGGCTTCAATGCATGTTGGTGCTCCTATCACTAGATAGTCATATCAGTAATAGGGAATTGGATGTGGAATTTGACAATCATGCTTATAATACGAAAAAGAAATGTTACAAAAGAATATGCTAAAATTAGACTTCACCATTTAGAGATACAAATGACAGAAAAAATAAAAGTCATCATATTAGAGCAAACATTTAAATTTGCATAAAACACAGTAACAAAAATATACTTTGCAGTAACTTCATTTCTTATATTATGTGTGTGATATGAATTTCCTACTGCCTAGGCTGAAATGAAAATAGTTTGCATTTTTTTTTTCTTTTTTTATAGCATGAAATTTTAATTATGTCATTTGTGTGTGTGTGTGACCTTGGTTTTCCTTCTACCTTAGCTGATATAAAAGTTTACAATATTTGTATTTTATTGCATGAAATTTCAATCATGTCATTTGTGTGGGGGGAGAGAGGGCTTTCCTTTCCTTCCGCCTTAGTTGAAATGAGAGAAAGTGTAAATTATTCTTTTACATATATATAGCATGCAATTTCAATTATGTCATTTGTGTGTGTGACCTTGGATTTTCTTCTGCCTTAGCTGATATAAAATTTTAGAATATTTGGTTCATCAAAATAGCCAGTAAAACGTAAAAAGGCAAAAACAGCGGATAAAACAGAGTCATTGGATAAAAGATGTCGGAGTGTAAGGGGCTCGGATGTAAAATCATGAAAGTTAAAATACAAGTGGCATTCAAGGTGTGCAGTGCATTCAATTAAAATATGTTTAAACGTTAAAATGGTGTTACAAAACTCGCACTTAACTTCATGTTCCGCCCGAAGAAGAAAGGAGTGAGTCATAAACCAATGACCTAAGTGGAGCCGAGCAAGTACAACTTCCCCCTTGCTATTCCTGCGAAAACAAGACTGCTACAGTTTGACAATGGGCTTGATCTCAAAAAGCTTGTTACCAACCTGTTCAGACCAAGATCTCTGTCAATGTGTCCGGAGCTCGATGGAAAAACGCTGCCTGAAGTAAGGAACCGGCAGTGAAGAGTCGGATAGGGACATAGCTGACTTGGCAGCAGCATCTGCCAAGTCATTGTCCCTGATCCTGAAATGACTGGGCACCCAACAGAAGAGAACGGTGGTAGTGGCTGCCAGACAATGAAGCTGTGGCGGATCTTGGAAAGAACAGGGTGAGGCCGATGCCTCACCAAGATCAAAACCTGTAGCGAATTGGTGTAGAGGACATACTGACGATGACACTTAGCTCCTATGTGGTCCAAGACAAGGCTGATAGCATGCAACTCTACAGTGAAGATGGAACACTGCTGAGGTATCTGGAGTGCAATGATTACATCACAGCAGACCATGGCTGATCCCACTGATGTGCAGGACTTTGAGCCATCCGTGAAGACAGGCAAAAAGTTGGGGTGCGCAGAACGATGGTTGGCAAAGCGTTGTCGATATGCACAGTTGGGTGTAAAGGCCTTCCTACACGCAATTGGGTGTAAAGGCCTTCCTACTCACAGTTGGGTGTAAAGGTCTTCCTCGTCCTGCAAAGAGAGAAATCACAGGAAGGGGAAACAGCGAGCCAAGGTGGAAGTGGCTCAGCTGTGGATTGTGAGATGCTATCAATATTGATGTTAATGTCTCTCAGATAACCTTGGACTCGCAAACCGAAAGGACGAATGGCAGTCGGCCGATTCTGATAGAACATTTCCCACTTGGGACTGAAAACATAGTTCCAAGTGGGATGGCCAGGCAGGGATACCAATTTTGCTGCATACTGCCAGGATAACTGCTGACAGCAAATGGATAAAGATGGTTTGTTAGTCTCAACGTACAGACACTGGACCGGTGTAGTGCAAAAGGCTCTCGTGCAAACACAGAGGGCCTGATGGTGTAGAGGGTCTAGTACGTTCACCACTAAATCGCAAGCAGAGTCGAACATCTGGGATCCATAGTCCAGTTTCAACCAGACAACTTCACAGTAAAGGCAGACCAATGACCATCGGTCCACTCCCCAAAAGAGGGAGGAGAGGACCTTAAGGATGTTCAAAGCCCATGTGCACTTTGACCTGAGATGTCCAATATGAGGTAAGGTCAATTTCCTGTTGAAGATGACACCGAGAAACTTGGTTTCCACCACAATTGGAATGATGTTACCCCCCAATTCGTGGCATATCAGATGGTCAAGAGTTTTTTTTTTAGCGAGCAGTAGCTTTCTGTCCAGATGAAGAGTATGCTTATGGTAAAAGTGCACACAAGCAGTCTTCTGTGGAGAGAACCGAAACACATTGGCTGTTACCCAAACCGAGAGATTGTTCAGGGCAGTTTGCAGTTGTTATTCAATGACTCTCATGCTGGACGATGAACAAAAGATGTTAAAATCGTCAACATAGAAGGCATTGCCTACAGTCACAGGAAGTTGCTGTGTAATAGAATTTATCTTGACAGTGAATAGCATAACACTCAGTACACAGCCTTGTGGCACTGCCTGGTCTTGAGGGAAAGGCCGCGCCAGTGTTACCGACACGAACTCGAAAAGTACGAGAAGACAAAAGGTTTGCGATGAAAATCGGCATCTAAGCTCTCAAACCGAAGCTATAGAGGTCGCAAATACCGAATCTCCACGCCATGTTGTACGCTTTTTCGATGTTGAAGAAAATTGACACCAGGTGCTCTCTATGCAGAAATGAATTTCTGATAGCCAATTCGTGGCATATCAGATGGTCAAGAGTTGCCTGTGAAAGCTACACCAGGTGTTGGAAAGAAGGTTGTGGTGTTCTAAATACCAGATGATACTAGCATTTACCATTCTTTCCAACACCTTGCACATGCAGTTCGTCAACGCAATGGGACGATAATTCAAAGGAATCTTGGGATCTTTGTCTGGCTTGGGGAAGGCCAAGACGATGCCCCCCCCCCACCAGGAGTTCAGAAACTACTCGATGAAAATGCGGTTGAAGAGTGGCAGCAGCCCATTCCTACTCAATGGTGAGAGATGTTGGAGCATTGCATAATGGAACGAGAAGTGTGCAGAGCAAGGCTAAGCTCCTCCGCTGTGAATGGCCTGTTGTAAGGCTCCAAGCCATTCGAGTGGAAGGACAATGAAGAGTGTTCTGCCCTGTTCTGGGCAAGAAACTTGGGGGAGTAGGAAGAAGAGATGGAGGAGAATGACTCCCCCAGAGTGTTGGCAATTGCTTTGGGATCAGCAATTGCCTGTCCATTGTGCTCCAGGATCGATAACGAGTGGGACATGTAGTTCCCACCCATCTTCCAGACTTTATACCACACAACCTTAGAACTGGTTGTGCGGGTGATAGAAGACGTAATTTGATCCAAGATTCCTTCTGGCACTTGCGCCGGACCAAACGAACTTTCGCCCTGGTTCATTTGAAAGTTTCAAGGTCAGATATCTCCGAAACACCTCTCAAGCCTTCTTCCGAGCCTTATGTTCTGTGCTGCAGTCGGGATTCCACCAGTTTTTTGAACCATGGAAACCGAGTCGAGGTCTGAGGAATTGTAGAGCTGGATGATGTAGTCCGTTATCTATGCTACTGCAACATTGACTGGCACCTGGCTGACAGAGTTTTCATTGAGCTCAGACAAGAACTCGAATCCACTCCAGTCAGCCCAATCAAGCCTCCAATGGGATACACATGAAAGGCTGCAAGGCCACCCATGGGTGATGGTGCACATCACAGGGAGGTGATCACTTCCATATGGATTTTCCTCGATCTCCCATGTAAAGAGTGGAAGGATCGACGAGTAGATGAGATCAATGGCAGTGAATGTGCAGGTTGGGGATTTGAAGCATGTATTGACATCGGTGTTCAACAGGGAGAGAAATGGATCCAGGACCTTGTACTTCCCGTTGGTTGCCCTACAGCGGACTGTGTCCATTGAAGTCCTCCATGATGAGGAATTGGGGTGACAGCTGCGAGATGAGGTCATCAAGATCATCCCGTAAAATGCTTCCAGTTGGTAGATAGACAGAACAGTCAATAAAATCCCACAAAGAGGCAGATGGCAACAGCCTATAAATTGGTGGTGAGGGGTACGACCTGGAATGGAGAACAGTAGCTCACGAGGATGACGACACCTCTGCAAGCTGGACCATCTCCATTCCGATGAACAAGAGAGAAGTGCCGGATAGCGAGATTGTTGGCTGTCTGCAAGTATGTCTTCTGCAGGCACATGCAGATGGGTTCTTGTACTCTCAGGAAGATCTTGATGTCGTCAATTATCTTCTGGAATCCATGACAGTTCCATTGTAGGAGTGTGGCCATCTCAGGTCTTAGAAGAATTGGCGGACGACTTTCAGTTTATTTTAACCGTTGCCAGCGACTGTTTTGGAAAAATAGGGCAGTCAGTGTCCATGTCCTCAGAGTTGTCCGAGTGACATGGATCAGAGACTGCCAAACGAGGTGTTAAAATTTTCTTTTTTGGCCCCTAGTGGGAGTCCCTTGGACTTGAGGGGTGTTGCTGTCTGTGGGAAGGAGGGGGCCTTCCAGAGGTAGAAAGCACCTTAGCAGGAATGAAAACCGCAGTTGATGTCACGATGGACACCGATTTTGGCTTCGCCTGCGTAAGGAGGTACTTCGCTGCAGGCGAGAAAGATTCAGCTGGTGGTACGCTGATATCCGTGTGCACTGCCATGGAAGCCATCGCAACGAACACAGGCTTTCTGCTCACCATCCCAGCATAGGAAACCTTGCCAAGCAGAGCAGGTGGTGCAGCAAGCTTTCTCACCTCTGGATAAGAGATGTTGTACAGCATTTTGAGATGCTATACCTCTTTCTCCTCCAGCCACTTTGGACAGTCACAGTACATCGGATGCTCACCACTACAGTTTACACAGCATGCCTTCTCTGCTGTGGGTCAGATTCGAGATGATCCTGACTGCCACAACGAGCACAGGTAGGTTTACCCTGGCATAGCCAAATCTTTGGCATTGATAGAAGTAGGTAGGTGTGGCGTGTTGAAAGTAATGATCAGTACCAGGGTGGGTGCTAATTTTCCCTCACGGAGTTGCAAAAACCAGTGGACTGCTGTTACTCCTTGGGATGGGTTTTCCAAGAGGATTTCCTCCTCAGAAACTTTGAGGACGCCCCAACCGGAGATCACTTCCCAGAAGAAATTGGACATCTTGTGTGGAGTGACAGTGACTGCCACTCCACCAATCACTATAACTTTCGAATGTTTTGAGCATGCAGTCTCCACCTGCAAATCACCAGATCTTAGGTGCTTGATAGATTTTAGTTCTCCCACAAGACTTTTCAAACCCTTGTTGATAAAAACGGGAGACATGTCCCCAAGAACCTGATCACCCGTAGAGTGGATGACCAGAAATCTTGGAGTCGGAGAAACACATGAAGGACGGTGACAATAACAACAAAGACAGGGGCTCATGCCAAGCTCTTTTAGCGATATTCTCAGGTGAATTTTCTTTTTTGGGACTCATAGTTGTTTCTTGGGATTCAATGCCCATTGTCCTCACTCACCACAGAGTCCAACAAGGGTGTGCCCAATGGGGCGCCAGAGCTGCCTAGGCACCATATCCACACAGCCAGCGATCAAGCCCTCACAACTAAACAAAAGAAAAATTAAAAGAGAAATGTGAGAATCTCATCTGAGGTCTCACAAAACAATAAAAATAAAGAAAAGTGAGAATGACCTCGTTCTCATAAATTAAAGAAAACTACAAAAGGGACAAATCTGTGGGGAAACTCGCAAATCGTTGCCCAGACATGGGCAAGGTTACTCACTGCTCTGCAGGGTTGACCTTAGCAGAATCTGCCCACCAGCAGATTGATCCCGAAGGGGCCACCCCAGGACCTCCATTTACCTGAAGTAGAGGCCAAAGCAGTATATAGCAGCGGTCCCAGAATTCGCTTCCCAGTCCTACGATGGATGGGCTCCCCAATGGCAAGATAGTCAAAGGGGGGGACTCCCCAGTCATGAGCTGAAGAGAGAAGACCAGCAACTGCCAAGCAACTGCCAGAGACCTCCTTTCCAGGGACACGGCAAACACGTGAGCGAGCTTTCAGGACCCTGTGAAGGTACACGAGCCAGTGGAACTTTCACAGGAGCAGTGGAACCTTCACACCGCATATGGGAGCTCACACTGAGGGGCCCATTCGAGATTTTGGCATGATAGCTTCTATCTTCTGGGAAGTCATGGTTTGGTTACTCATTGACCTTTCTGGATATTTTTTGTTCATTTGGAGTGGAGAACATATTTTCTTAAGTTAGTTTCTAGGTTCTTTTGAGAACTTCAGGCAATTTTTGATGAGGGGGGGGGGGATCTTTCGGAAGCGGCTGAAACTTTCCACCCCCTTTGCAGTTTTGTTGGATTCTTTCAGAAATTCTTCTTTTTTTTTCCACCTTTTCCTCTTGCTCTGGCTGTTTTGTTGAAAGCTACTACATTGGTGAGGGATCTTTGCTTGAGAGCTTAGAACAGTTATCAACGAAGTGTACAAGCATTATATGTTTTCGACATAAATTTGTAATTCCTAGGTACGTGATGGCATCAGTGAAACCTAATATAAACACGAAGTTCGGAATTTCTTTTTGTTGAATTCAACGTTAACTATTCTGCTGCCTGTTAAGATATTTTTAAATTTCTCTTTTCTATATTTTTCGCTTTCAGTGTCGACCACATTTCCTTATGCCATGTTCGTTAGATATTTTTTTTCGTTCGTGATGAAAAACTGTAGTTCAGCAGTTTGAATTATCTTTATGGGTGATCCAATATTTTGGAATTGAAACTTTTATTACATTGAGTGATAATGTACTTGAGTTTATTTCAGAAAGAAAGAACTGCGGGAATATCCTTAACCAATACCCTACTAGTCCTAATAGAAAGGATTAAAGAGAGTTTAATAAACGTGTAAAGGATCAGTTACCTGCTGATTTGGCTTGATGCACTGGCCGACAGAGCCGAGGAAGCAATCAGACAGCACAACAGCAGAGAGCTGTACCATATTGTTAGCATTTTGTGTGGAAGAAAACGGAGAGGTATTGAAGGATAAACAAGGTAAGGTTATAGAAGGTGAGGATTCTGTCATGGCTAGGTGGGCTGAGTATTTCAGTGATGTTCTAAACAATGTGGTTAGTTATACTCCCATTGTTTGTAATTATGATAGATGCATTGGTGGCTTTAATGTTGGCCCTATAACACAATCTGAAGTTATTTTGGCTGTTTCTAAACTTAAACTTCATAAATCCCCATGTGTTGATGAAATTACTACAGAAATGCTTAGAGCTGGGAATGTTTCAGTTACCACTTGGATGACTGAAATTCTGAATATCTTTTATGATAAAGGCATGGTTCCTAAGGATTTTACCAGAGCTATTGTCTATATTTTCAAAAAAGGTGATCGCAGTTCTTGTGATAACTATAGGGGTATCAGCCTACTCTCTGTTCCAGGTAAAGTTCTTTCCATGATTGTGCTTAATAGAATTAAGAATCTGGTTGACAATCAATTGCGTGATGAGCAATGTGGATTAAGAAGTGGTAGGGGATGTGTGGATCAGATATTTTCACTTAGGTAGATTCTTGAGAAATGTTTAGAGTTTGAGAAACCTTTGGTTGCTAGCTTTGTTGATTTCAAAACGGCTTCTGACTCTGTTGATCGACATAATTTGTGGTTGAATGCGAGATGGTATGGCATACAAGACAATTTAGTTAACATAATAAAAGCTCTCTATAATAACACTGAGTCGTGTGTGAGAGTTGGTAAGTCTTGTAGCAATTGGTTAACATTATTTCTGGTGTTTAACAAGGGTGCATTTTGTCTCCTTTTCTCTTTAGTTTGGTTATTGATTATGTTATGCGAAATTCTCCGCAAGGGAAAGATTTTGGCCTGAAATGGTCTGGAGATACCAAATTTCCTGATTTAGATTATGCAGATGATTTGGCCTTGTTAGCTAATCATGCTAATGAGACGAATTTTTTTCATTAGGGCTGTTGATGAGACTGCTAATAGAGTTGGAAAATTGAGTGAATAGAGTGATGAAAATTGGTCAGGAAGTTGGTGCTTCAGTCGCTCTGAATGGTTGCAACCTTGAGCAAGTGTCACAATTTAATTATCTTGGAAGTTATGTAACAGATGGGTCGAGAAGCAGCCTGTTCGGGTTCCGCAACAGCCTGCTTCTCGACTGCCTGGAGATCTACCGACCCTCCAGAGTCAAGGTCAGCCTTTGTGGCTCAATCGTTTCTCCCCCGTACTGGGGGAAGTACTAACTTGTTCTACTAAGTTATACAGATATCCTGAGGCTTAGCGTACTGCTCTGCCAAAGGAAGTTTACCCCTAAAATGTTCAATGAAGAGATACGGTGATGTGCTGTATGAGAGAAACTGGCTAATAGTGATTGCGTCTGGGACTTTTAAGAATCTATGGAGTGTGTGCAGAAATAAGCGTATACACCTAAAGACTAAAATTCGACTCTATAATAATTTGGTTCTTTCTAGGGTTGGTTATGTTAACGAAAATTGGACACTTTGTAAAGAAGATAACAGGAAACTTGATGCTTTTGATTCTAGATGCTTACGCAGTATCTTGGGCATTAGGTGGTTCAACTTTGTAACTAATGATGAGGTTAGGCAAAGGAGTTTGCAACCTCTTTTAAGCAGCATATTGTGCAGAGAGAGACTCTGTTGGTTTGGCCATGTTGCCCATATGGATAATTATAGATTGGCGAATAGGGTTATGAACAGTGTGCCTAAAGGCTTCAGAAAGTGGGGAAGACCTAGGATGCGGTGGGCAGACAATGTCAAACAGGATCTTGTTAGAATTGCTGTACAGTGGAGAGATGCAGCAGATATAGCTGAGGACAGATATGCTTCGAGAACTAAATTGGGTGGTCTGATAGAACCTTCGTAGCCCATGGCTGCTTGAGGATGATGATACATTAATATAAATTTTATTACTTTCCTTTTAATTTCCATTGGTTATGATTTCTTTCCTTATGATTCTGTGTGTTATTTGTCTTCAGCAAAAGTCGTTTCATGAACAATACATTTTCGTGTTGAAGGATCCTCGATATGTTTAAACAACATTAAAAAATAATTTATTCCTCAAGTTGATATTTTGAAGAAATATGCTAATTTTTATAATTATTAATTACAGTAGCTGTTATTGTTAATCACGATTTAAATGTAATTCATATTTTTAAAAAATTCCATGTACTCTTCGGAATCAACTTACGATTACTATAAAAGGGCAGCACTTTTAATCTTGCACACTAGTGACTGTAAGCTTCTCAGCGACCCTGATTATAGGTAAAACAGAAAATAATCAAAATATTTTGAGAATAAAGTAACCTACGAGTACTAACACTATAATTCATCGAGGCTACATTCAATCACTATACATACTGTGAAAAATATACTGCGATACATTTCACGCACATTGATAAGTTTAACGTTTTCGTTTAACTTTGCGTTTTAAAGAACAAATTAATGACCTTAAGTGGGTACCTAGTGTAATGCACTACATTCGTATAATTAGATGCATTAAAAAGTTTTGAAAATATAACAGAAATATACGAAAAAATTCAGAAAATTTGAAAGTTATTCAAATACATATTTATTTTTTTAAACAATCTGCCGAGCTCTTTCTGAAAAGAGCAGAAGTTGTGAAATCTAGGGTGTCTGATAACAGTACAGATGACGTTTACATAACGAAATTATGCCAATGTGATAATTTAATATTTCTCGTCGATCAGAATGTTCCTATGAGTTCCAGCTCTAATATGCATGACATTGAAAGGGAAGTAAAAACAGAAGCTAATAGTTATTTATTGATTTAAAAGGGTTGTATTTAGGTATCTCAAAATAGAACTCGGGTTTTCTATTACAGCTTTAGACAGGAGAATGGCAAAAAAGGAAATATCGTTCTAAAAATTGTATTTCCGGTTTTATTAAAGATAGGGACTTGATTTTCGAATGCAATACAGTATTACCCAAGGAAACTCCGTACGAAAAATTTGGGACTGATCAGACAATTTTCTGAAAAGTTCTGGTATCTGAATTCTTTGCTAAAAGTTCATAAATTAAACTGTAAAATCAGTACCGCAGATACCAAACGACTAGGTTCATTGTTGACGCTGCCAACGAGAGAGACAATCAAGGAGAAAAGGGTTGGGTTGTTTTACCCCTGGGCGACACTTTTTTGCACACCATGGGCAAAATGGCCAGGTCACATGGACCCGAAGGTTAGGGGAGGGGACCTACTGGAATAGCTGTTGCGAGACAGATGGTAGCCTCCCGTCAAGGCCATCCAGCGTGTTCTTTAACGTGCACAGGGCATGGCTCTCCCACATACGGGGCCACTGCTTAACGTCCCATTCGCCGGCCTTTCCAAGCCCATCAATGTCCCCTACTGACCATGGGCAGGGTGGGGAATTTTGCGGAGATAAATCTCCATGCTGACCCAGCTGGGACTCGAACCTGAGAACTACAGATTTTTAGCCTGGCGCGCTACCGACTGAGCCACCCCTCAAGGAGAAAAGAAAACAGCGGAGAAGCCCTAAACGAGTTTCGACGTAACAACAGGTGAAGCATAGGACAGCCATATGTTTATGCCCATAAACACTGTGCCATGTACATGTCACATATCATTAGTTTTTTTTTACTTTATATGAGGTAAAAATACTCTAGTTCAAATAATATTAACTAATTATGATCATGGTCAAATTAAATAATACGTAAAAAATGATACAGATATATAAAATACGCTTAGAAAGCATAAAATATTTCATTGCAAAGAAAAACGAAACATTTGAAAGTTAGAGGATTTAAAAAAATTCCATCGCATAAAATATTGGATAGATTAGAAAGAACTTAATTAACAAAGTTATTTTCTTATTTAATTCAGGTTATTTTATAATGATTCTATGCTTATTGCTTGGCCAGATATCAAATATCATGTTGCCCTCAGTTATGCTGCGAATGCCGAATAGCGCCGGCTTCCACTACACTGATGGCCATTAAAAGTGCAACACCAGGAAAGACAAGAGATATCAAAGCCATATTTAGTGAATACATAGCTTATGTTACAAGGATCAAATGATTATAAATACAACTCAGTTAGACTAGTGGAATACAAAGAAATCAGTATCTTGTGTAGCCACCATGAGCGGCAATAACCGCTGCTACATGATCCGGCATTGAGAGGACACACGTCTATGTTTGTGGAGAATGTCAGTTCATGCAGTTTCAATACGTAGCCAAAGTTTATCTGTTGTAGCAGCTGCTGGTGTGCTAGTCGTTTTGAGATCATAAACCAGACATGTTCAATTGGGGACAGATCAGGTGAACGTGCAGCTAAGGCAGAAGTGTCGAATGGTGGCTATCCAAGAATTGTTCGACGATGCATGCCACACGTGGCCGGTCATTGTCCTGTTGGCAAATGGCACCAGAGAACCCCTGAAAATATGGTACGGCCACAGGTTCCAACACCTCAGTGATGTAATGGAGACTGTTCAAAGTACCAGTAATGTGTACGAGGCACGGGCATGAGTGGAGTCCAATGGCTTGGGTTGTTTTATCTCTGAGTGGCACTTTTTTGCACACCATGGGATAAATGGCCAGGTCACATGGACCCCGAAGGCTCAGAGAAGGTTGGGGGAGGAACCCACTAGAACAGCTGTTGGGAGACAGATGGTAGCCTCCCATCAAGGCCATCCAGTGTGTTCTTTAATGTGCACAGGGTATGTCTCTCCCGCATACGGAACCACGACTTTATGTTCCATCCGACAGAGGGCGACCTTTCCAAGCCCATCGGTGTCCCCCACTGACCATGGGCAGGGTGGGGAATTTTGTGGAGATAAATCTCAACGCTTATCCAGCTGGGACTCGAACCTGGGAACTACAGATTACGAGCCTGGTGCGCTACCGACTGAGCCAATCCCACCCAAGAGTCCAATGGCACCCCATACCACAACACCAGGTGCTGGACGTCTAGGGCACTGCATCATGTGTCTCACTGAGCCGTTCGCCATGTACCGTCAGATACAGATTCATCCATCATGGTGCTGCATACTGAAGTGGGATTCATCTGAAAAGACGATGGGATGCCATTCACACATTCATGTGCAACGTTCTTGGTACCATTGCAGTTGCATACGCCTGTGTAGTAGCAAAGATGTCTCGATGCTGCGGACGAAGTCAAACCGTATGTGCAGACAATGGTTGATGTACAACACCCTAACTGTTGAGCTAAGGTGTTTGATGTGGCTGTACGATCATTCATAGCAATGCGCATATCTGTCCTCTCGTTCGTTTGACAGGGTCGTTGAGATCCCTCACGTCGATAAGTTCGTTTCTCCTCTACCAACTGACGCCATATTCTCATCACTGTAGCAGCATTCCATCCAACACAAGCTCAATCCGCTTTTCCAAAATCCCACAATTCTCCCTTGATCAAAGTCGGAGAGCTGGTCGTATGGGACATACTTGATCCTTTAGTGCGCAAGAGCCACTAGCAAACACAATTCCAGCGCTTTACACCGGCTCTTTGTAATCTCCTCTTATACCACTTCCAGAGGGTGTTACTCATGATGTGCTGCACTTTAAATCATTCACATGTTCTCCCATGGGCTACCCATCTCGCATATTTCTGGACAATCTGACGAGTTCTTCCTGTAACGCGAGTATCGATCACAGACTTCACAGAAGCCAAAATCGGTCTCCCTGAGCCCAAAGTGCACATTAGACTTGAATGTTTTTATATGTAAAAATAGACTAATTATATTTGAGTAGCATAAAATATTTCATTGCAAAGAAAAACGAAACATTTGAAAGTTAGAGGATTTAAAAAAATTCCATCGCATAAAATGTTGGATAGATTAGAAAGAACTTAATTAACGAAGTTATTTTCTTATTTAATTCAGGTTATTTTATAATGATTCTAAGCTTATTGCTTGGCCAGATATCAAATATCATGTTGCCCTCAGTTATGCTGCGAATGCCGAATAGCGCCGGCTTCCACTACACTGATGGCTATTAAAAGTGCAACACCAGGAAAGACAAGAGATATCAAAGCCATATTTAGTGAATACATAGCTTATGTTACAAGGATCAAATGATTATAAATACAACTCAGTTAGACTAGTGGAATACAAAGAAATCAGTATCTTGTGTAGCCACCATGAGCGGCAATAACCGCTGCTACATGATCCGGCATTGAGAGGACACACGTCTATGTTTGTGGAGAATGTCAGTTCATGTAGTTTCAATACGTAGCCAAAGTTTATCTGTTGTAGCAGCTACTGGTGTGCTAGTCGTTTTGAGATCATAAACCAGACGTGTTCAATTGGGGACAGATCAGGTGAACGTGCAGCTAAGGCAGAAGTGTCGAATGGTGGCTATCCAAGAATTGTTCGACGATGCATGCCACACGTGGCCGGTCATTGTCCTGTTGGCAAATGGCACCAGAGAACCCCTGAAAATATGGTACGGCCACAGGTTCCAACACCTCAGTGATGTAATGGAGACTGTTCAAAGTACCAGTAATGTGTACGAGGCGCGGGCATGAGTGGAATCCAATGGCTTGGGTTGTTTTATCTCTGAGTGGCACTTTTTTGCACACCATGGGATAAATGGCCAGGTCACATGGACCCCGAAGGCTCAGAGAAGGTTGGGGGAGGAACCCACTAGAACAGCTGTTGGGAGACAGATGGTAGCCTCCCGTCAAGGCCATCCAGTGTGTTCTTTAATGTGCACAGGGTATGGCTCTCCCGCATACGGAACCACAACTTTATGTTCCATCCGACAGAGGGTGACCTTTCCAAGCCCATCGGTGTCCCCCACTGACCATGGGCAGGGTGGGGAATTTTGCGGAGATAAATCTCAACGCTTATCCAGCTGGGACTCGAACCTGGGAACTACAGATTACGAGCCTGGTGCGCTACCAACTGAGCCAATCCCACCCAAGAGTCCAATGGCACCCCATACCACAACACCAGGTGCTGGACGTCTAGGGCACTGCATCATGTGTCTCACTGAGCCGTTCGCCATGTACCGTCAGATACAGATTCATCCATCATGGTGCTGCATACTGAAGTGGGATTCATCTGAAAAGACGATGGGATGCCATTCACACATTCATGTGCAACGTTCTTGGTACCATTGCAGTTGCATACGCCTGTGTAGTAGCAAAGATGTCTCGATGCTGCGGACGAAGTCAAACCGTATGTGCAGACACTGGTTGATGTACAACACCCTAACTGTTGAGCTAAGGTGTTTGATGTGGCTGTACGATCATTCATAGCAATGCGCATATCTGTCCTCTCGTTCGTTTGACAGGGTCGTTGAGATCCCTCACGTCGATAAGTTCGTTTCTCCTCTACCAACTGATGCCATATTCTCATCACTGTAGCAGCATTCCATCCAACACGAGCTCAATCCGCCTTTCCAAAATCCCACAATTCTCCCTCGATCAAAGTCGGAAACCTGGTCGTATGGGACATACTTGATCCTTTAGTGCGCAAGAGCCGCTAGCAAACACAATTCCAGCGCTTTACACCGGCTCTTTGTAATCTCCTCTTATACCACTTCCAGAGGGTGTTACTCATGATGTGCTGCACTTTAAATCATTCACATGTTCTCCCATGGGCTACCCATCTCGCATATTTCTGGACAATCTGACGAGTTCTTCCTGTAACGCGAGTATCGATCACAGACTTCACAGAAGCCAAAATCGGCCTCCCCGAGCTCAAAGTGCACATTAGACTTGAATGTTTTTATATGTAAAAATAGACTAATTATATTTGAGTAAAATGTAAAATTTTAATGGTATTCTTACAAATACTAGTCTTAATTGCCAAAAAATGAAATATTTTTAACGAAGAATTTTTTTTTATATAACTTTGACGCAATCTTATTCGATGTAGTCTTGGTTTCGGGCTACCGGTACCTTTTATTTCACGTGCCGCAGTACGCCGAAACCCAATCCTACCGTGCCGCATGATGGGCTGAATTACTTACGGTGACACGAACGCGATAATTCATACTTAGACCGGCCTAAGCTTCCTTTATTGAAATATCATGATCGCTGAAATGCGAACTAATGTAAACTACACGATTCTTTACTTTTCATAGTGTTAAAGTTAAACTTAGCAACACTGATGATTTCACAGTTATGAGTTAACGTGTATAAATGATCAGATTATTTTAAATGAATGAAACAGATATTCCTTGTATCTTTCTGGACGATCTGCAGATGGATTTGTTAGACACACGATTAACTATTCTTAGAAAATCTAATTTCCTTACTGCACAAATTGAATAGAAACTCGTTGGCGAGGCTTTGGTGACAGGCACAAACAGATGGCCGTCGACCATGTGAAAATGCTTCACGAATTCGTTCAAAGGGCGCCTCCTATACTCCTTGCACACAACTTAATATATAAAGAAGAAAGTTTGTGTGCCTGTCCGCTTATGCACTCAGCCCCTAGAAAAGCTACAGACACCAAAATTTGCATGAATGTTCCGTTCACCCAGGGAAAGAATACAGACTATGTGTGAATTCGCTAGGGGTCAACATTACATTATATAAAGGCAAGTCCCAGATGCTCAGCGCAACATAAAGCTGCACTACATCTATAGGGAGAATGCCATGAACACCACTACCTACGCCGGGGCAAGACAGTGCCACAAGGACGCAGCTCATCCACGGCTACCTATAGCGAACAATCCTATAGAATGAAGGTTCATCCATCGGTCAAAACCTAAATTTAATCTGTTCCCCGGTTAGCCACAAAAATGGTACATAAAACCAAGCTGACTCAGCTCCCGGGGTGGAGATTCTTAGTCTGGCTTTTCCATCGATAGGCCTGTCGACCGACGATCTTTTCCAGTCGCAAGCCTTCAACTTCATCCTCTCCATAGTCCCACGCACCCGCTGCCCCCCAGTAGTCTGTACCCCAACTTCACTGATGCTGCACCGATGCCCTCCAACACCAGTCCGCAGTACTCTCAGCCACAGCCCCTCCATCAGGGCTGTGAACCTAAAGTGTCCCTGAGCAAGCGAAAAGCCCACTAGACTAGCCCACTCAAACCAGTCTGCAGACCCTCACAAACCCTGCCACCGAAGCCCCCCACCACCACGTCAAGGTGGGCCCCTATTCCAGGGGGGGGAGGGGTCAACAATAAAATTTGGGTGGGAGAGTTTGAATTTCTCAAAATCCCCAGACTAAACATTAATTGTTGAAAGTTATTCAAAATAACTGTTGCCACTAATAAATTTGATATACATGAAATTAACTAATATCTTATTTACAGTGATTTAGCATTAACAGTTGAAAGTTATTCAAAATAAACTGTTGCCACCATTAAATTCGAAGTAATGAATGTATCAAATTAATTCATACGGTACACCAGGTTCAACGCCTTGCGTGGGCTAAAGAATATCAAAACTAAACTATCGGAAATTGGCAACGGATAGCATGGAGTGAGGAATCCCAATTTAAACTTCGTCACACCAATGGGAGACTGAGGTTATGGCGCCAACCCCATGGGTCCTGCATGTCAGGTTGGAACAGTGCAAGTTGGTGGTGGCCTGGGGTGTTTTCAGTTGGATGACTGTGGTACCTTTGGTACGTGTACCGACTCTCAATACATCCCGGTACGTAGAACTCGTAACTGACCATTTATACCCATCCCAATGGAGATGGTGTCTACCAGCAAGGCAACTGTTCATTTCACAGGTCCGGTTTGGCTACTGCATGGTTACAGGAGCATTCTGCTGACTTTGAAAAAATGAATTAGCCACCTAGAAGCCCAGATTTAAATCCCATCGAAAATCTTTTGAGATACCGGTGAGCAAAGTGTTCAGGCTCATGTACCATCAGCGACGATCCCGAGAGAATTGTGGACAGCTCTGGAGGACGCATGGGTCGCCACACCTGTGGAACATTCATGCAAGCTTGTGGAGTCCTTGCCTCATTGTGTGGCGGCCGTAATCAGGGCCAGAAGGGGTCCAACACGTTACAAGGTTGCTACCTCTAATTCAATGGCACTTCAGTGTATATTTTAGAAAGTTTGCGACCCGAGCAATGCCGGGTAAATCTGCTAGTGTCTTATAAAATATGGTATTTGCTATACTAGTTTTACAAAAAAGTTATTTCCCCTTTTTCATCTGTTCGTATCTAGGCACTTGGCTTAATTTTGTTTTAAGAAATAAACTTTATGGTTTATAGATAAAAATAATATATTGCGATTTGCATTATCTGATTCATCCATTGATTGAAATTGTTATTAGTGGATATATTCAAGTCACAAAACTGCAAACTTCATTCTCTTTGAGAGCATTCGATATCGCGGAAGTATTTTGTGTTCTTAATAATTAGGTAGATGGCATTGCAAAGTAAAAAACGGACTAGAATCCATATATTCAGGGAATAAGATTTCAAGTAATGCAGGTAAGAGTGCAAGTTGAGAAATTAATCTCCCATTTGTAAGTTTTACAGGAAGTTATTTTAGAATGAAATTTATTCTCTTGTGTTGTAATAAACATTTCGTTAACTGTTTACCTGCTCACTGTATATCCGAGAGATTTTAATGTATAAAACTTTAGTTTTTCTTAAGTTGTGGATTACATATTAATTTATAAGGTACATTTGGTGTTTGATATGCAACGTAAAACTAGGCTTGCCGTAATTTTCATTTTTCGATTTCTTATTTTTGTAGGTACAAACTATGGCAATTGCAAAAAAGCCAAACGAGTTTTACAATTTCACCCAATTTGCTTTTCATAGTTCGTTTTCAAAAATAGAGTTCTGTTTTTGTAAATTTCAGTTTTTCATGAGCCGCATAATATATTTCTTACCCCGTAGCAGAGTCAAAGAAGGTCTAACGAGAAGGCTGGCTTTGCAGAAGCGTGAGTGGCGCCGTTCTGCGGAATTTTACCGAAGTTGAACGTGGCAAATTGATGTGCAGGCACTAAAACAACTGTAAGGGGCGATCTGCGCATGCGCAGTGTAATCATTTTAGCCCACTGCAACTATGGTTTGTCTAATTATTGATATATATATTGCGATTTAACCAGTGTTTCTCAATGTCTAACCAAAGAAGGTCTAAGGAGAAGGCTAGCTTCGCACAAGCGTAAGTGGCGCCGTTCTGCGGAATTTTACCGAAGCTGAATGTGGCAAATTGATGTGCAGGTACAAAAACAACTGTAAGGGGCGATCTGCGCATTCGCAGTGCAATCATTTTAACCCAATGCAGCTATGGCTTGTCTTACTA
The DNA here is from genome assembly GCA_038380435.1 of Ryuthela nishihirai. Taxonomy (NCBI): domain Eukaryota; kingdom Metazoa; phylum Arthropoda; class Arachnida; order Araneae; family Heptathelidae; genus Ryuthela; species Ryuthela nishihirai. The sequence goes on from JAWZYU010000017.1 coordinate 11,703,164, forward strand.
TTGGTATGTATATTGCGATTTAACAGTATTTCCAAATGTCTAACAGCCATGGCTGTTTGGCCCAGTGGTAGCTGACCCTAAAGTTATTCAATGTGTTTTATCTCGTTCAGGAGTACATTTTACGATACCTGGAAAAACCGTTGTATGTTTGAGTAAATTTGCAGAATTTTTAAAATTAATATGTAAATTAATACATTTAATCATCTTGCGAACATGTAAGTCAATGTATGTTGCAGTTTTGTGTTCTCTGGAGCATATCGATGTAAATAGGTGTCTGAAGTTTGTTCTAATAGTAAATTTGTTTATTGTTGATACGAGAAGCGCCTGCTGCCATCCATTGACAATTTATACAACTAAAAAACTCGATATGACTTTTATTGAAAATATCTAAAATTCTATAAAATATAATTAAACAAAACATGTTATCTTGTATAGAGCCATAAATTTCAATTTATTATAATATATTAAATATTGTAGAATATTCAAAATATTAAAGTTCTTTTCTTGAGCATAGCTACTACCTGTTTTACAAAATGGGATTTTATTAAAGAAAATAATTTCAACTAATCCTTGTAAAAAGAAAATTACGATGGTAAATTTTAAGAAATTAACACTTTGAACAGAGCTAAAGTGAATGCAAAATTAGTGACGTGGTGTAAGCCATTGAAAATCTTGCTGGGCGGTGGAAAAATAACGCAAGGAACTGGCTCCTCTCCCTGGCTAGGTGGGTTCACTGCAATGCACGAATTTGCTATATTTAGAGGGCGCTGCAATCGAAAAGTTTACATTAAGCCTATGAAAGCTAGCTCTATTCTCCCTTAGACACTCCTTGGTCTAACAGCCATAGCTGTTTGACACAGTGGTAGCTGACCCTAAAGTTATTCAATGAGTGTTTTATTCCGTTCAGTAGTACATTTTACGATACCTGGAAAAGCCGTTGTAAGTTTGAGTAATTTTGCAAAATTTTTAAAATTAATATGTAAATTAATTCATTTAATCATCTTGCGAATATATATAAGTCAATGTATTTTGCAGGTTTGTATTCCCTGGAGCATATCGATGTACATTGGCTTCTACACCTCGCTCTAACAGTGTAATTCTTTTTTTATGGTTGATACCGGAAGTGCCTGCTGCCATCTGTTGAACATTTATACAAGTAAAAAACTCGATATGATATTTATTGAAAATATCAGCAATTGTATAAAATATAATTATATGGATCATGTTATCGTGCATTGACACATAAATCTCAATTTATTATAATATACTAAATGCTGTAGGTTGTTCAAAATATTAAAAGTTTGTTCTTTAGTAGAGCTACTACCAGTTTTACAAAATTGGATTTTATTAAAGAAAATGATTACATTACTTCTTGATATTTTCTATCTAAACGAAAAGAAAATTATGAGTGTACCTCATGAAGAAAATGAAATTTTTCAGAGACAAAGTGTATGTAAAATTAGTCACGTGGTGTAAGCAATTGAAAACTTTGCTCGGCGGTGGAAAAATAATGCAAGGAACTATCTCCTCTCCCTGGCTAGGTGGCTTCACTGCAATGCACGAATTTGCCATGTTTAGAGGGCGCTGCAATCGAAAAGTTTACATTACGTCTATGGAAGCTAGCTTTCTTCTCCCTTAGACACTCCTTGGCAGAGTTGTTAGCATGATTAGCTATTGATCAAAGAGACATGGTTTCGAGCCCTGGGTAAAGCATGGATGTTTGTGTTATTTTTCTGATGTTCCACCATCGTCCTGTCTGACCTCTGTGGCAAGCAGCTGCTTGAGGGTATTTGTTTTTTAATGAGCCTGACATAGGCACTTACGAGTGTGTTATGAATTTGGGTGATGGCAACTTTGAATATTAAGCCTACCTCATCAGTCTTGAACAATACATTTGCTACCATAGTTACCATTTGGTGTTTAGTTTTTACATTATTTTCCATATACTTCCCAATTTTTATTGCAACTAGAGAAAATGTTACTATTGCTGGACTTTTTAATCATAATGTATGTTTTTTAAAACACGATTTTACAAAAAGTATCCGAGATTTTTTTTCATTGCTTTTGATTGCAATTATTTCCTGTCTCTGTAATATTCAATAAAGTTATACTCACTTCAGCAGCCTTTTACAATGACTATACTCATCATATGCATTCAATGGGTTAATAAGGAACTGATATGTAGTCAGAGTTAAACTCAGAAACAGAAGCACAGAAGAGCATATTGCACAACAATTGTATTTGATAGCCTTGGTTACAGGCTTTCTATCACTACAAATTCAATTATTGTCAAAATATATTATATGGTATTGACATCTGCATTTACATCAAAGGAAATGATACTAAGTGAAATTATAGAATACAAAATTCTGATTTGAGAAGTTACACATAGTAGGGCAAACTACTATTATTAATTATTTCTCTTTGGATGATAAGAAAATATTAATAAGAACTTAATGTGTTATCATTGCCAAGTATATATACACATCCTTTAATGAACTAAATGACATAAATGCAACAGTTTATAAACACAGGTTAAAATGAATTTCAGAAATGAAAATTAGATAAAGTAGAATTATTAAATGGTGCAAATAATGAGTCACTGTCATGCAACTTTTGCAACACCATGAACGTTTGTTAGCTTGAGTAATAATTTCAGTTTATTGGGAGGTAATGTTTGATTGTGTTAATCTGTTTTAAGATGGATGGCTTCAAGTTACCATTGGTAAGAATGGTATCACAGCAAATGATTTTGATAATTGCCACCCAGAAGCTTATTAGGATACATAGCATTATTATTTTTATAACAATGGGCTGGACAAAAAATATTCTGCAACAAATATGTCCGCTTGTATCCAATTGTTTAAGTGGTTAAGTTCTGGAATTATATTGATAGTCTGTGCAGTTCATTTATTGCATGATACTCCATCCACCGAGCATCTACACAGCAACAACCTTTGTACTGTGTTTATTAATATTTACAGACAATGTCAGTAGATGGTAGAATCATTGCTATGATGTGGAATCCACAGCTTGAGCACATACTCGGGCATGAACACGTAGGAATTCTGGCTGGTCAGATGTCTCCAGCTTTCTAGTTTCTTGTTCTTCTTGCTGGAAAGTCAGACCATGAATGAAAAAAAAACTTTAAAGAAAAACCAAAATGAAATATTCATATGCAAACATGTTTTTTCAAAGAAAAGATTCTACCAATATGATTATTTGAATTCTTTAAAAAAAACAGAATAACAGTATTTATGCGAGAGGTCAGACAAAATTCATATGCTATTGTAGTATAAATTATCACAGACAAAAGCTGATAGTTACAAATCTCACAACCACATAAACATTCAGGTGATATAACGGCTAAGACAGATCCTGGGATTATGATTGACATTCGTTGCCTCAGTAGCATTTCTTCTATAAATACAATGGATGGCTGATTCAGTGGCAAAGTGTCCATGGCAGCAATGCTTCAAAAGCGAAAGTATTTTCATAACTTGAATATATTCAATCATCCTATTTATTCATCACTGGGTTTCTTAATTGAAATTTTCATTTCATTATTATTCTTAAACCACAATTTTGAAGAATCAATAGCACAAAAAGTAACCACAACAATTTTATTTACATATATGTATTTTTTTCATTGTTAATATTGTTGTTTCCTTTTTCCAATTTTTTACTTGTTTTTTAACATTGGATTGATTGAATTGATGCAAACTGCTGGATGACACTATTGCATAAATATATAATAAAAATGATAACATATATTTTGCATTTGTTCTTAAAATATTTCAAAATAACGTTATAACAAAATTTAAATTTTGCCATAATGAGAGAAGTTTTTCATTTCGTTTGGCAACACTGGGTAAAACATTGGCCTATAAATGTTAGCTAGGTATACACTGGAAGGAGAGCTGTGTACTAATCCCCTGTGATGATGCACAGAACTGGACAGGGCCAGCACCTCAAGTCTGATCTTGCCTTCTTATAGGACAGGCTTTTAGTACATTTCAAAACAAATATTCCCTTCTGGAATGGAGGAGAGGGCTGCTAGATCAGTGTGGCCTATTGATATCGACTACTAGGTGTTTTTTTTCTAGCGTGCTGAGAAGTGTACAACTTCACAGGGTCCAGATGCTGACCACTTATTCTGACTGAAATTTGTAATAGCTTTGATTATGATTATGGATCCCTGAACTTGCTGCACTGGAAGGCTTCTCTTGAGGGAAAATATATCACTGTGTTTCTTATTTGCATGCAGGTTAACAGCCCTTGGGTGAATAAAAGCATGTAATACCTTATATCAGCTGGTGGATAATCTTGATCAAAGGCCACTGCAGATATTAAACCTCTGTTTTTACAGGCATCACCAAACATATACTGGGAGAAATTACCAATGTAGGTGGCATTAGGGGGTTATTTGATATTGTTAGTTCTTCCTCTTTCAATAAGCATGTTTTTTTAAAAAATCCCACTAATCATTTGTGTTCAAAGGTACTTGAATGTGAGGACTCTGCACAGAGATTATTCTCTTGATGCCCTCACATAAGAATTCCAATGTTATAACCTAGATAGTCAGATACTTAAAAATAATTTTAAATTTCTACTTTTTGGGAGAGAAGAGGGAAAGCATTTTCAAGACATACATAGGTTTGTTCTCAGCAGACAAGCTAGTGATGATCTTCTAGGCTATGACGTATTAATAAAAGATTTCTTACAGCTAAATTTAAAAATAGTGTTAAAGACTTGAATGTTATCTGTTGTTATGCCGCTACTGAGTATTCCAATGAGGATGAGACACTTCAGGATATTTTGAATTATGTTGGGCTGTGATCCAAACACTGTGAAACATCTAACCAACCACATTGCTATGAATCACATGGTATTATATATCATCCAGCACAAATTTTTGCTGATCTCACTATGGTATAGATGCTGTCTATACTACATTTCCTGGCATAATGCTTTAAAGCAGCATGTCTAATTTTCCTAGAATAAAAAGGGATTATAAATTGCAAATAAAGGTAGTGTCAGTGAAAAATTCTTTCAAAGCAGTTCCAATGTGTTTTATTTTATCACTTATTAAATTTAAGTTATTGTTATATTTGTTCATTATTATTGTTTTAGTTATGTTTGTCAACTAGTTTCATTTCATTATTAGTACCAATATAGCGTGAAACCTTTGCCATTTCATAACGACATAGAAAGATATTCTGGACAATGTGTTGCAGAGTTAAGACTTCGTTTAAGAATTCTTGGAGAGATACTTGTTGGAACAAACAGTTAAAAAATAACCGACTTCTTTTAAGAAGTAAATTTCTTTCACAATGATTATTTTGTAGTATGTAACTATCAAAGCACTTTTTTTATTGCATTTCAGTATGATGAATAAACTTTGGCCACCTGCTCAATTTCGTTATAATGACATTTCACTGTACTCTTGCTCTAGATGACTTCAATGCTGAAGTTGGTACTGACTCTGACCTTTAGGCAGGAGTTTAGCCTTGGTGCACTGAACATTTTGGCTCTTTGTCAAGATCCCCAAAAATGAACACTCAAAAACAAAAAATCATAATGTTCAGTAAAAAAAAGCCAAAAAAAAGTGTTCCTCCACTTCATAGAAAATTCCATGAATGTGTAACACTGGCACCTTTTTTTGAAATATCATCATCATCATCCTCAAGCAGCCATGGGCTACGGAGGTCCAACCAGACCGCGCAGTTTAATTCTCCAAGCATATCTGTCCTGAGCTACATCTGCTGCATCCGGCCACTGCACACCAATTCTAACAAGGTCCTGTTTGACATTGTCCGCCCACCGCATCCTAGGTCTCCCCCTCCTTCTGAGGCCTCTAGGCACACTGTTCATAACCCTATTCGCCAATCTATAATTATCCATACGGGCAACATGGCCAAACCAGCGGAGTCTCTCTCTGCACAATATGCTGCTTAAAGGAGGTTGCAGACTCCTTTGCCTAACCTCATCATTAGTTACAAAGTTAAACCACCTAATACCCAAGATACTGCGTAAGCATCTAGAATCAAAAGCATCTAGTTTCCTGTTATCTTGCTTACACAGCGTCCAAGTTTCACTACCATAACTAACCCTAGAAAGAACCAAACTATTATACAGTCTAATTTTAGTCTTTAGGTGTATACGTCTATTTCTCCACAATCTCCATAGATTCTTAAAAGTCCCGGCAGCAATACCTATTCGTCTGTTAATCTCATGCCGCACATCACCAGTATCAGTTACGCAGCTCCCAAGGTAATTAAACTGTGACACCTGCTCAAGACTGCAACCATTCAGATTAACTGAATCACAACCTGCCTGACCAATTTTCATCACTTTAGTTTTCTCTCTGTTTATAACCAAACCTACTGTACTACCAGTCTCATCAACAGTTCGAATGAAAGAGTTCATCTCATCAACATCATTTGCCAAAAGGGCTAAATCATCAGCATAATCTAAATCAGAAATTTTCGTATCTCCAGCCCATTTAAGGCCAAAATCTTTCCCTTGAAGTGAATTTTGCATAACATAATCAACAACCAAACTAAAGAGAAAAGGAGACAAAATGCACCCTTGTCGAACACCAGAAGTAATGCTAAACCAATTGCTACAAGACTTACCAACTCTCACACATGACTCAGTGTTATTATAGAGAGCTTTCATTATGTTAACTAACTTGTCTGGTATACCATATGATCTCACAATCAACCACAAATTTTGACGATCAACAGAGTCGAAAGCCTTTTTGAAATCAACAAAGCTAGCAACCAAAGGTTTCTGAAACTCTAAACATTTCTCAAGAATCTGCCTAAGTGAAAATATCTGATCTACACATCCCCTACCACTTCTGAATCCACATTGCTCATCACGCAATTGCCTGTCAACCAGATTCTTAATTCTATTAAGCACAATCATGGAAAGAACTTTACCTGGAACGGAGAGTAGGCTGATACCCCTATAGTTATCACAAGAACTGCAATCACCCTTTTTGAAAATAGGGATAATAATAGCTCTGGTAAAATCTTTAGGAACCATGCCTTTATCATAAAAGTTATTCAAAATTTCAGTCATCCAAATGGTAACTGAAACATTCCCAGCTCTAAGCATTTCCGTAGTAATTTCATCCACCCCTGGGGATTTATGAAGTTTAAGTTTAGAAATAGCCAAAATAACTTCAGATTGTGTTATAGGGCCAACATTAAAGCCAACAATGCATCTATCATCACTGCAAACAATGGGAGTAGAACTAACCACATTGTTTAGAACATCACTGAAATGCTCAGCCCACCTAGCCATGACAGAATCCTCACCTTCTATAACCTTGCCTTGTTTATCCTTCAATCCCTGTATACCTGTTCGTTTTCTACCACACAAAACATTAACTATCTGGTACAGCTCTCTGCTGTTGTGCTGTCTAACTGCTTCCTCAGCTTTGTCAGCAAGGCCATCAAGCCAAAGATTCTTATCAGTAGCTAACTGATCCTTTACACGTTTATTAAGTTCTTTGTAATGCTTTCTATTAGGACTAGTAGGGTACTGATTAAGGACATTCCTGCAGTTCTTTCTTTCTGAAATAAGCTCAAGTGCCTTATCACTTAAATAATTCTGCCTCCTCTGCTCCTTTTTCCCTAAAAGAGTACTGTTAGTTTCCAAAAAAGCCTGTTTAAAATTGCCCCATTTTTCCTCAACTTCAGTATTAAGCAAACCATGACTGTCATAATCACTAAGTAACCTATCATGGTAAGCTTTAGCTATAACTGGGTCTTTCAGAGCTTCAGTATAAAAGGTAAATTTTTTAACCCTAGCACAACACTTTTTAAGTTTAAGTTGCAAGACACTTTTAACAAGGTGATGGTCAGATCCAATTTCAGCTCCCCTATATACCCTGGTATTTCTAACAGAACTAGCCCATTTGCTGTTAATTAATATATAACAATCATATTCTTATGCAGCCCATCAGGTGAAACCCATGTGTATTTATGTATGTCACAGTGTTTGTAATATGTGTTAGTTATTCTGAAACCATTGAGTTTACTTACCTGTAGGAGACGTTGCCCATTGCCATTGCAGCTACCAATACCAAAAGGGCCTATTACTCCTCCCCAAAGGTCAGAGTCGGTACCAACTTTGGCATTGAAGTCACCAAGAACAAGGGTAATATCTCCTTTCTTGACAGAATTCAAAATATCCTGAAGTTGTCTGTAAAACCTATCCTTCTCATCCTCATCAGAATCCTCAGTGGGGGCATAACAGCAGATAACATTCAAGTCTTTAATGATTGTCTGAAATTTTGCTGTAAGAAACCTTTCATTAATGCACTCATATCCTAGAAGAGCATCACTAGCATGTCTGCTGAGCAGCAGACCCACACTCTGGTGATGCTTTCCATCCTCCCTCCCTGTAAAGAGAAATTTAAAGTTATTTTTAAGTATCTCACCTTTACCTGTCCATCTGGTCTCTTGCAAGCCTAGAATATCTAGGTTATAGCGCTGGAATTCCTGCATGAGGACATCAAGAGAATAATCTCTATGTAATGTCCTCACGTTCCACGTTCCTGCAGAGAGAAAATGATTAGTAGGATTTTTAAAGAAATTAGGTTTATTGAGATTGGTAGGGCCAACAATATCAAACAGCCCCCTGATCGCAGGCATGGGGCAAAGACCTGTTCCTCCTCCGCTAAAGGCTGAAGTCACCGATGCTGGTAGGAACTTCAGGCACCACCTTTTCAAGTGGACTTTTTCAAGAACCATATGGCCTGCCTGAGACACATTACTCCAGTTTAGGCTTGACGATGCCAAACTAGCAAAGTAAGGTTCAGGTACCTGCGATGGCCTCTGATTAGGATTATCCACCAGCTGATATAAGGTATCCCATGCCTCTGTTCACTTAGAGCTGGCAACCCAGAAGCAAACAGAAAACACAGCGGCAGACTCTCCCTCAACAGAGGCCCACCAGTGCAGCAAGTCCAGGATCCATAATCAAGCTCAAATCCATAAACAAGTCCAGTCTAGTAGGTATAAATGGTCAGCACCAGGACCCTGTGAAGTTGACCACTCCTCAGCAGGGTTGAAAAAAAAGAAAAAAAGTGGCCATTATGCCATAGTAGAGTGTCTGAGAGGATAGCAGGACCTCAGCAGAAAAACGACACAACATCCATGCCTTATCCGGGGCTCGAACCCAGGTCCCTTAAATCAGTAGCCAAGCATGCTAACCACTCGGTCATACTAAATAGAATTATAAAAATAAATAAAAATCACATTTCAGATAAATATTTTATTCATGAAAAAATTTCCTTTCGATTAATGTATAATTTAACTGTTGTTATCCATCAGGTTATCCAAAATTAAGCCTTAATTGCCCAGTCAGATCTATTTTATCATCATATTACCACAAAAGTCTTATTAAAATCAGATCAGAGTGGAATATTGATCTGGACTACTCTTCCACCTTTTTTTCCTGTCATGCTGATGAGTGGTCAACCACACTGGGTCTTGATGCTGACCATATACACCAACAAGAATGACTGAGTTTGATTATGGATCCTGAACTTTCTGCACTGGTGGGCTTCTGTTGAGTGAAAATCTCATGCTGTGTATCAGCTCTGAGTGAATAGATGCACATTCTGTCATTCTGGTTGGTATATATGGTCAGCATCAAGACAGTATGGTTGATCACTTCTCAGCATGACAGAAAAAAAGCAAAAAAGTAGACAAAAGAGTCCAGATCAATATGCCACTCTGATCTGATTTTAATAAGACTTTTTCATGGCAATATGATGAAAATATAAAACTGAGTGCACAATTAAGCTTAATTTTGGATATCATCTTATATCACTGACGGATAATCAAGATCAGAAGCTATCACAGATACCTGAGCCCATGCTTCTATGAACATTGCCATGTAATGGTCCACCCATTCACTTTTACTTTTCCTTAACCAGTTTTACTTTATTTTCATTATATTTATTATTTTGGGGATGGACTTGGAAAGGTTGCTGTCCGTCGGATGGGATGTTAAATCTTGACCCCATGTGTGGGAGAGCCATACCCTGTTCACGTTAAAGAACATGCTGGATGGCAGTGATGGGAGGCTACCATCTGTCTCCCAACAGCTGTTCCAGTGGGTCCCCTCCCCAATCTTCTCTGAGCCTTTGGGGTCCATGTGACCTGGCCATTTAGCCCTTGGTGTGCAAAAAAGTGCCACTCAGAGGTAAAACAACCCAACCTAATTATCATTTTCATTGTTTCTGATGGAATGGCATTCACATTCCACCACCAAAATTTCATATTTCTATCAATACATCATTTGCAATATTTGTTTGAAATTTTGCAATTTTCCACCGCTGGATGGCATAATTATAGCTTTAGAGAGAATCGGAAAGTGGATATCATAATATTTCATCGATATCTATCCAACACAAAAATAATTTAAAATTTATCTCTGTAAACAAAAAAGTTCGATGTCTACAGATGGACAGATAGACGACAAAGTAAAACTATTATCTCGTTTTCTTTGAAAATGAGTTAATAAAACAATGATCTAAGCAGAGCTCAGCAAATACAACTTCTTTCTTGCAGTTTCTTTGAAAATATGGCTACCATAGTTTGACAATATGCTTGATCTCAAAGAGTTTATTATTAATCTGTTTAACCAGGATCTCTGCCACTTTGCCTGGAGCTCAATTGTAAAACACTGTCAGAAGTCTAGGTGTGGAACTGGTTGTGGAGAGCTGGACAACAGCATGGACAACTTGGTAGCGACATTTACAAAGTCATGACCTCTTATGCTGACATGACTGGGCATCCAACAGAAAAGGATGGATGAAGTGGCTGCTAAAACAATGGAGTTGCTGGTGGATCTTGGAAAGAACAGGGAGAGATCTCACTAAGATCAGGGCCTGTAATGAGCCAAGTGTGTCAGCGTAAAACTCACCAATGATGATGCTTAGTCACTATATGGTTCAAAGCAAAGCTCATAGCTGTGATGGTTCACTATTCACTTTTACAATCCCCAACCAGTTTAATTTACTTACGTTATAATAATTATTTTTGGGTTATTCTTTGAATCATCGCCTTTCTCTGCCTGTAGTAAGTTGTCGATTGCACAACTCTTTTTGATTGACAGCCACTGTCAATCAAAAAGATGTCAAGGTCACAACCACTTGAATCATCATTGAAGTACGATCTCATATGCATATGTGGCTCAAAGAGGAGAACCCCTATTAGCCACGTATGCATACGTAGCAGAGTTGGAGTGAAGTAGTTGATGGTTTAGTTTTTGGTGGAGTCAGTACATGAAAGTGTTTTGTAGAAGGAATTATTTGGTGAGTTAATACTCAAATAAAAACTTATACTTTATGAAATTGTATTTGACTATATTTTTCTCTTGAGCATAGCGGATAAATTTAGTGTTATTGGATTAACATTCTTTTTGGACAGTCATTAATTCTTTTCTGATCTTATGCTCATTCTAATAAAGAACCCCTAAATAATAGTAATTTTTCTGTAAAGATTACTTGCCGGGTACCCGAATTACAAGCTATCTGGCAGTTTAAAATAACATACTTTGGAGCATTACAGACAGAGAGAAAGTGATGACGAAACACTGGTGTGGCAAACTCTGCTACATATCTGTGTCAGCCCGATGTTAGGTGCCACATGCAACATTCTCACCTCCTTACATAAATCCTTGCAAATCTCAATAAAACTCCATAAATCTCCATCTTTCTTTACAAACTGATATATCTTTTAAATTCCTACAAATTCTATACAATCTCCATCATCTCTACAAATCTCTAAAATTTTACTATCCGGCTATATTTAATACAGGATCTCTATGGGCCACAAAATCCCAGGGTACAACATCATCACAGGCGAGGCCACACTATACGTTGGTGAAATGGAAGGAAGGCATCAGAATACTAACCATACTATTTTCCATTTGGGTTGTTTTACCTCTGAGCAGCACTTTTTTTGAGGGCTCAGAGAAAGGTTGGGGGGAGGGGGCCCATTGGACAGCTGTTGGGAGATAGATCATAGCCTCTTGTCAAGACTATCCAGCATGTTCTTTAACGTGTACAGAGTTTGGCTCTCCCGCACATGTGGCCACAGTTTAATATCCCATCTAAAGGACAGCAGCCTTTCTAAGCCCATCAGTGTCCCCTACTGACCATGGGCAGGGCAAGGAGTTTTGCAGAGATAAATCTCAATGCTGACCCAGCCAGGATTGAACCTGGGAACTGCAGATTACGAGCCTGGCATACTACTGACTGAGCTACCCTAACCCCTTTTCATTCATGTCACATGCTTGTGACTACCAACCTCTTTCATCTCAAAGGTGAGCTGTTATTCCTTCTGCTGTCATCTATTCACCATTTCAGTAATCCTCATTTTTTTATCACCTTGATTCATGCTGGCATCAAAGCACAGAGCAGGGACCAACATCTGAATTTGACTCGTTAATATTTTAAAATTAATTCTGGCTGTATGCGAGAAATCCAAATCTTCAGACATCACTGCTTATCAGCCAAATCAGACTTAGGCAGCTCCACTTGAGATGAGAACACATTATGTCGTGATGAGGCTTCCCCTAGATAGGATTGAACTTGGAACCACTAGGGAAGTTGGCAAGTGCTGCTGAGAGGTAATGACTTAATCCACAATGCCAAGAGGCTAGCCCTGAAGGGTGTTATTATGATTAAGAACATATGTGTTTCATATGTGTTCCCTAATGTAATGGCATACGATTACACTGGGACTTGAAGACATAAGTGTTGTAAAATATCTGATACAGTATCTTTCAATATTTTATTACAGTAAGAGCTTAAAAATCAAATTTAGTAGTGATTCCTAGATCGGGATTTTTTTGAGCAATTTACTGTGTTTAAATTTTTGTGTTCAGAGTTTGAATTTTAAACTTTTGTGTGTTTATTTTGGAGTTTATAAGTATATATTAATTAATGTGATTATGCAAGTTTAACATTTTTGAGAGTGTGGAATGATTCACCCATTCACTTTTCCTTAACCAGTTTTACTTTATTTACATTATAATTGTTGTTTTGGAGCTTTTATTTGTTTTGAATCTTCACTCTTCCTCCCATAGTGTTGCTGATTGCACAACTTTAATTTTGATTGACAACCACTAAATGCACAGAGTAAGGACATGCCACATTACGTCATTATCAGCACCAATTAATGTATGCAAATGTGGCTTCCACTGCATGATGTCACACATGCCAGAGTGCAAGCCAAAGTGTAGGCTAAGTGATGTTAGGTCATAGAGTTAAAAAGAATTACTGTGTGAGAGGTGGTGAGGGAGTTAGAGTTTTGATGTTAAAGAGATGCGATGTGTTGAAGATTTCAATTAGTTTTTTTTTGTGAAGGATGTTGCTTTTTGGTGCAACTTGTTTATTTGGTGAGTCTAGAATTTGAAAAAACATTTTATTTCAGGAAATTTGCATTTTGACTTTCTATTCTATTTTTTTTCTCATGAGCAGAGTTTGTTTAAAAATATTTGGGTTACTTTAATGGGCTTTGGGTTGGGTTGTTTTACCTCTGAGCGGCACTTTTTTGCACATCATGGGCTAAATGGCCAGGTCACATGGACCCCAAAGCCTCAGAGAAGGTTGGGGGAGGGGACCCACTTGAACAGTGGTTGGGAGACAGATGGTAGCCTCCCGTCAAGGCCATCCAGCGTGTTTTAAAGTGCACAGGGTATGGCTCTCCCGCACACGGATCATGGCTTTATGTTCCATCCGACGGACGGCGACCTTTCCAAGCCCATTGGTGTTCCCTACTGACCATGGGCAAGGAGTTTTGTGGAGATAAGTCTCAATGCTGACCCAGCTGGGACTCAAACCTGGGAACTACAGCTTATGAGCCTGGCACTCTACCGACTGAGCCACCCCTGCCCCCTACTTTAATGGGTAATCAGTTATTTAAGTTCATTTTTTTGTTTAATGCCATTAAAAGAAGAATTCGTTTAATTTCTTGGCAAGATCAATTGCTTGGTGCCTGACTTTAAGCTATTCAGCAAAGTTTAACATACATTGGAGCATTACAGGATAAGAGAAAGTGGCATCCTGTGAACTGTGACTTGTATTATATGTGTGTGTGTGTGTATGTTGTTTAATATGATTGTTCGAATTTAATTAACATATTTTTGTTAGCTCATTAGTTGTAATAACCATAGATTTAATGGCAGCTTAAGCCAAATTTTACTGTTGAGCAAGAAGCTTAACGATAGCATTAGTCAAAGGTACTGAGTTTCATATCTGTAGTTTACAGATAATATAACTATTGTATTTTTTAGTGATTAAAAGTATCCAGACACATGATAAACTTGCTTATCAAAAAGTGAATATATTTCAAGATTAGTATAACTTTAGTATTGTATTGTTGTATAGCAGTACCTCTGAGTGCTGCTCAAGATAAAAAAAAAGTATCAAAATTTCACAAATTCAAAACTTTGGCATATCACTAACATGTCTGCTAATACTATGGCTGACTCGACTATTATAACTCCTGACGTAGTAAAAGATTCTAAGATGTGCTGAAAAGAAGCAGAGGTGATGGACATGCTTAAAGATACTCATGCTGAAAGGGGAATGACAACAGCCTCTAATTGAGCTGATAATGCTACATCAGCTCATGAACATTTGAACTTTGAACGAAGAGTTCCATTTTATGGAACAGAATATTATCAACCCCCTCAATGATTAGTTGCCAATCCAGTTATTAACTGTAGGCCAGCTGTTCATTGACCTTTACCCGAGATAAAGTTTGATGGCTCGAAACATTGGTCATCATGGACATTTGTCAAATCAATGGAAGAGCATTTCCATCTATATGAAGTGCAGGCAACAAAAGGTCATTTGTACTGTATCTGGCTTAAATGGGTGTGCTAAGCAATGGTGGAACAATATTGGATGTCATCATGGTATAGAATATTCGGAAGACTTTAAGACAAAAATTTTGGAAATCTACCCTCCTTATGACGATTTTACATATCTGCCTATGGAACTTTTTTCTCGAAGAAAACGAGGAAATAATATTGAAACATTCATCTGGGGTATAGTAGCTGTATGATGCTGATGCCACTGAAATCAATATTGTAAATTGTATTATGTCTCAGTTACTGTTTACCATTGGGAGAATTTTTGGAAGTGAGAAATGTAAAATCAATTTCAACTTTAGTCAGTTGGCTCGGCAATACACTGTTAGCAGAGAACCTGAGAAACGGTATTAAATCAACAATGGATGCAAATCCTCGCCAAGGTAGAGTCATGCAAAATGACTCCCATATGACTGGAAGTAATACAGTCCAGACAATTTGCACTGAATGTGCCAATGATGAGAATGAAAGAGGAAGAGCTTATGATCCACGACAAACTTCACATAATGAAACTAGGCGAAAAACGCTTGCTACGAAAAACCCAGAAACTTTAAGATGTAATTTTTGTGGCTGACAAGGACACATTGAACGATTCTGCTACATAAGAGCAAGTCGGAAAATTTGAATTAGGATATTTGAAATGAGAGCCCAGAATTCCTAAAGAAAGGTCCTCTCCAAAGTTGTCTTGCTGCTGCTGGCATACATAGTGTTCTAAATTTGCCTTTTGTGAACTTTATCATGAAAAAACTGAATTCACAGTTTGCATTAACACATATGCTGATATTTCATGTCTACATAAGAAAGTATGGGATAAAATTAACTGAGGCTGTAAACTGAAATTGCAGCCATGGTCGCATGAATTGAATTTAGTTTGTGGTCCCAAGCAGTATTTTCCAGAAGGAACTGAGGAATTGCCTATCACTTTAAATAATGTGGAGAAAAAATGGAAATTGTTATAATAAACAAATTATTATATGAATGTTTGATAGGTTGAATGCAATAACAAAAGCATTCAATACAGCTAGATTTTTCGATTTTATTTTGATAAAAGCAGCTCTCATGGAAAACTCAAATAAAAAATGAGAAAATGATTTCAGAGCAGATTTAAGAAAGTTAAAGGATGGCATCATTGAACTCATTTTAGCCCTTGAGCTTCACTAGTCATCCTCATTAAAAAGAAAACTGGGAATTTAAGATTTTGCATGGACTATTGTAAATTAAATATGGTCACGGTCCCCAATAGATATCCATTACCTATTATTCATCATCTACTAACACAACTGACTGGCAACTAAATTTGTCTTCAGGATACTGGCAGGTGTCTGTACATTCACCAGATCGGCCCAAAACTACTTTCCTCACAAAAGATGGATTATTTCAATTTTGTTGTTTGCCTTATCTGGAGCACCAGCCATGTTTCAGCATCTTATGTTCGAGGTCCTGGGGGATCTGAAAGGAAAGATATGCTTAGTATACTTAGATGACAGTCGTTTTTTCCAAACTTTTCTTAGCATCTGTGAGAATTAGATTTGTTTTTCTCAAGATTAAGAGAAACAGGGCTCACTGTAAAATTATCCAAATGTATATTTCTCTGAGAAGGCATTCAATACCTCAGTTTTACTGTCAATGCAGATGGAGTGAGAACACTACCTAATAAGGTTGAAGCCACAGAAAGATTTCTCACACCATACAATTCGAAGCAACTTAGCAGATTTCTAGGAATATGTAGTTGGTACCAACAATTTGTAACGAATTTCGCATATTTGGCTGAGCCTTTATGCAAATTATGCTGTAAATGAAAACAGTTTTGTTGGACACCCACTTGCGACCCAGCATTCCAGATGTTAAAGGATACCTTGTGTCATGCTCCCCTGTGTTGGCCTTCCTGAAGTCAGGCAAACCTTTTAAACTTTACACAGATGCTTTCAATGTTGGATTCAGTACTATGCTCAGTCAAGTGCAAGATGACGAATGTGAACATGTAATAAAGTATGTCAGCTGCAGCTTAAGTCATACAGAGTGAAATTATACAATGATAAAAAAAGGAATGCCTTAATGTAATATGGGCTTTAGAGAAATTTAAGTTACAACTAGATACTTCCAATATTACCATTATAACTGACCATGCTGCTTTACAATGGTTACAAAACTTCTATAAATTTAACAGGTCATTTAATGTGCTGGGCATTATGCCTCCAAGAGTTTAATTTCAAGGTCGAGCACAGAAAGGGAACTGCTCATCAGCTACCCGATGCTTTGCCCCATGTGGCTGGAGGAAGTTATGCCTGAGTTAGAGGATAAGCCTTTTGTTTCCTCACTTGCCACTATTGTTCCTGTAAAATATACGAAATATTTAATTGAGAACAATGAAAAGTATAGAATATGAAAGTGTATATCATTATTTGAAAACAGATGAACTACCTTTAGACCCTAGTATAGCTTTGAGTATAGTTGAAAGAGCCACACACTTTCAATTAAAAATAAAAATAAATAAATACCCCCTCAAGCAGCTGTTTGTCACAGAGGTCTGAAAGGAGCATGTCAGTTTATATGTCAGAGTAGGTCTGTTAGGATGGCAGGACCTCAGCAGAAAAACAACACACACAACCATGCCTTACCCGGGGCTCAAACCCAGGTCCCTTAGATCAGTAACCAAACGTGCTAACCACTCGGCCATAATAAATGACATTTTGTATTAGTGCAGATGACCAAGTCAAACAGGCAGTTATTGTCTATTTATCACCAATGAATTAAGAGAGTACATATTCAAAGAATTACATGATGTTCCTTTGGCAGGCCATTTAGATATATGGAAGACTTACCAGAAAGTAGCCAAAAGAGCATATTGGCCAGCTTTAAAAAAAGGATGTAAAAACCTACATAGCAACATTTGATTCATCAGACCACAAAATTTGATCAGAACTGTTATTGTGGTTTTAACACCTACCTTCAGAAAATTTTATATACGACTCAAACATCGACCACATTTACCTTCCTTTTGGAGTGGTGTTTGAGGTAACCTATGACATTGGAGATATCACAAGATTAAGATGCAACTAGTTAAGGTTGACCCCTGCAAAATTTCTGTCCCCGGGGGAGAATGGTGGTGGTGGGCATAATTCAAAATAGTCTACGATATACACTTTCATTTGACACCTAACTTGTACACATATGCGCTTTCATTTGACATATTCAGTCCACACATGCACTTTTATTACTAACTTGTAACACTGCAGTCTTGAAGTTTGGAAGATATAGTAAGAATGACTTTCCAATTTTGTCTTTTTAGGGGGGGAGGGGAAAGAAAGCAAGGGGGATATATTTTTCTTGCCCACAACATTCCATATTTTAAAAGCTTTCATTTGACATACAATTTGTAACATTCCACCCTTGCTTTTTGAAAGATATAGAACAATTCTTCACATATTTTCCTCTTGTGTGGGGGGGAGGGAAAGAAGGCACAGAGGAAATTTCTATAACCGTGACACTAATCATGTCACATGCTTTCATTTGATACGTAGCTAGTTACTTTTCCCCCTTGCTATCTGAAGATATAATGGAACATTGGTTTCATATATCCCCTAGGGGGAGGAAAGCAGGGGGTAGTAAATATTTTATAGCCTATGGCACTCCCAGCTTCAGAAGCTTTCAATTGACACATAAATCATTATGTTTGTCTGTCGCACTTGCAAGAAATGGTACAGCTGTTTTGACAAACTGACAAATGATGAGTGAAAAGTAACAGGCAGATAGGTAAAAACCTGTTCAATAATTTTAATATATTTGATTCTTCTAAAAAAAATTTTTTTTAGAGGGAAAGCATGTTCTTTGTTCCCACTATTAATTCTTTGCAGCATCTGATTATTCATGACATGTAATTATTTAAAAGGATGGGGTGTTATATCTTGTTTGTAATTTACATATGAAATTTTACCATAAGTGACAGAAACATTCATTTACATCAGAAACAGCTAGTTTTAGGCAACATTATTTTTCTTTCCTGGGGCTGGAACATATCAGAGAATGTTTGTCTATGATATGCTTAACAATATGGTCAATGTGATAGATATCATATAGCATACCAAGTATAACTGTTTTACGCTTTTAGAACCCATGAGGTTTTGTGAATCATCATCATCATCATCCTCAAGCAGCCATGGGCTACGGAGGTCCAACCAGACCACGCAGTTTAATTCTCCAAGCATATCTGTCCTGAGCTACATCTGCTGCATCCGGCCACTGCACACCAATTCTAACAAGGTCCTGTTTGACATTGTCTGCCCACCGCATCCTAGGTCTCCCCCTCCTTCTGAGGCCTCTAGGTACACTGTTCATGACCCTATTCGCCAATCTATAATTATCCATACGGGCAACATGGCCAAACCAGCGGAGTCTCTCTCTGCACAATATGCTGCTTAAAGGAGGTTGCAGACTCCTTTGCCTAACCTCATCATTAGTTAAAAAGTTAAACCACCTAATACTCAAGATACTGCGTAAGCATCTAGAATCAAAAGCATCTAGTTTCCTGTTATCTTGTTTACACAGCGTCCAAGTTTCACTACCATAACTAACCCTAGAAAGAACCAAACTATTATACAGTCTAATTTTAGTCTTTAGGTGTATACGCCTATTTCTCCACAATCTCCAGAGATTCTTAAAAGTCCCGGCAGCAATACCTATTCGTCTGTTAATCTCATGCCGCACATCACCAGTATCAGTTACATAGCTCCCAAGATAATTAAACTGTGACACCTGCTCAAGACTGCAACCATTCAGATTAACTGAATCACAACCTGCCTGACCAATTTTCATCACTTTAGTTTTCTCTCTGTTTATAACCAAACCTACTCTACTACCAGTCTCATCAACAGCTCGAATGAAAGAGTTCATCTCATCAACATCATTTGCCAAAAGGGCTAAATCATCAGCATAATCTAAATCAGAAATTTTCGTATCTCCAGCCCATTTAAGGCCAAAATCTTTCCCTCGAAGTGAATTTCGCATAACATAATCAACAACCAAACTAAAGAGAAAAGGAGACAAAATGCACCCTTGTCGAACACCAGACGTAATGCTAAACCAATTGCTACAAGACTTACCAACTCTCACACATGACTCAGTGTTATTATAGAGAGCTTTCATTATGTTAACTAACTTGTCTGGTATACCATATGATCTCACAATCAACCACAAATTATGACGATCAACAGAGTCGAAAGCCTTTTTGAAATCAACAAAGCTAGCAACCAAAGGTTTCTGAAACTCTAAACATTTCTCAAGAATCTGCCTAAGTGAAAATATCTGATCTACACATCCCCTACCACTTCTGAATCCACATTGCTCATCACGCAATTGCCTGTCAACCAGATTCTTATTCTATTAAGCACAATCATGCAAAGAACTTTACCTGGAACAGAGAGTAGGCTGATACCCCTATAGTTATCACAAGAACTGCGATCACCTTTTTTGAAAATAGGGATAATAATACCTCTGGTAAAATCTTTAGGAACCATGCCTTTATCATAAAAGTTATTCAAAATTTCAGTCATCCAAGTGGTAACCAAAACATTCCCAGCTCTCAGCATTTCTGTAGTAATTTCATCTACCCCTGGGGATTTATGAAGTTTCAGTTTAGAGATAGCCAAACTAACTTCAGATTGTGTTATAGGGCCAACATTAAAGCTGCCAATGCATCTATCATCATTACAAACAATGGGAGTAGAATTAACCACATTGTTTAGAACATCACTGAAATGCTCAGCCCACCTAGCCATGAGAGAATCCTCACCTTCTATAACCTTACCTTGTTTATCCTTCAATCCCTGTATGCCTGTCCGTTTTCTACCACATAAAACATTAACTATCTGGTACAGCTCTCTGCTGTTGTGCTGCCTAACTGCTTCCTCAGCTTTGTCAGCCAAGCTATCAAGCCAAAGATTTTTATCAGCAGCTAACTGATCCTTTACACTTTTATTAAGCTCTCTGTAATCTTTTCTATTAGGACTAGTAGGGTACTGATTAAGGACATTCCTGCAGTTCCTTCTTTCTGAAATAAGCTCAATTGCCTTATCACTTAAATAATTCTGCCTCCTCTGCTCCTTTTTTCCTAAAAGAGTACTGTTAGTTTCCAAAAAAGCCTGTTTAAAATGGCCCCATTCTTCCTCAACTTCAGTATTAAGCAAACCATGACCGTCATAATGACTAAATAACCTATCATGGTAAGCTTTAGCTATAACTGGGTCATTCAGAGCTTCAGTATTAAAGTTAAATTTTTTAACTCTAGCACAACACTTTTTAAGTTTAAGTTGCAAGACACTTTTAACAAGGTAATGGTCAGATCCAATTTCAGCTTCCCTATATGCCCTGGTCTTTCTAGCAGAACTAGCCCATTTGCTGTTAATTAATATATAATCAATCATATTCCTATGCAGCCCATCAGGTGAAACCCATGTGTATTTATGTATGTTGCGGTGTTTGTAGTATGTGTTAGTTATTCTGAAACTATTGAGTTTACTTACCTGTAGGAGACGTTGCCCATTGCCATTGCAGCTACCAATACCAAAAGGGCCTATCACCCCTCCCCAAAGATCAGAGTCAGTACCAACTTTGGCACTGAAGTCACCAAGAACAAGGGTAATATCTCCTTTCTTGACAGAATTCAAAATATCCTGAAGTTGTCCGTAAAACCTATCCTTCTCATCCTCATCAGCATCCTCGTGGGGGCATAACAGCAGATAACATTCAAGTTTTTAATGCTTGTCTGAAATTTTGCTGTAAGAAACCTTTCATTAATGCACTCATATCCTAGAAGAGCATCACTAGCATGTCTGCTGAGCAGCAGACCCACACCTTGGTGATGCTTTCCATCCTCCCTCCCTGTAAAGAGAAATTTAAAGTTATTTTTAAGTATCTCACCTTTACCTGTCCATCTGGTCTCTTGCAAGCCTAGAATATCTAGGTTATAGCGCTGGAATTCCTGCATGAGAACATCAAGAGAATAATCTCTATGTAATGTCCTCACGTTCCACGTTCCTGCAGAGAGAAAATGATTAGTAGGATTTTTAAAGAAATTAGGTTTATTGAGATTGATAGGGCCAACAATATCAAACAGCCCCCTGATCGCAGGCATGGGGCAAAGACCCGTTCCTCCTCCGCTAAAGGCTGAAGTCACCGATGCTGGTAGGAACTTCAGGCACCACCTTTTCAAGTGGACTTTTTCAAGAGCCACATGGCCTGCCTGAGACACATTACTCCAGTTTAGGCTTGACGATGCCCAACTAGCTAAGTAAGGTTCAGGTACTTGCGATGGCCTCTGATTAGGATTATCCACCAGCTGATATAAGGTATCCCATGCCTCTGTTCACTTAGAGCTGGCAACCCAGAAGCAAACAGAAAACACAGCGGCAGACTCTCCCTCAACAGAGGCCCACCAGTGCAGCAAGTCCAGGATCCATAATCAAGCTCTTATCCATAAACAAGTCCAGTCTAGTAGGTATAAATGGTCAGCACCAGGACCCTGTGAAGTTGACCACTCCTCAGCAGGGTTGGAAAAAAAAAGTGGCCATAGATGACGAGATCAGTAGGCCATACTGAACTGGCAGCCCTCCCCTTCCGTTCCCTTCCAAAAGAGAATATTTCTTTTAAAAGGTACTAACGGCCTGCACCACGAGAAGGCGGTGTCGGACATTAGGTGCTAGACCTGGCCGGTTCTGTGCATCATCACTAGGGATTGGTACACAGCTCTCTTTCCAGTTTACGCCTAGCTACCATTTACAGGCCAGGTATTGTGAATATTTGAATGTAATATAAATGGTTTATAGCATAGAAAATTTCAGCAAAATAATATAAGTATTGTTAATAGGTTTGCAATTGCAGATCATTAGGATCAACTGAGACTGTAAACTTCATATTTAAAATTTTAAACAAACTTTTCTGTTCTCTGTCCATTGCAAATTTTTACCCCATGGGAATGAACTGGTATATTAATTGGTCTGTAAATGGTAGCTAGGTAGTCACTGGAAGGAGAGATATGCACCAATCCCCTGTGATGATGCATAGAACCAGCCAGGCCGAGCACTTAATGTCCGATCCCGCTTTCTCGTGTTGCAGACCGTTAGTACCTTTCAGAAGAGATACTCTCTTGTGGGAGTGAACGGAAGGGGAGGGCTGCCAGATTAGTGTGGCCTACTGATCTGGACAACTCTGGCTACTATTCTTTTTTTTTTCTACCCTGCTGAGGAGTGGTCAACCACACAGGGTCCTGGTACTGACCATATATACCAACCTGAACAGAATTATGGCTCTGAGCTTGATTATGGATCCTGAATTTGCTGTACTGGTGGGCTTCTGTAGAGGGAAAATCTTCCACTGTGTTTTCTGTTTGTTTGTGGGTTGACAGCCCCAAGTGAATAGATTCACAGGATATGTTTATCAACTGGTAGATAATCCTGAGCAGAGGTCATCGCAGGCATCTGAACCCTTTGCTTCTACTGGCATCGTCAAATTCTACATTGGAGGAGGTCTTCCAGTGTAGATGGGCTTCAGCCTTTAGTGGTGGGGGAATGGTTCTTTGCCCCATGTCTGCGATTAGGGGGCTGTTTGATATTGTCGGCATTCCCTCTCTCAATAAACATACTTTCTTTAAACATCCCACTAACCATTTTCTCTCCATAGGTAGTTGGAATGTGAGGATCTGCACAGAGCTTTTTTTCTTGATGTCCTCACACAAGAATTCCACCATTATAATTTAGATATTCTCGGCTTGCAAGAGACCAGATGGACAGATAAAGGTCAGATTCTTAAAAATAATCTTAAATTTCTCTTTTCAGGGAGGGACGACAATAAGCATCACCAAGGCGTAGGTATGCTTCTCAGCAGAACGCTAGTGATGCTCTTCTAGGATATGAGTGCATTAATGAAAGGTTTCTCATAGCTTGGGTTGTTTTGGGTTGTTTTACCTCTGTGCGGCACTTTTTGCACACCATGGGCTAAATGGCCAGGTCACAAGGACCCCGAAGGCTCAGAGAAGGTTGGGGGAGGGGACCCACTGGAACAGCTGTTAGAAGACAGACGGTAGTCTCCCGTCAAGGCCATCCAGCGTGTTCTTTAATGTGCACAGGGTATGGCTCTCCTGCACACGGAACCACGGCTTTACGTCCCATCCGATGGACGGCGGCCTTTCCAAGCCCATCGGTGTCCCCTACTGACCGTGGGCAGGGCGGGGAATTTTGCGGAGATAAATACACATGGGTTTCACCTGATGGGCTGCATAAGAATATGATTGATTATATATTAATTAACAGCAAATGGGCTAGTTCTGTTAGAAATACCAGGGCATATAGGGGAGCTGAAATTGGATGTCACCATTACCTTGTTAAAAGTGTCTTGCAACTTAAACTTAAAAAGTGTTGTGCTAGGGTTAAAAAATTTACCTTTAATACTGAAGCTCTGAAAGACCCAGTTATAGCTAAAACTTACCATGATAGGTTACTTAGTCATTATGACAGTCATGGTTTGCTTAATACTGAAGTTGAGGAAGAATGGGGCCATTTTAAACAAGCTTTTTTGGAAACTAACAGTACTCTTTTAGGGAAAAAGGAGCAGAGGAGGCAGAATTATTTAAGTGATAAGGCACTTGAGCTTATTTCAGAAAGAGGGAACTGCAGGAATGTCCTTAATCAGTACCCTACTAGTCCTAATAGAAAGCATTACAAAGAACTTAATAAACGTGTAAAGGATCAGTTAGCTACTGATAAGAATCTTTGGCTTGATGGCCTTGCTGACAAAGCTGAGGAAGCAGTTAGACAGCACAGCAGCAGAGAGCTGTACCAGATAGTTAACGTTTTGTGTAGTAGAAAACGAACAGGTATACAGGGATTGAAGGATAAACAAGGCAAGGTTATAGAAGGTGAGGATTCTGTCATGGCTAGGTGGGCTGAGCATTTCAGTGATGTTCTAAACAATGTGGTTAGTTCTACTCCCATTGTTTGCAATGATGATAGATGCATTGTTGGCTTTAATGTTGGCCCTATAACACAATCTGAAGTTAGTTTGGCTATTTCTAAACTTAAACTTCATAAATCCCCAGGGGTGGATGAAATTACTACTGAAATGCTTAGAGCTGGGAATGTTTCAGTTACCATTTGGATGACTGAAATTTTGAATAACTTTTATGATAAAGGCATGGTTCCTAAAGATTTTACCAGAGCTATTATTATCCCTATTTTCAAAAAAGGTGATCGCAGTTCTTGTGATAACTATAGGG